>JBBGZY010000871.1:600000-1200000 GCA_037952925.1 Lithobates clamitans
TGAGTCAGCGGTAATATGCACCTTACCGCTGACCGCCCTGTCCAGCGAGGCCAAGACATTGCCTTCCACATGCCGGTAGAGAGCCGGAATCGCCTTCCGTGAGAAAAAGTGGCATTTGGGAACCTGCCACTGAGGAACCGCACATTCCACAAACTCACTGAAGGGGGCAGAGTCAAGGAGAGGTTCTCTTTGTTCTTTAGTGTGGGTCTTTTAGGTGCACTTGCCAACGAACTGCATGGGAGGTCGACATATGTCTGGTCAAGCATGTGGTGCCCAAGCAGGTGATGTTTTGGCCACGCGAGATACGCTTGAGATATATGTTGCAAATAGCAGCGGTGGGATCTGATGCACTCGTCTCAAAAAAGGCCCACACCAAAGAACTTTTGGAATAACATGTAGAGACAGCAGCACCCTGCACATGCGGAGCTCTGTGGTGTGATGCAGTCAGTGTGCTGCCCTTAAGCTAGCCCCTGGAGGGCATCCTACCTCGTTGGTGATGTGCCTCCTCCTCCTCCTCTCTCCTATCAGGCACCCACATGGAGTCAGTGACCTCATCATCCCCTCCCTCCTCATCACTGGAGCAAAGCTGGCAGTATGCTGCAGCTGGGGGAACATGACTGCCAGATTGCTGTCCTTCTTGGGCACCCCCTCTCTCTGGGCTCACCTTACTGCCTTCCTCTGGCTGGGTACCATCATTGGAGCCTTCAAAACGATGGGTATTCTCCTGGAGCATGTACCCAATACTTTGGTCAAACAGTTTGGGGGACTCCTCAGGACAGTGGTTCTCAACTCCGGTCCTCAGGACCCACTAACAGGCCAGAATTTAAGTATTACCTTGGGGAGATGCAGACTAGGATACTGCAATCACTGAGCAGAAAATGATATCACCTGTGATGTATTTCAGTTATCTTGCAAACCTGGCCTGTTAGTGGGTCCCGAGGACAGGAGTTGAGAACCACTGCCTCAGGAGGACAAAGTACCCTGAGCCTGGGTGAGAGAGGATGAGGAGGATGAGGATGGCTTGGTCATCCACTCTATCAAGTCTTCCGCATGTTGTAGCTGAACACGGCCAGTTGCCGAAAAAAAGGACACACGGCCACATGCTGATGAGGATGCACCGTCTCCACGACCAGCACTGTTGCCTCTAGACATAGAGCCTGCTTGCCCTCTTTTATTGGCTTGTGACTGTCTGCCTCTCCTTGTTGGCCTTCCAGACATACTAATGGCCTGCAGTGAGATGTAGCTGCACAAAGCTGGGATGTATACTGATACTGCAGCTAGCAGAATCAACTGCCTGCCTGTAGTATTATTAGTATGAGAACACCAGCAATTGCCTTCAGGTAGCTTTAGGTGCGCACTGTGCAGAGGACACAGTACACTAACTGTAAATACTGTAGCTGCCTGCGATACTAATAGGATCAGAAGAACACCACCAATTTTCTTCAGGTAGCTTTAGGTGCACACTGTGCAGAGGACGCACTACATTCATTTGTAAATACTGCAGTACTGTACTAATAGGATCAGAAGAACACCACCAATTTTCTTCAGGTAGCTTTAGGTGCACACTGTGCAGAGGACGCACTACATTAACTTGTAAATACTACAGCTGCCTGCGATACGAATAGGATCAGAAGTAGCTTTAGGTGCACACTGTGCAGAGGACGCACTACACTAACTTGTAAATACTGCAGCTGCCTGCGGTACTGTACTAATAGGATCAGAAGAACACCACCAATTTTCTTCATGTAGCTTTAGGTGCACACTGTGCAGAGGACGCACTACACTAACTTGTAAATACTACAGCTGCCTGCGATACTATTAGGATCAGAAGAACACCACCAATTTTCTTCAGGTAGCTTTAGGTGCACACTGTGCAGAGGACGCACTACACTAATTTTTAAATACTGCAGCTGCCTGCGGTACTGTACTAATAAGATCAGAAGAACTCTCTGTCTATCTCTCCGCCGCCGCAACACACTACACAAGGCCGCCACGCAGGCGGCCTTACATAGTGTGGGGCGTGTACTAAACCCCCTGAGCCATAAATGGCCAAAGCCACCCTGGCTTTGGCCAATTATGGCTCTCTACAGACGGCGCTGTGATTGGCCAAGCATGCGGGTCATAGTGCATGCTTGGCCAATCATCAGCCAGCAATGCACTGCGATGCCGCAGTGAATTATGGGCCGCTCGAATTTGGCGCGAATGGCCCATATCGTTCGGAATTTGACAAAGCTCATCCCTATCCTTGCCACTCTTAAGTAAAGAACCCTCTACGTTAGGGATGAGCTTCGTGTTCGAGTCGAACCCATGTTCGACTTGAACATCGTATGTTCGCCAATTTGTTGAATTACAAACGATATGGGCCATTTGCGCCAAATTCGAGTGGCGCATCACGGCCCATAATTCACTGTGGCATTGCAGTGCATTGCTGGTTGATGATTGGCCAATCATGCACTATGACCCGCATGCTTGGCCAATCACAGCGCTGTCCAATTATCGCTCAGGGGGTTTAGTATACGCCCCACACTATATAAGGCTGCCTGCGTGGCGGCCTTGTGTAGTGTGTTGCGGCAGCAGAGAGATAGACAGAGACAGTGTCATTTGATTTAAGTTAGATAAAGTAGTCAGGCGAGTCAGTTAGTTGCACTTACAGTGTATTGTGTGTGTGTGTGTGTATATATATATATATATATATATATATATATATATATATATATATCTCCTAGGTGTCGTGTGTGTGTGTGTATGTATGTGTGTGTATATGTATATGTGTGTATATATATAATATATATAGATATATATATATCTATATATACACACACTGTATTCAGTCTAGCTAGATCCGTTCCTGTTATTCTCTTCCTACTGACAGGCAGGCAGGTGTTTTTACAGTATTTATAGCTACCTGAAGAAAAGTGGTGGTGTTCTTATGATCCTATTAGTACAGTACCGCAGGTAGCTGCAGTATTTACAAATTAGTGTAGTACGTCCTCTGCACAGTGTGCACCTAAAGCTACCTGAAGAAAATTGGTGGTGTTCTTCTGATCCTATTAGTACTGCAGGCAGGTGTAGTATTTACAAGTTAGTGTAGTGCGTCCTCTGCACAGTGTGTACCTAAAGCTACCTGAAGAAAATTGGTGGTGTTCTTCTGATCCTATTAGTACAGTACCGCAGGCAGCTGCAGTATTTACAAGTTAGTGTAGTGCGTCCTCTGCACAGTGTACACCTAAAGCTACATGAAGAAAATTGGTGGTGTTCTTCTGCTCCTATTAGTACAGTACTGCAGGCAGCTGCAGTGTTTACAAATCAGTGTAGTGCGTCCTCTGCACAGTGTGCACCTAAAGCTACCTGAAGAGAATTGGTGGTGTTCTTCTGATCCTGTTAGTATCGCAGGCAGCTGTAGTATTTACAAGTTAGTGTAGTGTGTCCTCTGCACAGTGTGTACCTAAAGCTACCTAAAGACAATTGCTGCTGTTCTGCTCCTATTAATACCACAGACAGGCAGCTACAGTATTTACAGTTAGTGTGCTGTGTCCTCTGCACAGTGTGCACCTAAAGCTACCTGAGTAAAATTGGTGGTGTTCTTCTGATCCTATTAATACCACAGACAGGCCGCTATAGTATTTAAAGTTAGTGTACTGTGTCCTCTGCACAGTGTGCACCTAAAGCTACCTGAAGACAATTGCTGCTGTTCTGCTCCTATTAATACCACAGACAGGCAGCTACACTATTTACAGTTAGTGTACTGTGTCCTCTGCACAGTGTGCACCTAAAGCTACCTGAGTAAATTTGGTGGTGTTCTTCTGATCCTATTAATACCACAGACAGGCAGCTACAGTATTTAAAGTTAGTGTACTATGTCCTCTGCACAGTGTGCACCTAAAGCTATCTGAAGACAATTGCTGTTGTTCTGCTCCTATTAATACCACAGGCAGCTACGGTATTTACAGTTAGTGTACTATGTCCTCTGCACAGTGTGCACCTAAAGCTACCTGAATAAAAGTGGTGGTGTTCTTCTGATCCTATTATTCAAAAAAGGAAAATTTAAAGGACTTTAAATGAGGCTAGCACCAAAGGGATGCTCGCCTCCATCCCGGTCATTGGTTAAAATGAAAAAGAGAGAGAGAGAGAAGTGGGACTTTAAATGAAGCAAACAGCAGCACAACGCAGGTCAAGTGACCAACATTCATTTATTTGGTAAAATGCATGGTATGTAAAAAACATTTTGGGCATCCAACCTCTAAAATGCTGTGGGCATCAAGCCTCTATATAATAGACCATGGATTGATTATACATAAAATACACATAAATTACACATAAGGTCATGTTCCATTGTCACACAAAGAGCACAGATAATCATACATTTGTTATTATGATTAGACCCAAAAAGAGCCATTAAAATTAGGACAAATATTTATAATAAAAGAGATTTAATGTCATGACAGATACTTATGGAGGTACAGTAAGTGGAATCATTGAAATCTTGGTATTCCATGATATGGGAAGATTGGTAATAATCAAAGCTCTACGTGTTTCGCGGTATAGCAACCGCTCATCAGGAGCTTACGTCATGGAATGATTCTAAAAAATATTTTTAGTTAAAAAAAAAAAGTTTTTCAGTAAACAGTAAATGAAAAAAGGTTTTGTATACAAATATTTTAGTTGTATAGAATGAATTAAAGGTTGTGCGTCCAAACTCGCGTCTGCATCAGCGATCCAGTGAAACAGCATCTAGAATCGCTGAGAGCAGCAAAGCCGCCCAACGCCAGGGTGATCTGCGGGAATGGGAACAACGGCCATAGGCAAAACCATTACTGGTGCGTGCAATGAGTGTAGGATGCGGACCTCCATGTGGGAAACCTATATGAAACAAATCATAGTGATATGTGTTGATGTGTAAGTATGAGAAAATGTGAAAAGAGTGATGTGGTGACAACATGGACATGAGGAGAGAGAGTGGGATAGGAAGGAGTGGAGAACAAAAAAACAAAGGAAAAAATGAGGCCAAGAAAAAACATAAACAATAAAGACTGATGAAAAAGAAAAATTAGAGAAAAAGGAATGATACCTGGTGTGGACAATTTCAAGCATGTGAGTGTGTTTGATGCTGAATAGGAAGGAAAGTGGAGTGTGTGAAGGTCAGCCTTGGAGATGCCTATATAGGTGTTCCATCATGGCCCAACCCCCCACATCAAGTCAACAGACAACACCTGAGAGTGGAGCACTTTCACCTGGGCGGCAAATGTACACATGCATATTGATTGCTATCTGTGTTCTCTGTGTGACAATGGATCATGACCTTTTGTGTAATTTATGTGTATTTTATGTATAATAAATCCATGGTCTATTATATAGAGGCTTGATGCCCACAGCATTTTAGAGGTTGGATGCCCAAAATGTTTTTTTACATACCATGGATTATACCAAATAAATGAATGTTGGTCACTTGACCTGCGTTGTGCTGCTGTGTGCTTCATTTAAAGTTCCACTTCTCTCTCTCTTTTTCATTTTAACCAATGACCGGGATGGAGGCGAGCATCCCTTTGGTGCTAGTTTCATTTAAAGTCCCAAAATTTTCCTTTTTTGAATACATAACCCGGGATGGAAGCACACAGCAGCAGTCACACAATTACTTCCTATATTTATGTGGGCCATTGGCATCAGTGGGCCCACAATCAACCCTTCATACTGTTGTTTGGTTGATGTGTCCTGCTGGGTCTGCATCTGCGATTCCTGCACAGTGTTTTGATATCGCTGATCTGTCTGCATTTGCTTGCCTCCGTCAGCTGTGGTGTTTCATGTGGATCTCCTACACCTTTCCCTGCCCTTGGGTGTCGGGGAGGGGGCGGATGCATGGTCCTTCCCTCTCCGCGTCACGTCACATCCGCCGGTCGCAGGGCGTCCTAGTAGCGCTATGTTTCCGGTGGTGTGTCGCTGTTCAGTGGACACACTGGGGAGATGGATTGGCGCTAATCGCCTGACGGCTGAGCCTCCCAGGTGAAGGTGCTCCACTCTCAGGTGTTGTCTGTTGACTTGATGTGGGGGGTTGGGCCATGATGGAACACCTATATAGGCATCTCCAAGGCTTGCCTTCACACACTCCACTTTCCTTCCTGTTCAGCATCACAGTCACATGCTTGGAATTGTCCACTCTGTGCACACCAGGTATCATTCCTTTTTCTCTAATTTTTCTTTTTCATCAGTCTTTATTGTTCATGTTTTTTCTTGGCCTCATTTTTCTCTTTGTTTTTTTTTGTTATCCACTACTTCCTATCCCACTCTCTCTCCTCATTTCCATGTTGTCACCACATCACTCTTTTCACATTTTCTCATACTTACACATCAACACATATCACTATGATTTGTTTCATATAGGTTTCCCACATGGAGGTCCGCATCCTACACTCATTGCACCCACCAGCAATGGTTTTGCCTATGGCCGTTGTTCCCATTCCCGCAGATCACTCTGGCGTCGGGCAGCTTTGCTTTGCAGCTCTCTGCGATTCTGGATGCTGTTTCACTGGATCGCTGATGCAGACGTGAGTTTGGATGCACAACCTTTAATTCATTCTGTACAAGTAAAATATTTGTATACAAAACCTTTTTTTCATTTCCTGTTTACTGAAAAACCTTTTTTTTTTTTTTTTTTTAATAAAAATATTTTTTTAGAATCATTCCATGATGTATGTTCCTGATGAGCGGTTGCTATACCATGAAACGCATAGAGCTTTGATTATTACCAATCTTACCATTTCATGGAATACCAAGATTTCAATGATTCCACTGACATAAGTATCTGTCATGGCATTAAATCTCTTTTATTATTATAATTATTTGTCCTAATTTTCATGGCTCTTTTTGGGTCTAATCATAGTAACAAATGTACACATGCATATTGATTGTTATCTGTGCTCTCTGTGTGACAATGGATCATGACCGATTGTGTAATATATGTGTATTTTATGTATAATCAATCCATGGTCTATTATATAGAGGCTTGATGCCCACAGCATTTTAGAGGTTGGATACCCAAAATATTTTTTTACATACCATGGATTATACCAAATAAATGAATGTTGGTCACTTGACCTGCATTGTGCTGCTGTGCTTCATTTAAAGTCCCACTTCTCTCTCTCTCTTTTTATTCTGATCCTATTAATATCACAGGCAGGCAGCTACAGTATTTACAGTTAGTGTACTGTGTCCTCTGCACAGTGTGCACCTAAAGCTACCTGAAGACAATTGCTGATGTTCTCATACTAATAATACTTAATAATACTACAGGCAGGCAGTTGATTCTGCTAGCTGCAGTATCAGTATATATATATATATATATGTGTGTGTGTGTGTGTGTGTGTGTGTGTGTGTGTGTGTGTGTGTGTGTGTGTGTGTGTGTGTGTGTGTGTGTGTGTGTGTGTGTGTGTGTGTGTGTGTGTGTGTGTGTGTGTGTGTGTGTGTGTGTGTGTGTGTGTCAGACAGTCACAAGCCAATAAAAGCGGGCTCTGTGTCTAGAGGCAACAGTGCTGGTCGTGGAGACGGTGCATCCTCATCAGCACGTGGCCCTGGGACATGCTTTTCTTTTTTCGGCAGCTGGCCATGTTGAGCCGCAACATGCGGAACACTTGGTAGAGTGGATGACCAAGCCATCCTTATCCTCTTCTTCCTCTCTCACCCAGGCTCAGGGAACTTTGTCTGGCAAAGCAGCTGCCAATGTGGCCTCTTCCCTCGGCTCAATGGCATCAGTCACTCCTTCCCTATCCCCACCACGTCCTCCTTAGGAGTCCCCCGAACTGCTTGACCACAGTGTTGGGTACATGCTCCAGGAGGATGCCCAGCGTTTTGAAGGCTCCGATGATGGTACCCAGCTAGAGGAAGGCAGTAACGTGAGCCCAGAGAGAGGGGGTGCCCAAGAAGGACAGCAATCTGGCAGTCATGTTCCCCCAGCTGCAGCATACTGCCAGCTTTGCTCCAGTGATGAGGAGGGAGGGGATGATGAGGTCACTGACTCCACGTGGGTGCCTGATAGGAGAGAGGAGGAGGAGCCACATCACCAACGAGGCAGGATGCCCTCCAGGGGCCAGCTTAAGGGCAGCACACCGACTGCATCACACCGTAGAGCTCCACATGTGCAGGGCGCTGCTGTCTCTGCGCGTTATTCCAAAAGTTCTTTGGTGTGGGCCTTTTTTGAGATGAGTGCATCAGATCCCACCGCTGCTATTTGCAACATATGTCTCAAGCGTATCTCGCATGGCCAAAACATCACCCACTTGGGCTCCACATGCTTGACCAGACACGTCGACCTGCCATGCAGTTCATTGGCAAGCGCACCTAAAAGAAGCACGCCAAAGAACAAAGAGGACCTCTCCTTGCTCCTCATCAGCTGGGATTTCCAACCCCACTATACCTTCAGTCCTCTCTGAAAGGCTTTAACAGGAGTAACATGGAGGAGGCTTTAATAGGCCTATTTTGGAAGGCTACTGAGGCCCTCAGAACACCCCACAGTGTGGAAGAGAATTTTGTTGCCATAACAGCCTGCAAAATGCTGCAAATGGAGGAGGGCCAATGACTCTTATGTGAGTTTGTCATTTTAGAAGCTCTAAATAAGGGGTTGAGGGGCCAACTCACATGCGAAAGCCACATTTGTCAGCTCACCCATGGTCCTCCTCCTCCTCCAGGTCCTACTCCTCCTCCTGCCACACCTCCAACACCAGAGCCACAGCCGGGAAGGAAGCGTGTAAGGAAGACCAGAGAGTGATGGCCTGGGTTCAGTCTGGTCTGGCAAAAGATACAGGCTCTTGTATGACCACAGCCTGGGGACATACATGTCATCTGCTGCTTTCATGATTCTCTTGGACTTCTGCACCAGATTGTACTTCCTTAGATATGGACTCCTCAGGCCACCAATTTTGCAGTAAAAGAATTGATTGGTGCCCTGGGTGCCAAAGGCTTCGCCAATTTCTGCTGTTTATCCAGCGTTGCCTTCCTCTTTGTTTGGTTATGACCCCTTAATAAAGGTATTTTTGTTTCAATTATACTCGCCTATGTGTGTTTTCCTTCAAAAAGGACAGTTTGTGAGAAAGGTACATTTCTAAAATACGATGTGCAATTAAGAAGAGACACCAACACCAATCTCCTTGAGATAAAGTAATACGAGATAATAATGGTGTTGTGGTAACTTAACACACAAAACACACCCAAAAATATTCTGGAGTTAAAAAAAAAAAGATCAGGCTTGAAAAAAATACAAAAAACAAAGTAATTTTTTAGTCAGATGTGACAAATCAAAATATATTGATGAAATCACGATAAATAATAAAGAAAGAAGTTTGTGAGAAGTCTGTGTGAATATGAGCAGCAAAACAACTTAATTCTTCTCGCATTATAAAGAAGAACAGAGTGCGCTGCATTAAACAATTTCAAACATTGCACCGTGACGAAAGTGCTATATCCATTGCGAACGCTAATTTTACCAGACCGAGCAGTTCCGTCTCGGAATTTATTCTGAGCAGGCGTGCGTCAGAATTGTCCACACACGGTCGGAATTGACGCGATCGGATTTTGTTGTTGGAAAATTTTATAGCCTGCTCTCAAACTTTGTGTGTCGGAAAATCTGATGGAAAAAGTCCGATGGAGCCCACACACACAAACAAGCTCCGATCGCACATTTTCCGTAGGAAAATCCAACCGTGTGTACAGGGCATAAGACTTACCATACCTGCAAAGCAAATACAAAAAAAATAGTAAAAAATAAAACCTTTTTTAATGCAACCTGTGCCTAAAATATATATATGCCGAAGCATGGGGGCATCCGCCCCAAAAGTTAGGACCAAATCACTCCTCCACCCATGCTGCCCCCATGCTTCGGCATATATGCTCCTTTTTTTTTTTTTTTTTTTAACTGTGGTGGTGAAATCACCTCCGACAGTGCTGGAGTCACGGCTTTATGTATCGTGGGAGCAAACGCTGTTGCTGTCAAGATAAATAAATCCGCGCTGCAGCTGAATGGCGTACCTGAAAACAAAAAAATGGTTAACAGTAAAACACAATTAAACGTAGAATAGAATACAGTAAAAAAGAGCAGAACAATAGAGAGAATAGAGAGAGAACAATAAAACGACAACTATTTTTGTTTTTTTTATTTTATAATTTTTTTTTTTTTTTACACTTTTATTTGTAACTGTAACTAATGGTTCGGGTCTCTTAAAATGCGATGGCATCTTGGGAGACTCTGTGAATGTGTGTCCTAGTCTGTGCAGTGGTGTACCCTACGCTAATACTCAACTAGTGTATGGTAGCATTCAAAACAATCACCAATGCAAAGACCAGGATTGTCAGGACAGGAGGGACAATAATACTGAGTGTCACGCCTATATCCGTGCTTTCTACAGACACGACATTTTCTTTGGGGGGCTCATTGGGTAGGGGTACTTGGGAGGACATAAAATGCCTCTCATGCAGCCGGCTTACTGCATTTAGATTGGGAAGGTGAGGTGGAGCACCGTCTGGAAACAGAAGGGCTCTGACGATCTCTTCCTGGAATTTAAGGAAGGATCCAGTCCGTCCTGAAGCTCTGTATAGCACATGAGCGTTCAGCAAAGCCAATTGAAATAAGTATACAGACACTTTCTTGTACCAGCAACTGGCCTTACGGGCAATTAGGTACAGCGCCAACAACTGGTCGTTGAGGTCCACCCCTCCCATGTTAAGGTTGTATTCATGGACACAGAGGGGTTTCTCCACAACACCAGTCGCCATAGGAATTTGGACCGTCGTATCTGCATGAAGGGAGGAAAGAACAAAAACACTTATTATCCCTCCACTTCACAGCGAGCAAATTATTACACTTGAAGCAGGCTCTCTCCCCCAGCCTAAGACGGGAATCTACAAGCATATGGGGTAAGCCCCAGCGATTAGGTCGCACGGTGCCACATGCACCAATTTGATGATCAAACAAGTAACTAAAAAGCGGCACGCTCGTGTAATAATTGTCCACATACAAATGGTACCTTTTTCCGAATACGGGTGACACCAAGTCCCACACAATCTTGCCAGCGCTCCCTATGTAGTCTGGGCAGTTCTCCGACTCTATGTGACTATCTCTCCCCTCCTAAACCATAAAACTACATGTATAGCCTGTGGCCCTGTCACAGAGGTTATACATCTTGACCCCATATCTGAAGATACTGTTTGAAAGACAAGCGGCCAGAAAACTTAATCAGGAACTCATTAACGCAGACAACTTGATGGGGAGTAAACAAGGCTGCAAAATGTTGGTTAAAGTGGTTTACGAGGGGCCAAATTTTGTAGAGCCGATCATATCCAGGGTCTCCACGAGGACGACAGAGTTCATTGTTGAAGTGCATGAACCGCAAGATCTGCTTGTATCGTGCCCTGGCCATAAAAGCAGAGAACACGGGCATATGGTGAATTGGGTCAGTGAACCAAAATGAACGCAACTCACTCTTTTTAGTTATGCCCATGTCGAGGGATAGGCCCAGAAAGGTCTTAAATTCGGAACCGTAATTGGTTTCCAATCTCTGGCAAGGGAGGACTGGGGATTAGCGGCAATGTATTGACCAGCATACAAATTGCTTTGGTCTACAATAAATCTATAGAGATCTTTGGTAAAAAACAGCGAATAAAAATCAAGTGACGTAAAATCAACTGTTTCCACCTGAATGCCGGGTTGGCCAGTGCATGGGGAAGTATGGGTGCTGCAGAAGTGGTGGGCTCCCAATTCGGATTGGCAAATTCTGCAGGAAGGACACTATGGGCACAACGGGCCTGTCTTTGTCTTCTTGGTGGCAGCAGGACACTACTTGTGCTTGCCACCTCACCAGCTTGAACTGCACTTATGGGACTCGCCACGTCACCACGTTGTACTGCAGTGCTGTTTTGACTACGACCAGGTTGTACTAGGCCGCTGGTGCTTGCCAGTTCACCAGAAGGAATAGCGGCGCTAGTACTTCTCTGCTCCATACGAGAGCCCTGCAGTTCTTGCACCTAAACAGCAGAAGAAGATTGGGATCTGGTACGCTTGACTTTGGCAGGGACCACAACTCCGTCGTCAAAGCTATCTGTCATGAAGCCACTGTCGTCTACAGGATCGTATTCTGAGCATGAATCTGACAGATGAGTGACTTCTTCTTCACTATCTGTCATGCTCAGAAACGTGTAGACCTCTTCACTACTGTATTTTCAATTTGCTATTTTGGGCTCTAAATTTACTGGTACACTAGTGAGACTCACAGGCAAAAAAGCTCCTAGGCTTTCAACAACTATATCAAAACGCTACCAAAAAAACTGTTAGCAATCGCAGGGATCAGGCCTGACTTTGCGAACGCTGCAGTTATGTGTTTAGTGTTTTGTAAGTGACAGTGATCAATCGATATTGCACTTGGGTGGGCTGGGCTGGGTGGAGGGGCAAAACGCAGGTCCTAGCAGGTATCTTGGCTGATCCCGCTAACACTGCGTTTTTGGGAATCCTAAACTGCTGGTGACGCTAGTATAGATCTGATCAGATCCGATATCGATCCGTTCAGATACTATACCACTAAGGGAGGTGTATGCTGCGTGTGTGGGTGTTAGCAGTACTGGCACTAATCTGACGCTTCCTAGCGGCGACGCAGGCCCTAACTGACCCTAAAACCTAACTGATATCACCCACCGGGTGATCAGGGGGTTAAACTTTTATTGGGTAATAAACAGCGGGTATAATAAACAAACTAACCAGCGTCGCCCTTAACACTTATAAGGTGATCACTGGTGAAAGGGTTAACTAGGGGGCAATCAGGGGGTTAAAACCTTTATTAGGTAGTATATGGGGGTACCTGAGGCTCTAAAAAGCTGACGGTGAACCTAAATACTTACCTGGCTAAATAGCGTCACCTGTGACACTAATACAGCGATCAAAAAAAAGATTGCTTAGTGACACTGGTGACAGGGGATGAAAGGGTTAACTGGGGGATAATCAAGGGGTTAAACCTTTATTAGGGGGGGTTAGGGGGTACTCTAGACCTAAAGGGGCCTACCGCTAACTGCCCTAACATTTTCAATGATCAGTAAAAAAAATAAACACTGCGACACTGTGACTGGGGGTGCAGGGGGTGACCGAGGGGTTTTTATGTGCCTACGTGTACTGGTGTTAGTGTGGTGTTGGTGCAGACTCACATTGATGTCTTCTCTCCTGGGGCGCTGGAACGAAAAGGCTGCATGAGGAAAGATGACATCACTTTGTCTGCTTCTGTTTACATTACAGAAGCAGAGGAAGCTTCTCATTCGTCAGGAGCGATCGTGAGGAGGTGGCCATGAATCGGTGGTCTCCCCCTCAGCACGGATCGCTCCTGGAACAAAGCTGATCGCCGCGGGCACGGGGGGGGGGGGGCCCGACCAGGCCCCCTGCCCACTGGGAGGCAAGGATGTACAGGTACGCCCATTTGCCTGCCCCTGCCATTCTGTCGACGTACATCGTCGCACAACGGTCGGCAACTGGTTAAAAACACAAATTGTTTGTTATTAGCATAATCAACTGTCCACCACTAAGTAAATATACTGTGAGCGGGCGGCAGGTGCGGGCACAATCACTTACCTGTACGTTGGATTATTGTTACGGGTTTGGTGGTGTGCATCCGCACACCTCCCAGTACCCATGCTGTGATTGGACACAGCATGAGTTTGGCACCTTATTTCAGCCAATGATTTTGCCTGAAGTCAGCTGATCGCCTTTTTTTTTTTTACCAAAGACATGCAGCAGAATACATTTTGGCCTCAATTTATTAAATTAGATATTTTTTTTCTATTGAATATGTTTTATAACAGAAATTAACATTTTTATCTTTTTTTTAATTATTTTGTTTTTTTTTTAATGTGTGAAAAAATAATAACAATTTCATTTGCATACAGTGTTGCATGGCCGTGCAATTGCCAGTTAAAGTATCACAGTGCTGGATAGCAAAAATTGTCTGATCATGAAGGGGGTAAATCTTTTGTAGGTCAAATGGTTAAGCACATTGGGGTGGATTTACTAAAACTGGAGAGTACAAAATCTGGTGCAGCTGTGCATAGAAACCAATCAGCTTCGTGTTTTTTTCTCAAAGATTAATTGAACAAGCTGAAGTTAGAAGCTGATTGACTACCAGGCAGACCTTCACCAATTTTTGCACGCTCCAGTTTTAGTAAATCAACCCCATAGTGTTCCTCTATTGTTGTGAGTTAGATGAGGATCAGCTCACATTTCATGGCATATTACTGCAGAAAACCAATTAATTCCAGGGGGTTCCCATACTTTTTCTTGTCACTGTATATGCACAGTATGCTTTGAATATTTCTCCTGAATTTTTTGGGCAAGTTATTGAACAATAGCTCATGCTTGAAGGTTACATGTGGCTATTAGTTTACCTTTACAGGGAAAATGGAAAGGTGAACTAATACTCTCATGTTGATAATTGTAAAGACACTTATGCCGCGTACACACGGTCGGACTTTTCGTCTACAAAAGTCCGACAGCCTGTCCGACAGACTTTCGACGGACTTTTGGCGGACTTGCGGCAGACTTTCTTATGAACGGACTTGCCTACATACGATCACACAAAAGTCCGACGGATTCGTACGTGATGACGTACACCGGACTAAAATAAGGAAGTTGATAGCCAATAGCTGCCCTAGCGTGGGTTTTTGTATGTCGGACTAGCACACAGACGAGCAGATTTCTGGGTCCGGCGTAGTTACGACGTAAAGATTTGAAGCATGTTTCAAATCTAAAGTCCATCAGATTTGAGGCTGGAAAAGTCCGCTGGAAGTCCGGGGAAGCCCACACAAGATCGGATTGTCAGCCAGCTTTAGTCCGTCGGCGTCCGTCTGACTTTTGTAGAAGCGTGCATGCATCATACATTCTAGTACAACTGGGGGTGGTCGATGATGGAGGTCTGGATTTTGTTGTAGAACGTAGGCATAAAAGCAAGCAAGGCCAAGCTGTAGTTTAAAAATCAAGCAAAATGTCCTTGTATTACAAGAGTTATAGGCTCCAGAGAGATTCATAACTGTAGCTGTGTACAAAGCATTTGCAAGATATCATCTGGAATATGGAGTTCTGTTTTGGGCACCAGTTCACAGAAAGGATAATGGGAAACCAGAGACTACAGGGAAGATCAAATAAATTAATAAGAGGAATGGAGGACCTCAGCTATGAGGAAAGATGCGCTGAACTAAATTTACTCTTCCTTGAGAAGAGGCAGTTAAGGGAGGGGGGATAGGAGTAACACCTACAAATACATATATGGTCCATCTTATTAACTTGGTACAAAGTTATTCACTTTACAATTATAAAGGACAAGGGGCACTCCGTGGAGGAAAAAAGTTTTAATCTTTACATAGGGAAAGGCTTCATTACAGTAAGAGCTGCAAACATGTGGGATAGACTCCTTCAGGAACTAGTTCTGGTAAGTTCAGTTGAAAAAAGAAAAGTGATGCAAAGAATATAAATGGATGTTAACATGTCTAGGTAGGTATAGTTTTTTAAGCCTTCCTCTGGATCAACCTGGATATATGAAGTTTTCTCTATTCAATTTTTTCAACTAAATTGTCTCCTCTCAAAACTAGATGTGTTTTTTTTCAAATTGTGTACTGCATTACACTATTTTTTTTAAACTTCATTTCACAAAATTACACTTTGTAAACTTCTAATGTGTCACAGCCAGTTGCACAGCTTAACTTCAATACAGGGCATTTTCACCCCCTTTCGCCCAGGCCAATTTTCAGTGCTATAACCTTTTGAATGACTATTGCGTGGTCATGCAACACTACCCAAATGAAAATTAAAAAAATAATAATTTTTCCACAAATCCTAAGCATATATTGATTGGTTTGAACAAAGGTTATAGCGCCTACAAAATAGGGGATAGATTTATGGCATTTTTACTATTATTATTTTTTTACTAGTAATGGCGGCAATCTGCAATTTTTATCGTGACTGTGACATTGTGGTGGACATATCGGACACTTTTGACACTATTTTGGGACCACTGACAGTTATACAGCGATCAGTGCTATAAATATCCACTGATTACTGTATAAATGTCACTGACAGGGAAGGGGTTAACTGTGTTACCTAGGGAGTAATTCTAACTATAGGGGGAGGGGACTAACTAGGGGAGGAGACCAATCAGTGTTCATACTTAGTATGAACATACGAGCTGTCTCCTATCCCCTGACAGGACATGGATCTGCAGAGGCGGCTCTCTAATTAGGCAAAGTAGGCGGTGGCCTAAGGCCTCGCACTCACGGGGGCCTCGCACCTGCCTACTTTGCCAAACGTGTGTGTGAGACGGAATGTCCCTGGTCAGTGTCCCCAGGCTGGCGGGGTAAGCGGTTAAAGCCATGCAGGTTCCAGCCATGCCGGCTGTAACATCCTCCTCGCAGGCTCACACAGAGAACAGCTCATGATCTCTACTGCCATCCTAGCCTTCTCCGAAAGGCGGCACCAGTGCTGGAAGTGGGGGGGTTGGATTGCGAGCTGCACTATGCTCATTCAGTGCAGGCGAAATTACCTGAGCTGAGGTTGTGTACACTGCGTGCCGCCTCTCTGTAGCTGCAGCCATACCAGTGTTCATACAGAAGGAAGATCCTCCTAGGTTTGCCTGGCTGGATCGGAGCTTGCACAGTCTAAGCAGCAGTAGAGGTGAGCGGAGCAGGCTGAGAAAGTTCATCACACTGCACACTCTGCAGCTCCGATCATCACTGTCCAGCCCAGCAGTCACCAGAGCTCTTCCCAGACCAGCTCACAAACTCTTAATTCAGTCCATGGAAGTTGCTAGTAGGGTGAGGTGCTAATTTGCAAATTAAGCTGGATTAGTGTAAGAAAGACCAGATTTGTGGAACGTCCTGTCTGTGTCAGTCTGCAATCAGTGCTTACAGATTACTGTTAAATTATCAGTATCTTGCAACTCTGATGAGATCACAGACCAGGGCAACTACACTACTTCCAAGGCTCAGAACACTTTACTGGATTTATTAAAAACTATGTGTTTTGCTGAGGTGAGGGTCTGCTAGAATTAAGTCCCAAGCCTGTGATCAGTGACATATTCAGTTATAAATGTAAAAAAAAACACCTCTCTGCAATGACTCATTATCAGTCATTTTGGGATATCGGTATGTAACTGCTAATATATAAAGAAGAAATCTGAATTTTAGGCTGACAATAGAACACAAAACTTAGCACCAGAGCTGCCCTCTCCCGCTGATTGCACCACTCCTCCTTTACAGCCACACAGACACCCTTAAAGTGGTTGTAAACCCTTTTGTCTTACTTTTATCTATAGGTAAGCCTAGAATAAGGCTTACCTATAGGTAGTGTAAATATCTCCTAAACGTGCGCCATTTAGGAGATATTTCACTTGTAGTGTGCCGATTTTTAATCGGCGCATGCGCTGTGAAGAAACAGACCTCCATGCCGTCTCTTCTCCCAGCGTGTGCCGTTACTGACTGCTCCCGTGCGCATGTGTGAGAGTGACATCACACGGCTCCAGCCAGTCACAGAGCTGGAGTCCGCGGCCCCCCGGTAGGAAGAGGGGCGAAGATGGATGCAGCCTGCACAGGGGACAGCGATGGATTCCTTTGCAGGTAAGTGTCACATAATCGCATACTAGCCCATTATGTTTTTAATTTGCAGGCAGCAAAAAAAGAGTAAGTAAAACCCATCAGAATACAATGGCACAGTGGGGAGGATTTCTCCATCTGTCTCATTTGTGTGGATGGGGTGAACCCATTCATTTATCTTTTCTTCCGCACACCAGCTGAACAAAAAAGAAAACTAACCGTGCCTACTCCGCTTTAGACTCACACCACAGAAGCAGGGGGATCTATACCTTCTAGTGACACAACACACACGCATTTTTCCTCACACTGATACATTTTTTCTACATCACTGTTGGCCCAAAGCTTTACTGCAAAATAAAATGCGTACTTCTATTAAACTGTGCAGGTCACTACAAACTACACCCAGCCCCTACTCCAGTCTCTGACCGTTTCCTGTATCATGTCCGCACAGTCTCTGACCGTTTCCTGTATCATGTCCGCACAGTCTCTGACCGTTTCCTGTATCATGTCCGCACAGTCTCTGACCGTTTTCTGTATCATGTCCGCACAGTCTCTGACCGTTTTCTGTATCATGTCCGCACAGTCTCTGACCGTTTTCTGTATCATGTCCGCACAGTCTCTGACCGTTTTCTGTATCATGTCCGCACAGTCTCTGACCGTTTTCTGTATCATGTCCGCACAGTCTCTGACCGTTTTCTGTATCATGTCCGCACAGTCTCTGACCGTTTTCTGTATCATGTCCGCACAGTCTCTGACCGTTTTCTGTATCATGTCCGCACAGTCTCTGACCGTTTCCTGTATCATGTCCGCACAGTCTCTGACCATCTCCTGTATCATGTCTGCAGTCTCTGGGGGGGGGGGGGGGCTTTAGAGGAGTCAAGAGCAGCTGCTAGGACGGTGGTCACGTGAGGAGTGAGATGTGTGTAGACTGTGAAGAGGATAATATAGGATGAAACCAGAGCCACCAAGCTGGAGCCTAGAGAGGACCATCTGACTGATCCCTGCAAGGTGCACCTGAGAGGAGGTCAGTGACAGCTCTGCAAGGCCAGTCAGGGGGGGGGTTAATCACTGATGTAGGGTGAGAGTGAATACAGTAAAGTAAAGGGGCCCCTGATATCAGTAACCCCCCCTTACCTTAGTGCATTCACTCTGTGGAAATTGATCTGTGGTCCCCAGAGTCCCCTCCATATCAGAGTACACGTTTTAGATGCAAGTTGGAACTCTGCGAACCCAGATGCAAAGGGGAACTCTGTGATGAGTTATATTAACCTGACCTTCATGTAAATGGAGAAATATGGTTTTTGACTTTTGTTCTAACTTAAACATATTGCTAGTAGCAGCTGTACAAATTGTAATTATCATCCCATAAATTTGATATAGCAAGAGAGAATGGGACTTGGACTTTTTAGGCACAACCAAACAATTATAGAAAAATATATTTTATTATAAACACATAAAATTAAATGATCTCTAAAAAAAACCCCACATTGATAGATCAACACATAATATACAATACCGCAACTGTACAAAACCTAAAATATAAACAAAAAAGTCAGTGCTACTACCCATACATCACATAGAAAGCAGAGATCCCAGGTGCTCGATCCACAGTCGCTGGCTGAGTAGGGAAATGAGGAAAAGATGATCCGCACTCCGGTGATTGCTCTTAAGAAGTATAATATTTATTGACAAGCCACAGTGACCAAACGCAAATAAGAACAGTTGACGCGTTTCAGCCTATAAGGCCTTAGTCATAACCACATTACAGACATGAAACTTTGAAAATAAATAGTAGCTCCAAGGATCACTGGCTCCACCCATTAATTGTCTTAATTGACTACAGGCAATTATCCAAAAAAAGGGGAATCAGCTATACTGCATATTGGGTGATCCATATGTATGCTACTATTTGTCACACACCTTAGAGTGATAATAAGTACATGTGTGCACACACTCATGCATGCACTCATGCACATATACATGATTAAAACACACCATGAAATACAAAAAACATTAGATACAAAAAGGAAAAATAAAATAAAAATAATAATTCAGGTATGTGAAAAAGACACCAGAGGTGGAAAAGAGAGAGAGAGGAGGCTCTGGGGAGAGGCATGCTTAATGTAAGTGCAAATCCAGATCCCACCTCACGTTTAACCCCTGAGGCGATCTAGTTTTTAATCTAAAAATCCACCATGCTTCTCTTCCCAGTAGCCTTCTCTCCCTGTCACCTCCTCTGGGCTAATGAGACAACCGTTCTATTCTTCTAAAGCGGAAAGAGGAGAGATCGCCCTGGTGACATTCCCTAAAGTGACGTGTTGCATTGGAAATATTTCTAGCATTTGGGTTAATTGTGTCACAGTAATGTTCCCCTATACGGGCTCTCAGAAAACGTGTGGTACAGCCTACATATTGGAGGCTGCATGAAATACAGGTGATCAGGTAAACTACATAGTTTGTGCCACAGTTGATGTATTGGTGTATAGTAAACTCTTGTAGCTGTGGCAACAAATGTTTTACCCAGATCACACAAGTTACAGTACCTACAGGTTTTTATATTACAAGGGTAACTGTCAGGATAGGAGAACCAGGTGGGTTGGCATTGTTTGGATGAAAATAGACTAGGTGATAGTGCAGTCCCCAGTGTGGGCGCACGTCAGCTAGAAAAAAGGCAATCTGCTTGCAGAATTTCATTAAAACCTTTATCTGTATGTAATATTGGCAGATTCTTTTTTATTATTCTGACTATTTGATTATATTCTTGGGAAAATGTGGTTACAAATGTTTACCCTTTTTCTATTCCTAGAGTTGTAAGGTTGATGAGATTTGTTATTATTTTTATGCTCTCTCTGTTTTAGGCTTATCTGACAGTAATTCCTCTCTGTCCTTTAAGAACGCGGTGACGTACAACACGTACGACGGGCCTAGAAAAGGGAAGTTCAATACCAAGTGTGCCACCCTTTGGGCTCCTTCTGCTAATCTCGTGTTTATCTCGTGTTAGTAGAAGTTTGGTGTGAGACGATTCGCGCTTTTCAGACTCGTGCTTTTCCGATTGTTGCTGCTCTTCAGTTTGTGCTTGTGGGTTTGTATCTGTTCTTCAGTGCGTGTAGTCAGTTCGCATTTGTTTGTCAGTGCGTGCTATTTATAGTACCATATTTGATTTTCAATGTGTTCTTGTCCGCTCGTTTCTGATTTTCAGCTTGTTCTTTCAGGCCTTGCTGTTTTTCAGTGCTTTATGTTTAGTTCGTTGACCAGCCAACCGTTTTGAAGCCATGTTGCGGGTACGTCCTCCTCATAGAGTTGGTGCTGTGCGGGGGCTTGGTGTTGGGGTTCTTACTGTGACCCGAGACCAGTCCATGAACAGGGTGGGGAGGAGTTCATGGACCAAGAATTGGTTGCTCCAGCATGACCAATTCTCTCACATGACTTTGTTGCGGGAGATCCAGTAGAATAACCCTGATGATTTTAGGAATTATCTCTGGATGACGGACCCCATTTTTCACCGTTTGTTGGCTTTGCTGTCCCCTTATATTAGCAGGCAGGACACCTGCATGCGGCAAGCCATCACTCCCGAACAAAGGCTAGTTGCCATGTTGTGGTACTTGGCGACTGGGAGAAGTCTGCGGGATCTCAAGTTCTCGACAGGCATCTCCCCCCAGGCTCTGGGGATCATTATTCCAGAGACCTGTTCTGCCATCATTCAGGTCCTGCAGAAGGACTATATTAGGGTAAGTTTTGTCCTTTACCATTACATTCTATGTATTTAATGTTTGCTAATGTATTGTATTTCTTTCATCATTCCCTAATTACCATGATTGTAATATGCTGGGAATGTCCCCTTTGTGCCCATGCATGCTGGCAGTTTTTAAACTTCCTTTTTTGTCCTTCATGCATATTTGCCTTCAATAACCTCCCCAGCATGCTATCCTGGGCCCATATCCACCTAGCCTAGTCACTTAACAATGTATTTTGTCAGCTCCATAGTAGTGCTTTACCCTAAACACCCCCTAAAATGTGTACAAATGTTATTTGTGTCCTTAAATTCAGGCAGAGTGCCAGAGGCCTTTTTTTGGGGAGGTCCCAAAATCATTTTCCACCCTTCTTCCCCCCCAACCGCTAAATCAACCCATACCAATCCTCGATTTGCTGACTTTGCCAAACCCGTACACACTATACCGACCTCTTTTGTGTTCATATTTATGGATGAATTCACCAAAGCATTTAGTGCAAGGGCCTGAATACTTTCAAATGGTACTGTTTAAAGTTTGGTTCTTCTATAATCTTGCTAGTTAATTGCAGAATGTAAAAATGTGCTTCAATTTGTACAGTGTGTATTCATATTTTTGTATTCTGACACTTCTTAACCTGTCCAGTGGGCTGCTAATAGTGTAAGTAAGGAGGGGCTGGCCAAAGTAACACACATTATTTATGCATTCAGCTCTCAATGAAGTAGAGAGGGTTACCTGTCTAAAACATCTCCCCCCCACCCCTAAAATTGTTACAATGGGCCATCAGAGGGGGGGATGAATCTGCTAAGTGAACCTTCTATTTTTGCCTTTAAATACGCCTTCAAAAAAAGTTATACTGGTGTTGGCCAAGAATGTTTGTGTCTAATCTGCTTGCAATGTTTATGTGTAAAATTACTAATTTTTATGTTTTTGTTTGACTCCACAGTTTCCTTCAACGCCGCAGGAATGGCAGAATGTGGCATCCCACTTTGCTGACTGTTGGGACTTTCCCAACTGTGGAGGGGCAATTGATGAGAAACACATCCACATCGTACCACCACCCCATTCTGGGTCATACTATTATAACTATAAGGGGTTTCATAGTATTGTGTTGATGGCGGTGGTGTTGGCGACATATGAGTTTCTGTATGTGGACGGGGGGAGGAATGGCCGGATGTCGGATGGTGGAGTCTTTGCCCGGACCGAGTTCTTTCGACATCTCCAGAGTGGTGGCTTGGGATTGCCACCTGCGGAAGATAACGTTGAGGGACTGCCATTTGTGTTCGTCGCAGATGAGGCATTCGGTCTGGGTGATCACGTGATGAGGCCATTCCCCCAGAGGACCCTCACCCCGGAGAAGAGGGTTTTTAATTACCGGCTGGCCAGAGCCAGAAGAGTCGTGCAGAATGCGTTTTGGATAATTCCGCCTATTTTTAACTGCCATAAATATGGCTGAGTAAAAACTAAACCACATTGTGTTATCTTGCTGCAAATGAAATAATCCAAGATATGTTGCCTCAGTTGGGCCTGAGGCCGGACTTAATGAAACACTGATGGCCCTGGAAGCGGGCCGTCCTGGCTTGCCCTCCCAATGCGCCTGTGAAGTGCGGGAAAAATATGTTGAATATTTTACAGGTAGGGGGGCCATTGCTTTGGCAGCCAATTTAGAATAAATTTTCTATTTTATCAGATAAAATCTTGATTTTCATTTACTGCTTGTGTTTCTTTTTGCTGTCTCCTAGGTTCTCCTAGTGCACTTGTAGTGCCAAGTGGTTTTTCCATTATTAACCACTTGCCCACCAGGCCAATTCTGACATTTCTCTCCTACATGTAAAAATCATCATTTTATTTTGCTAGAAAATTACATAGAACCCCCAAACATTATATATGTTTTTTTAGCAGAGACCCTAGAAAATACAATGGCGGTCATTGCAACTTTTTATCTCACATGGTGATTGCACAGCAATTTTTCAAATGCTTTTTTTTGGAAAAAAAAAGGGTTTCATGCTTTAAAAAAAACAAAACAGTAAAGTTAGCTCAATTTTTTTGCATAATGTGAAAGATGAAGTTGCGCCGATGAAGATGAAGATACCTAACATGTCACGCTTCAAAATTGCACATGCTCGTGGAATGGCGCCAAACTTCGGTACTTAAAAATCCCCATAGGCGCACTTTAAACATTTTTACTGGTTACATGTTTTGAGTTACAGAGGTCTAGGGCTAGAATTATTGCTCTTGCTCTAACGTTCGTGGGGACACCTCACATGTGTGGTTTCAATACCATTTTCATATGTGGGCGGGGCTTCCGTATGCGTTTGCTTCTGCGTGTTAATTTTACTTAAAATTTTCTAATTTGATACTTTAAAAAAATATATATATTTTGATAATTTTTATTCCTATTAGAAGGAATGTAAACATCCCTTGTAATAGGAATATGGCATGACAGGACCTCCTTACAGTGAGATAGGGGGGTCAATAAGACCCCACATCTCATATCTAGGCTAGGAGGCTTTAAAAAAAAAAAAAAAAAAATCACCTCATGGCTGTATTAGATCAAAAGGGTGCTTCTACTAAATACTGAGCAAAGGGTCTGAATACTTAGAACCATGTGACATTTTAGTTTTTCTTTTTTAATAAATCTGCAAAAATGTCAACAATTCTGTGTTTTTCTGTCAATCTGGGGCTGCAATATAACAAACAGTGAAAAATTTAAGGATGGTCTGAATACTTTCTGTCCCCACTGTAGATAAAATCTTAGACCCTGATCCAGAATCTCCTGACCTTGGGGCATGTCCACCATATGTGATAGGTGGATCCTACTTGACCACATCCCCTGAAACATTTAGAGATGGTACCAGGTACAAAAGCGGCCAGTCTAGCTGGTACCATATACCACCTCAGTAAAACCTTGTAGTTAGCCTCCACAATGGAGGTATTAATGAGTAAACGAGAAGCTTTCTCTGATATTGCGTGCGATTCCTCAAGGTCGAGGGTTTGCTGAAAATCTTGTTCCCATTGAAATCGCCGGCTGAAACGCTGATATCTGAATGATGCCTGTAGCGTCAGGCATCATTCAGATATACCACCATAAAGCCCAGGACGTCCATGGACGCCCAGCAGTCGGCAAGTGGTTAAATAACACCCATTGTCACTGTAAACACACAAACTTAATACAAAAACTGGTATTCTTCATTGAAAGAAGAAGCCACACATTGTTGATTATAAAACCTTTTACTCCGTGCACATGTGCATTGTAAATTTTTTTTTTTTTTTTTTAAACTAAAAAAAATGGGTTTCTTAAAGTTTTACCTTGTTTTTTTTTAGGGTACATAAAAAGGCATGTTTCAAAACATAACATACACAACTCATAAACTTACAATGTTCAACATTGAAAATCTGAAGGCAATATCAGACATTATAGTGTCCAAAATGTGTTGATATTGCCTTCATCAGATGGGGTGATGTCACCCCTGTAAAAGCCAAATTTTGAAGATGCACACAAATTGGGAGTCAAACTGGGGATTTTCCTCCTGATCCCATACCTAATGTCAACATGTGCTATCTCCCATCATGGGGGATCAATGGACGTGTTTTGGGGGTGCAACCACTTCCTCACACCTACTTGAGTTGTGAGGAAGGGTTGCAGCCACAAAACGCATACAGTGATATCCCTTGATGGCATATAGCACATGTTGACACACTGTGTGCATCTTCAAAATTTGGCTTTTAAAATGCATAAAAAAATTATTAAACAAAAAAAGTGGCATTTTTTGGGTATTTATATTCTTCCTAGTACATCAATCATGTTCTTCAGTTTGAATTCAATCTCATGTGTTTTTTGCTTTATGAAGTCTAAATCCTGACTACAATACATGATGTCCTGGATAAACCTTTGGGCACTGCCAGTGGTGAAATGAGGAGCTTATTCTTCAACAACATGCACATCACCTAAAAGAAAAAAATACACACCATGTATTATAAATATGTTGGCATACATCTATTACCTAAATCTGGGGTGTCAGACACTCACCTGTTGTGGTGACAATTTCCACCACCTCTCCTTCCTCCACATCCTCAGCTTGTGGTGTTTCCTGGTCCCCTTCTTCAGAAGGTGGGGGGGTCCTTGAGTCCTCAGACGTCCTGAGTCTTTTCTCCCCTATGAGAATGAAACAAAAGGTATACTTAGCACACAGATATTTGAGGCCAGAAATAGTAATATGAAACTGCTTGGAAGTGGGGTACAATTGTCTGTTTGGGCAGAGTTCAAAGCTGAAGACATGATTTATTCCTTTAACCAAGCTGGAATACTTCCCTTTTTTGGACAAGTTTCATACATGGAGACACCCCAAGTATCCACTGGAGCACCTGTGTGGGACACCCTATAAAGTTTGTTCTTGTGTCCCACACTAGTGCTCCTGAGTCCAGATGTGTAAACAGCTGCTGAGTGTCCTCTCCTTACATTACACTGAATCAAGTTTGCAATTCCTTCTAGTTTCAAACACATCTAGACAACAATGTCTTTAATACAAATTAATATGACCAAATGTAGTTAACCCTGTATCTGGCAAAAACATTGTATTTAGTTGGCAAACGAACAATGTTTACTACGACCGATTACTGTGCCCATGAACATGAAAGTAGCCATTTTAAACTGTCCAATAGTAAAGAAAAGCACATGGAGCAGCATGCAAGTAATAATAATAATTGTAACACACGACAACTACTTACTTTTTAGAAGCACTTTCTTGATCCTTCTATACTGATCCTGCTCCCTCAGTTTCAGGTCTGACCAGCGTTTCCCCAGTTGCTTCTTGGATCGTTGTACCCTAAAATTCCTGTGCAGACTCATCACAACTTTAGTCATGATTTTGACCTTTCTCTGATTAGGGTTGGTGTACGGTCCATACTTCCCATCATAGTCATCCCTCTTCAATATGTCGACCATCTTCACCATCTCTACAAAGGCCATATTTGAGGCCTTAAATCTCCTCCTCCTGGATTGGGACGTTTCTTGCTCCGGGCTTTCCTCCTCGTTACTGGTATTATCACACACCTGCTGTGTTTCCGCCATGTCGTCTCCCACTACGTGCTGAGAGAAGGGGCGGGGAATATTCTAGAAAGAATGTCAGGGGCGGGCGACGTGTGCAGAGTTTCAGGCATGCGCAGTGTATATAAATCTAACACACGTGTGTCGTACCTATGTTCTGTGTGCGGAAGAAGGAGGAACAGAAACGACAAACGTAATAACGAAGGTAACATTTTAACTTGGGACATGAGTGGCCTATACTGATTCTAGATTGAGGCCTATATTGGGATAAGATTAGGAGAGTTTAGCCTGATATTAGTGTTTTTGTCTTTTGTTTGGTCTTGCAGCAAGAATCAAACAATTTAGCTTCAGAATGTCCATGAGGTCAGGAGCAGCAGCAGAGGATGTGTATGTACCCAGTCTGTGGTACTACAACAAGATGCGGTTTCTGGAAGACCAGATGGAAGCCAGGGAATCACTTTCGACTCTTCCAGCCCCCCTTCCATCCAGCCTTCCCTCAACCCTTCCCTCAACCCCAGCTGAGGCTTTAGAGGACCAACCTGGGCCTTCCATCCTGGAGGAAATTGAGGAGCCCAGCTGGAGCCAGGTATAGTATTTTTAAACATATTTTTTTGTGGGAAAATTATTGTTAACTAGATGTTATTATTGCTAAGAAATGAATGATTTAACAAAAAGTGTTTGACATATCAATAGACAGTAGGGGCCAAAAATGATTGGGACAAGAATGAAAAATGGTGGGCTCAGAATGATAGTCTTTTCTATTTATTAACATTCAATTTGCAACAATCATGAGTTTAAAATTGTGTGTGATTGATGAACCAAAATCTAAAACTATGTCCCTTTTTCATATAAAGGAAGACCTCAGCCAGGAGGAGGCTCTGGAATGTGGCACACAGGAGGAGGCGGGGGAAGTGTCAGCCAGGAGGTGGCCGGGCCCAGCCTCACCCAATCCCAGGTCCCTCCCCTCCGCCTTCCACCCAAAAGGCCCAGGAGGGGGAGGAAGGTGGAGGAGGCAGCACTTGTCCTCATTAAGGAGGCTAATGAGGCCCTGAAAGACGCTGGAGAGGCCTATGGCTACTATATAGCCTCAAATTTGCACAAAATGGAGGAGGGCAAACACCTCAACTGTGAAAACATTTTTGTTGAGGCCATTCACAGGGGGTTGAGGGGGCAAATGACCGATGATGTCCACTTATGTATGTTTGCCCATCCTCCTCCTTCCACAAGTCCACCTCCAGAGCCACAGCCTGCAGGAAAGGCTGCAGGGCAGCGTGGAGGGAAGACTGCAAGGAAGACAAGAAATTGATGACCAGGCTTCAGTCTGGTCTGACAGAAGACGCAGGCTGTTGTAGTACCACAGCCTGGAGACATATGTCATCTGCTGCTGTTCGTGATCTCTGGGAGTCCTGGACCAGATTGTGCTCCCTATTATATGGACTTCTCAGGCTACCAATTTTATTTTACAAAGAGTTGATGTCTGCCCTGGGGTACAAAGGCTTCACAAATTCCAGCAGTTTCTCCAGCATTGCCATTCTCTTTATTTTGTTATTATGAGCCATAATAAATGTCAATTTCTTGTATGAAAATACTTGCCTATGTGTTTTTCTTCAAATAGGAAAGTTTTTTTTGTGAGTAGGCAGGTACATTTCAAAAATACAACGTCTAATTAACAAGGGACACCAAACAACCTCCTTGAGGTTTACAAATACAAGATAATAATGCTGTTGCGGAAACGTGACATACAAAAAAAAAAAAATTATGGAGATCTGGCTTTAAAAACAAAAAAGATTATTCAGGAGATCACAAGAAATAATAAAGAAATCAGTTTGTGGGAACTCTGTGTGAATATGAGCAGCAAAACAACCTCATTATTCTAGCATTCTAAAGAAGAAGAGAATGCGCTGCATTAAACTATTTCAAACATTTCAGCGTGACAAATGTGCCATCTCCATTACGAACGGTAGTTTTACCATACCGAGCGCTTTCGTCTTGTACTTGATTCTGAGCATGCGTGATTTTTTTGCACGTCGGAATTGCATACAGAAGATCGCATTTTCAGGTAGGAACTTCTCCCTACCGAAAAATAGAGAATATGCTCTCAATCTTTTGCTGGCTGGAATTCTGCCAGCAAAAGACCGATGGAGCATACACACGGTCGCATTTTATCACAAAAAGCTCTCATCGGAGTTTTGCTGGTGGCATTTCCAATTGTGTGTATGCGGCATTAGATGTTGGTGGTACCAGAACACTGAAAGCCCTCACAGTTACTCTTGGTGGGTGCTGGAATGGTCCCTGCTGTGAAATATTATATCAAGAATTGTAATTATGCTCCCCTGTTAAGCAGGGGCATAAAAATTGGGCCTTATGCCGTGTACACTTGATCTGAATTTTCGTCTGAAAAATCTTAGATGGTTTTTCGTACGGAATTCCGCTCAAGCTTGGCTTGCATACACACAGTCACACAAAAGCTTTCTGAACTTTCGACCGTCAAGAACGCGGTGATGTACAACATGTATGACGGCACTAGAAAAGAGAAGTTCCATACAAAGCGATGATTCTGAGCATGCGTGTTTTTTTGCGCGTTGGAACTGCATACAGACGAATGGAATTTCCGATAGGAACTTTTTCCGAGGAAAAATAGAGAACCTGCTCTCAATCTTTTGCTGGCAGAAATTAAGCCAGCAAAAGTCCGATGGAGCATACACACGGTCGGAAATTCTGAACAAAAGCTCACATGAGACTTTTCCGATCGTGTGTATGGGGCATTAGGCAGTGGTGGTGGCACAACCCTGTAAAGCCTCACAGATACTTTTATTGAGCGCAGGAACAGGCCCTGCTGTGAAATATTAGATCAAAAATTGTAATTACGCGCCCCTGTTAAACAGGGGCATAAAAATTGGTCCTTAGGCGGTGGTGGTGGCACAACACTGTAAAGCCTCACAGATACTTTTGTTGAGCGTAGGAACAGGCCCTGCTGTGAAATATTAGATCAAAAATTGTAATTACGCGCCCCTGGGCATAAAAATTGGGCTTTAGGCGGTGGTGATGGCACAACACTGTAAAGCCTCATAGATACTTTTGTTGAGCGCAGGAACAGGCCCTGCTGTGAAATATTAGATCAAAAATTGTAATTACGCGCCCCTGGGCATAAAAATTGGGCTTTAGGCGGTGGTGATGGCACAACACTGTAAAGCCTCATAGATACTTTTGTTGAGCGCAGGAACAGGCCCTGCTGTGAAATATTAGATCAAAAATTGTAATTACACGCCCCTGTTAAACAGGGGCAGAAAAATTGGGCCTTAGGCAGTGGTGCCTTGAACCGAAAATATTCGTAGAAGCTATCATTGTGAAGATTGAGAAGGAATAGGATAGTCACTCAGCATAATAGGATAGCCACTCAGCATATGCAGTCTTCAAGGGATCCCACATCCATAGAAAAATCAATCGGTTACATCAGCATCAGGTGCTTGGTAGCTGGTAATCCAAGACTGATTCATTTTTATGAATGTGAGCCAATCAACAGAGTCTGTGGACAGACACACTCTGTGATCTGTTACAAAGCCTCCAGCAGCACTGAATGTTCGTTCAGAAAGAACGCTGGATGCAGGACAGGCCAGTAGCTCAATTGCATATTGAGCAAGCTCTGGCCAGTGGTTCATCCTCAAGACCCAGTAACCCAGTGGATGTTCTGGTGGAAAGGTTTCCAAGTCTGATCTTGCCCCTAGATATTCCTGCACTGTGTAATTCAGACGCTGGTTGCTGGAACCGATCAGACCTGGGCGCTGAGGACTGAAGAATTGCCCGAAGGCATCGGTCAGCCGGCCACCTTCTCCACCACTCTTTCTGTGACTGAATGAAGCCTCAGCAACACGTTTTCCAGCACCAGGAAAGTGTAACCTCTCAGGCTCTGGAAACGCACTGCACAAACCTTTCTGCAAGGCCTCCCGAAGATGTTTCTTCTTCTGCTCCCTCTGCGAAGGCTGGATAAGTTCTGCAACCTTACCCTTGTAACGTGGATCAAGAAGGGTTGCCAGCCAGTAATGGTCCCTCTCCTTGATGCCACGAATACTAGGGTCCTTTCTCAGGCTTTGCAGGATCAGGGAGGCCATGCAGCATAAGTTTGCAGAGGCATTCGATACTGAGTCCTATGGGTCACTAAGGATCACATGATCCTCAACCATTTCCTCCCAGCCACGTACAACTCCATGGGTTTCTGGGGACTGCAAACGATCCCTTGATAACTGCTGCTGATGCTGAGTGTTATCCTCCACCTCCATGCTGACACAATCCTCCTCCTCCTCTTCTTCTTCCTGTGTGATCGGCGGGCCTGCCGGAATACTAGTATCTGGATAAAGGGGGCCTTGAGAGGTCCTCCTCTTCCTCCCACTTTTCTGCTTCAAGTACCCTGTCCATTATTCCACGAAGCATGTGCTCCAACAGTAAGACAAGAGGGACAGTATCACTGATGCATGCACTGTCACTGCTCACCATCCTTGTGGCCTCCTCAAATGGTGACAGGACAGTGCATGCATCCTTGATCAGTAGCCACTGGCGTGGTGAAAAAAAGCCAAGCTCCCCTGACCCTGTCCTGGTGCCATACTCACACAGGTCCTCATTGATGGCCCTCTGCTACGTGTGCAGCTGCTGCAGCATTGCTAACATTGAGTTCCACCTGGTGGGCATGTCACAAATGAGGCGGTTTTTGGGCAGGTTGCCCTGTAAGCCAGGGTACCTGCTCAAGAACTGCTGCACCACCAAATTCAGGATGTGAGCCAAACAGGGAACATCGGTTAAGTGTCCCTGTCGGAGGGGAGAGAGGAGGTTTATGCCATTGTCGCATACAACCATTCCTGGCTGAAGCTGGCGTGGTGTCAACCATCTCTGAGCCTGCCCCTGCAGAGCTGACAGAATCTCTGCCCCAGTGTGGCTCCTGTCCCCTAAGCAGACCAACTCAAGCACCGCATGGCAACTTTTTGCCTGAGTGCTTGCATAGCCCCTTGAACGCACCGCTGGTTCCGAGGACAAATCTGCAGAGGAAGAGGCCATAGAGGAAGAAGAAGAGGAGGGGGTGGAGGAGAGAGGTGTGGCAGAATCACCACTACTAGCATTTTGGAGGCATGGTGGCGGAACAAGCTCCAACAATGCTGAACCCTGTCCTGCATCCTTCCAAGCTGCCAGTAGAGTTACCCAGTGCGCCATGAAAGAAAGGTAACGTTCCTGACCATGCCTGCTGGACCATGAGTCAGCAGTAATATGCACCTTACTGCTGACCACCCTGTCCATGAGGCCAAGACATTGCCTTCCACATGCTGGTAGAGAGCCAGAATGGCCTTCTGTGAAAAGAAATGGCGTTTGGGAACCTGCCACTGAGGTACTGCACATTCCACAAATTCACAAAAGGGGGCAGAGTCTACCAGCTGAAAAGGCAGCAGTTGTAGTGCTAGCAATTTGGCCAAGCTAGCATTCAGACGCTGAGCATGTGGATGGCTGGGACTGAATTTCTTTCGACAGTTTAGCAACTGGGGTAGGGAAATTTGCCTACTAAAATCTGATGTTGGTGTACCGCTAACAGATTGGCCACAAGTACTTGAGACTTCAATTTCTATACCTTCATTCCTCTCAGTGCAGGTTTCTGAGAGGACTCGAAGTATAGTGGGGTTGGAGATCCCAGCTGATGAGGAGCAAGGAGAGGTCCGCCTTGTTCTCTGATGTGGGTCTTTTAAGTGCTGTTGCCAATGGACTGCATGGGAGGTCATCATATGTCTGGTCAAGCATGTGGTGCCCAAGCGGCCACGCTTGATACACTTCAGACATATGTTGCAAACAGCAACGGTGCGATCTGCTGCACACGTGTCAAAAGCCCACACCAAAGAACTTTTCAAAATATGTGGGGAGTCAGCAGCGCCCTGCACCTGCTTAGCTCTGCGGTGTGATGCAATAGGGTGGCTCCCTTTAAGCTGCCCCCTGGAGGGCATCCTGCCTTGTTGGAGATGTGCCTCCTTCTCTCTTCTATCAAGAACCCAAGTAGAGTCAGTGACCTCATCATCCCCTACTTCCAAGTCACTGGAGCAAACTTGGCAGTATGTTGCAGCTCGGGGAACATGACTGCCAGTTTCTTGGGCACCCCCTCTCTCTAGGCTCACATTACTCCCTTCCTCAACCTGGCTACCATCATCGGAACCTTCAAATCACTGCGCATCTTCCTGCAGCATGTACCCGACACTGTAATCGAATAGTTCAGAGGACTCCTCCTGGCATAATGGTGGGGCTAGGGAAGGAGTGACTGGAGCCAATGGAATAGGTCGCTTTGGCAGCTGCATTGGCAGGCAAACTACTCTGAGCCTGGGTGAGAGGATTAGGAGGGCTTTGTTATCCATGTATGTATTGTGTACACCACCAGGAAAGTAGTAGCAACTGCATTAGGGGCGCACGGTACTGTGTACACCAACAGAAGTGTAATAACAACTAATATGTGTACTGTGTACACCACCAGAAAAGTAGTAGCAACTGCACTAAGGGTGCACAGTACTGTGTACACAAACAGAAGTGTAATAACAACTATGGGTGTACTGTACACCACCAGAAAAGTAGTAGCAACTGCACTAGGGGTTCACGGTACTGTGTACACCAACAGAAGTGCAATAATAACTATGGGCTATACAAAAGAAATTATCCGGCCCTGTTTAAGCGATTAACTGAAGACCTAGCCAGATAGCAGATTCACCCCCCCATCGTGGTTCGGCAGACTGCACTCAATAAAAATGAATGTGTAACCAAGAGTACTATATCTATTTCACACTATACCTGTGACATTGGTCCGAAAAGACCTTCAAATATTTCAAAATAAAATCCTCCAGTTCATCTGGGGAGACAAGAGGCCTAGGGTGAACAAAAGTACAATGTACACCCAAAAACAGAAAGGGGGCCTGGACCTGCCTGATCTACAGAAATACTTCTACGCCGCCCAGTTGGCCCAACTTTCTAGGTTTCACTCTCAATAACCCCATGCAATATGGATGAATATAGAATCTTATTCCTGTCGTCCGGAACCAATCTCTCACATCATGTGGCTCTCAATGAAAGAGAGGCCGATTATACTATGTCCTACTCTTTCCTTCTCATTAGAAATATGGGACAGACTTACAAGGACTCTGAAGTTTAAGTCACCCCATATCCCATTAGCACCTTTACTGAAAAATAGAGAGTTCATCCCGGGCCTCAATCCTCATACATTTGAATGGTGGACCAATAAGGGCCTAATACGAATAGCTGACCTTTGCGACCACAAAGGTATGCTATCCGAACGATCTTTAATAGAAAAATATGAAATGCCACCAGCAGAACGGTATAGATATACCCAAATACACCACTATGTTCAAACAGTAGCTCGTAAGGGCGATCTGGTGACATTGACCCCCATGGAACATTTATGTAGACAATATGATAAAATCAGAGGTCACATATCTGCCATATATACAATAATGATGTATGTCTCAACGAAACTGAACTACATGATCCAATGGGAACAAGATTTTCAGGAAACCCTCGACCTTGAGGAATCGCACGCAATATCAGAGAAAGCTTCTCGTTTACTCATTAATACCTCCATTGTGGAGGCTAACTACAAGGTTTTACTGAGGTGGTATATGGTACCAGCTAGACTGGCGGTTTTTGTACCTGGTGCCACCTCTAAATGTTTCAGGGGATGTGGTCAAGTAGGATCCACCTATCATATATGGTGGACATCCCCCAAGGTCAGGAGATTCTGGATCAGGGTCTAAGATTTTATTTACAGTGGGGACAGAAAGTATTCAGACCATCCTTAAATTTTTCACTGTTTGTTATATTGCAGCCATTTGCTAAAATCATTTAAGTTCATTTTTTTTCCTCATTAATGTACACACAGCACCCCATATTGACAGAAAAACACAGAATTGTTGACATTTTTGCAGGTTTATTAAAAAAGAAAAACTAAAATATCACATGGTTCTAAGTATTCAGACCCTTTGCTCAGTATTTAGTAGAAGCACCCTTTTGATCTAATACAGCCATGAGTCTTTTTGGGAAAGATGCAACAAGTTTTTCACACCTGGATTTGGGTATCCTCTGCCATTCCTCCTTGCAGATCCTCTCCAGTTCTGTCAGGTTGGATGGTAAACGTTGGTGGACAGCCATTTTTAGGTCTCTCCAGAGATGCTCAATTGGGTTTAAGTTAGGGCTCTGGATGGGCCATTCAAGAACAGTCACAGAGTTGTGAAGCCACTCCCTCCTTATTTTAGCTGTGTGCTTAGGGTCATTGTCTTGTTGGAAGGTAAACCTTCGGCCCAGTCTGAGGTCCTGAGCACTCTGGAGAAGGTTTTCGTCCAGGATATCCCTGTACTTGGCCGCATTCATCTTTCCCTCGATTGCAATATATTATTAAGCCCCAAAAGGGATATTGGACCCTCTCCCTATGAGATTTTGTTCGGGAGTGTAACTCACTTGCTCATATTTTTGTCTCAGCAGCTGAAATCTACTCTGATCTCACAGAGAATGTTGCTGATCTTTTAAAGTGGATGTAAACCCACTCTCATCCTTTCTAAACTACTGCCATAGTGGTTATCTATAAGGATATACATGCCTCCTGCATGTATCCTTGCCTGTCAAATGTCTCCCCTCTGTGTGTTATGAGACCTGAAAAACTGCAGATTCTGTGGGTGGGTCTGTTGTCCAGAGCTCAGTGGGTGGAGTTATGATGGCAGTAGACTCCCCTTGTCAACATGCATTTTCTCCTATATATTTCTTACACTGAAATTCTGCTATGATAACTAACATACAGTCAAATCCCAGAAAAGTCATGACTTCATGAGATATGTAAATCACCCCTCACTCACAGCAAGGGGGTGGGGGAAGAACTTTTTCTGTGTCAGGTTTTTATCTCACTTAAAAAGGATAAGAGGATTGCTCAGAGCTGGATTAACTCTTTGTGGCAAGACTGGGCACAGATGACATGAAATCCTATACTGTACAAGGTGCAAGCCTTAATTAAAAAATAAATCAGGTTTACATCCACTTTAAGGTTTTTGACAAACTAATTTATGTGTTTTCTCCCCAATTTCAGATCCTAACAGTTTGGAAGGATCTCAAACTAAAGCCAGGTGACTTGTGGATTGTTAAGAGACATCTATATATAAGGAAATGTTTGTAGACTATCCATGTACAGTTTTGCAAAACTTGAAGAAGTCACCTGGATCCACATGAGACACTGCAAAAAATTACTAAAATTAAAGAAATCTGTGTTTAATTTGTTTTCTTCTTGGAATCACAGTTTAGGGTACTATTTATTCAAATGCTTTAATTGTAAGGGATATATAAAAAAAAAAGTATATATATATATATATATATATATATATACACACACACACATACAGTATATATATATTTTTTTAATATGATTTGAAAAGTAGTTCAGTCATGTTGTCGTTTATATATCTTCCATTTTATGCAGAATTGTCTGTGGTTTACCTATGCTGAAAAGTCAGCATGTCCACAATTAAGCTAGAAGGCTATTCTGGCCACAGGAGTGTACAAGCCAATACCCCAAAAATATTTCTCAATCATTTATTTTTCACAATGAAAAGTAATTTTTGTATGGACTTTGCCTCTGACTAGGACTACCTCCACCTAAGCGTGTGGAGGTTTCAGATTAAAGTGTATAGCAGGTATGGTTAGTGATCAAAATATTGATCAAAAGAGGAGATTGTAAAGGAAATTTGTAAGTTTTGTATATAATTGTATTCTATTTTGTATGCAGTGCACACGGCACTAATAATGTTTTCATTACATATTTGCATTCTTTCGATTCCTGATTAGAATTAGCCTGCCTATGTTACACCCCTTGTTACCAGAAAGGTACAATTGTAATATTAATGTGACACCTAAATAATCAGGTGTATAAAAACTTTCAATTGCGTCAAAATAAAGCAGAACAGTTATTTGGAAAGATGCAAAGTGTATCTTTTGTGTCTGTTCCCTACTGCAGTAGTTATTAATTTGGAACCACTAATCAGTATGAGGATAGGAGTAACCTATCTATAAAATATCTAGAACACTTGCGCACTTTTATATAAAAGTCTGGGCAATCTTGAGTACATTTCTACTGCTTCATAACTCATTGACCACATCAATAGGTTTATTCATGCTATGTTCCAGTAAACTATAATTTTTCAATAATTTATCAGCATTTACTTCTTTTTCAGTGCACATGACCACTGACATCATTAAGACTAATGAGTGACTCATATTCCTGTGGTGGACACAAGAATGGAGAAAAACCAGTTCACTGCTGAAGCGTAGGAGAGGGCTGTCTGCCAAGGGACAGCCCCTAGACAAGAATGAGTAGATAATTCTTGCAGTGTAGGCCAAGCCCCATAGCAAGGGAGCAATTCTACCTTTTCTAGAGTAATGCCCTGTACACACGGTTGGACATTGATCGAACATTCCGACAACAAAATCCATGGACTTTTTCTGACGGATGTTGGCTCAAACTTGTCTTGCATACACACGGTCGCACAAAGTTGTCGGAAAATCCGATCGTTCTGAACGCGGTGACGTAAAACACGTACGTCGGGACTATAAACGGGGCAGTAGCCAATAGCTTTCTTCTCTTAATTTATTCTGAGCATGCGTGGCACTTTGTGTGTCGGATTTGTGTACACACGATCAGAATTTCCGACAATGGATTTTGTTGTCGGAAAATTTTATAGCAAGCTCTCAAACTTTGTGTGTCGGAAATTCCGCTGGAAAATGTGTGATGGAGCCTACACACGGTTGGAATTTCCAACAAAGTCCTATCACACATTTTCCGTCAGAAAATCCGACCGTGTGTACAAGGCATTAGACTTTGAGCTCCTGAAGGTTTTACCCCCTTCATTACCAGGGCATTTTTTGCTATTCAGCACTGTGCTATTTTTATCGGCAATTGTGGGGTCATGCAATAGTGCCCGCAAATGAAATTTTTATCATTTTTTTCACACAAGTTTTCTTTCAGTGGTGAGTGATCAACACTGGGGTTTTTATTTTTTGTAATATACACAAAAAGATCGAAAATTTAAAAATATATCCAATTAAATGTCATACATTTATGCCAAAATGTATTCTGCTACATGTCTGATAATAAAAAAAATCCTTATAAGTGTATTTTTTTGGGTTTGTGTGAAAGTTATAGTGTCTACAAAACTGGTATATATTTGGAAATTGATCACTTCTGATGGATCTCATTTCTTGAGGCACTAAAATGCTAGGACAGTACAATCCTCCCCTCGCTGTCACTAGTACAGTACCATCATATGACTAATGTGGCAGTGATCAAGGACACTGACTACTGTATATACTTAAGTATACACCGAGTTTTTCAGTACATTTTTTTGTGCTGAAAATGCCCTCCTCAGCTTATACTCGAGTCAAGCATTTTTCTGCAGCAGAGAATGACATTTTCCAAACTGAATTGGGGCCCTGTATCTCGGGGCCACTTAGTGCTAGGAAACCCAAATTTGGTGTGCAAACCCAGTGGATCTAGCACTACAACATATCAATAGCTGAGGTTCCTAGCACAAAGTTGCCCAGAGATACGGGGCCCCAAAGTCGGTTCGAAAAATTTAATTCTCTGCTGCAGAAAAGTGCTTGACATTTTCCAAACCAACTTTGGGGCCTCGTATCTTGGGGCCACTTGATGCTAGGAACCCCAGCTTTGGATATGTTGTAGTGCTAGTTCCACTGGGTTTGCTCACCAGATTTGGGGTTCCTAACCAAGTGGCCCCAAGATACGGGGCTTAAATTTGGTCAACTGTGTCCATCTGCAGCAATGTCATTTCAGAGACATTGAACCCAAATTTTGGCTGCATCTAGGAACCCTTAACTACCGAGTTTGAAATTTGGGGGACCTATGGCTGCAAATGGGCACAGTGAGGCATGCAATTTGGCACAGTGAGGCTGCAAATTGGCATTGTTGACCCTCTTTTCCACTTACAGTAGCTTCACATTTCTCACCCTAGGCCTATACTCGAGTCAATACGTTTTCCCAGTTTTTTGTGGTAAAATTAGGTGCCTCGTATTCGGGTCGGCTTATATTCGAGTATATACAGGAGTAAAAAAAAAAAAGTATATTGACTCTGCTGGGTCAACAAGTGGTTAACTATATCTGACCTCCAAAGCTGCATCAAGCTCACTTTCATTCCCATAAATTTGTATTAAAAGTTTTTTTTTTTTTTTTCTTGCAAAGTTTATTAAACTAACTGAAGCACATAAATACAGTTTTGTAAACTGCGCTAAACAAAAGTTATATGTGTTGAGGTAGATAAATAATGCAATCTATCACCAAAAAAATATCAAAATACACAAATCAAATGAATAAAGTCCAAATTTCCCACGTGGTAGGTATTCAGTATAAATGTAAAATGCTGATCCGAATGAGCTATGGTTGCTCTTACCAGAACTCCAAAGAAATATGCAGATGGCAAAAAACCCTTGCCGGGGCCTCTGGGGTATTGGACCAAACAGCACCGTCCGTGGCCAGATCAAAATCCCCTCAATGGATACAGGAAAAAGCAAACACAAGAAAAAAGACTGGCCATAGTGTAGTATGTTAAAAGCTGGACATGGACATACGAACATACCAATCACCCAGGTGTGCACTTATAAACAACCAAAAAAAAGGGGGGGGGGGAAGTGAAAAACCCCACCACCGTGGCTGTAGATTGTGCTTACCGACTCACGGTGATACACAGGCTTGTATTGGGTTAAGAGCTGACATATAGCTGGCAAGAAGCACCTTGATAAGTCCTCATTACACGAAGTCCACATCGTCAGTATACCACCCAGAATAGAATAATAAACTCTCCATGGTGAAGCACGTTTTAAAAGCAGATTTAATAAACAAAGTATTGCACTTACATAATAAAAGCACTTAGTATCGCATCAGTAAATGTCGCCGGCCGGCATACAAGCATGGAAGCGAAGCTCGTCCTACTTCCTGGTCACGTGGTAGCGTCGCTGCGTGCGTACCCAGACGCGTTTCGTCATCAAAAGGACGTTCTCAATGTCGTCCCCATTGAGAACGTCCTTTTGATGACGAAACGCGTCTGGGTACGCACGCAGCGACGCTACCACGTGACCAGGAAGTAGGACGAGCTTCGCTTCCATGCTTGTATGCCGGCCGGCGACATTTACTGATGCGATACTAATTGCTTTTATTATGTAAGTGCAATACTTTGTTTATTAAATCTGCTTTTAAAACGTGCTTCACCATGGAGAGTTTATTATTCTATTCTGGGTGGTATACTGACGATGTGGACTTCGTGTAATGAGGACTTATCAAGGTGCTTCTTGCCAGCTATATGTCAGCTCTTAACCCAATACAAGCCTGTGTATCACCGTGAGTCGGTAAGCACAATCTACAGCCACGGTGGTGGGGTTTTTCACTTCCCTCCCCCCCTTTTTTTTGGTTGTTTATAAGTGCACACCTGGGTGATTGGTATGTTCGTATGTCCATGTCCAGCTTTTAACATACTACACTATGGCCAGTCTTTTTTCTTGTGTTTGCTTTTTCCTGTATCCATTGAGGGGATTTTGATCTGACCACGGACGGTGCTGTTTGGTCCAATACCCCAGAGGCCCTGGCAAGGGTTTTTTGCCATCTGCATATTTCTTTGGAGTTCTGGTAAGAGCAACCATAGCTCATTCGGATCAGCATTTTACATTTATACTGAATACCTACCACGTGGGAAATTTGGACTTTATTCATTTGATTTGTGTATTTTGATATTTTTTTTGTGATAGATTGCATTATTTATCTACCTCAACACATATAACTTTTGTTTAGCGCAGTTTATATATATTTTTTCTGTTTTTGGTGTTGTCGCACTGTTTACTGCTGCTTATCCTTTTGTGCTTCTAGCGCGGAATTTTTTTTGCTTACAAATACAGTTTTGTGCAGTTGAAAACTGGTTCATGCATCAATACACTGGCAATAAAAATGTTTTTCATCGGTTTTGAGGGTGTTGCTTTTCCAAACCTAACAGATTCATTTATCCAAAAGTGTTCACCAGAAGGCCAATGTTCACATGAATACTAAAACCAACCCACCCCAAAAAAAAAAAAAAAAAAAAAAAAAAAAAAAAAAAAAAAAAGTGATTCTACGTTTTTTTCCCTTGGGTGCTCCTAAATCTATTTTGTCACAAGCCTAGAAGACATCATGCAGGGTGACATATATTGGGAATTACAAAATGAGGAGAGATAAATTCAGTAACCTGTCACCAGACAGATCTAATAGTTGCACATCACCAAATCATGTGAGGAAAGTCCCCATTTTTCCATTTGTGGCAGGCTGAAGAGTTGGGCTTTCCCATTTTAAATAGTTGGGCAGGGGTGAAGAACGATAAAAGCAGCACCATTAAAATTAATCTTTTGCAGATAACACTGTATGAAAATAGGAATTACACAATTCGGTCTAGTGTCATTTAGTTGGCTCAGGCATATTCTTAGGTCTAGGTTCTTTAAGTTGGGAAAATTTTGGATTTTTCACAGACAAAAAGGATATCATACTTTTGGGAAACTAGCTGCAAAAGGTAGAGTTTGAATAAATATGAAATGAACATGAAAATAAATAAGCCTTGCCATTACACAAATCTCTTAATTCACACAGAACAGATGCACAGAAGTTTATAGAAATGAGACAGGTTGAAATGACACAAGAACCACAACTGAAGGATATTTTGTATTTAACAGTTTTATGTCCTGAAAAGCAGCAATTACACATACAGAAAGCAATGTATGCATTAAATATCATTGCTGTAGTTGCATCTTCTTTACAGCCTAGTGAGAATACTTCAGTGAATCATCATGTTTTACAGGTGCAGGGAACATGGTGATAAATCATATCAGAGCTCCAGTAAACATATACTGTATATGTTGAGCTCTCATGTTTAATTGTGCTCTGCATTTTTTACATACAGTAGGTAGGCATTTTATCAGCTAAGAAAACTAAAAGATGCCACGGAGGTAAAGATGGAGTTTATTTAGCAGTTCAATAAAAATGTGTCTCATGCCTTGGTGATCTTAATAACCTCAAATAAAAACATGTGCCTTCAAGTGTCTGAAAGAAAGTTTCCAACGTCTCCCATAGCAATTAGAACCTTCCTAAGTGGCCAACCTGACAAAACACGGATGAATGCAAATGGCTTGATTTAAAAGAAAATAACAGTTTTCTCAACTATGTTAGGAATGCTCCAGTATTCGGACCATAGCTCTGCTTTCTCGAGTAACAAACATACATAAGCAGCACATACCATTTTCTTCATGCTTTAGTCATGACAACCCTGAGAACATCAACCTTTAGGTAAGCTTAAAGCAGTAGTAAACCTCAAAAACAGAAAATGTTATGTATTGCAGCTTACCTAAATGTGGTGGATACATTCGTTTCTATTTTTTTCCCCTTTTACACCTGCCGATACATCCAGTAGGTGGTGTGTTTTTTTTCCCTTCAACTTCCTTTAACTGACTTTTTTGCTGGACACCTTTGTCTAAAAATAAAATCAGTTGCTGTAACTGCTTAAAATGTGTTTGCAGGAGCTTGGTCTTAAATTGTTAGCCACATCCAGACTCTGCATCTTAAGCTGGCCTCACATTCGATTTCAGAATGAATGTTCGTAGAAAAATTTCAGTACATTTGATGACACAAGTACTTCAAAATCAAATGTTAAAAACAAAAGGTTTAATTTTTTTCAATGAATGGACTTTCCTGAACAAAAGCCACATTTGCTGATTGAAATTCGTTTGAGAAAAAAATTTCTAGCTTGGACCTTTGAATTTTGTTGTCACGGTGTTAAAAGCAAATGTTGATTTGAAACCCACTAACATTTAGAAAATTGAACAAACGTTCTGGACAAAATTCTACTAGTGTATGGCCAGCTTAAGGCCCCTGTCATACATGCCTTGGGTTTGTTTTATAAGTTTCACGTTTTTTCAAAGAAAAAAAAAAAACGGATCAGTTTTTCACATCCATTTAACCACTTTTCAAATTTCAAATTTTTGGTTTACATTAGAGCTGCATGATTATGGATAAAATGAGAATCATGATTTTTTTTTTTTCCCCCTTACAATAAAAAAATCGCGCTTCTATCACAATTCTGACGGCGTAACATCTTTCACATCATACAAAAAAATTGCGCTAACTTTACCGTTTAGTTTTTTTTAATTCATTGAAGTGTATTTTTTCCAAAAAAATTGTGTTTGAAAGACCGCTGCGCAAATACAGCGTATCATAAAATATTGCAACAACCACCATTTTATTCTCTATGGTCTCAGATTAAAAAAAAAAAAAGTAGAGATAGAATATATAATATATATATATATATATATATATATATATATATATATAGAGTTTGGGGGTTCCAAGTAATTTTCTAGCAAAAAATACTGATTTTAACTTGTGAACAACAAATGTCAGAGAAAAGTTTGTTAAAAGTGGTTAAACTGACCTCATCTACAGACAGAAGTTCATGCCTTTGATCTAAAGAACCAAGAGATCCATTGCATCTCTTCTCCATCTCTCTGCACTGAGAAAGGTCTTTTTTTTTTTGACAGCTCTGGCTCTGCGCTGTTTACATAGAATGGGGGAAATGTCAGTTCAGATGGAGAGGGGGGTTGAATCCAGATTTTTTTTTAATGATTAATTATGCAGCTCTAGCATGCCTGTTTATGTGGGGGTTGGGAGGCTCAATTTACTTTTTTTTTTAAAATTATTATTACCATCACATAAGGGACTAATAGTTCCCTATGTGATAGCAGGTATACAACAGGTCCTCTTTGGAGGGGGGGTGTCAGTGTGTGCAAGGAGAGAGGAGAGGTAAAGAGCAGTATACATAGTGAGGGAGCAGTCTGTAGACAGGCTCCCTCACTTGCCATAGCTGAACGTCACTGTCAGCTCTTAAAATGTAATTGTCAGCTCTTTTTTTTCCCCTTCACTTAATAGCGCAGAGAAGGAGCTATCATTTGGGCCGCCACTAAATTAAACAAAGGGGCGGGGTCACCCAAGACATCACTCAATGACCCCACCCCTTTGTTTAATATAGCGGCAGGCTCACAAGATCGCTCTTTCTCTGCGCTATTAAGAAAAAAAAAAGAGCCGACAATTACAGTCAGCGCTGGCAAGTGAAGGAGCCTGTCTGTGCAGACTGTTCCCTCACTATGTATACTGCTCTTGCCCTGTCCTGCCCCTCTCCCTGCACACACTGCCCCCCCCCCCCCATTGACAGCTCCAAAATGTAATGAAAAGAAAAAAAACGAAAAAAAAAAAACAGCTATTACAATTAAAAGCCGCAAATGGCAGTCAGCACCGGCAAGCGAGGGAGCCCGTCTGTATAGACTGCCCCCTCACCATGTATACTGCTCTCCTGGCTTTCTCCACCACAGACCCTCCCACTCATGTGTGCTGTACATTGCCTCCAGCACTGCTCCTGTTTCTTCTTGCACAAGACCACCATTTTGCTGGAGTCCAAAGCAGTCAGTTCCTTATTGAGAACTCTCCTCTTCTTAGTCTCAAAAACTATAAGTCACATTCTGCAATTAAAATGTTTGCATTGCCCGCCTTTATTGTAGGTCTTAGCTCAGCTAGAAGGGAAGGCTGCAGTAGCTGCACAGTGTTCAGATTCACAGTACTATCCTTGTAAGTTTAGGAGTTTGTCCTGTCATGTTTTTTCTATTCTCCCCCATAATCTAAATTTCCTCAGCAGCATCTGTCATTCCTTTTGCAGTACATTTTTAAGCCATAAGCTCCTAGAGAGACTCCCTCACTGCTGATTCTTGGCACAGTGATGAGAATAGAGAACTGTGGCTGTGCAGAGCAGAATGAGGCAGTGCTTTACTGAATTTTAAACAGTAAAAGCACTTATTTTTAGCCACTTCCAGTCCAAGGACATCATATGACATCCTGGACTTTGAGTGGGGATATCTGAATGATGGTTGCATTTACAGGCATCATACAGATATTTTTTTAGCAGGCGATTCTGTGCACAGCAAGAACAATCAGAGCAGCAGTTCAGCCACTTGATCGTTCTTACAGGCAACGGAGGGTACATCTCCCCCTCCTCCCCCCACTGGCGTTTCTACCGGCTCGCCGATCGCATGAGAATGAATTAGCCGCCTGAAGTTGAGCATAGAGATTTCTGGTGGCCAGATGGTCCCCAGTCATGTCTATGACCCTCGGAGGCTTTGGCGTGATATCATGCCAGCCGAAGTAAACATTGCCGGGACGCAGCTGAAAAAGTTTATTTTTATTTTTTTTGTTCTCAGTCTTTCCATCCTGAAGGAGAGATGTGGGGTCTTATTGACCCCCACATCTCTCCATAAAGAGGACCTGTCACGCACTATTCCTATTACAAGGGATGTTTACATCCCTTGTAATAGGAATAAAAGTGACCAAAACCAAAAGAAAATAAAAACGTAATAAAAATTTTTTTAAAATTTAAGAGCCTCCGTTCCCACGCACAGAAGCGAACACATACGCAAGTCATGCTCACATATGTAAACTAGGTTCAAATCACACGTGAGGTACCACCACGTGCATTAGAGCAAGGGCAACAATTCTAGCCCAGGACCTCCACTGTAACTCTAAACTGGTAACCTGTAAAAAGTTTTAAAGCGTCGCCTATGGATATTTTAAAGTACCAAAATTTGGCACCATTTCACGTGTGCGCAATTTTAAAGTGTGACATGTTAGGTATATATTTACTTGGGGTAACATCTTTCATATTATACCAAAAAATTGGGCTAACTCTACTGTTGTGTTTTTTTTTTGCATGAAACGCTAGTGTCTGAAAAATTGCTACGCAAATGCCGTGTGAAGTAAAAAATTGCAACTACTGCCATGTTATTACCTAGAGTCTGCTTAAAATGTATTTATATTTATTATGTTTGGGGGTTAAAGTAATTTTCTAGCAAAAAATACTGATTTTAACTTGTGAGCAACAAATGTCAGAAAAAAGTTTAGTCTAAGTGGTTAAACTGGCCTCATCTATAGACAGAAGTTCATTCATTTGATCTCAAGAACCAAGGGATACATTGCATATCTTCATCTCTCTGCGCTGAGGAATGTCTTTTTGACAGCTCTGTTCTGAGTAATTTTCTAGCAAAAAAAATTATGATTTTTACATGTAGGAGAGGAGTGCCAGAATAGGCCCGGTATGGAAGTGGTTAAAGCTTTACATACATCTGCAAAAGATGCCAGCACAAAGTAATCAGGACTTAATTTTCTAACTAAAGTTCCACTTTAAGCACCCCTAAAATGTTTCCAGTTTTCTGTCATTTTGGACAGTTGGACAGCTTTTCTGTCTTTAAACATTCAGACTAAATAAAATAAATGATGCTGTCAATGATAGTGGTGCAAAGTGGTATTCAAGTACTGCACTTTCCACATAACAGCATGTTTGTTTCATTCCGTCACTCAGACTTAAGGCTGGGTTCACATATCTGCGGTGCGGTTTGTAGTCCGGTGTCCTGCGAGTTTCTGTTCACCAGTTCAGGTGCAATTTTTCCCTAAAATTCATTAAAATCCGGTCACTCACATGTTATGCGAATTAGATGCGGTTAAAACACATCCAACTTGCATACATGTGAACCCAGCCTAACACATTGGTTCAAACCTGACTTTGAAGGCAACATGGCTACTATGGCTGTGAGACATCTGATAAAATTAGCATCACAGTACTGTGCTCAGTGGGCAGATTTTAAATTGCAAAATTCACATTATACAATTAAAAAAAACAAACAAAAAAATGAAATACATGTCTTCACAATGGTACACTCAAACCTACATGCGTGTAAAATTAAATTGTGTGTTTACTAAAACTCATTACACTGAAGAGTTTGCTTGGAGGATGTTATTTGGTCAAAACACAATACTGACATGAGAATAAAAAGGATATTTTCAAACATAAAAAGGTACAGATAACAGGAAGTAAAGATGTTATAGAAAAAAAAAGTCATACAAGGGAGTGGAACTTTACAGTAAAAAAGTACAACTGTACATTTCTATTCCTTCTCCATAAAATTATTGTGCCATTGTGTACTACAAATGATTTTATACATTCTCAAAATAAACTTTCCTGCTTGTAGCAATTTTACAAATACATTTACCGGTAATAGAAGTTTCTAAAAAAAAAAAAATCCCTGTCTTTCCCTCTTAATGAGAAGTTGGCATTAATCTATAGCAGAAAACAGTCTTTTAAATATTGCACATTGCTCATTACACCCAATGCCCTCATCATCCAGCATCTGAAAAGAAATTAAACAATTTCTTTACATGCAAAGCAAATATAAAAACTGGCAAAAGATGCCAACTGCTGTTCTGATTGAAAAAAGTTAAAATAAACCTTAAACCGTGTGGATGGATGAACCTTAAACTGTAGTGGTGCCCAAAGAGATGGGCACTTGTAGACAATACTCACTATTGTGCGTCATGACAGGATTAAGGGCTTGTGCAGCACAGTAACCAGTTTTAAAGAAACATATCATGCTTTGCTCACCAGTGAGTCATGAAAAAATAAAAAAAGGGAAGCAAAATTACAGGCAGCCACAATCCCCACCCCAGCTACAAAGTGGTGCAGCACAGATAGTGAAGGTATACGAGGATCAGGAGAAGGCTGTTGAGAGCCAAATAGTGCAGCTAAATCTGCACAGCAGCCACAGCTGTAATTGTAGTTCACATCTGGACATTTATGGTTTTCAGATCCAGAAGCTGCATCTTGAGAGTTTAGGTAAAAATTATATTTTTTTATTCATAATGGCGGTATGTTTAGTTTTAACCCTGAACTCCATTTTACAGTTATGCAAATACAAGCTCTACATACCCATGCTTTTCATGTTCTGATTTAACAAACTAGCTGCACTTAACCTAGGTCTGTTAAAGAAGACCTGTCCAAGAGCAGTAACAGAAGTTGTCATTGACTTCTATAAAAAATCCTAGCTTCTGTCATGCTGATTGCATAGCTTCAATACTCTGAGTGAATGCCGTCATCAAATATGCAAATCAGGGGTTCTAGGTTCACTGACTACACACTTGTCTAGAAACCTCCAGGCAACAAATTAAAGCAAGAGGTGGTCATGGGAACCCTCATATATATTTCAGAACAAGCTCACATAAAAAGCAACTATCGGTCATTTCAGCATGTGCTGGATGTAACTACTGAATGGACACCACCGTCTTCATGAAGGTGCTCAAATACCTGGGCATGCTGTATGCCTCCTTAAACTGTCAGCTAAGCTGTACTGTCCCTTGTTGGTAGCATGTCCTGTTCCACTGAAGTAAACCAGATCAGTTTTCTTCATCTGGCAATGCAATACAACACAATGCAAATAACTGTCATACATATTATCAAGAACGGATCATGGATTCTAATACTTTCCGTGCTTAAAAGGGTAAGTCTAGGCTAAATGACCTACCAGCTTCTAATATCCCTTGCAAATGGCACCAGTGATCTATATGACCAGGTGATCGCTTGTACAGACAGATTTCTCTTTAATGTTATATTACAGAAGATGTGGCTTAGGAATTCCAGGAGGAGATCCTTGTGAGATAAGGATCCAATTATTAACTTTATTCATTAGGGTTCAAATTAAACTGGAATAGCAATATGGACCCACGCACAGGCTCTCGTATGCAGATTGTACATGAATGCTAGAAACATACATTTCCAGAATAAAGCTTCATTTTCAAATTCAAGAGAAGGAGAAAAAAAAAAAAAAAGGGAAGTAGTAGTAGGTAGGTTTTCCAAGCTTGAGAAAACCCCCAGAAAAGGCTCAAAATGTTGCTACAGTACCATTACGGGATGGGGTATATTTTCTACCAATTTGCTTTGAAAAGGATTTCATTTAAAAAAAGTTGTTTTATAGTGATGAATTAATTACCAGCCATTTGCCAAATAAAGTGGTCATCTTTGCACAAGGCATGTTTTTAAGTTACGTGATCTATAAAAGTGGATATTGTAAATTAATGCTTGTGTTTGTTTATGGAAAAAACATGGTTTAAAAACAGCAACAATAACCATGGCCATCTGTTTACTCATTGAATATCTTTCAAGTTTTAAAAAGAAAACGGAGTGTTAAAAAAAATTACATATTTTACAGTATGGATAACCTAAAATTGTTTGAGCACAAACGATACTTAAAATACAACTCCAGCCAAAACTAATATTTAGTTTTAAACAGAGCTGGAAAGGGTAAGAAGCTATGTTTTGTTTTGCTTTCTATGTCCTAGCTGAAAAGATTCACCCGCTACTTCTTGTCCACGTGACAGGACAGGAAAGGATAGAATCGCTCCCAGATGGGGATAGAGGCAGTAATGACAGAACAGTAAAGTGGGGAGAGGTGATGTCAGATTTTTATAAGTTCTGAGTGTTTTCCTGTCCTGGGGACAACAGTTCCCTCTCATATCTTGTTCTGGTTCAGAAGTGAGGCGAAATCTCCCCAATAAAGACACAGCCCTCAAGGCAAAAAAAAAAAAAAAAATAAAAAGAAGAAAAAAAAAAAAAAAAGTTAGTATGGAGTTAAGACTTTTAGCCCAATTCTTTTTCACTATAAAACGAGTTCCCAATGATTAGAGCTGCATGTTTTGTAACCCCAGTTTCCAGAGGGGTCTGCAGTGCAATGGAGGAAAAGAACACATCGATCACATCTGCTGCTAAAGATGATTTGGAACAGTCTGAAGAGCTTCTTCACTGGTGCGATGTACATCAACATTCTGAAAGAGTAAATATAATCAATTAGAAATTCTGAAAGATTTATACATTAAACCATCATGAACACAGCTAAAGCAGGAAGAAAAAAGTAGCACTTTGTTCTGTCTGGGTAATTAACTTGGTTTATGTGATGCTTTTGATAACTCACCAAAGGCTGATTTACCATTAGACACATGCATATACCCCCAAGTTTTTTTTCCTCCTCTATAGTCTTAATACAGTGATGAGATACCATCACAAATCAAAATTACATTTTTGTACAAACCTTGGCATTTTATTTCACATTTGAAACAGCAAAAGCAAGAAAATGTGCACTCCAAAAGTGTGAGAAAAAAAAAAAGAAATCCCTCTCGGGAGGACTGGAATAATGAGTTGCTACAGGCATACAAGCCAAGATGCAGGACAATTATTATTTGCAAGGTGTCTGGGTTTTTTAGTGAACTGGTAAACTTAAACCTAAAATTTCCCAGTGCATGCATCTCTGTATGCTGACAGTCTACATGTTACAGTCTAATGTAAAATAAATGTTTTTTTTCCATTAGCTTACATTTAACTTTTTAGAACTTCCTTGTTTCCTTGAGAAACTGGTGATGTAGCCAGAGCCAAACAGGTTCCCCCTAGAAAAGCCATGTCACCAGTAGGGATGGGCGAACGGTTCTGCCCGAGCATAAGTTCGGGCCAAACATTGGTTCCTCGGATGTTCTGCGAACACCGAACAATATGCGGTGTTCGGGGAAAATTCGAAAGCCACCGGAACACGGTTAAAGTCTATGGGACACTAACATGAAAAATCAAAAGTGCTAATTTTAAAGGCTTATATGCAAGTTATTGTCATAAAAAGTGTTTGGGGACCTGGGTCCTGCCCCAGGGGACATGCATCAATGCAAACATTTTTTTTTAAAACAGTAGTTTTTTTTGGGAGCAGGGATTATTTTTTAATGCTTAAAGTGAAACAATAAAAATGAAATATTCCTTTAAATATTGTGCTGGGGGGGTGTGTGTCTATAGTATGTCTGTAAAGTGGCAAGAAAGAAAGAAAGAAAGAAAGAAAGAAAGAAAGAAAGAAAGAAAGAAAGAAAGAAAGAAAGAAAGAAAGAAAGAAAGAAAGAAAGAAAGAAAGAAAGAAAGAATAGGATCCCCCCCAGACCGTTTGGGTCTGGTATGAATATTAAGGGGAACCCTGCCCCAAAGGGCCTGGTAATGGACTGGAGGAGGATCCTATGCTCTTTTTTTCAATGAGCATTATCTTTTTTGCCGAGACCCAACAATTCATTACAGCTGCGATGAGTTTTAAACGACAATTTTCCCTTTAGAAATGTCATTTTGCTGTGGTACTGTTCTAAACACGGGAAAAATATGCCACTTTACAGGCATACTATAGACACCCCCCAAGAACAATATTTAAAGGAATATTTAATTTTTATTGTTTCACTTTAAGCATTAAAAAAAATCACTGCTCCCGAAAAAACGGTCGGTTTTAAAAATTTTTTTTTGCATTGATACATGTCCCCTGGGGCAGGACCCAGGTCCCCAAACACTTTTTATGACAATAACTTGCATATAACCCTTTAAAATTAGCACTTTTGATTATTCCTGTTCGTGTCAAATAGACCTTAACAGTGTTCGTGTGTTTTTTAATAGCAAACAGCTCCACAGCTCATAATTTTAGAAGCACTCTTGCACATGTGCCATACAGACTGTGAAATGCTTTGCTATTCATAAAAAAATGCTTGGGACCATGCACCTGAATTCACAGGTATTACGGGCTGTGGAGCAGTTTATTAATGAACAATTACAAATCGTTCAGCTGCTCATACGTTCACACTTGGGAGATCAGGGAATCTAATAAAAGTACTCATTAGTTACAACTAAAACAAGCATAAGGCCATGGCACTATGCAGGTCACATAAACGTGCATTCTATCTTGCCATTTTAGGCTCAGACAATCTAGTAAATGCTGGAAAAAGAATATGTAAATAAAGAACACAATCCTTTTAAAGCATCCAGCAACCACAATTTGAACCATGCTTGCTAGGGCACCTTTTTCCCCCCTCTTTTTTTTTAGGATAGACGAAGGTGTGGGGAGAGATGGTGATGGTGCAAGAAGTAGTTCTGGAATTACCTGGGAAAATAATTGAAAGCTGAAAAATTTAAATCGACTACAAGCTTGCATAGAAGGGCAGCTGCAGCACAATTTTAGTTGCATTTAGCTTGAATTTTAAATGTATTTGAAGAGTGTAGATCCTGCACATCATATAAAAAATATTCACTGGAGACAGGAAGGTGGGTTCTCCTTCAACTTCACAATATTAACTGTTTGTAAGCTGTCCTTTATTTTTGTTCCCAATTAAATCTATATACAGCCCTACTTAAAAGAAATTATAAAGCACAAAACACTAAGCTTACATATAAAAACCTGTAACATGTAGACTTGGCTTTTTACAGATTTCATTAAGAAAAAATATGCAAAAATCATAAAATAATTTTTTTAAATTATATTTCTTTATAGGTAGAATTAATTGAACTTTAGAAAAAAGTTAACCATAATTATTGCAAGGATTGAGGTAAATTGAGAAAACAGATTGCATGTGGCAGCATTAATATTAATAAATAAAAAAAAGTGGCACCAAGGTTTGGGTAGTCCATGAAGGTCAGGTACAGTAAGCAGGGCTGCCTCAGGTGATCGGAATATGTCTACGTTCTATGAAGCAGAACCACAGAAAAAATTTACACGAGAGTTACACTTTATCATAGTCATAAATCTACATTAGAAAATATGCAAAATAAGGGCTCATAAATGTGTATATGAAAATACTGCTGCCTGTACGCATACGTTACAGCTACAGCTCTGGGTGTATTTTTTTAAATTGAACAAACAAGCAGTACTGCTTGATCATTTATAACCGTTATAGATCACTCAGCTTAGAGAAAGGACGGGGCTATGTTGGCTGTATGTTCCCCCGCAGGCCCATAATTTAGGCTGCAGAACAGGGTGGAGTTACAGGCAGCATATAGGAGGTGAGTTTTCTGGATACTTGGGCCACCAATCAGAGCAGGACCAAGTCTTATAAACAATTTCAGGATCAGCCACAGCTGCTGATCACAAGGCAGATTTGACATCAGCAAGCCATTAGGCGAGGTTGAGCGGCTGACTGCCAGTCTATGCTAGTGGATATATAGAATCTAGGGATGGGACTTTAGAGGCACAACAATGTTAGACTACAAGAAGGTAAGTTTGTTTAGGGGTTTTTTATTTATAAAGTATAAAAAGACAATGGACAAACATAAATATTTAAAAACACATCAGACTAGGCATAGAACCTAATATTAGTATATCTTGTGGGACCTATCCTGCAAGCTTGTATAGTAATAGGAAGATTATAAGTACATAAACAAATCACTTGGTCAAGGTAGAGGAGGGATACTTCCCCAAGTGTTACACAGTAGATAGTCAAAAAGCTAACACAAGCAAAATACTGCAGGTTTGGTGATCCACGGTGAGTAATCTCTGGTTGCTCTACATGTTTCGCGTTTCGCAGAACGCTTCCTCAGGAGCTAGAGATTCATTTGAAAATGGTAAGACCAAGAAATTGTCAATGATAGTAAGGTGCATATGATCGCGATTCGATCAGAAGTCACTGTTGTCTGGAGTAAAATGAAGACAGCGGCCGGCCATATACTGGGATCTCACAAATGAAAGGTAGCATCAGGTATCCATAGATGAGGGAGTAAAGACTTTGTAGTAATAATGCTTCGGGTCATTGAGAGGAACCATGTAGATGCGCCGTCCGGTCAGTGAAGGACCGGTGCTGTGAGTACTTACCATTTTCAAATGAATCTCTAGCTCCTGAGGAAGCGTTCTGCGAAACATGTAGAGCAACCAGAGATTACTCACCGTGGATCACCAAACCTGCAGTATTTTTCTTGTGTTAGCTTTTTGACTATCTACTGTGTAACACTTGGGGGAAGTATCCCTCCTCTACCTTGACCAAGTGATTTGTTTATGTACTTATAATCTTCCTATTACTATACAAGCTTGCAGGATAGGTCCCACACGATATACTAATATTAGGTTCTATGCCTAGTCTGATGTGTTTTTAAATATTTATGTTTGTCCATTGTCTTTTTATACTTTATAAATAAAAAACCCCTAAACAAACTTACCTTCTTGTAGTCTAACATTGTTGTGCCTCTAAAGTCCCATCCCTAGATTCTATATATCCACTACTATAATGTTGGGGACACTGGCACTAATTTTTATCTAGTACCTGCAGAGTCACCCTGCATCTCTAGGTACTATATTACTAGGCCCTTCTTTTGATATGCCAGTCTATGCTGACATAACTCCAAGATCCCCCAAGCAGATTATATAACCAAGGTCTCTTACACCACCCAGTGCTAGCCCAATCATAGAATGCCCTCTTTCAAAAAAAAAAAATTTAAGATATTTCCAACTTTGTCAGTTACTTTTAAGTATAGCTCTGGGAATGAAATGCATTTTTGGGGATTGGACCAACACACACAGTGTTTAAAGCAAAAAGTGAAGAACATCTGCCATTACATTTCATTGTATGGCTCTCCTGAATAGAGCTACTGAAACAAAAAACTCCAGAAAGTTGGTTATCCAACACCCCAAACTGAATAACCTGCTTTGAGAAGAGGAATAATAATAAAAAAATAAAATAAAAAAAACTCCACCACACAACCCTAACAAAGTACAGTTCAATACCTCAATATTTTTCAGTTGCATCCTAAAAACATAGCATACCTCTGGTTTATTCCTGTGTGTGTTTACTGCATCAATGTTCAGACTGATCTCTTCTACATTGCAACCTGGGGAAGAACAATACATATTTCAAGTAATGCAATAAAATCAATAAAAAATATTTATTCAATAAAGTTAGTTAATGCAAACATCTACAGAGGGGAAGCTATCAGTTTTTTCTTTTGCTATATGCATGGATTCTCAGACTTCTAAGTCATGGACCTGGAACAAGCATTCAAGCAGCAAAATATCAGAACTGATCTTCATACTAGTACAGCAACTCAAAATGTATTAAAGTGAATCAGCAGGACAACCAGCAACTTGCATTTTAAGAAGGGAAAGTCAAGAGTAGCAGCCAGCATACATTTTCGCAGTACAGGTTTAGTTGAAGAGTCAGTCTAACATTATATCTATCTAAATAAATATACGGGGTGTAATAAATACACATATATATATATATATATATATATATATATATATATATATATAGAATAAATAAAGAGGCTGCGCTAATATGTGACAAACAGATAAACATTCAGTGAATGGCCACCACAATTAAATGTGCACTCAATTGTGAATGATACATAAACAATCAGTAAATCACCACAATAATAAAAAAGCAATTTGTGAATCACCACAATTAAGTATGAACTTAATTATAAACTGATAAATAACAAAGTCCATCAGCTGCAAGTGAGATGTAAAAAACTTAAATATTCAGACGGATTGAACAGCTTCTGAACACCATGACAGATTAGTGAACCTAAACCACATAAAATGCGTGCTTACCAGAAGAAAGCTTAAATCATGCTTGCGGCCATCAACCCACCCAGGGCCTTTATCCAGGATTTGTTGAGTTGTCAGCACACAATGGATTCTTGATAAATATTAGGCAGATCATCCACACATCCAGACCAGGGCAATATGATTAGAGGTCGACCGATATGGGTTTTTCTCTGGCCGATGCCGATATTTAGAAATTGCGGTGGCCGTTGGCCGATATATGATGCTGATTTTTTTGAGCCGATATGTTAGGCCGATTTTTAATTTTTTTCCCCCTTCATCTCATAAAATCTAACAGTTAGACCCCTTTCACACTGGGGCGTTTTCAGGCGCTTTTGGGCTAAAAATAGCGCCTGAAAAGTGCCTGCAAAACCGCTTCCCTGCAGTCTCAGTGTGAAAGCCGGAGTACTTTCACACTGAGGCGATGCGCTGGCAGGATGTTAAAAAAAAAGTCCTGCAAGCAGCATCTTTGGAGCGGTGTATACCACTGCTCCACCACTCCCGTCCATTGAAATGAATGCGCACCGCTGCCGAAGCGCCTGCAAAGCGTTTCGGCAGTGGCGCATTTAACCCCTTCCTCGACCGCTAGCTGGATTATAAGCGCCCCACTAGCAGCCGAATGGCGCTGATAAAATGACGATAAAGCGCCGCTAAAACTAGCAGTGTTTTACCGTCAACGCATGTGTGAAAGCAACCTTAAGTAATAAGTGATACAGAATTTTTTTTACATTTAAACATTAAACAAAACAAACCTCCAATCATTACACTTGTATGTATAATTTAGATGAAAAAAAACAAAAACAAAAAAACAACTATATCTTAATATTAAATACACAAAAACAGATAATCAAAACTTTTGGACGAAAAAAAATGGGCTAACTTTACGGCTTAGTTTTTTTTTTTTTAATTCATTAGTGTATTTTTTTTTTTTAAATTGCGTTTAAAAGACCGCTGCGCAAATACCGTGTGACATAAAACATTGCAACAACCGCTATTTTATTCCCTAGGGTCTCTGCTAAAAATATATATATATATATATATATATATATAATGTTTGGTGGTTTGAAGTGATTTTCTAGCAGAAAATACAGAATTTTTACTTGTAAGCAACAAGTGTCAGAAAAGATTCAGTCTTTAAATGGTTAAAGTGGGCGCTTCTACACACAGAGTTCAGTCCATTGATAAGTTTAAACATTGTATCTCTTCAGGTTCTTTTTATCAGATTTGGCAGGCTGCCCAGAGAGGATAGAAGTCACTTCACAGAAGACTTCAGGCAACTTGCATTGACTTCTATAACAGAAGTCATTTGCAAGTCCGGCTGCAGTTATAATCGGCCTTTTTTAATCAGCACAATCGGCCGATGCCGATTAAATAAAAAATGCCAAATATCGGCCGGCCGATATATCGGTCGACCTCTAAATATGATGTTCAATGGTCTTACACATGAGCCAGGCAGGTACACCCAAAAAGGAAAGAACTCGCTATAGTGTAAAATGTAACACACAGGTTTAATTATATTAAAGGTTGCACTTACATGAAAAATGTTAAAAGGTAGCATCAATCGTAAAACAAGCCGGTCGGCTAGCGAACACCCATCCTCCCAGGATCACAACGCGATGACGTCAGCACGCCTCTCCTCCCAGATGAGTTCTTTCCTTTTTGGGTGTACCTGCCTGACTCATGTGGAAGACCATTGAACATCATATTGCCCTGGTCTGGATATGTGGATGATCTGCCCAATATTTATCAAGAATCCATTGTGTGCTGACAACTCAACAAATCCTGGACAAAGGCCCTGGCTGGGTTGATAGCTGCAAGCACGATTAAGCTTGCCTCTGGTAAGCACGCATTTTATGTGGTGGAGGTTCACTAGTCTGTCATGGTGTACAGAAGCTGTTCAATCCGTCTGAATATTCAAGATTTTTTACATCTCACTTGCAGCTGATGGACTTTGTTATTTATCAGTTTATAATTAAGTTCATATTTAATTGTGGTGATTTACTGATTGTTTATGTATCATTCACTATTGAGTTCACATTGAATTGTGGCTATTCACTGAATGTTTATCTATTTATATGTTTGTCACATGTTAGTGCGGCTTCTTTATTTCTATTCTTGCTTTCATGTATATCTCACTTTGAGCCACAGCTTTTCCTTCACCTATTTAAATTATTCCTTTATTAGCGCAGTATTTTCTATCTATAGCAAAGTCTCTTAAGTGCTTCATAGAACATGTGTGTTTCCCAAAGTTATATCTCTCCACCTACCAATCTCTTCCTGTAGCTTCAATATAGTCTTGTTAATATTCTTCATAAATATAAAATAAATTAAGAAGATTACAGCAGTAAAGAGTCGGGGGCACCATGCTATTTCCTTGGAAAGTAAATGGCTTAGGAATGTATGTGGAGAAATCTCACCACTAGAGTCCCAACTTTTTACACAGACACCAGTTTTATTATATTGAACTGATTAAGTGGCAACTTAAAGAAGCCACAAAATGGGTTTTATTTGGTAAAATATAGTAACCAGATGTTTTACTGAAGCAGACGACTTAGGCCTCTTTCACACGGATGATCCGTATGTCCGTTTTTCATCCATCCGTTTTCGGATGAAAAACGGACATACAGTCATCCCTATGGAGCGTCGGATGTCAGCGGTGACATGTCCGCTGACATCCGACCCGCTCCGATCCGAAAAGTGTAACGGAGGAAAAACCTACTTTTTCCTCCGTTTTCGGATCGGATCGGATGACGACGGACACTACGGACCGTCATCATCCGATCCCCCCATAGGGGAGAGCGGCGCTCTGACAGGTCCGTCGCTGCACAGTGTGCAGCGATGCACCTGTCATCTTCCTGCTCAGCGGGGATCGGCGGAGCTATCCCCGCTGAGCAAGCGGATGTTCACGGGGCGGATCATGACTGATCTGCCCCGTGTGAAAGAGGCCTAAGGCACCTCTGCCAATCAAACTACCGGCAGGCTTTTTTTCTGCATGGGCTCTACTTACCCGAGAATAACACGTGCCTTAAAGTAGGAAGGCTGCTTTTTAAGCTAAAGATATTATGATTTTCTTTATAGCTGACCGAGCAATTTCTAGTAGAATGAATGATAATGAACTGTCTCAAACTTATAGCATTGTATACAATTTGATTGCATAACAGGTCATCTAATAACTTCATTTCATCCAGGTTCTGACGATTACTACTGGTATATTGAATGATATGTACATCAAAAAACACGGATTTTAATGCTTGAAATGTTATGACAGAGGGAAAAGGTAACTGAAAGGCCAGCAATTAAGTACATATACTGTGGATGTCATTTTTCTATAGGTCGTAAAGTTGTGACAAATTTCAATATAAAATGTATTTGAAGAAAAAAAAAAAAGCAGGGGGTGGGGGGAGCGCCTTTAAGAATTTTCAAAACCATACGTAAATAAAAAGGTATCTTCTCACCTGATAAAGTTGCTGTTACAGCACATCAGTGTGAAACTGTATAAATGGCTTTGAAAACGGTAATCGCATGACCATTTCAGGCTGTCAGCTGTTTGCTGTGTAGTGACCAGACTAAGCACAGTAAATTGCTGCCAAACTGTGGGTAACTAGCTAGTATGCAGACTTCAATACACAACACAGATGCCTGCTAGTGGCAATTGAGGATTGGTCATAAAATAAGTTGTCAGAGGTGATAAAGGCACCGACACTATACCACACCATTCACAAAGTAATGTGTTCCACACTGATGTCTGGTAACAGTCACTTCATCAGGTGTGAAGATCCCTTTATTTACTTGTTTATTGTATTGACCCAGCTACTCAAGAGGCTCTTCTCCTACTCTTCAGAGAATTACTCCATGCTGATAAAAATTCTTTGGGTCCAGCTACCTATAAAAGACCTTTACCAAGCCCACTTTATCTAAACTATCAGTCTCTAAGCTCCACTGCTTATGTAAAGGTGTGCGTTTTTGTTTCAATTTATTATATGCGGCTTACAGGTGGTACTGCATAATAGCGCATAATAGTATTTAAAGGGGTCGTAAACCTTTGTGTTTTTTTACCTTAATGCATCCTATGCATTAAGGTGAAAAAACTTCTGACACTGACCAGCCCCCCCACCCCCGTTTTACTCACCTGAGCCCATTCGTTCCCACGGCGGAGATGCGCTGTACCTCTGTCTGTTGTCTCGGCTCTTGATTGGATAGATTGATAGCTGTGCAGCCATTGGCTCCCGCTGCTGTCAATCACATCCAATATGGACCCCTTATGTATTCGTACATGTTGATCATATCCCCCCTTAACTTCATCTTCTCAAGAGAGAATTCAGTTCCTCTAATCTTTCCTCATAGCGGAGCTCCTCCATGCCTCATCAGTTTGGTTGCCCTTCGCTGCATTCTCCCCAGTTCCCCGATATCCTTTTTGAAAACTGGAGCCCAAAACTGAACTGCATATTCCAGATGAGGTCTTACTAATGATTTGAACAGGGGCAAAATTATCTCTTTCTAGCGTCCATACCTCTCTTAATACAAGAAAGGACTTTGCTTTGGAAAACTGCAGCTTGGCATTGCATGCTATTAAGCTTAAGATTACCAAAACCCCCAGATCCTTCTCCACTATGGATTCCCCCAGTTGTACTCCCCCTAGTATGTATGATGCATGCATATTCATAGCCCCCAAGTGCATAACTTTACATTTATCAACATTAAACCTCATTTGCCACAGTTGTGCAATTAACTGCTTGCCGACCGCCGCACGCCGATTTACGTCGGCAGAATGGCATGGGCAGGCAAAAGGGCATACCTGTACATCCCTTTGAATTTGCTGCCTAGCGGAGCGTGCCAGCGGGTCCCGCGAACTCTATGTTCGCTGGCGGCTCGGGATTGCGGCGAGGAGAGGCAGAGGGGGGAGATGCCTATGTAAACAAGGCATTTCCCTGTTCTGCCTAGTGACATGACAGGGATCTACTGATCCCTGTCATCGGCAGCAGTCATCTCTGTCATGCTGTAGTGAGCCCATCCCCCCTACAGTTAGAACACATCCAGGGAACACACTTAACCTTGATTGCCCCCTAGTGTTTAACCCCTTCTCTGCCAGTGTCATTTATACAGTAATCATTGGCTATGATCGCTGTATAAAATGTCAATGGTCCCATCTGTCTGTCATAATGTCGCAGTCCCGATAAAAATAAAAAAATAAAAATGCCATAAATCTATCCCCTATTTTGTAGACGCTATAACTTTTGCGCAAACCAATCAATATACACTTATTGCGATTTTTTTTAATCAAAAATATGCAGAAGAATACATATCGGCCTAAACCATGGAAGACATTTGTTTTTTATATATTTTTGGGGGATATTTATTACAGCAAAAAGTAAAAAATATTGCTTTTTTTTTCAAAATGGTCAGTTTTTTTTGTTTATAACGCAAAAAATAAAAACCGCAGGTGATCAAATACCACCAAAAGAAAGTTCTATTTGTGGGGAAAAAAGGACGTCAGTGCCAAATCGCAAAAAATGCTCTGGTCAGGAAGGGGGGAAATCCTTCCGGGGCTGAAGTGGTTAAACAGTGCATTGAGGTTGGCTTGTAATTTGGAGACATCCTGTAAGGACGTTATTCCACGGCATAGCCTGGTGTTATCTGCAAATGGTACTTTTAATCCCAGACCCTATATAATTTATAAAGATAATAAAAAGTAAAAGGTCCCCACACTGAACCTTGGGGTACACCACCGATAACCTTAGCCCATTCAGAGTAAGAAGCACTACTTTCTGAATTTTGTCTGCTTTTGTGTTCATAATGAAAATCATGACTTCGCATTTAAATGCTAAAAAAAAAAAAAAAAAAAAAAAAAATGAAAAATAAAAAACAATGCAACTATGTGATCCTCCACCTTTGGCCTTAACAAGACAATGAGTTATCAGACCTGCGAGAAATGAAGCTGGCCCTACAATAGAGACCATTGCACTTTCAAGCAGAAGAAAAAAATTAAAAATGAACAGAAAAAGCATTGCCACTAGATTTACAAAACAGGGCCTTACCGTATGCAATAGGAGTGAGTTTCAAGACTGTGTGCAAGGGGCACTTGAGGTAAGGCAGCGTATCTGTAAAATAACACACAAGAGAACGTTAAAACATTTTGACTCACAGACACTGTGTAAGAAAAATCGGGAACGATAAAAAGGCAATGCATTTTTTTCCTCATAGTGAAGAGGAGTAACTATAAGAACCAGAGCGGAAGACATCTTGCAACACAGAGGCACATAGACAACTGGAGTGCAGGCACATAGGGAGCTTGAAAGAGGGACCAGAAATTGTTCAAATCTCCTGGAATTTGTAATATCAGATATTCCTTGTTGGTTAAAGTAGTTATGAATATTTGAGTGTATATGGTTTTTTGTTTTTTTAGGTAAGGATATTAAATATCTGTAAGGTGTGTGTGTGTGTGTGAGTACACACGAAATGTATGTAGAGATACACGAAATGAGGATGAGGAGTACAGAGCAGCACAAAGGAAGACGGACCTGACTACGGACACCCAACCTCAGGAGAGGTGTGTGTGGTGTGTGCTGACACAGGGGCGATCCATGGAGGAGCCGACAGTACTCGGCATGGCTTGGGCGCAGATCGGACTTGGCAGCTGGTGGGTCAGTCCTCGGCATCACGGCGGCTATGCGTCTCCTCACAGACCAATCGGATCGCTTCTCATTTTGGCCAAACCCACTTCCTGATTGGCCAGGAAGAGAATCAGTGTGACAATAGTGAATATTTATAAGCTATTGTCACACAACTGGTTGGGCTCAGGGCTCAGTGCTCTGTAGCTTGAAGCCATTTAGAGCCTCTGGCTCTAATCACGTGCTAAAAAACCCCAAAACAAAGCCATTGGAATCCAGACACCCGGCGCCCTGCATATAGATTAGGGAGACGGACGGATGGATGCATGCATGGGGGGGGGGGCGGCACCCGTGCCCCTAATGGACGAGCGGCCACTGGTTGTTTGGAATGCAGAGAACTGCATTGGCTCGCAGAAGAGGCTCTTAAAAGCATACACATGGTGCGCTTTTTGATCCCCATAATTAGAGATCAACATGTTTTTGTTTAGAGGCAGAGTGTTTGGTGGAGGAACTATTGTGAGGAACGCTTTCTGCTCACTGTGTCCTGAAGCTTAGGATTTGCACTCCTTGCTCGCTGGGTCTTAAAGTCTGGATGTACTTCATGAATTCATGAACTTTTTTTATTTAATCTTTCTCATGTTTTGTGTAACATGCATTTGTTTGCACATTCATATATTGTGGTTTGAGTATTTTTGTTTCACATTTCTTGTACATATTTGATATTCTTCTTTCTCAAGTGTATTGTGGTCACTGACAGTCATCTTTTTTATACACACACTGCATCTCACAAAAGTGAGCACACCCCAAAGTGAAAATGTCCAAACTGGGCCCAAAGTGTCAATATTGTGTGGCCACCATTATTTTCCAGTACTGCTTTAACCCTCTTGGGTATGGAGTTCACCAGAGATTCACAGGTTGCAACCGGAGTCCTCTTCCACTCCTCCATGACATCACAGAGCTGGTGGATGTTAGAGGAGCTCATTCTGCGCAAAAATGGTTTTGTTCAAATTGCCCAACATAATTGTTATGATTTTGTTTCCATCAGCTTTTCGGGCTCGATAGCGGGTTAAGAAACAAATATATGCGCAGTACAGATTTTGTATGGTATTAGGCATGGAAAATACTAGATTGCCCTATACCCAGCCAACTTGTTATGGGTAAAACTATGAACACGCCCGAGCCCTTTTTCTACCCAGCAGTATTGTTTGACAAATTACTATATCTCTTGTGCAGTGAAGGTTCAGCAGAGAACATTGTAGGTCTATAAAAACATGCAAACTGCTTGCTGTGATTTGACGCCAATTCCTGTGTGTATGAATTCTAACGTGTGATTTTTGCTGCCAGGTCCGTATGGCAGGGGATTTTGTGTAAAACTGACAGGCAGGATGTTGCCTGTCAGGTAGAAGCATTCCAGTGGCCCGATTGCTTTAAACCCCCGCCATATATTCTCGGCTCTGCTTTCCCATCTGAGGGCCCGGGACTGACATGGCGGGTGCAGGGGCGGGAGAAGAGCGGACATGCGTCCTCTCCTCCACTTCCTTCTGTGACCCAGAAAGTGACACGTATGACGTCACTTCTGGGTCACCTGTCACTTTCCCTGGCTAACATAGCTGAGAAGGGATGATGTATTGTAATGCGATGTGCAATACAATACAATCAGTGGAGCCCAGGGGAGACATGCAGGGTCTTTTAGACCCTGCATATCATTAAAGAGAACCTGTCAACTAAAAATCATCACACAGGGGACTTTTTGTGCTCTATGTCATAAAAAAAAAATAAAATAAATAAAAGTTACACCCAAGCACATGAAACCACCCCCCAAAAATTGAGGCCCCCACAAAAAATGCACGTGTCGGGGGCACCTACATGTGAAAATGTTGAATTCAATACACGTTCGCCACGCACGCTGGAGAAAGAGCAATAATTCTAGCATAAGACCTCCTGCATAACTCTAAACTGATGACCTATAAGGGGCTTTTGAAGTTTTGGCTATAAAAAATATAGGGTATTGAAGTTTGTAACCATTTTCCAGGCCACACAAATATAAAAGTTTGACATGTTTTGTATTCATTTACTAGTTGCAACCTGGTATTTTATGTTTTACCAAAAATGTGGTTAATTTATTACCTTTTTTTGTCCTAAAATTCACTTGTGTGTTTTTTACTGAAATTTTGTGTTTCCTAGACCTTTGCGGTAATATCAAAAATTGAAACTACTGCTTATTCTAGTCTCTAGGGTGTCTTTCAGAAGATATATAATGTTTGGGGGTTTTATGTAATCTTCATGCCTAAAATGATTTTTTTAAACATGCAAAAAGGGCTCTGGCAGCGAAAGGGTTAAAAGGATAAGTTCACATTTCATAACAGGTTACACCCATATTCAGGGTGTAACATGCAACATGTTATGAAAGGACTGCACTCTGATCTCTCCATAAAGAGCCTGTCACGGCCCATGCCAAGGGATGAAAACATCCCTTGTAATAGCAATAAACGTAATCCAAAAAAAAAAAAAAAAAATTAGACCATGTATAAAAAGTTTTTTTTTTTTTTATATACAAAAAATTAAAGCGCCCCATGCATACAAGAAGTGTCAGAATTGGCCCGGCAGGCAAGTGGTCAGGATACATCATTCACCAGTATTAAGGGTGAAACATTTATCATGTTCCAGCTCGTGCCTTAATCTCCTCCCCCCCCCCCCCCCCAGAATGTTAAAAAAAGGCGAGGCCGTGCAGGGATCCACCCACAAGGAAATGTCATTCATTCACAGTTTCCTGTGAATGAATATATACAGGTACTGATGAGCGCTTTTGTAGTCCATTGGGTCTTCCTGCAATTCAGTAACTGCCCAACCATAAGGCAGACAGCTTACTCTGCAGGATCCAAAATGTGCATTATTTTTTTTTGAAAAGGTAAAAACTTATCCTTTAAGTTTAATTGCTGGCAGTGCAGTAGATTGCCTTGCCCTGTGCTGGAAAAAGTACTGCATGTAGTACTTTTCAGCATACACTATACGCACACCTCTACAACATAGTGCTGTAAACTGGGCACACTGGAAACAAAGCACTTTGCCTTGTCATGCGGTAAGACTGCATAGGGATAGCCACCAAATACAGTCCCACCGCATCTGGTGAGAATATACCCTTACAGCTGTGGTTTTAATGCTAGGTTAGTCATTTGGCAGCTTGTGTTTGTGATCTGGCTCTTAGGGAGGTGGAACAAAATAATTTATTATAATTGTGGTGTTTTTTTTATCCTTGAGTGAGGAGGGGGAAGGCTTCAATGTGCCGCACAAACCTGTAGATTGTGTCAAGAAAAGGCAGAACCAAGCATATACACAGTACACTTTCCTGAAATGATACCATTAACATTTAAACAAGTATTCACAGAATATATAGACAGCCAACTCCAAGATGTCCCAGCCTGTAACCTCTATAGAAATGCCCCTTTAATTAATGCCCCATCTCTCCAAGCGTGTACCTGCACTTTTATCCAAGAAGTAGGCCAGCAGGCAGCGCATGACAGCTTGATGGCAAATAACTAGTACATTCTCCTGGCGCTCCAGTTCCATGATCACAGGTTCAAGACGTTGTACCAAGTCCTCATATGACTGGAAAAAAAAAAAAAATAATAATAGTTTAGTTTTACCACATATCTAATATAAGGACGGATTCACACCTGGCCCATTGGGTTGCACACAGACAAGGCAAACCCTTTTGTTATAGTTCACAACAAAAATGCTGCAGCTGAAACAAAAATAGCAACAAAGTAGAAGCAGCACATGAGCAGGTTTCATTTCTGCTTTGTTGGTTTGGCAGAGACACACAAAGGGGGTCTTCAGCTGCAAATCAGAGAGTCTGGGCTTCTCTGGTGTTTCTGTACCTTTTAGGGAAACCGGGTACCTCCAGGTAAGCCTGTTCTCAATTAATGCACTGCTTTATATACAGTGCCTTAAAGTATTCCTACCCCCCTTGAAATGTTCCACATTGTCATGTTACAACCAAAAATGTAGATGTATCAATAGAATATTGGGATTTTATGTGTTAGGCCAACACAAAGTGGCACATAATTGTGAAGTGGAAGGAAAATGATAAATGGTTTCACACATTTATTTGTAAAAAAATTTGGAAAAAGTGTGGCGTGCATTTGTATTCAGCCCCCCTGATTCAATACTTTGTAGAACCACCTTTCTCTGCAATTACAGCTGCAAGTATTTTTGGGGAGGTCTCTACCAGCTTTGCACATCTAGAGCGTGACATTTTTGCCCATTGTTCTCCAAATAGCTCAAGCTCTGTCAGATTGGATGGAGAGTGTCTGAACAGAAATTTTCAAGTCTTGCCACAGATTCTCAATTGAAATTAGGTCTCGACTTTGACTGGGCCATTCTAACACATGAATATGCTTTGATCTAAACCATTCCATTGTAGCTCTGGCTGTATGTTTAGGGTCATTGTCCTGCTGGAAGGTGAACCTCTGCCCCAGTCTTAAGTCTTTCGCAGATTCAAACAGGGTTTTCTTCTGAGATTGCCCTGTATTTAGCTCCATCCATCTTCCCATCAACTCTGATCAGCTTCTCTGTCCCTGCTGAAGAAAAGCATCTCCACAACATGATGCTGCCACCACAATGTTTCACAGTGGGGATGGTGTGTTTAGGGTGATATGCAGTGTTAGTTTTCCGCCAGACATAGGGTTTTTGGCCAAAAAATTCAATTTTGATCTCATCTGACCAGAGCACCTTCTTCCACATGTTTGCGAGAAGCCATGTTGGGGACACAGCAAACTGCAAGAGGGACTTCTTATGGCTTTTTCAACAATGGTTTTCTTCTTGCCACTCTTCCAAAAAAGGCCAGATTTGTGGAGTGCACAACTAATAGTTGTCCTGTGGACAGATTCTCCCACCTGAGCTGTGGATATCTGCAGCTCCTCCAGAGTTACCATTGGCCTCGTGTCTGCTTCTCTGATTAATGTTTTCCTTGCCCGGCCTGTCAGTTTAGGTGGATGGCCATGTCTTGGTAGGTTTGCAGTTGTGTCATGCTCTTTCCATTTTCAAATGAAGTATTGAACAGTGCCCTCTGAGATGTTCAAAGCTTGGGATATTTTTTTTTTTTTTTTTTAATTTAACCCTGCTTTAAACTTCTCAGCAACTTTATCCCGGACCTGTCTGGTGTGTTCCTTGGCCTTCATGATGCGGTTTGTTCACTAAGGTTCTCTAACAAACCTCTGAGGGCTTCACAGAACATCTGTATTTATACTGAGCTTAAATTACACATAAGTAGACTTACTAAAGTATTTACCAATCAGGTGACTTCTGAAGGCAATTGGTTCCACTAGATTTTAGCTGGGGGTATCAGAGTAAAAGGGGGCTGAATACAAATTGCATGCCACACTTTTCAGATATTTGTAAATAATTTTGAAAAACATCATTTTTCTTTCACTTCACAATTATGTGCCACTTTGTGTTGGTCTAGCACAGTGTTTCTCAACTCCAGTCCTCAAGGCGCACCAACAGGTCATGTTTTCAGGCTAACCATTATTTTGCACAGGTGATTTGATCAGTTTCACTGCCTTAGTAATTACCACAGACATTTCAAATGAGGGAAATCCTGAAAACATGACCTGTTGGGGCGCCTTGAGGACTGGAGTTGAGAAACACTGGTCTAGCACATAAAATCTCAATAAAATACATTTACATTTTTGATTGGAAAATGACATGTGGAAAGGGGGAATGAATACTTTTTCAAGGCACTGTATGTCCCAAGTTGGGAGCTTAGATAGGGACCAGACTCTACAGAGGTACCTTGATACAGCAGTGTGGCTTTACAAGTATTTGCAAAATGTATCCAATGCAAAAGGACAGCTATGGGTATTTTGTGCTGGCTGGCTTGTGCGCTGGATAAAGTTTGAGCTTGCTAAATATAGACACCATAAACAATACAAAGTTTATTATTACTGAATACATACAGCAAACTCCTAAGTAATGGGCACTCCACCTCTATGAATGACTCCATGTTCAAGAAAGAACTTGCAATTTGCAGAGATTCAGAAGTTTGAGCTGTTCATTTAGCTAGGATATCAAGGATTTTCCCTCATTGTCGAGTGCGATACCATAACTGCATTACATGGCTACTGTTGGATGAAGTGGATTAAATTTAAAGCCTCTGAACCTAAAAACTGCAAAAGTCCCCTTTCTCTTTAGTAGGAATGACTTCCTCTAGCTCAGTATCTAACATCTTCTGTCTGAGAAAAAGGAAATTTTCTTGGCAACAATAAATGCAAAGGATCATCCATATTCACAGACGCAAGGCCTTTTCTTAAATACATGTTTGGTAAATTGTATGTGGTCAAATAATTTTCTGGAGCCCAACTATGAAGATTTTTTCACCATTTATCACCAGTCACCATTTTAGACTAAACCTTTTGACATTTTGTACTTGTACACAAATTAATAATGGCTTGTGCATTTTTGAGTCCATCAAACTGGACATATTCCTCTTATATCAAAAAGGAACCTTTAATACAAATACTGTGCCGTTAGTTAAATCAACTGTGTTTAGCCATTAGCTGATGATACCCCATCTTTATAGCTGGGATTTGTCTTTTTACAGTCATTAGGCAGGTCAGGTTAGGTAGCCAATAGCTCGGCAATAAACAGGACACAGCTGTTGAGCTAAAAGGTTTCCTGGTATATAGTGTACATAAACACACAAGTAATAGCTGTGTCTGCAGTTCGGAAGCAACAATATGGGAACATGTCTTACCGTACAAGAACATACTGATAATTGAATTACATCTGCCATAAAAAGGAATTGGATAGTAAAATACTAAAATGTAGAACAACCATATAAGTGTGTTATTGTAAAAGACACTATTAGCAAAACTTCCTGCATTTGGATTAAACAGATCTGGACTAAGACATTTTTCAGTCACAAGTCCCCGATTCATCTGTATATGCATATAGGCTCTATGATGTACGCAAAAGTACAATATATCTATCTATCTATACACACACACACACACACACACACACACACACACACACACACACACACACACACATTTATAAAAAAAAAAAAGTGTGCCTAAAGTGGATGTAAACCCTCATTTACATGACCTGGGCACATGTATCTATAGAGTTTACTAATGCCTTGTTTCCACTGAGCGGATCGGTACGGTACGCTATTTTGGGTGTTTCCATTATGAAAGCGGCCCATACAACCGAACCGAGCCGTTCCATTCAGGGTCCTGCTTCAAATGTGGGGCCATAGAAAATGGAACGGTTCGGTTAGGGCGGAGCTACGATACATTACACTGATTGGTGGACGTGTGACGCCATTTTTTCTAAACCCACGTATGGCCCCCGTCGGTCTGACTTGCAGTGGAAACGCTCACCTGAATAGGCCGGACCATTCTAGGCCTTCCAAACCGATCCGACCCGAACCGATCCGCTCGGTGGAAACGAGGCATTAACTTATCTCACTCCAAAGCCCTAAGTCTTGTGTCTTTCTGCTGCTCTGTTCCTCTGTTATCAGCATTACTTCTGACAAGCTCTCTGAAGATAAAAGCAGCTGGAAATGCGTGTCAGGGAGGGAACTTCTAGATAAGCAAAGAGCTTGTCCATTCACAGCACAGCTCTGCAAGTTTTTGTTCCTCTGCCTATGTGAAAGGGGGGTGCCTTCCCTCCAATCAGCTCACACACACAGTGTAAGCCCAGACCCCCCCCCACCCACTGCTGAAACAGGAAGAAAAATGTCTAACACTATGTGCATTTTCTAAAAGGGTCTAGAAAGCTGAAGACAGCAGATATACATGTAAAAAAAACATATAGGGAGATTGGTTTCATCTCTGTGTATCATCTGAGGCTGTTCACTTCACTGGGTATATGAGAGGGTTTACATCCACTTTAACCACTTCAGCCCCGGAAGATTTGGCTGCTCAATGACCAGGCCATTTTTTGAGATACAGCACTGCATCTCTTTAACTGACAAATGCATGGTCATGCAACATTGTACCCAAACAAAATTGATGTCCCTTTTTCCCCACAAATACAACTTTCTTTTGGTGGTAGGCCGATATGTATTCTTCTACATATTTTTAGTAAAAAACCAAACAAAAAACACACACGCAATGAGCGTATATTGATTGGTTTGTGCAAGTTAGTCTACTAAATTGGGTATTTATGACATTTTTTTTTACTAGTAATGGCGGCGATCTGCAAATTTTATCGGGACTGCGATATTGCGGCGGACAAATTAGACACTTGACACATTTGGAACCATTTACAATTATACAGCGATCAGTGCTATAAAAATGCACGGATTACTGTATAAACGTCACTGGCAGGGAAGGGGTTAACACTAGGGGGCAATCAAGGGGTTAACTGTGTTCTAACTGTAGGGGGGATGGGACGATCGAGAGAGAGAGAGAGAGAGAGAGAGAGAGAGAGAGAGAGAGAGAGAGAGAGAGAGAGAGAGAGAGAGAGAGAGAGAGAGAGAGAGAGAGAGAGGAGACTCTTCGTATGAACACATGATCTGTCTCTACTCCCCTGAAAGAAGTGGGATTTGTGTTTACACACAGATCCCAGTTCTCGCTCTGTCACGAGCGATCGTGGGTGCCCGTGTGCCCCTAGAGGCCAAAAGGAAAAGCGACGCAAGGTAATGTCGACTTGTCCAATCAAGCAAAACTGCGGCGGCTGGTCCGGAAGTGGTTTAAGCAGAAATTCCCCTTTTGGGTCTAACTCCGCTTTAAGCAATGGCTTTTCTACATTACCACTCTACACCTCAGACCTGCAGCTCAAAGTCATTTCTGTACAGCTGAAGGTGAGAATTGCATTAGTCAGTGACTACTAAGCTGCACATGAAGTGGTTTTCCTGCGAGGTGCCTTTTACACAAGATGTTGACTCTCAGAAACTTGTCTTCTGATTCTGCTGAGTCTTTAGATCTGCCAGTCCTGTTCCTGCCAGTGTTATGCAGTATCAAAGTATCATTTGATAGTGGAATGGGGTAGGAAACTGTACTCCCAGTTTCCTACTCTTGACTTTTTTTAAAATTTCTCTTATTAAAAAAAAATATATATATATTTCACACTGGCTATATCAGTTTTGTCACTTTTTGTCACTTTTTGGCAAGAAAAAAGAAAAAGGCAAATAATGGAATCAGGTTACTTCAGTTTCCATCAGTTTGTATGTCCATCTTCATTTCAGTTTATATCCACAAGAATGAAAAGAATGCAGACCGTTTCTGTATTTTCTCAGCTGACTGATGTAAGCCGATGTAAAAAGAGACATGTCGCCCAGTCATTCTTGCTAAACAAATTAAAAATCAATAAGGGAGGATTGCTGGGAGTGGGAGGGGTTATATGGGTATCCTTACAGCTCCAATCACCTGAAGGTGAAAGCATTTAATCCAGTCATCCAAGACACTACACCTGTGCTCAAAGAGTAAATATACAGGCAAGTTAGAAATCCTATTTTGAATGTCACTTATTGCAAGCCACTTAATTCTGGAACTTACAGGGACTATTTTTCTTGCACAGAATACAAGCAGTTGCAGTGAAGAAAAGAAAAATATGAAATGTCACTGTAGGGTGATTGCAGCAGTAGACAATTCAGGTGCAAGTGGAAACCTACATGCCAATGCGGTACAAACCTTATACTGTATATTTATATTCTGGCTGACAAAAAGCTCACTGACCTCTCCTTTTGGATAGCGGTATCTGTATTTATCCTGGTCCCGCAGGGCGAACTCCAGAGGAAAGGACTCCTGAATTTCTTCATAACGCATCTCCTCACATACACCCTAGTAGAAACATAGCAGAATAATTTATGTGAATCAAGCTATGCACTGCCTTTTGCAAAATATACAATACCAATTCAATAAAAAACAAAACAAAAAGAAAAAAAACTGACAATAAAAACACAAGACAGAAAACAAAAGTGATTTAATGATTATGAATAGTTAGGTAAATGCAAAATTTGTTTGCTCATTTGTGGAAGTATGACTATGGACTTGGCACCTCTTTTGCAGTTGCTACAGCCCAAACCGTCTGGGTAGGTTTTCCACAAGATTTTGGAGTATGTTTGAATTTGCGCCTATTTAGCAAAAAAAAAAAAGTTTGAGATGTTGGACAAAGGCAACCTGGTTTGCATTCAGTTTCAAATTCAAACCAAATGCGCTCAGTAGGATTTAGGCGATAGCTTTGTACAGGACACTCAAGTTACTTCGAACCAAAAAGCGGTAAAACCATTTCAGGAATGTAATTTTAAGAACAGGGGCACGGGTCACACTAGATTGTAAAAAGTCCTTCCCCAAACTCTTGCCACATTACTGGAAGCACAGTTGTCAAAAAATATTCCTTTCAAAATGTAGTATTTCTAGTTCTGGTTACCACCACTAGAGGGAGAACTTTTTCAAGGTAAATGCAAGTTGGTAATAAAATCTGTAATGGTGAATTCACACTGTATGCAGTGACAGACGATTTATCACATCATAAAATGTCTGTCACTGCAGGGACACGCAGGAAACAATTGTTTCCTATGTGTCCCATTCATGCTGCAACGCAGCCTAAAACTGCTGAGATAAAACGCAAGCATGATACATCTTATTGCATCGCATGTACCGAATCACGTGTAAATGTACAGCAACGCAAATTGCCGTGAATGAAAACACACACACCACACAAACCCACTGCCAGCACATCCAGGAGCAGCAGCATTTTAGCAGTGAAAAAAATAAATAAATAATTGATACATCTGTGAAGTGTGTAAATGCACATTAACGCTAGGTGCATTTAGAATTTATTTCACTGGCCAGAATAATAAATGTATGAAATAAAATTATCGCCCTAGCGTTTGACACACGTAAACACATTTACACACATCAAGTGTTTTTTCTGCCAAACACTGCTGCTAGACGAAAGGCGTCTTAGGAAAAAGAGGCTAAAAATCTAGTAAGCATGAGTACTTAAAACAGGTGCCTGGCAGGTTTCATAGTAGGGCACAGTCCAAAGAAACAACAGAGGCCAGGCTGACTCTTTAGTTATGGTGGTGAGGGTATATGACAGTGGGGGGGGGGGGGGGGGGGGGGGGAGAGACACAACACCACACACCCCACACACGGTTAGGGCCTGTTCACACCAAGTGCAACGGAACTCCGCTGCAATGCTGTGACATGGGCTGCCATCCAATGAACTGCATTTTTTCCCCACACTGGACATCACACCAGTATTGTATAGGGAACGGGGCACTTGAAAAATAATTGATTTCTATGCTTCTTGCAATGACTAGCATGTACCAGTGTGGGGGAAAAAAAACAAAAAAAAACACTGCACATTATGTGAATGGAGCCCTTAAAACTATGCCTGGTGGAGGAACACTTACAGCATCAATCTCATTCAGAGTTTTCCACTGTTCATATGGTACACCCAGAGCCTCTGCTGTCTGTATTGTTCTCTTCATCTGGCTTGTCCACACTTTGAGTTTCATGGATATTTTGTTCATGGATGTACTTAGCCAAGCATTTGGCAAACTGAGGAAACAAAACAACAAACAGTTTAGAATTGTGCAACAAAACATTTTGACTTCTAGACAACTATAAATTATACAGATGTGCCAACGATATACTAGAAACCAAGATACGCAAAAGTTTAATTATACTGGACAAAAACAGGAATTCTAACTTGTGCTAGGCACTATAGCCTGCTGCACCTAGGTAGGTGTCCAGGGATCTCTGTGCTATACATTAGAAGGACCCATGGACTGGTTGGTGCTGACTGAGAAAAATGTACCAGGAGAAAGAATATATATGGTCTCTCACATGCTCAACAAAGCAGCTCAGAAGGCATCCATGCAGGCACAGTAGTATCAGATGTAACACACAGATGAGGAGAAAAATAAATAAATGTGTAGATTCACAACAGTCAAAGTGTTGTAGTCCACATTTCTTAGTGGCCAAGGCATAGGAGCGTCAGCCACTTACCACGGCAGAGGTCTTCACACTCTACATAGGATGTAACACATGGTGGGCATAACCAAAGGGGTCTTCAGGGAAAGGGCCCGCTGCTGGCAGACCACAGACCTGGCTCCACCTCTTCATCCAAGGAGGGTACAGGTACGGCCCCCAAGACTCAGCCTAGAGTAAATCGATCCAGAAGCTGCAAAGGAGCCACAGTGGCTAAGGTGCAGCCTGAAATCTCAATAGGAGACTTATCTTAACTACTTCAGCCCTGGAAGGATTTGCCCCCTTCCTGACCAGGCCATTTTTTTGGGATATGGCACTGCGTCACTTTAACTGACAATTGCGCAGTCGTGTGACGCAGTACCCAAACAAAATTGATGTCCTTTTTTCTCCACAAATAGAGCTTTCTTTTGGTGGTATTTGATCACCTCGATGGTTTTTATTTTTTGCGCTATAAACAAAAAAATGTATATATATATATATAGTATTTTTTGCTATAATAAAAAACAAAAAAACAAAAACTAAAACTAAAATTTGTTCATCAGTTTAGGGTATATATATATTACAAAATAGGGGCTAGATTTATGCCATTTTTATTATTTTTTTTTACTAGTAATGGCGGTGATCTATGATTTTTATTGGAACACACGATCTGTCTCCTCTCCCCTGACAGAATCGGGATGTGTGTGTCCTGGTTCTCACTCTGTCACGAGCGATCGCGAGTGCCCTGCGGTCATCGCGCCCACACATCGGCTCCGGGGACACGCTGCGCACGCCTGCTACAGCGTCTTAAAGAGCGGACGACAACTACGGTGGCTCGCGCAGCAGTGCCAACCTGCCACAGTATAACTGCAGAGGCTGGTCGGGAAGGGGTTAAAAGGAAAAAAAAAAAAAACAAAAACAAAAAAACAAACACCCCTTCAGAGGAAAGAGGTAAGCTTCCCTTCGTAAAGAGAAGGAGGCTCTTCACATAAGAACACTAGCAAAAAACTGAGGCTAGCTGGGAATGGAAGGGGTTAGATCAGGGTGTTCTTGCAGCTTTTTGGCATAACACCAGATTTGTTAATGGAAAAAAATGAGACACACAGTGGATAAAAAGTCTACACACCCCATTTAAAAAATGTCAGGTTTCTGTGATGTAAAAAAAAAAAAAAATTACAAAAAGATAAATCATTTCAGAACTTTTTTCCACCCTTAATGTGACCTATAAACTGCACAAATCAATTGAACCACCATGCTTCATTGTGGGTATAGTGTTCTTTTGGTGATGTACAGCGTTTGTGCCAAACATCTTTTGGAATTATGGCCAAGAAGTTCAACCTTGATTTCATCAGACCATAACATTTTCCCACATGCTTTTTGGAGACTTCACATGTGTTTTTGCAAAATTTAGCCGGGCTTGGATGTTTTTCTTTGTAAGAAAAGGCTTCCGTCTTGCCACTCTACCCTATGGCTCAGACATATGAAGAATACGGGAGTACCACACAGCCAGTACCTGCCAGATATTCCTGCAGCTCCTTTAATGATGCTGTAGGCCTCTTGGAAGACTCCCTGACTAGTTTTCTTCTCGTCATTTCATCAATTTTGGAGGGGCGTCCAGTTCTTGGTAATGTCACTGTTGTGCCATATTTTCTCCACTTGATGATGACTGTCTTCCCTGTGTTCCATGGTATATCTAATGCATTGGAAATTTTTTCTGTACCCTTCTCCTGACTGATACCTTTTAACAATGTGATCCTTCTGATGTTTTGGGGAAGCTGTCTGGCTTTTGCTGTAGGATGCGACTAAGAAAAATGTCAGGAAAGACCTACTAGGACAGCTGAACTTTATTTGGGGTTAATTAGAGGCACTTTAAATGATTGCAGGTGTGTACTGACTCCTATTTAACATGAATTTGAATGCGATTACTTAACTCTGAACACAGCGACATCCCCCAGTTATAAGAGGGCGTGCTCACATATGCAACCCCCCCCCCCCCACCCAAAAAAAAAAAGATTTTAGTTTGTTTTTTTAACTGAGTTGTAAAGTTTATAGGTCACAAAAAGGTGGAAAAAAATTATGAAATTATTTTTTTTTCTTTTTTACATCATAGAAACCTGACATTTTAACAGGGGTGTGTAGACTAATGAATTTAATATACATACATACATACACTCCTGGATTACAGAATACCCCCATTAATGAAATGTTCAGCTTGTGTCATTGGTTCACTGCTTTTTTTTACATCTGCACCAAGATAGAAGTCAAAATTCAGGCATCACTTGCAGTAGCAGCTTACTTTATATCTCATCCTCTTCTATGGGAGGATGCAGATTCTGCAGCTTTTCCCATTACAAGACAGACTGCACTAGTTCTAATGAAGGTAGATCTTTAAAACTTATTTTGGGAAAGGACACCATTAAAACAGCAATTTACTTACAATAGTATGAATCTGCACAATATTTTCTAAAATTCTTTTTTTTTTTTTTTTTTTAAGTGCAGATGCACAAACTATAGGGAGACGCAACTAGTCCCTGCAGGCAACAGTGGCTCCAAAGGATTCTGCAAGAGAAAAGGGGCCACCCTGAAGCAAGAAACTGGAGGATTAATTTTCCTCTTAACGAAACTGCAATTGCACTTAAAGGCAAACTACAGACTAACACTCATACTAAACAGATTCAACTTTTGTAAGGTCCCAGCAACATTTTATAGGGAAACTAATGCAAAAGTTAAACCATCTGTGCAGTGCAATATATGGTGGAGATGTCAAAATTAGATATGATGCACCTTTTCAGGATATGTTTGACCCAAGTTCCACTCGATTGCAAATTCATTATGAAGATTAGGAAATTTTAATGAAGAAAGGTCCAAAACCCACACGGTTACAACAGATTGAAAACGTTAATGTTACACCAGGTCCGGATTACAATGGATTACACCAATTGTGTTGCCACTTCCTTATTCAAAAGTCAAATTTCATCATAAAGATAAATTAGTCAACATGGTAAAATTAGAATAAAATTGCAGAACCAGAACAGCTTCCATTTTCAGATAATTTCTAACTGAAGCAGTGCACTTTATTTTGAAGAGGATCTATATAAATTTGTACAAAGGCAAAAAGAGTTCAACTTATTCAGCCTCAAAGTGTTTGTTAACCCAAAAAAATAAAAAATAAAGATCTTGTTCCCTTAAAGCATGTTATACAGCACAGTGCTTGTGCTGTGTCATTTGGACCCCCATATCACCTGAAATACCTGGCTGATCCTGCCTGGCTATACCCTCCCCTTTGCAAACAGACCACGATAAACATGGCTGCTGAGCCCTGACATCGTGTTCCGCGATTATGTCAGTCTGCTCCCGCCACTCAGCGCTCTCTTTCCCCTCCCCCCTGGCTGATGTCGTACAGGTACATTCTTAGTTTTGTTTTTTTTTACAAAACACAGGCACAGGGACAATTATTAAAACTGGTGCAGAGAGGACAAGACCATGTAATAAAAGTGGGTTAACAACTTTAATGTCTAAGCATAAATTACCAAATATGTTTTCAGACCCTTCAGTTGCTTAGCAAATTAAGGCAAATGGTATACATTTAAAGAGTCAATTAATTTCAACAATCTTCCCATAGGATTATATGTGATTTCAAAACATAGTTGTGCTCATAAGTTTACATACCCTGGCAGAATTTATGATTTCTTAGCCATTTTTCAGAGAATATGAATGATAAAAAACTTTTTTCACTCATGGTTAGAGTTTGGCTGAAGCCATTTATTATCAACTGTTTACTTTTTTTAATTCATAACGGCAACAGAAACTACCTAAATGACCCTGATCAAAAGTTTACATACTCCAGTTCTTAATACCATGTATTGCCCCCTTTAACATCAATGACAGCTTGAAGTATTTTGTGGCATTTGTGGATGAGGCTCTTTATCTTCTCAGATGGTAAAGCTGCCCATTCCGCTTGGCAAAAAGCCTCCAGTTAATGTAAAATCTTGGGCTGTCTTGCATGGACTGCATGTCTGAGATCTCCCCAGAGTGGCTCAATGATATTGAGGTCAGGAGACTGAGATGGCCACTCCAGAACCTTCACCTTATTCTGCTGTAGCCAATGACAGGTCGATTTGGCCTTGTGTTTTGGATCATTGTCATGTTGGAATGTCGAAGTACGTTCCATGTGCAGCTTCCTGGCTGATAAATGCAAATGTTCCATTAGTATTTTTTGATAACATACTGCATTCATCTTGCCAAAATTTTGACCAAATTTCCTGTGCCTTGGTAGCTCACACATCCCCAAAACATCAGCTATCTACCTCCGTACCCTTCATCATAGGCCTTGTTGACTCCTATTCAAATGTAGCGTTTATGGTTGTGGCCAAAAAGCTAACATTTTGGTCTCATCACTCCAAATGACTTAGAGCCAGAAGGTTTGAGGCTTGTCTCTGTGTAGCATAGTGGTGTGGTGGTTAGCACTTTTACCTAGCAACAATGGGGTCGCTGTTTCAAATCCCGACCACGACTCCATCTGCCTGGAGTTTGCATGTTCTCCCTGTGCCTGCATGGGTTTCCTCCGGGTACTCCGGTTTCCTCCCTCACTCCAAAAGACATACTGGTTGGTTAATCAGATCCTCTCCATAAATTGGCCTAGAATGTGTATTTGTATGTGTATGTAAGCGCGTCGTGATCCTTCGGGGTAAATGACCGCGCAATATCAAGATGTAACTCAACTCAACTGTTTGGCGTATTGTAAACGGGCTACTTTCTGGCATTTTCATAGTAATGGCTTTCTTCTGGCGACTCGACCATGCAGCCCATCTTTCTTTAAGTGCCTCCTTATTGTGCATCTTGAAACAGCCACACCACACGTTTTCAGAGTCCTGTAATTCACCTGAAGTTATTTGTGGGTTTTTCTTTGCATCCCGAACAATTTCCTGGCAGTTGTGGCTGAAATTTTAGTTGGTCTACCGGACCGTGGCTTGGTTTCTTTTCAACAGAACCCCTAATTTTCCACTTCTTGATTAGAGTTTGAACACTGCTGATTGGCATTCTCGATTCCTTGGGTATCTTTTATATCCCTTTCCTGTTTTATACAGTTCAACTACCTTTTCCCGCAGATTCTTTGACAATTCTTTTGCTTTCCCCATGACTCAGAATCCAGAAGTGTCAGTGCAGCACTGGATGAAAGATGCAAGGGTCTGCCAGGAGTCCAGAAACGCATTGAACTTTTATAAACACACACACTAATTACAAGCAAACAGATCACAGGTGAGGATGGTTAACTTTAATAGCCATTTAAACCCCTTTGTGTCAACTAGTGTGCATGTTATCAGGCCAAAATCACCGGGGTATTTAAACTTCTGATCAGGGTCATTTGGGTAGTTTGTTACCATTATGATTTAAAAAGAGTAAACACAGTTGAGTGATAATAAATGGCTTCAGCCAAACACGAAGCATGAGTGAAAGAAATGTTTGTGTGTCAATAATCATGTTCTCTGAAAAATGACCAAGAAATGATAAATTCTGTATATGTAAACTTATGAGCACAATTGTATGTGCAAGTTATATACCTGGTAAAGCCTCCCTCGTGTAGAAAGCCTCCCTTGTGTAGAAATCTAAAAGGCCTGAAACTACTGAAACTAGGCATCGGCAGTTAAAAGTACATTGCTGGTGAAAAAAATAAATATATGAATAGTGCAGTGGTGGCACGCCCATAGGAGGCGCACGGGTGCCGGAAACAGTGCATGGGAAGCGTGACATCAATGCAATCACGCGATTGCAGACAAGGCGTTTATTTTGCCTGTTTTTTGCTGCCTTGTGGTGCACTGCGCCTAAACACTCCATGCATTATGTGTTTTTTTGATAGGCACTGGCAGGCAGTGCTTTCCCTCAGAGCCGCGGCATCACTTCCAGTTTCTCTGTGCCAGTGAGAAACTGGAAGCGACGCCACCAGTCCGTGGATGGAACGCACGGCCCGAGCGAAGAGAATAATATGATGGTAATGTTGAAACCCCCAGTGCTTGGGCCTAGCAATATCTACAGTCAACAGATACAGGATCTATGTCTGATTTTTTGCTTGAGAACCACTTGATGCTTTTGCCTGTTAAGATTGTCAAAACAGATCCGGATATTGATTGACTTAAAATCTACTTGCAGTGTTCTGAACTTTGCATCCGAGACAATTTTAAAACCAGAGAAAATTTTAAAATGAAAAAGGAAGATGTTGGGTATGGTCAGAAGCTGCATCAGTCTATTTCAGGCTCTGCATCCTGGTCAGGGAGAGCCAGGGTAAGCTCCCTAGCCACTACTCCAATGCTGGGGTTTGAATATTGGCTAGTAAAGCCACGGGTTGTTTTTAAGAGGATGTTCAGTTTTGAGTCATTCACAATAGTAGTTCCGGATGCAGTTCTGCTTGCCTTGACACCAAGGAACATTAAAGAGACCTTTGGCAGTAAATTCAGAAATGTCTCAGCTATGGAAATGAATTTGGTAGAAAAAAAGCTAAGGAACTACAGCGCTACTGTGTTAAATAAGAGCAGATGGAACACAAGTGGAGGCAGCTCCTCTGAAAAAATAGGTCCTGATAACCTCAGAGGATAATTGTGAATGGAGGAAGAGGGCGTCAACCCATAGGAACAGACAGTGTGGTGAAAACACGAGACAAAAAAAAAAAAGACAAAAAAAAAAGAAGGATAGAAATGGAGAAAATCCACTTCCAAAAGTGGAGAAAAATGCTGGTTATTTGTGGGGGGCAGTGGGTCTCGCACAGGTGCTGTGGAGAATGGCTGGTATGAGTGAGGCTTCAGATGAAGTAACAGGTTGTTCAGATGGACGTCTGCGGCTGCAAGATGTCCGGGCTGTATGGTAGATGACAGGATCCGCCGATGGGATGTGAAGGAGCAGACAGTCATCCCTCCTGCATGCCATCGCTTCACAGGCTCTCCTATCTCACTTATACCAGCCATTCTCCACAGCACCTGTGCGAGACCCACTGCCCCCCACGAATGACCAGCATTTTTCTTCACTTCCAAAAGTGGTTCTCGATTTTTATCATCATGTTTTCACTACATGGTCTGTTCCTATAGGTTGGCGGTGTAGGTGTATAATGTAGATCGTGGTACATGATGTACAGAGTCCTGTATATAATGTACAGCCTGGTATATGATGCACAGAGTCCTGTGTATAATGTAGAGCCAAATAACATTTTTAGAAAGTTTTATTTTGCAGCAGTCCCCGCATATCGCTGTCAAGGCCGACATCTTTCCCGGAGCTTCTTGCGTTCTCCAGCGCTGTGATTGGCCGAAGCCGCGATGACATCACTCCCGCGCATGCATGCGGGAGCTGCCGATCACAGCTTGGAAGGAACAGCACCCGTGGGCCGTTCCTTCAGAGTGATGTCACTGGCTACAAGCACTGAAAATATCTCCTAAACTGTGCAGGTTTAGGAGATATTTTCAATACCTATAGGTAAGCCTTATTATAAGCTTACCTATAGGTAAAAGTTTGCAGAGGAAGTTTACTTCCTCTTTAAGTTGGTAACAGGGTCTGTTCAACAGACTAAATACAGAGTCAGTATGCAAGTTATATTTATTTTTCATTACTTGTTAATTGCATTATTCAAAATTTTTTTTTTTGCATCACTTGAATTTAGCAAAATCGGTTCCTGCAATTTCCATGCATCTGTGCATGGGTGAGTTACTGAAAATCTAGTTCACTTTGGTGGGCATGGGGACACTAAACTCCCGTTTTTATAAAATAAATGCAGTATGTCCAAATATAACTAGACTGTACCTTCTCTTTTCCTTTATTTAAACTTTCAAATACATTTTTTTTCTACTGTTCTCAGAATTCCTGTTCGAGGGTGGTTACTCCATGCCCCCTTTGTGTATGAACTTGGCCACTCTTTCCCGCTCACCCCCAAAATGAACTACACATCTTCATGCAGACACATTCAGCTCTATTGAGTACACAAAGCAGATTATGTGACCAAAAATAACAGCACTGCCCACTCTATGCTAGTAGCAGTGGAGTGCATCAGTGGAGAACAGGGAGCGTGCACAGGACAGAAAACAAACAAACCACACTGGGATTGTGTATGACCTCATCTGTCAGTTTCCAGGAACTGCTACCGGTTCCACAGACATGAGTGTATATTCTTGTTCACATAAATGAATAATTTCAGTATCCAGTCTTTTTTAACACAAACTGGCATGAGCCCATGTCTCATGCCAATAGTGTATGTCTTGTACAATAGATGTCACTAGGCTGGAACTTGCAAAGATTACCTTGGTCTTGGATGACTTTGAGTTCCACGTTGCAAAGCAAACTAAATTATCACCTTATCTTTTTAGAGGTTAAGAAAGCTAGGCAGGAGATACCTCATTCTGAACAAGTAAGGACTTTTACCCTCCTCTTATCATGCATCTATCCATTTCACAAGGTCTTACATCATATGAATAAATAACGAACAGGATTTTCTACAGACTACAAAAAATGCTGCAATTCTCTGAACAGGTCTTCTATGGCCAGCACACAACATAGTGCCTGTCTCAGACCTAGGATATTCAGTTTGCGCATTTTCCCAATTTATACTGTACAAAGTTTCTGTATACAAGCACACAAGTTAATGAACAATTTAAAGTATCTAAGCCCAAGAAAAAACATGTGATAGATTGAATTTTACCAGTCCTAGGATGTGGCAATTGCATTATTTTTCTTTTCTTTTGTTTGGCTCTTTATATCACCAGCTGATCTCCAGCATGCCAACCTTTGAGCCAAAGAATTCTCATATGTATTGAAAGGAGACCCTTCCTGGATACCTGGTGAAGTGCATCTCATCAACACAACAGCACAGGGTCACAGCTAAGAGCGCCATTTGTTGGGAGGACAGAGGGGCCCCTCATAGATACAGGGTCCATAACTATGTTCTTGGCCACACAGTTAGAATCTGGCAGACAGACACAATCACAACGGCAGTTGCAGAGCAGGACCTGCTAGGGTGAACTAGGCCTTGGAAAGGGTTTCTAACCTTTTATCCAACGTGTCCTTAAATACTAAAACAAACATTCTCATTAGGGACTATTAAGATTTTGTTGAGGCATTTTAACGAAACTCAGCCTGGTGACTGATGGAAAGGCAGACGCAGGTTGCGCTAGGCCAAGGTATATGTGCACTGCATTAATAAGGATAATAGTATCTGCAAGATATCAGAGTGAACTTCATGTATCAGGTCCTCTGAATTGAACAAGATACTATACTCTGCTGAAGTATGCTTAGCAGCAAAAGAAAGGTCTCACCCTTATCAAGGGGAATCACTAGGGACTTTTGAAGCATTCGTCATTCCCCCTCAGGTGGGGTGGGTCTACATACCAAATGACAAGCAAAGACTATTATTAATGGGAGAATTACCAAGGAAAGCAGGTATAAAGTGACCCCAGACGTTTATGCAGTATCAAAATTTAAACAGTTTATTGGACACAAAACATGGTCAAAAAAAACATTGTAAAATGTATCAAACCTCCACCTGTCATCAAATAACAACGTTATTAACTAAAAGAAGCAAGCACACACTGGGCCCATGAACACAGATTGGGATATCAATCATGTATCCTGCTCATTAAGCAATATTATAAACCTTTGTGACACGGTTGTATCCCTTCTAAATGACAAGCTTGTTTAAGCAAACTTCTTTAGAGCCTCGAGGTGGCTTTTTAGTTAACGTTATTTGGTGGAGGGTTGATACATTTTACAAATGTTTTTTCTGACAATGTTTTGTCTCCAATAAACGGTTTCAAATCTCATACTGCATAAACCTCTGAGGTAAATTTATACTCTGCTGAAGTAGCCAGAGAAAGAGCAGAGATGGACTTTGATGGGAGAGGATCAGGCCTCGAACAGATCTGAAAATTTCCCCATAAATTCAGACACTGCGGCAGAAAATACCTCTCATGACAAGTAGGAGTAGTATTAATCCTGAAGGGAGTGAGGGAAGAATGGGAGTGGTAGAACAGTTTAGGGAACAGCAGTCCGAGATTGCTGAATCAGGACCTATGGGGAAATACTGTAGACCTCCCTGAGCCATTAGCTAAGCATAGGCTGGCAGAACCCAATGGCCCCACTCCCCCCCACGCACCTATGACTTACCATAGAGTACAAGGAATATCCCACTAGAAATACTTATGACCATACACTGCAGATCAGGAAGAGTTAAGGCCCAAAAGTCCAGCAACTCAAAATGGCACCAAAAAAAACAAACAAAAAAAAAAAAAACTGGACTTCACCGATGCCAGCTGTGATGAAAGTCCTAGGTAGGCACCTAATGCAGAGTCCAGTGCCCAAGAGACAATAATACAGGACAGCCCTACACTTTCTTCCTGGCGGGGTCCAGCTACAGTCTTGTGGTTTTCTCCTATCACAGCTTGCTAGAGTGGAAAGTGTTATACAGGGCTGTCCTTACTTATACATTACAGGACATAGGTGAATGGAGAATGGCAGAGTGAGAAATACTTATTCTACATATCACTATAAATTACCTCTTTGCCTCGGTTGGAGAGCCCAGAGTCTCCACCAATCCTGCCCTTAATATTAAGCTCACTTTCCCCGTGCCGGCACAGATATATGGAGCGTGGAGTCACATGGATATTCATAAGGTAGTATACAATCCTGCTTTGGATATGATCCATAACATGGTTAACTAGATATCTGCGGCCAACATCCATGATTTTAATATAGGACAATTCCCTACAATGGAAAACACAAAAACAAGTACAAGTTAAAGAACAGTTTATATTCTTGTTTGGTCACATTAAGGAAAGACTGCTACAAAACATACATTTACAAAATATCAGAACTATTCTGAAGAAATAAATATATTTTCACAATTTCAAAATGGATGTTTAAGACTGTACGGGTCCCAGAGACAAAAAGGTCAAACTTCATGACACAAGTCACCCAAGTTTTCAACCCGAGACATCCTGTGTTTTTTTTTTTACTCTGATGGAGGTCTGTAAACCAGCTGTTTGCAGAACTGGGAATAGAACAATGACTATGTACCTTCTAGCTCAATTAAAGCCAAGGATAAATTTATTTTTATGGTCGCCAAATAGAATTTAAGGACTTATGTATACATCTCAGACATCATTTAAAATATGTGGACACTATACAACGGAGATCCAACTAAGAATATTAGCAAAGATATCAATGTACAACCTCAATGGTCCATAATATGCCAAGATGGAACTATGGCATTTTAATTCAAGTATTTATGAGAATATTCTAATAAGAACCGCACAAGCAGAAGCTAGCTGCCATAACCCCGGTATTTTCGAGAACGCTCGGTTTCTCTTTAAGATAAAAGTGGTCTCCGCGGTGGATTCGCTGCGAGATCTCTTTTAAATCGGTGGCGGCAGAGGTGCCCACTCCTCTCTCGCCGCGCTCCGTCTCCACCGCTTACCAGACCCGCCAGTAGCGGCGGAGACGATTGCGTCCTTTCCCGTGGATGCCCAGCTGCCGATAGATCAGGGGTCTTTTTGACCCCAGATCCCATCTTTAAGAGGTCCTGTCATGCTTTTTTTCTATTAGAAGAGATGTTTACATTCCTTGTAATAGGAATAAAAGTGACCCATTTTTTTTTTTTTTTAAAAGACAGTGTCAAAATAAAAAATAAAAAAAAAGAAAATAAATAAGAAAAAAAAAACATTTTTTTTTTAAAGCGCCCTGTCCCGGCGAGCTTACGTGCAGAATACGCGAGTAGCGCCCGCATATGGAAATGGTGTTCAAACCACACATGTAAGGTATCACCGCGATCGTTAGAGCAAGAGCAATAATTCTAGCCCCAGACGTCTTCCAACTCAAAACTGGTAACCTGTAGAAATTTTTAAACATCGCCTATGGAGATTAAGGGTAAAAGTTTGTCTCCATTCCACGAGCAGGCGCAATTTTAAAGCGTGACATGTTGGGTATTAATTTACTCGGAGTAACATTATCTTTCACAATATAAAATTGAGCTAACTATACTGTTGTCTTATTTTAATTCAAAAAAGTATTTTTTCCCAAAAAAGTGCGTTTGTAAGACCGCTGCGCAAATACGGTGTGACAAAGTATTGCAACGACCGCCATTTTATTCTCTATATTAGAAAAAATATATATAATGTTTGGGAGTTAAGTAATTTTCTAGCAAAAAAATAATAATTTTAACTTGTAAACAAACAAGTGTCAAAAAGAGGCTCGGGCTGAAGTGGTTAAAAAAAATCCCTGCAAGAAGAAGTCATGACACCTTCTCATTAGAAACATCTGCTCTCCTGGGGGCGACATGAAAGTCGCACGATCTTGATGAGACTTGAAGCAATGCCTGTGTAATCTTAAGGTCTATGGACCTCAAGTCGCACCTCAGGGGAAGTGATGTCATTTCACCTCGTGTCGGTCTTTTCCATTCCAGATCAAGGAGAAAAGACATCTCAGAGTGAGTTGCACAACACTACACTGACACCAGGTCACATAGGCACACAATTCACCCCCCCAGTTAACCCCTTCACCACCTGTCACCGTGTCACCCAGTGCAGTCTTTAGATTTTTTTTTTTTATCGTTGTACTGGTCTCATTAGTGACACTAATCAGTGTTAGGGTAATTAGTCTTAGGCCCAGATAGGTTTAGGGACCCCCCCAACCCCCCCAATAAAGGTTTAACCCCTTGATTACCCCCTCACCTGTGATCACTGTACAAGCATCATGGGTTACACAGTTTAGCTAGATTTTTTTTTATAGCGTCAGGGCACTCGCCGTATTTTACCTATAAATAAACCCCCTGATTAACCCACGGGTGATCAAAGTTAGGTTTTAGCAATAGATACGGTCTGCGTCGCCTAAGGCAACGTCAGATCAATGGCAGTAGCGCTAACACCTACATACGCACCATACAACTCCCTTAGTAGTACAGTGTCTGATCAGATCAATACTAGTGTCCCCAGCAGTTTAGGGTTCCCAAAAACGCAGTGTTAGCGGGATCAGCCCAGATACCTGCTAGCACCTGCATTTAGCCCCTCCTACAAGCCCAGCCCACCCAAGTGCAGTATCAATCGATCACTCACTTACAAAACACATAACTGCAGCATTCGCAGAGTCAGACCTGATCCCTGCGAACTCCAACAGTTTTTTTGGTAGCGCTTGAATCAGTCGCTGACAGTCAGGTGCTTTTTTACCTGTGAGTCTCACTACTGTACCAGTAAATTTAGAGACCAAAATGTCAAAATCGAAGGTACAGCAGTGAAGAGGCCTACACATTTCTGAGCATGACAGATATATTGAAGAGGAAGTCACTAATCTGTCTGATTCAGGTTTAGAATACAAACCTGTAAACAGCAGCGGCACCCTGACAGATAGCTCTGACGGAGTTGTGGTCCCTGCCAAGGTCAGGCGTACCAGACACCGTTCTTCTGCTGTCGTTGAGGTGTAAGAACCGCAGGTCCCTCGTATGGAGCAGAGAGCCAGTACTAGCGCCGCTCATCCTTCTGGTGAACTGGCAAGCACCAGCGGCCTAGTACATCCTGGTCGTACATCCAGCACTGCAGTAACACTTGGTGACGTGGCAAGTCCCATAAATGCAGTTCAAACCGGCGAGGTGGCAAGCACGAGTTGCGTCCCACTGCCACCAAGAAGACAAACACAGGCCAGTCAAGCCCATAGTGCCCTTCCTGCTGCATTCACCAATCCTAATTTGGAACCCACCACTTCTGCAGCACCCGTACTTCCCCCATTCACTGGCCAACCCGGAATTCAGGTGATAACAGTTGATTTTACATCACTTGATTTTTATTTGCCGATTTTCACCGAAGATCTCTATAGATCTATTGTGGACCAAAGCAATTTATATGCTGGTCAATTCATCGCCACTAATCCCCAGCTGACCCTTGCCAGAGATTGGAGACCTATTACGATCTCCGAATTTAAGACCTTCCAGGGCCTATCCCTCCTCATGGGCGTAACTAAAAAGAGTGAGTTGCAGTCATATTGGTCCACTGACCCAATTCACCATATGTCCGTTTTCTCTGCCTCCATGACCAGGACACGATATGAGCAGATCTTGCGGTTCATGTATTTCAACGATAAAGAACTGTCGTCCTCGGGGTGACATTGAATTTGATCGGCTCTACAAAATTCGGCCCCTCGTAAACCCCTTCAACCAACGTTTTGCAGCCTTGTTTACTCCCCATAAAGTTGTCTGCGTTGATGAGTCCTTGATTAAAAAGAAGGGGGTGTGACCTGTCCATACCATTGTTACAACGCTGGCGTGTCTCCATCCCAATTGGTATACAGAGAAAGAGAGCAAAAAGCGGGACTTTGCGTGAGACACGTCAGCGTATAAATAACAATCAATTGGTCAGGCTCATCTAGGGTTGGCCTGTATCCAATGCAATTATATAATACAGAAATCAATAATAATGTTAAAGAACGATAAGCGTAATCACAAAGGATTTACATCAGGTATTCATAAAAAATATTTTAATTCATCATTCAACATAAAATAATTATTGTAGAATCAATCAATAGACATAATACAAAAAATACAGTTACAGTACAAATAGTTGTAAACATGTGGGCATCCATAGTTGTTAACTCAACACATTTCTTGGCTTATAACCAATCATCAGGAGTTCAGATGCGTAATAACTAAGAGTAAATAAAATAATGGGGCAGCCATTAGTCTAATGATTGACACATAAGTATCGAAAAAAAACAGACTAAGATAGTACGCACAGATTAATAAGTAACCAATGAAATGGGACTCTATGGTGGTCTGGGTCAGCAAAGTCTCCCCCGGGGTTGAGGCGAGGACCAACCCCCAAACACCAAGGGACAGAGGCTGCTGTACTGTATTTTTTGTATTTATGTCTATTGATTGATTCTACATTAATTCTTTTATGTTGAATGATGAATTAAAAATGATATTTTTTATGAATACCTGATGTAAACCCTTTGTGATTACACCCATCGTTCTTTAACATTATTATTGATTTCTGTATTATATAATTGCATTAGATACAGGCCAACCCTAGATGAGCCTGACCAATTGATTGTTATTTATACGCTGACGTGTCTCAAGCAAAGTCCCGCTTTTTGCTCTCTTTCTCTGTTTGAGTCCCTGATTAAGTTTTCTGGCCACTTGTCATTCAAACAGTATCTTCCCAGCAAGCGTACCAGATACTGGGTAAAGATGTATAAGCTCTGTGACAGTGCAACAGGCTATACATATAGTTTTATGGTTTACGAGGGAAGAGATAGTTACGTAGAGCTGGAGAACTGCCCTGACTACATAGGGAGCACTGGTAAGATTGTGTGGGACTTGGTGTCACCCTTATTCGGAAAAGGGGTACCACTTATATGTGGACAATTATTACACAAGCGTGCCACTTTTTAGTCACTTGTTTGATCATCAAATTGGCGCATGTGGCACCGTACGATCTAATTGTTGGGGCTTACCCCAGCGGCTTGTAGATTCCCGTCTTAGGCTGGGGAAGAGAGCCCTCTTGAGATGTAATAATATACTCGCTGTGAAGTAGAGGGATAATAAGAATGTTTTTGTTCTGTCCTCCCATCACGCAGACACGACGGTCCAAATTCCTACGGCAACTGGTGTTGTGGAGAAACCCCTCTGTGTCCACGAATATAGCCTTAATATGGGAGCGGTGGACCTCAACGACCAGTTGTTGGCGCCATACCCAATTGCTGGTACAAAAAAGCGTCTGTTTTTCAATTGGCTTTGCTGAATGCTTTCGTGCTATACAAAGCGTCAGGATGAACTGGATCCTTCCTTAAATTCCAGTAAGAGGTCAGAGCCCTTCTGTTTCCAGACGGTGCTTTGGCCCAACTTCCCAATCCAAATGCAGTAAGCCGGCTGCATGAGAGGCATTTTCCGCATGTCCTCTCTGGTACCCCTACCCAAAGAAACCCCCAAAGAAGATGTCGTGTCTGTAGAAAGCGCAAATTTAGGCGTGACACCTGCTTTTATTGTCCCTCCTGTCCTGACCAACCTGGTCTTTGCATTGGTGACTGTTGCGAATGCTATCCCACACTAGTTGAGTATTAGTGTAGGGTACAGCACCACACAGTCATAGGCACACGTACACAGGGTCTCAAAAGATGTGATGGCCAACACATTTTGAGAGACCCTAATCTGCAACATTCAGTTTATAGTTTTTTTTACAGTTTTTATAAAAGTGAAAAAAAAAACACAAACACATACAAAAAAATAAAATAAAAAAAAGGCAAAAATGGTTGTGGTTGTATTTTTCTTTTCTCTGTTGTTCTCTCTCTTACGTTCGCTCTCTACTGGCCGCTCGCTATTGTTCTATATCTATCGTTCTCTCTCTCTGTTTTAATTTTTACTATGTTTTATTGTATTTGCTTTGCAGGTATGGTATGTTATACGGTAATGTTTGTTTTATTGTTAACCATCATTTGCTTAGCAGGTACGCCATTCAGCTGCAGCGCGGGTTTATTTATCTTGACAGCAACAGCGTTTGCTCCCACAATACATAAAGCCGTGACTCCAGCGCTGTCGGTGGTGATTAAGATCATATATGCCGAAGCATGGGGGCAGGGGTGGAGGAGCGATTTGCTCCTAACATTAGGGGCGGATTGCCTCCATGCTTCGGCATATATTTTTTAGCCACAGATTGCAATGTTTTATTTTTAGTATGTTTTATTGTATTTGCTTTGCAGGTATGGCAAGTCTTACTGTTATACTGTAATGTTACTTTGTTTTATTGTTAATCATCATTTGCTTAGCAGGTACGCCATTCAGCTGCAGCACAGGTTTATGTATCTTGACAGCAACAGCGTTTGCTCCCACGATACGTAAAGCCGTGACTTCAGCGCTGTCGGAGGTAATTTCACCACCACAGTTTAAAAAAAAAATGGTGCATGTATGCCCATCATTAGAAGTGGGTGAATGAAGGGCGGTGTTCTAATGGTGGGCATACCCACCGATCAATCTTTTTCGTTCAGCCCACAGACTGCATGAAAAAAAGAACATTGCAATGTATGCCCAACGAGGACCAGTAATGTGCTGGTATGTTGCTGGACTTTGAGTGGTTATACCAGAATGAAGCCTGCAGGTTTTAGGCATCATCCTGGTATTCTTTTCAGCCAGCAGTCAACTTTCATGTAAAAGCAATCCTAGCGGCTAATTACCTTCTGGACTACTTTTATAAGCAGTGGAAGGGAACGTCCCCCCCCCCCCCCCCCATGTCTTCCATGCAGCCGGTGGTTCAGCCAGCTGACCATAAAGCTGATCTATATGGCCTAAGAAACCGGAAGCTACGAGCATTTCGTTACTTCGGTTTCGCCAGATATAAACAGCGCCATTGGGAAATTGGCAAAGCATTTTATCACACCGATCTTGGTGTGGTCAGATGCTTTGAGGGCAGAGGAGAGATCTGGTGTCTAATAGACCCCAATTTAAAGAAAAAAAAAAAAAAGTACCTGTCACTACCTATTGCTATCATAGGGGATATTTACATTCCCCGAGATAATGATAAAATAAATAAAAAGGAACAGTTTAAAAATATTATATAGAAGCAAAAATAAATTAAAGCACCCCTGTCCCGCCGTGCTCATGCGCAAAGGCGAATGCAAGCGTCGGTCTGGTGTCATATGTAAACAGAAATTGCACCATGCATGTAAGGTATCATCGCGAAGGTCAGATCGAGGGCAGTAATTTTATCAGTAGACCTCCTCTGTAAATCTAAAATGGTAACCTGTAAATGGCTTTTAAAAATGTATGTAGTTTGTCGCCGCTGCGCGTTTGTGCGCAATTTTAAAGCATGTCATGTTTGGTATCCATGTACTCGGCATGAGATCATCTTTTTTATTTCATCAAACATTTGGGCAATATAGTGTGTTTTAGTGCATTAAAATTAAAAAAGTGTGTTTTTTCCAAACAAAATTGCATTTGAAAAATCGCTGCACAAATACTGTGTGAAAAAAAATTGGAACACCCATCATTTTAATCTGTAGGGCCTTTGCTTAAAAAAAAATCTATATATAATGTTTGGGGGTTCAAAGTAATTTTCTTGCAAAAAAAAATATTTTTTCATGTAAACAAAAAGTGTCAGAAAGGGCTTTGTCTTCAAGTGGTTAGAAGAGTGGGTGATGTGTGACATAAGCTTCTAAATGTTGTGCATAAAATGCCAGGACAGTTCAAACACCCCCAAATGACCCCTTTTTGGAAAGTAGACACCCCAAGCCATTTGCTGATAGGCATGTTGGAGTCCATGGTCCATGTTGGAGTCCATGGAATATTGATACGATTAAAATGATATATTGTTCAAACACGGCATGGTTATATGTGGAATTACACCCCAAACTGCATTCTGCTGCTTCTACTGAGTACGGGGATACCTCATGTATGAGACTTTTTGGGAGCCTAGCCGCGTACAGGACCCTGAAAACCAATTACCGCCTAAGGGTGTAAATTTTTTATTTCACTCCTCGCTAACTATCAGAGTTTTGAAGGCCATAAAATGCCTAGATAGCACAAAACCCCCCAAATGACCCCATTCTGGAAAGTAGACAACCCAAGCTATTTGATGAGAGGCATGTTGAGTCCATGCAATATTTTAGATTTTGCCACAAGTTGGGAGGACTTTTTGGGAGCCTAGCCGCGTACAGAACCCCAAAAACCAATCACCGCCTTCAGGATTTCTAAAGACGTAAAATTACGGAGGCCCTGAAATGTCCAGATAGCACAACCCCCCCCCCCCTCCCTCAAATGACCCCATTTTGGAAAGTAAACACCAAGATATTTGCTAAGAAGCATGGTGAGTATTTTGCAGATCTCATTTATTTTTGAAAATGAAGAAAGAAAAGAAAACATTAAAACATTTTTCAATTCTCAAAACTTTGTGACAAAAGTGAGATCTGCAAAATACTCAACATGCCTCTAAGCAGATAGCTTGGGGTGTCTACCTTCCAAAATGGGGGGGTTTTGTGCTATCTTGTGATTTCATGGCCTCCGAAACTGTGATAGGTAGTGAGGAAGTGAAATCACCATTTTACGCCCTTAGAAAGCCTGAAGGCAGTGATTGGTTTTTCTGTGTCTTGTACACGGCTAGGCTCCCAAAAAGTCTCACACGTGTTGTATCCCTGTATTCAGGAGAAGCAGCAGAATGTATTTTGGGGTGTCATTCCACATATGCTCATGGCATGTTTGAGCAATATATCATTTAGTGACAACTTTGTGTATTTTTTTTTTTTGTCGTCATTTTTCAATCACTTGTGACAAAAAAATAAAATATTCAATGGGCTCAACATGCCTCTCAGCAATTTCCTTGGGGTGTCGACTTTGCAAAATGGGGTCATGGGGGGGGGGGGGGGGGTTATAATGCCCTGACATTTTAACACCTCAAGAAATTAGATAGGCAGTCAAACTTAAAGTTGCATAAATTCTAGAAAATGTACCCTAGTTTGTAGACACTAACTTTTGCGCACACCAATAAATATATGCTTATTGACATCTGGCTGAATACATTTTGGCCCAAATTCTGACAAAAATTGAGTTTATTAAATTTTTTTTATAACAAAAAAGTAGAAAATATTTTTTTTCCCCAAATTTTCGGTCTTTTTCAATTTATATCAAAATAAAAAAAATAATAAATAAAAAATAAAAAAAGAAAAAAAGAAATCGCAGAGGCAATCAAATAACATCAAAAGAAAGCTCTATTTGTGGGGAAAAAAAGGACGCAAATTTCGTTTGGCTACAACATTGCATGACCGCGCAATTACCAGTTAAAGCAGCACAGTGCCAAATTGTAAAAAAGTGCTGTGGTCATTGAGCTGCCAAATCCTCCGGGGCTGAAGTGGTTAAGGTCGGACCAAAGTAGTGCAGGGACTACTTTGAAGTCGCACAGATATGAATAGTACTCATTGGAAAACATGGGGTATGACTTGTCATGCAGTCAAGTCGCACAAGTGAAAGGAGCCTTAGGCTCAACACGTCCACTATATTACATGCTGGATGAAGCGTGTGGAGCCTAAATCAAAATGTTCTTTAAATCGGGTTTGATCGATTGTATTGTATATGTAACTATGTATTTGTGGAAGGCTCCCACTTCATGGGATTATTATATATCGATTTATAGACCTGGTAGGATATTTTTATTGCATTTTTGATATAAACATCAAATGCTTTAGCAGATGGGAATCGGAACAAGTATACATTTCATTAGCAGACTGTTGACTTTCTTCCAGAAGCAATACAGGTGGCTTTACAGGTCACTTCTACGGGTGCGCAGCGTACCATCTTTCCCCTACTAAGTATGCTAGTCTTCACTGCCCTTCCTGGGAGCCTAGGATGTTCATAAACTGTCAGCAGGTACTGCCCTTCCTGGGAGCCTAGGATGTTCATAAACTGTCAGCAGAATAGAGCAGAGAACAATCAGCTGATTGGCCCTGCAGCAAATTAAGCTGGAAGTGATCTGCGCTTGGTTAGCTTCAACAGAGTGCAGGGTCCTCTGAGGTCTCTTTTTTTTCTTTTTTTTAATTGCAGGTTTCTAAGTTAACAGTACATATCAGAGCATATTGGGCATGGGCATACCCAGGCTCAATTGCATAGCAAAAAAACAAAAAAAAAGAAACAAAAAGCACAATAAAAACAACCAAGCTAAAATTAATGCACTCTAAACGATTAAAAAATTGGTACGCTCTAATTGCCTGCGCAGGCTGAAATTTTAGGATTCTTATTGGCCACTCTCCCTCTCAAACATCCTACAGAGCTAAACTTTGTATTTTCATAAATTCCCCACTTTCCCATATCTATGTGTCAGGAAAGACTCCATCTAATGAAGCATAAATATAGGAGTTGTACAACAATATATACCGTTAATTACTTTTCTTTATTGTACATCATGGGACACTGAGCCTTAAGTAATTACTTAATGGGTTATAGGCCACCTTCAGGTGATGGACACTGGTATACCCAATACAAGAAGTTCACTCCCTATATAACCCCTCCTCCTTCCAGGAGCACATCAGTTTTTTCGCTAGTGTCTAAGGTGTTGGTCACGAGTGAAGATGTGCTTTGAGGAGCTCCAGGAGGGATCCATGCTGGATTTAAACAGCCTCCATAGACCAGATCCAGCAAAAGTGCCATTGAGGCCTAAAAGGATGGTACCTGGAACCTCGTATCCGAAGCACGAGGTTTTGCCTGTAATGCCTTTCTTTGTAGGGCTGGACCCCAGGAACCCACGGCTTAGGTCTTGCTACATTACCTAAAGCTTTCCTGATTGGGTGCTTTACAGGTCCAAGGGAGTTGGAACTCCGTTTTAGCCCCGGTCCTTGAAGGTTTGCTAAACGCAGCCCGCCGTGATGGGTGAAGGTTGGATTGTCTGTTAATTCGGCAAATCCTGCGGCGGGGAGAAGGTAAGGGAAGAAACTTGGGTACTAAAAACCCCTATGTATTCTTCCATTAGGGAAAAAATGTCATGCCTTAATTCTACACTAGAGGGAGTCTATGCACATACCTTACTCTGTTGTCTTCATTGTAAAGCTCGGTCAGTTTGTGTATGGCCACAGCAGCACGTGCAGGGGGATTCCTCTCAGGTAAAAGAAATGCCAAATGTTTTCTTTTCTCCCCCCTGAAGGGACCTGAGGGTTAGGGGGGACATCAGCGGTGTACCTCCTTACATTGCCTCCCCCCCCCCCGGGGGGTTGCGGAGGTCCCGCTGGCACTGCTAATATTGTTAACTGTTGAATGCTGTTACTGTTGTGTGTGCATGCTACAAGCAGGTCTCTGCCCCTCCCCTTCGTGTTGGGTCTGTTGGGAACATTTTCAAATGTAAAAAGGGGCAGAATTTTGAGGGGGCGGGGCCTAAGCGCGGTGCCCTGAATGTCCACGGGGACGCACGGCAAGCATAAACAGATAAAACTACAGCTGTGACAGTCTCTCCTCGGCTTATGAGGAGGAAACAAACAGCCTGCACACAGGGACACAGGAGCTGTGGGACACGTGAGGGTTTGAGGGTTGCAAGCTGGTATTCCTGATACAGGAAGGACACTTTTCCCCAGCACTAGGCTGAACTTTATAGCGGCTTTAAGTGTCATGACTATGTTCAGCAATTATATATCAAAAAAGACATCACAAAGACCATAAAAGTAAAAAGTAAAAGGTGCCACGGTGTCCATTCAGACACAGAGCCACAGTTTGGTCCCGCCCCCTCTCTTCTGATTGGCTGACAGCGGTAGCCAATGATGCTGCTGCTGTGTCTCAGCCAATCAGGAGGAAGAGTCCCAGACAGCCAAGGCACTCCACTCGTGCATATCGCTGGATGGAGATGGGGCTCAGGTAAATATTCAGGGGGCTGCTGCAACGCAGGCGTTTTTTTTTTATCTTAATGCATACACTTTAAGATAGGGCCATATTTGCTGACTTATGACTTTGGTAAAAATATAAATGGAATAGGCATTACAGCGGAAAACAGTTATAAGAGAAGACCATATTCTCCTGACGTATGACTAATCAATATATAGGACTGAGCAATACAGGAGAACACCATTATTAAAAAGCATTAATGGCATACAAACTTCAGGATAGTGGTCTTTTTTAACCACCTGCTGTCTATTTAAAAATGGCCTGGACTTCAAGTGGTATAAACAAGCTCACACCTGCAAACGAGTTTTTTCAGCCGGCTCCCATATAAAAGTGATTTGGGTGGCTCTAAAGATCACTTTTACAGTAGTGTAAAGTACCAACCTTTGCCATGGTTGTCAGACCCACCCAATCCTTTCAGGAGCTTAGGACCACAGTAAAAGGGAGTCAGGATGGGGAGCAGAAGCAGATCAGGAAACATGCCCTAATATGCCCAGAGGTCAATGAACTCAGAAACAACCAGCTCTGAGCATTTCTGGGTTCAGAGCTGTCAGAATCCCAGGTAAACAGCCAATAAAAGCACAGTGGTGAAAATATACAATAAAATAAAAAATTATACTTCCGCAAAAAAAAAAAAAAAAAAAAAAAAAAAAAAGGAAAAATACATTCATTCAATCTTGTGTATATGCACCTTTAGCCTATTTGTTGCACAATACAGCATGACCCCAGCATAAAACCAGTGTGGACTGCTTAAAGCGTTACTAAACCCACAACAGTAAAATCCGTTTGTATATGCAGTAAAGCATGCTGGTTATACTCACTGTGGAACCTAAAGGGGTTAATCCTCTGCATTGTGTAAGGCTGTTCGATCTTGCATCCACAGATCCTCCTTTTCTTCCACTGACTCCATAACAGGTCCAGATAGTACAGAGCCTTTGGAGTCAGGCTGCACATGCTCAGTTTGGTGTGTATTGCAAGAGTGTTTTTTTTTTCCTTGGGAGTGCACATGTGATCAGCACAGGGCCAATCAGCACTGTCCAGACAGAAGGTCATAGGTCCTGGATCCTGATAGGACAGGTCAGTGCAGTATAAAAACTCCTCCTACAATCTTTACCAGAAACTGATAGAAATCTCAAGATTGCTATATACTGCTGATGAGAAAAGGTTTTTAGCAGTTTATATATTCACAAAACGAATTGCATTTCCTTGTTTTCTGTACTGTGGGAGACCAGATATAATGAATGAAGGGTAATGGGTTTAGTAACTTTAAAATTGTACGGCTAGCCCACACTGGCCAAGACACCCCTTTTTAAAAAAAATCTAAAATTTTAGGCTCTAGTGAATCCATAAAACAAAATACCAACTAAAAACAAAATTACAGCCAACTTGTATAGCATTGTTGTAACAATAATACCCTGTGCCAACTTAGGAAGGTGGGTTGGGTGTAAGAAAGGACATACTTGTCAAAGTTCTCATCGAGCATTTCATAGGAGTTCTTGTAACAATCTATCCTCTTCATGAAATCCTCAGTGGCTTCCTCAATGGTGCAGTTTAAATAGTCCGGGCTGCCCAACTTCACTTGCTATAAAACAAAACAGGAACACTGCTGTAAGCGAAGGTTAGATTTTCTAAAAAAACAAAACAAAACAAAAATCAGTGGCATAAATTTACTGCCTTATGCAGTCAAAAGAGGATAGCATGTCCTTTATGAGCATGCTACTAGATGTGAATACACTGAGACCAAGTAAACCCTTAGGCTTGATTTCTCCCAACTGACTGCCTAAAGGTTAGGCCGATGCAATAGGATAAATACATGGCACGTAGGCTCCGATAATAGGATTAGGGAGAAACTGCTCAGACTAGACCGAAGGCAAGTACTTTTCACCACCATCTCATGCCTATGCTCCTTGAAAGCCCAAGCCCCTCTGCCCATCCCCCACCCCACTATTGCGTACCTTAGTCTGCCAAAAGTTCCAGTCTATGAGTGGAGCCTCAGTGTCATCACATACAAGATCATTAACCCTGTATGGTATGATGAAGAGCTGGTCACAGCTTACACAGTAGTCTGAGGGGGACTGGTTACAGCACTGGAGCAAGGTGTAAGGCTAGGTTCACAGGTGTCCTGTGGGTAAGGCAGCATATTCATTTCAATGGGCTGCCCTACCAGCAGAAACAGAGGAAAAAGTTCCCGGCTCCTCTCGTCAAGCTTTGCAACAGAACCATGCAATCTGGCAGGCACTAAAATGCGCCATGTTTTCCAATGCGTGGGGGCGTTCCCACATGTCTGCAGGTTAGGAACATGCATGTTCCTGACCCGAACAAGTGTAAACCTAGACTAAGGTAAGAATTTACCACTTAATCCTCTGCCCTTAGCAATTAACCTTTGCAGTGCGGTTTGATGGTTGGAGCACTGCCAGGGTGAATTTTTTTATTTTTTATATAGTTAGGCTTTAAAGAACTCCAGCTTAACCTCCCTAAAACAAATGCATTGTGCATGTGAATGAATCACAACCCTGCTGTCAATTTGTGTGTTACTTACCTCCTTTAGCTGTATACAGCATGTTGTTGATAGGTCACTCCTCCTCCCGGCTGAATTTCAAAGTTCTGACTTCCTGTTTCCTTCCTTTTTCATTCCTGATACTACATGTCCCATGATCCTTTGAGCCTCTCGCTTCAGAGCAGGCTATGGAAGTCACTTGTATCAGTTCTGGAAGTTGATGTGGGTGGGTCCTAGGGTTACGGTGGATGTTTCTGGGCCTCATGTATGGGGTGAAATCCGGCACCATTCCTGTCTTGCAGCATGCCAAAAGAATAACGGCCTACTGCAAGACTACAAAAGGAAGGGCTAGAGTAGATTCATTCATATGTAAATGAATCACTTCAGAGAGAGCATGGCTGACATGGTTGACATTTCAACTGGGCAGGGTTGAATTCGAATGGTTATCCATTGAAAGTTGCCCAGCAGCAGCACAGCTAGCTTTCAGAACAGGCTGCATATGAAGGTGATCTTCTTAAATAATGCTGTGATATGTGGGTCGGGACTTAGGAGGTTTGGTCTCTTCCTGTAGGTGGGACTGAATGCTAATTAGGATGTATTCAATCCCACCCACCATCAGAGCTGTGAAGGAAGTTACATAATTTGCAGAGTTTACAAGACTACAAAAAGGGAAATATTACAGACTCTAGCTGCTGCAGAAAGACTATCCCTTCCACAGCCCCTATCAGCAGGCTATACAGAGTGTTACATGGTACAAAGCCACAACTAAACCCAGAATATCAGGGGATTTGCAGACAAAGCAACATCTATGCTGGGTTGATATTTTCATTCTGTTCTGGTGGAAAGAAAGTTGGAATTCTTCTTTAAAATTGAACCAAAGATGGCCTAAAAAAAGTGGCTACCATAACAGTACTGAAGTACAAGCACCTTGTCGTCCTGGCAGGTACCTAGATTACTCTTCAATAAATCCCTATGTCCCTGGAGCTCCTACACCCAAGCATTACTTTCCAAAAAAGATTAAGCTCCTGCTTCTCCTGAAATATAGATTCAGCTTTGTGGGGCAAAATAATAACCAAGAAGTTGAGAGCATACATTTTGGGAGACGTTCCTGATATGCATTACAACCAAGAAAGCGGTTTGTATGAACAGAAACAGCTTCAACCTTACATGAATTAACTACTATCAACTCCGCAATGCAATGGATCAAAAGGGGGCCTTAAAAGAAAAACAAACAAAAAAAAAAAAACACCACAAGCCAAGATAATAAAACATTAAAAAGCCCATTCACACCAGATGCAGTTGGATACATTTTTGATTGCATTCCAACTGCATATACAGTCCAAAATCAGGTTTATCTTATGGGCATTGTTCACACCATTACAGTGAAAAAAAAAAAAAAAAAAAAGAGGACAACAAGCTGCATTTTTCCGCACTTCCAATTCACAAACATGTACAAAATGCACAGCAACATATCCTAGTGCACATAAAAGCAAAAAGAAAGAAAAGAGACCTCAAAAGGACAAATGCAGATGGAAAAACGTGCATCAACTGCATGCAAATAAGCATGAAAAAACACACAGCTTCTGGTGATAATAGGCCCGTATACCAACTTAATTTTAGGTTTGACACATGCGCCTCAAAAATTCACACCGAATAATTTTCTCAATTCAAAATAAATCTGTATTGTCATAGTCTAGAATAGCAAAACACACTGCACATTTCCCATAACAGATTACTGCAGTCCTACATTACATTCATTTGGGTGCCAATACGGCATAACCACTGTAAAATATTTTGTCAGTGTAATAGTATAACAGTTCTCCATCTCTCTCTCGTTATATAATGTGGCAAGAAAAAGTATGCAAATCCCTTGCAATTAACTGGTTTTCTGCTGCAATTCGTCATAAAATGTGATATGATCCTCATCTATGTCACAGCATTAGACAAACACAATGTGCTTAAGCAAATTAACACACAAACCACCCTAATTTCGGGTCTTTATTGAACACACCCAATAAACATTCACAGTGCAAAAAAAAAAAAAAACAACCCATAGACTAATTACTTCAATGAAAGCTAATTAGTCTGTAGTTTGCATGCCTGGAGTACAAATAAGGAAATGAGTTTGGAGGTGTGGTTTAGAGCCACTTTGATAAAAGACACTTAAACATTTTAAGATTGCTATTCATAAGAAGCATCAGCTGATGTGAACCATGCCATGCAAAAAGGAGCTCTACGAAGACATAAATCAAGAGTAATATATCTGTGTACAGCTGGAAGGGGGGGGGGGTCAAGATTAATAGATCTTTGTAAAGTCGGAAAGGGATACAAAGCAATCTCCAAGTGTTTAGGTATCAGTTGACAGACAAACTGTCCATAAATGGAGACAGTTTAGTATTAAGGTCATCTCTTTCTAGAAGTGGGCGCCCAGCCGAGATGACTTAACACAGAACCCTTGATAAGGCAAAGAAGAATCCACGAGCATCAGCTAAAGGCTTGAAGACATCACTGGAACTAGCAAACATCCCTTTTACGGCGTCTACCATACAAAAAAAGTCTTTGAGCAGGTGTCCATGGCAGATGATCACCATGGGAGGAAGCCACAAAAAAAAAAACAAAAAAACAAAAACAAAAACAAACATTACACACACGCTACACATGCCTGAAGTTTGCCAAAGAGCACTATGGCAAACTGCAATGCTGCTGAGAAAAGGCTTTGTGGACTGAAAAAACAAAAGTTGCATTGCCCAGGAAGAAGATTCAGCACTCTGATGCAAAATACAGCACAGCTTACCAACATCAAAACATCGTCCAAACTATGGAATCTGGTGGAGGGAACAGAATGATCTGGGCTTGCTTTGCTGCATCAGAAGTTAATATGCGTGCGTCTTTTTGGTTATGGACAGACCTTACGATCATATGACATTGCCGGCCTGAGTCTTCGCCTCATACGTTTACTTCATAGAGGATCCCCAAGATTTCATCCTGGCTGTCGGTTCATTACTTAAGCCTGTTTGACTCATAGAACGTATGTTCTTTTGAGTTCAAACTATCTGGTAAGCTTTCATCTGCCTTGGTGGGGGCTTTTTTGTACTGGTGTTTTCAGTTTTTATCCATTCTATTTTGACACCAATGCGGTGAATAGGATCTTCACTTTCTTCACTACACACTGTGGACTTTACAGAATTTTCACTGACTTTTTTTATATATGACTTTTTTGTATTTAATTTTATTAATTCACAAAGCACATGTCACGTGGCATTTTTGTGATTTTCTGTTTATTTCATTGGATATTATAGTTTGTAAATTTAATTTGATTCACTGATATTTTGTGATTCATTTTTCAATGTTAATAGTTGGTGTTAACCAACACAAATATTTTAGCGCTACACGTATACACTTCTGTTATTTCAACAAAATTATCTGTTTGTTGTGTCAGCTGCTACTACCAGTTTAGGTAGCGTGGGGTACCTTTTTACATCACAGATTGGATGCGGCCTCCAGCAGGGACATCGCAGGCTTGGTTTGCAGGTAAGTGGCACACTAGCACATTATGCTTTTACTTTGCAGGGAACTAAAACCCATCAGGGTTTACTTCCTCTTTAAGCAAGCGCTTTTGATGGCTCTGATCAGACAACGTTCAGGAGGAATTTTTAAACCATTCCACTTTGCAAAACTCCTTCTGCTTAGACCCATTTGTAGGATGTCTGGTGTGAATGGCTCTCTTGAGGTCATTCCACAGCATCTCTGTGGGGTTAAGGTCTGTGCTCTGACTAAGCCACTCCAAAAGGGACATTTTTATTTTTGTGAAGCAAGTCCTAGTGGATCTATTTTGATTAGGGTCATTGTCCTGCTGCGTCACCCAACTTTTTCTAAGCTTCAGCTGGCAAACGCCCACCCTGACATTATTGTGTAGGATATTTTTGTTAAACTTGAGAATTCATTTTTCCCTTTTATGGCAAGTGGTCCAGGCACTGATGCAGCAAAGCAAAGCATAAAAATGAGCACAAAAATCTCCTAATGTGTCATTAAACCCACATGCTTTAACCCTTTCGCTGCCAGGCCCTGTGCTCCATTTTTACACTCAACTTTTCCATTGCTTTTTTTATTTTTCCCTTACAGCTTTTAGCTTTTGTTAACCACTTGCCGACCAGCCACCGAAGTTGTACTGCGGCAAAATGGAACGGCTAGGCGAAGCGACGTTACGCAACGTCGCTTTGCCCTGTGGACACTAGGGGCAAGCGTGCCCCCTGCTCTCCCCCCGAGCCGATGCGAGTGCCAGGCGGTCATGATCATCGCCGAACTCCCGCGATCGCAGCTGACACACGGAGAACCAGGATCTGTGAGTGTAAACACACAGTTTCCGGTACTCTGAGGGGATAAAAAGAGAGATCGTCTGTTCATCTCCAGCTATCTGTCATCTCCCCTACACAGTCCCCTCCCACTTTCAGTTAGAAAACACACTAAGGAACACACTTAACCCCTTGATCCCATTTGTACAGTAATCAATGCATTTTTATAGCACCGATCTCTGTATAAATGCCAATGGTCCCAAAAATGTGTCAAAATTGTCCGATGTGTCCGCCATAATGTCACAGCCCCGATAAAAATCGCAGATCGCCGCCATTACTAGTAAAAAAAAAAAAAAAAATAATAATAAAAAAAAAAAAAGCCATAAAAACTATCCCTTATTTTGGAGACGCTATAACTTTTGTGCAAACCAATCAATATAGCGCTTATTGCAAATTTTTTTTTACCAAAAATATGTAGAAGAATACATATCTGCCTAAACGGAGGAAAAAAAAAAAGTTTTTTTTATATATTTTTGGGGGATATTTATTATAGCAAAAATTAAAAAAATACTGTTTTTTTTCAAAATTGTCGCTATTTCTTTGTTTATAGCGCAAAAAATAAAACCTGCAGAGGTGATCAAATACCATCAAAAGAGAGCTCTATTTGTGGGGAAAAAGGGACGTCAATTTTGTTTGGGTGCAACGTCGCACAACTGCGCAATTGTCAGTTAAAGCAACGCAGTGCCGAATCGCAAAAAGTGCTCTGGTTCCGGAAGGGGGTAAAATCTTCCGGGGCTGAAGCGGTTAAAGACCCCCCCCAAGCCATATATTTTCTGAAAGCACATGACCAGTATAATACAAATAAGGTGCCGATTTTTAGGGTGCAATGATATTTGTTTATCAAAACAATATTTGTTAAAAATACACTAAAATCATTATTAGCAGATAAAAAAAAAGTACATTTTACAAAATTCCTACTAAATATAAAAGCTTAACCTGTATTGAGTTAATAAACAAATATTAGAAATTTTTAAAATTCCGCCTTTTTGCAAAAAATGATGAAGACTGACCATATGCAAACCACATTTCTCAAAAAAAAAAAAAATCTTAAAAGTTTTCATTTTCCCACTTTCCTGAAAGCATAGGACCAGTAGAATAAGAAAAAAGGTGCTACTGATTTTTTATTTGTTCAAATGTTTTCCAAAGCAATATTTTCGCTAAAAATACACTAAAAGTATTAGTAGATACAAACACAGCAAATTTTACAAAATTCCTGCTAAATATAAAAGCTTACCTGTATCGAATTAATAACAAAATTTGTCAAATTTTAAATTGCGCCTTTTTGAGAAATAATGAAAAATAGGACGTACGCAAAAGTTTTTGAAAATCTGGGACGTTTTCCTTTCACTTACAGCTTTCGGAATTTGTAAAAGACCCCCCAAAAACCATACATTTTCTGAAAACACATGGCCAGTAAAATAAAAAGGTGCTACTGATTTTTTAGGCAGCGCGATATTTGCGCAAATGTTTATCAAAACTTTTCGCTAAAAATACACTAAAAATCAATAGTGGATTCATACATGGCAAAAATGTACAAAATTCCTAGTAAATAGAAAAGTTAAAACTGTATTGAGTTAATAAAAAGAACAAATATTTGTATATTTTAAATTGCACCTTTTTGTGAAATGGTGAAAACTGAAGGTACGCAAAACTGTAAATAAAAACAATTTACTCTAAAAATCAAACTAGACATTTTCTGAAATTACATGACCTGTAGCGGCAGTACGGGGGGCTGACTGGCGGGGAAAACATCTGGATCCCCCCTAAGCCCCATGCAGCACCTAAAGGTCAGCGGGAGCGGCAGAGCAGTGATGCCGGCTTATGATCTTGTTTGGGGGAATAGGAAAGGAGAGAGGGAAGCTGCGGCATTGGGTGGGGGGGGGGTCACATTTGGAGGTTAATGACCGATCAGCATATGAACCCGCAGATCAGAGTTATGGGATTGTTCAGCAGGGTATGCTGAACAATTCTGCTATAAGTTTATGGTCATTGAAGTTAACATGGTCTTATAGGAGAGGAAGAAATGAGGTCCGTACACACCTGGCCACCTGCAGGCACTTGGCAGTGAAAGGGGCTATAGTGTATATACAGTACATTGAGTGTATGGTATTAAAATCAAGGTCCATATAAATGATGAATCAGAAGGCTTGCAAATAAATTTTTCTAAAAACGTAGTTTAAAGTCAGTCAAGTGATACGTCTCCCTTCAGAAAGCCCATGTGCAATATGTGGGAGCAGCTCTTGCAGTCACATGACTGATTAGGTAAAAAAAAATAAATAAAACACAACCCCACAATGTAAAGAGTGCTGTGCAAGTTAAAACACATGGTTGCCAAAAATCTTTGCAGTCTTTTCAGCCACCACATGACACTTCACTTGAGGCAGCTCAAGGATTGTGATGGATAGTGGAGAGTTTGCGCATTGATCCATTGTTTAGGATTGGTAAATCTAGGCAGAGCTCATTGAATAAAAACCATAATCTAAGCAACATTATAGAAATCAAAACACATAAGCATTGCCTTCGTGGATTTGTTTTTTTTATTTTAATGCATTCATGTATTCATGTGACCACCAGAGCTCCACCCATATATTCGCAGACAGCACAGCCATACTGTAAGGGAGCATTTTTACTTTTCCTGGAGTTGGGCTGTCAATCTTTGAGTTACTGAACCAGCATAAGCATGCAAAGTCAGAGATAAGTCAAAACTCAAATCTGCATGTTTGCTCAAGGTCAGTGATTTAAAGCAGCGTTTCTCAACTAGAGTGCCATTTGAGCAAGCTCAAAGGGTGCTGCAATTGGGGGGGGGGGGGGGGGGGGGGGGGGAACAAAACAAAATAAAAAAAAACACCACGGAGAAACGCCTTAAGTATTATTGGATCAGCATGACAACCAGACAACTAGCATTTCCAAGACAGCTCTGCTATGGAAGCCTACATGTTACCCTTGATAAGTTTCCTTAAAGCCATCTGACTTAGTAAAAGGAAGGGGACAATGCTGAACCAATAAGGACTCTGTGTCTGTCTTGCACAAAGTACACAAGAAGTAGATGTCTTATAACCTACATGAGGCAGACTAACCCTTATACAAGGAAGGCTAATAATAGCAGAAAAAGCAGCATTTAGTATATGAATATTGCATGTACAGGAGAGTTAGAATAAACCTATGATATAAATCTGTATCCCTTCATATTCAAAGTAAGAACAAATGGGAAAGATTGGCTATACAGCTTACCACAATGTTCTCCGCGATAACTTCAGGGTCAACACATACCGACTCCACAAAGAACGTCTTTATATGCAAGGCAAGAAGAGAGACATTTTTAGTTCTTGGCTATTTCAAAGTAAGTCAGACATCACTGTTAGGCCACTTACACACTGACGAACCGATTGGATCCACCTGTCAGGTTTTTCAGGTGGACCTGATCAGACCATCCATTGCTCTATGGAGCGGAGGATGTCAGCAGACATGTGTCCCAACATCCAATCCTGTCTGCTAAAGACAGACGGATGGAAACGGACAGGCGGTCCATTTCCATCCGACAGCCCCAAAGAGAACAGCAGACTGTCAGAGCGAAGCGGATATGGACCAGTCATCCCTCTGCTCAGCAGAGAGATCCCCTATTGAGTGGGCGGATCCATTGGCAGACTCCGCCAGTGTAACAGGGGCCTAAATGTTCATTAAAATCCCACAAGTTCTAATGCCCATTTGATTTGCATATAAAAAAGACAAACATTTCCAAGGAACTCTTGTGATTAAAAATTTAAGCAGATAGCAAGCTATTCAACTTCACACCACCTACCTACTATACGAATAACCAAATATCAGTAGTTAACAAGCCTACTGTAAGAAGGCTACCGTTTCATACTGGAAACGCAAGTTGCTCAAGAGTCAAGCTAGTTTAATGGCTTTAATTATTTCTTCAGTTACGATTCCAAAACAAAGAAGAGTTCTAAAGTCATGACTTAGAATTTCTGGCAGTGTTTAATTGTGGTCTTTGCTTTTTTGTCCCAAGTGCAACCACTCTCTATCACAGGAACAGAAAGAAAAAAAGAAGAAAAAAAAACAAAAAAAAAAAATTTCCCTAAAACCAGTAAGCAAAATAAAAATCTCCCTAAAATTGGGTCACAGGTAAAAACCTAGGCCCAACAGATTTAAAACGTCAAATCTCAAATGGACCCTTATTTATTCAAAGAACTTAGATTAAAAGGAGAAGTACAGACCAAGCTCGTTTGGATGTACTTCTCCTATGGATCACAGGAGTGCAGTTCGTTTTGCACTCCTGTGACCCATTTTCAGCAGAGAGCAGGCTGAAGTCCGCTCTCTGCTGAGGTCACAGAGTCAGTCCAGGCTCTGCATCATCACGACCATAGGAGTCGGGATCTGCCCAGATCCCTGGACAGTCACAGCGAGCCGCTGAGAGCCTGAGCTGGCTGCTTCTGCCCCCACCACAGCCCAGCGCTCCAGTTACCGAGAAGGGAGAGCAGGGCAGAGAGCTGCTGATAGTCAGCAGCTCTCTGCTCACAGAGCACTCAGTTCTCAGTGTTACAGGCGCCGGGGGACAGATGCAGCATCAGCGGGGAGAGCAAAAAAAAAAAAATAAAGTTAAACCCAGGCACTAAGAAGCCCCCCTCCCCCATGTATGCGTGCACACAAATGTAGACACTCAGTGGTGCCTTAGAGCAAAAAGTCTAGGACCATTATTTATAGCCTACTCTAAAGTGATGACCTGTGGGGACTTTAAAAGCATCACCTATGGAAAATATAGGGTACTGAAGTTCATTGCTGTTTTGCAGGTGCGTGCAGTAATAAAGCTTGATATTTTGTTAGATATTCATTTACTCAGGGCAATGTTATCTTTTAGGTTTTAGCAAAAAAATATTGGGTAATGCATTGCATTTGTTTGTGTGTGTGTCTGAAAATATCACAAAAAAAAATTCTCAGCTTTCAGAAAATATATAATATTTGGAAGTTTTAAACTAATCTGCAGGCCTAAAATGTTCTTTTTTTAAAAACCAAGTAAAAGATGGCTCTGGCAGCAAAAAAGGTTAAAGTGACAAACTGACAAAAAGCACGGCTGAAAAGATTTCCTTCTCACTTCTGAGCCCCTAATTGTTAGTATGGGACCCAGGGCTCTGTGCGGCACACTGCCAGCACCAAGACAGATACACATAGATGCGGCCCGACAGCAAAAAGCCCAGTCCAGTGAATCTGCATATTTGTGTTAGGGGGGTGTGAAGGAGTTAAAAAAAATCTGCCAACGTGTTTCAAACAAGTCTCACACAGTGCCAAAAATGATAACAGCTGGTTTATAGTGAGAGTAGGCACACCCATTAGGATATGCAATGGACATTAAAAATGGAGGCGAATAGGTGTTTTAAAAGACTCCTAAGCCATCCAAAAGGCTTTGCAAGTCAACGTGAAAGTTTGCTGTACTTAAGTAAAATCACAGCCCATGTGTCCAAGGCCTTGGGATTTAAAAAAGTGCAGAATTTTGTAACTAAACTTAACAGATTTGGATTGAGAAGGGGGAGAAACAAATATGAACATAAAATGCAATGCTGCTCTGCTTGCTACTACTATATAAAATCAAGCACAAAGCTAGGATATAAGGAAACAACTCACTTTAAATCCATTCTGATCAGCAAATTTAAGAATGGTCTCTCGCCTCTCCCGTGTTGTGTTTGTTGCATCAAAAACCTGTTAAAAAAAAAATATATATAATAGTAGAAAAGTCTCACTAAAAAGAACCAAGAAACTAGCAATATACAATCAAAGAACTTCACTTAGACTTCTGTTTGTGTAGCAGCAGGTTTAAAAGAAGTATGGATTTCCTTGTTTTGCTTACATCTATTCTATGTGAGCTGCTGACATCTAAAAAAGTTTCCAGCCCTCTCAGAAGTGCCCCCATTCTGTAAAAATCGAGCTAAATACCTGTGGGAGGGTCTACAGACTTTCATACAGTGCAATACCGACAATGGTCTGGCTCTGATATTAAAGTGTAAGAGCACTTTCTTCCCATTTTGGATAGATTAGTAAAGGGTTAGTTTTTATTGCTGTCCATGCCCCTGCTGAGGGAATAACCCTTATATCTGTTCTGTAAACACTGTCACAAATGGGGCGCCTGTTCAGATATTCTAATGGTCACTGAAATAGTCACTGGGCACACTGGTTCTGGAGCACTATGCAAAAGAGGGACTCCCCTCAAGAACAGGAAGAGGGGCCAAAGTAAAGGGATTCTAAACCTTTATTTTTTTTTAAATTACAAACATGGTATACGTACTTGCCCTCTGCAAAGGTTTTGCACAGAGCAGTCCTGATGCTCCTTTTCTGAGGTCCCCACCAACTATGATGTTTTTAATTATCTCAGCATGAAAAGAGCTTTCCTGGAGCATTTCAGTTCCTGGTCGTGCAACTGAAGCAATCAACTATGGGTGGAAAGGCACGGTCAAAAGATCACCAGGATACAGTTGGACAGGCACAAGTCAGGAAATGGATACAAAAATGCTTCAAAGGCCTTATCAATGCCTAGAAGCACAGTGAAGTCTAATATTAACCACTTCAATACCAGGCACTTAGACACCTTCCTGCCCAAGCCAACTTTCAGCGCTGTCGCAATTTGAATGACAATTGCGCGGTCATACAACACTGTGCCCAAACAAGTTTTTTTTATCATTTTGTTCCCACAAATAGAGCTTTCTTTTGGTGGTATTTGATCACCTCTGCGCTTTTTTTATTTTTTGCGCAACAAATAAAAAAAGACCGAAAATTTTGAAAAAAAAACCCAAAGTTTTTCTTTGTTTCTTTTAAAAAATTTTTGTAAATAAGTAAGTTTTCTTCTTCAATGACGGGCACCGATATGGGGGCACCGATGGGCACCCATATGGCGGCACCGACGGGCACCCATATGGCGGCACCGACGGGCACCCATATAGCGGCACTGATAGGTGGCACAGATGGGCACTGATGTTACATCATAATGGTGCCAGTCAGTGCCCATTTGTGGGCACTGATTGGGCATAATTTGCACATGTGGATGGCCATAGGGTACATACCTGGCCATCCACATGTTGCCCCCTTCCCTGGTGGTCCTGGACAGGCATCCATGGGGGGGGCTGCGCTGATAAACAATCAGTGCAGACCTCCCCTGTAAGGAGAGCCGATCGGCGTCTCTCCTCTACTTGCGTTTATCAGATGCAAGTGAGGAAAAGCCGATCAACGGCTTTTCCTGTTGACATCGTGATCAGCCGTGATTGGAAACTGCTGATCACGTGGTGATCCGGTGGAGGCTCTTTACCAAGATCGGTGTATCGGACTGACGCTATGCACACCCCCACGGGCGTGCAGGGGCTGTTATCCTGATGGATGTCATATGACGCCCAGTCAGGGTAACTAAACCACCGCCTGGCCGTCATTTTGCTATAGGCTGGACGGGAAGTGGTTAAGAAGTGGAAGGTATTTGGTACAACACAGACCCTCCCTGGATCAGGAAGTTGCTTTACTTCACCATTCGTACAGTAAAGCATGGTGGTGGTAATATCCTATTATGGGGGGGGTGTTTCTCTGCAGCAGGGACTGGAGCACTTTTCAGAATAGAAGAAAAATGGATGGGGCAAAATACTGTCCCATTCTTGAGGAAAATCTACTGCCCTCTGCCAGAAATTTGTCAATGAGAAAGTTTACCTTCCAACATGACAACGACCCAAAGCTCACAGAAAAAATTACCACATAGTGGTTGAAGGAGAAAAATGTGAATATCCTTGCATGGCCTAGTCAGAGCCCAGACCTAAACCCCATTGAAAATCTGTGGAATGACTTGAAGACTGCAGTCCACAAACGGTCACCATTAAATGTAACTGAACTTGAGCAGTTCTGCAAAGAAGAGTAGGCGAATATTGCAAAGTCTAGATTACAGCAATCCCCCCCCCCCCCAACTCAGTGATTTGGTTTTTGAATTTGTTTTTCTGACATGTTGGTGTTATACATCTTTCACTTGGATGTTCTGTTATAAGTTGCACAAAGTAAATACAGCTGGATAAAAACAAAAATGGTGTCAGTTTTCATTTCAGGCTGCAAAACAACAAAAATGTTATTTAAGAGGGAGAGGGGCAGTGTGATATCTATACCCACTGTATAAGGGGGACACTGGGGGATCCTGGACACAGAAGTTTTTTTTTTCCTTAAAGGGATTGTAAGCATTAAGGTGAAAAACATTTTTTTTAATGCAGCAGCGCCCCCAAGCCCCCCTTATACTTACCTGAGCCCTGAAATTTGCGCGACGGAACGAGAACACCAGCTCCGACCGGTGTCTTGTATTGGATAGATTGATAGCAGCGCAGCCACTGGCTCCCGATGCTGTCAATTAAATCCAATAACGCGGGCATCGGGGGCCCGAGTCATACATTCGGCGGCTGTGGATGCTGAATGATGGACTCGGGAGCGCGCCCGCAAGGTTACCCCCCCCCCCCGGGAGAGTGCCTCTCCTAGGGGTTATCTGATGTGGGGAGGAGTCGCCGGGGGACTCCAGAAGATGAGGTTTGGGGCCACTCTGTGCAAAACGAGCTGCACAGTGGAGGCAAGTATGATATAAAAGGGTTTTACTTTGGCTTTACTTCAAAAATTATACCCCATGTAACTTTAGTGGCACTTCAAAACCTCCATAGAATGCTATGGCAAAGCTTGCTTGAGGCCCCACCAAAGCCTCATCGAAGCACCAAGCAAAAGCCTGTGTAAACAGGACTGTAAGCTAACCATTTTACTTAGTGACAGGGGCTTTGACTGGCCTTGAGAGCTTTAAAAAAAAGTGTGTCCGAAGCAAGTGTAAACTAGCCCTAATACAGAGAATGCATTAAGGCAAAAACCTTAAGGCTTTAGAACAACTAAGAATCCACATAGATACATACAATGAGAATGCCAAATAAAGCATTCCTTTTTTTTTTTTTTTTAAACGAGAAGATTCATAGAGAAAAAAAAAAGAAAAAACAAAAAAAAAAAAAAAGAAAAAAAAGAAAAAGAGGGTTCTGGCTTCATATACACTTTCATCAAATTCAAACTAAATATCTCCCCATCCCTTTTGCTCAGTTAAGATCCCTTACCTATATTTCCTTTTAAACAACTATGTACATTAGAACAGGGAGGAAATCCATTTCGATTTATATTATAGTTGATAGAGTTTAACCACTTCAGCCCCGGACCATTTGGCTGGCAAAAGAACAGAGCACTTTTTGCGATTCAGCACTGCGTCGCTTTAACTGACAATTGCGCTGTCATGCGACGTGGCTTCCAAACAAAATCGATGTAGTTTTTTCCCCACAAATAGAGCTTTCCTTTGGTGGTATTTGATCACCTCTGCGGTTTTTATTTTTTGCGCTATAAACAAAAAAAATAGCGACAATTTTGAAAAAAAAAAAAAAAGAAAAGAAATTTTTTACTTTTTGCTATAAAAAATATCCCCAAAAAATATTTTAAAAAAAAAACATTTTTTTCCCTCAGTTTAGGCTGATACATACTATTCTACATATTTTTGATAAAAATAAAAATAAATAAATAAAAAAAAATTAAAAATCGCAATGAGCGTGTATTGATTAGTTTGCGCAAAAGTTATAGCATCTACAAAATAGGGGATAGTTTTTTGGCGTTTTTATTAATTTTTTTTTTACTAGTAAATGGCGGCGAACAGCGATTTTTATCGTGACTGCAACATTATGGTAGACAGATCGGACACTTTTGGTGCTATTTTGGGACCATTCACATTTATACAGTGATCAGTGCGATTAAAAATGCATTGATTATTGTGTAAATATGACTGGCAGTAAAAGGGTTAACCACTAGGGGGCACTGTAGGCGTTAAGCGTGTCCTACGGAGTGACTAGGTCTAACTGTGGGGGGGGTGGGCTATGTGTGACACGACACTGGTCACCACTCCTGATTACAGGGAGCCGTGATCAGTGTCCTGTCACTAGGCAGAACCGGGAAATGCTTGTTTACATCAGCATTTCCCCGTTCTTTCTCTCCGTGAGACGATCACGGGTATCCCCGCAGACAAAGAGTCCGCGATCACATTCACGGAGCTGGCGGCGCGTGCAAGCCGCTTCTTAAAGGGCAACGTACAGGTACGTTAATATGCCTGTACATGCCCTTCTGCCGACGTATATCGGCAAGCTGTTAAAGCAGTATTAAATCCAAAAGATATTATATTGCAGCTTACCAATTCTTTGATGTTGTGACTTCATTCTCTTTTTTTGCGCCTTATTTTCACTTGGTGTTATGGCCCGTAAGCCTGTTTTTCCAACAGAACATGCTCTCTTGAAGATGTAGCAGTTACGATGAGCCAAACCATTTACCACTGACAGGAGTGCTTAACAATTAGCTTTTATGTAAAACCTTTATCCCGGAAGGGAAAAAAATAAAAACAAAAACATGTGGCTGTAACTGCTTATAAAGTGTTAGCTGGAGTTTGGGATCAATTTGTTGTGTACCCAAATCTGCTAGTCTAACCCCTTGCCCCAGACTGACAATTTGGCTTTCCAAAGGTGCCCTGTGCTCCTTCATCCGTTACTGGCCAGATCATCATGTGAAACCAGAGAAAAAAAAAAGTAAAAATTATATACACAGCGCTTCATGTTTGACAGTTGAAGACTTGTATACTTACAGCAACATGCCCTCCTTCCTCTACGAGATACTTCCTGACATCTTCTAAAGCCAATAAGGCACACTGCCTGTAGGACAATACATAAACAAAAAGAAAACACAAACGGTCAAAAGTATGCAACTGTATTGAACAAAAAGCATCAATTTAAAGATTTGACATAAGTATTAAAAAACAGCAGCAAACGGGATTCAACCGTTGCTTTTCTCTGAACTTTATAGTGACTGGGTTATCCCAAGTGGATCAGAGCAACACTGAATGAGAACAGAGGTGGCTTTGTGTGTAATCTAGGTCAGAGTACACGGGGCTTGTAGGCTTCACAAGGACAATATCCAGCATTAAAAAGTGATTGTAAGGGTTTTTTTTAAAACAACAAACATATACTTACCTCCACTGTGCAGCTCGTTTTGCACAGAGTGGCCCCGAACCTGCTCTTCTGGGGTCCCCCCGGCGGCTCCTCCCCACATCAGATAACCCCCTGGGAGAAGCGCTTTCCCGGGGGATTACCTTACAGGCGCGCTCCCGATTCCAGCATTCGTCGTCCATGGAGGCCGAATGCAGGACACGGCCCGCCCCCCGTGTCATTGGATTTGATTGACAGCAGCGTAGGATGCATTAAGGTGAAAAAAAAAAAAAAAAACCCACATAGGTTTACAACCCCTTTAAAAGAAAACTGCTCTCTTTATACAAGAAATTGGATGTAAACCCTCACATATAGCCAGTGAACAGCTTCAGATGATACACAGGGATCCCTACATAAGTTTTACTTGTGGTCTTCAGCTTGCTACATTCTTTAGAAAGTGCACATTGTGTTAGAATTCTTTCTTCCTGTTCAGCCCTAGGAGTGATGTCTGGCATACACTGACAGCTGATTGGAGGAAAGGCACACACCCCTATTCCACAAAAGGCAGAGGAAGGAAGGAATGTGCTGTGAATAGACCAGCTCTCTGCTAATCTATAGCACCCACCTGGACACAAATTTCAGGCTGGTTTTATCTCAGTTGTAGGAGAGCTTGTCAGAAGTTATGCTGAGAACAGAAAAACTGAGCAGTAAAAAGACTTAGGGCTTTGGAGAGAGATAAGAAAAAAAAAAAAAACACAGATTATGTGCTTAGGTCAAATTTCATGAATCAGGTGGACATCCACTTTAACTTTAGTACCATACTGAACTGAATCAATTGTTAAACAGCTGAAAAAAATCCAGCGACTGCTACCCCAATACAACAACCTACAATGTCACATCCTTAACCACTTGCTTACTGGGCACTTAAACCCCCCTCCTATCCAGACCAATTTTCAGCTTTCAGCGCTGACGCACTTTGAATGACAATTGCGCGGTCATACAACACTGTACCCAAATGAAATTTTAATAATTTTTTCCCCGCAAAGAGAGCTTTCTTTTGGTGGTATTTGATCACCTCTGCGGTTTTTATTTTTTGTTAAAAAATTTTAAAAAGACCAAGTTTAAAAAAAAAAAAACATTTTTTTTTTTTATATTTTGTTATAACATTTTTTAAAAGGGTAATTTTTCTCCTTCATTGATGTAGGAGGCGGCACCAATGGGCACTGATAGGTGGCAGTGATGGGCGGCAATAATGGGCACTGATCTTGTACACTGTTAGGTGGCACTGATTGGCACCACTGGTGGGCATTGATAGGTGGCAATGGTGGGCACTGTAGGCACTGTGATGTGGCACTGGCAGGGGGTACTGGTGGCACAATTGAGGCACGTATGAGGCATTATTGCCTCCTCCTCTTCGGGACCGATGTCTCTTGCTGGTGAGCCGGTGATCGGCTTTCTTTTCTCCTCGCACTGTCAGCGCGAGGAGAAAAAAAAAAAAAAACGATTACCGAGCTTTTGTTTTGATCATGTGATCAGCTGTCATTGGCTGACAGCTGATCACATGGTAAGGGGCCGGAACCGGCCCCTTACTTGGATCAGTGATCACCCGAGTCTCAGTGACTCTGTGATCACAGGGCACGTGCACAGGGGAGGGCGTCATATGACGGCCTCCCGGGAATGCAGGTCCGCGCTGTAGCCGTCATTCGGCTATAGCGCGGATATCAAACGTTTAAGGGGGTCGCTGGGGGCAGTCCCCCTGTCAGAATGCAATAGCTCAGCAGAAGGGATTGCTGTACTAACATCGCATAGTTAGTAGAATGACTGCTCCCGAACTCTCTGTTTTTTTTTTTTCCCCTTTCGGTCAGCCCACTGAAATAGGTTAAGAATATGTATCTCTATTTTTTTTTTTTTTTGTACTAGGCAAAAAAAAAAAAAGTAGTCCTTTTAAAAATTGATACAATCTTTTGTTGAATCATTTCAGATTGTGAGCCAAGTCATTTGCAGGCATTCTTTAACACCCCCCCCCCCCCTCTAGAATGAGATATCTGTGCTTGAGTTCCCAGGTATAGCAGCCTTAACATGTAAATTGAAGAATAGGTGGCAGCCTTGACAAATCTGAGAAGCCGATATCTGATGCTGAAAAGCCTGGAAAACAGTAACTGATCTAGTGGAGTACAGGCAGGACTTTGCCTGTACTCCACATACTACATCTCTTCTGCATTAATGTTTCTTACCAACCTGCCTGTGTTGTACAATAAGTTGCACATGCGCAAGCTCATAGCACAATTTCTGCAATGCCGAGATGAATGAAGGTGTCAGTAGTTGCAGGGAGCTCCAAGATACCACAGCACTGGGAGAGAAGGTGAACATCATTCTACTTTCAGTCTATATGCTTGAAAGACAAGACAAAGCCACTTGGCAACAGTGGTTGGAGACGCAGGCTGTGCTCTACATGACCTTGGCAAAATGACAAAAAGAATGTCTGAAGGAAGCTGAAGCTGTGAGGTAGACTCAGACAGCATGTACGACATCAAGACAATGGAGGGAAATCCCCTTTGGACATCATGGAGCAGGACATAGAAAATGGAGAATAAAAGTCCTAGTTAGGGTGAAAGGAAGAAACTACCTTCAGAGGAAAAGAGGCCTTGGACCTCAAGGCAACCTTGTCGCTGTGCCAAAAAAATGGGTTCTGTACAGGTTAGGATGCCAACTCAAACCAGCCTTGCAGAGGTGATAGCATCAAGAAAGGCAACCCTGTAAGAATAGACAAAGGAATTTCCCCGATAGCTTCAAAGGGCGGGTTTTGAAGAACCAACAGAACCAGGTTGGGATCCCACATGGTCACTGGGAGGAGTACAGGGAAATAATGTGTGAAACACCCAGTATGAAGGCCCCCCACTAAGGTGTGAGAGGCAAGGGGGGTCTTTGGAGAAGACTGGAGAAAAGGACAGAATTCATCCCAAGGAGTACTTTCTGGGATTACATTTCCTTGCCTCTCTTGTGGGAGAGGGTTCAACCATGACCCTGGCCTTAAAGTGCTCTGCAGCAAACTCATATGTTATACACAGGCCGTGTCCTCCATGGCAATCTTGAGAAATTTCTGTGCGCAAGGGACAAGGCCAAAACACAATATTGGATGCCCATGGTGTTCAGGACCTCCAGACAGCACTGCATTAAAACACAGGCATGATGGACATCACCACATAGGCAAAGGAATACTTCCAAAAATCACTGCCTGAACACAGTTTGCTGTGCCATCCAAAAATACCAGCCAAAGCTATCATATAAAGAAGCAACCATATCTGAACGTTATCCACGAATGCCACAAATCTCCTCTAGGCCAAGGCTAAATTTAAAAATTGTCAGTTACAAGGAGAAAACTATTCTGTGGTCAGACAAATCCAAAATTTGGCATTTTTGACAACCATGGACGCCACGTCTTCTGGACTAAAAAGGAGAGGGGCCTTTCGGATTGTCAGCGTTCAGAGTCTGCATCTCTGATCGTATGTGGGTGCATTAATGCATACAGAATGGGCATCTTGCACATCTGGAAAGGCACTATCAAAGCTGAAATATATATCCAGGTTTTAGAGCAGCATATGCTCCCAACCAGACAATGTATTTTTCAGGGAAGACCTTGCACTTTTCAGCAGAACAATGCTAAATCGCATATATGACAACAGCAAGGCTTCGTAGTAGAGGAGTTCAGGTACTTAACTAGCTTGCCTCTGCATTCCAGACCTTTCACCAATTGAAAATTTTTCATATTTTTTGTTTCTAGATGTGCCAAAGAAGATTCAGGACTGTTCAACAGTCAGAATGCTATATTATGGAAGAATGGGACAACATTTCTCTCCCAAAAAAAGGGGAGGAGGGGAAGATGAAGGTTTTTAACAGGACTCTTTCCAATACAGAGCATAGTCTTTCAAAATCGATTTTGGGTGCACAGACCTGCCCAATCACTTATGTAGAAAATTTCTAAAACCACACAAGAAATTGAAATTCACCAGTATAAAGAATCAATGTATTTGTATTCAGCATTATAGAGAAAAAAGTATGACACCATCATTAGACTTTCAAATTATTAATCAAGCTTTCCCAATTCCATAGTAGTTTGTGCTTGGTAAACAGCCATAGGTGGTTTTAAAAATGATATAAAATATTGGGTTGCAATGGTTCACCTCTTGCTGCAAAATATTGGTTTCCAGGTTGTCTCTGGCTTTAGTCATTTCAGAGTTGACCGAAAACAAACATGCAGCAAGAGATTACATAGTATTACATAGTAGGTGAGGTTGAAAAAAGACACAAGTCCAACCTATGTGTGTGATTATAGGTCAGTATTACATTGTATACCCCTGTATGTTGTGGATATTCAGGTGCTTATCTAATAGTTTTTTGAAACTAATCGGTGCCCTCTGCTGAAACCACCGCCTGTGGAAGGGAATTCCACATCCTTGCCGCTCTTACAGTAAAGAACCCTCTACGTAGTTTAAGGTTAAACCTCTTTTCTTCTAATTTTTAGTGGCCACGTGTCTTGTTAAACTCCCTTCTGCGAAAAAGTTTTATCCCTATTGTGGGGTCACCAGTACGGTATTTATAAATTGAAATCATATCCCCTCTCAAGTGTCTCCTCTCCAGAGAGAATAAGTTCAGTGCTCACAACCTTTCCTCAAAACGAATATCCTCCAGACCCTTTATTAGCTTAGTTGCCCTTCTTTGTACTCACTCCATTTCCAGTACATCCTTCCTGAGGACTGGTACCCAGAACTGGACAGCATACTCTAGGTGCGGCTGGACCAGAGTCTTGTAGAGCAGGAGAATTATCGTTTTATCTCTGGAGTTGATTCCCTTTTTAATGCATGCCAATATTCTGTTTGCTTTGTTAGCAGCAGCTTGGCATTGCATGCCATTGCTGAGCCTATCATCGACTAGGACCCCCAGGTCCTTTTCCATCCTAGATTCCCCCAGAGGTTCTCTCCCCAGTGTATAGATTGCATTCATATTTTTGCCACCCAAATGCATTATTTTACATTTTTCTAAATTAAACCTCATTTGCCATGTAGTTGCCCACCGCATTAATTTGTTGAGATCTTTTTGCAAGGTTTCCATATCCTGCAGAGAAGTTATTGCCCTGCTTAGTTTAGTATCGTCCACAAATAGAGATTTAACTGTTTACCCCATCCTCCAGGTCGTTTATGAACAAAATAAATAGGATTGGTCCCAGCACAGAACCCTGGGGGACCCCACTACCCACCTCTGACCATTCAGAGTACTCCCCATTCATCACCACCCTCTGAACTTGCCCTTGTAGCCAGTTTTCAACCCATGTACTCACCCTACGGTCCATGCCAACTGACCTTACTTTGTACAGTAAACATTTATGGGGAACTGTGTCAAATGCTTTTGCAAAATCCAGATACGCCACGTCTACGGGCCTTCCTTTATCTAGATGGCAGCTCACGTCCTCATAGAAGGAGGTGAGTTGCAGATGTCACAGTAGAGACAGTTTTTCCAATTTGCATACTTGTTCCAGATCAGAGACATAGAAAGCACGAAAGTCAGTTCTACAGGCAATTAGAATTTCAGAAGAACAAAGGGTGACCCAGGTTTCTCTTATAACAAGCTTGTTTTAAAATATGGGCCCTGAAATATATTTTACCATTATCTGTCTGCTGATGTAACATAATCACAAATTATATTTCTTTATACCATAAACCGATCATAATACTCACTTCCTTATCTTCTGTCCCTCTTCATTGTTTGGAAGGAAAAATTCAAAAGAACTGAAACTCTTCACAAGATCCCTGCGGTACTGACCGACATTGAACACTGGAATAAAAAAAAAATGTAATCAAGCAATTCTTTTACTATTAAGTCAAACATATTAAAAACTTTTCTAGTCGTATAGTAGAGGACAAAGGCTCTTTAAAGTGTTACTAAGTCCAGGACCCTGCATTCACTATATCTGGTCTCCCACAGTACACAGGACATGCAATTGTTTAAGTAAATATAAAGTGCTAAATACCTTTTCTAATCAGCAGTATATAGCAGTCTTAGGACTTCTATCAGTGTTAGGTTAAAGCTTGTAGGAGGAATTTTCAGGACTGTGGTTTTAACAGCCAAGCCATGGAACACTGGTCCTTGAGACAGAAGGACCAAGAGATCCAGATCTATGGAGTCTCGGCCAAGAATCCAAGTATGTCTCAGTACCACATCTTCCTGGGCCAATTCAATAAGATAAGAATCACTGAATGCCCTCCATCTCGAAAGGTAGGAAAGGGAGAATGTAGAGGAGCTGAAAAGCAGATCAAGCTGAACCAGTCCCACAGTCTCACGCAAGCATCCCACTGCTAAGGCCAGAGGGTCCTTGGACCGGGTGACAAAATTATCTTTTTTTTTTTTTTTTAATCTGGACACCAGAAGATCCACATCTAGTATCCACCTCTTGTGGGCAAAGGGGCAAAGGGGTCTGAAAGAGCTCTGGATGGAGAGTCCATACCCAAAATCAAGATGCTGATGACTGAAAACATCCGCCTGTAAATTTTCTGAAAGGGCCAAGAAGGTTGAAAAGTTTGACAGACTTCCAAAAGTGAGGCATCCCATCATCAGGATAAGGTCTTGGGACCAGTTTGGCGGGCCATATTATTTATGAAAATACGTTGCCATCTTGGACTTGGCACTGAAAGACTAAAGACAAAAAGGAAACTTCACGTCAGGAGTAGAACTCCTGCTGGTAGGTGTGAGCACTCTTTCTGGGGAAGGAGCATTCTTACCCCTGGTGATCTCCTTGGTGTATTTAAGTAGGAGCCAAACAGATATCCACCTTCAAAAGGGTAAAACGCTGAAAGTATCTTGCATGGGAGCACAGCTGACCAGCATTTAAAGTGGAAGTCCACTGCTATCCAAGCTTAAAACTGCCCCCACATCCCCTTCTAAATCCTACTCCAACTACCCTGTAGAAAGAGGATGCTTATACTTGCATATTCTCTGAGCGAACCGGTCATGTAATCAGCTTCCTGTCAGCAGCTTAGAGGGGAGAAATATCCTACAATGGGGGCCCCATAATAGGTCTATGGGGGGCATCTCCGCTCAGGCATTGCAGCCATTGTCACATTGGTATCTTCCTTCTACAGGGCAGTTGGAATAGGATCTAGAAGGGGGGAGCAGATTTAGGTTTAGTTCACATGGATAGTTTCATCCTGGAAATTTGGAGAAGTGCATCTGCAAGGCCATAGCTAAAAAGGTCTAACAGGCTGTGAACTAAAGTTTTCCATCTTGCTGAGGAATCCATGGCTGCATGAGCAATCCAAAAGCTGCATGAGGAGCTGCAGCAGGAGAGAAAGCACGAGAGATATAGAGGGCAAGATTCTCCTAAGGCACATAGCCTTGTAATGCAGAACATACATACCTGCACTTATGGCCACATCCTTTGTAGAGCCCCAAAGTCCAGGTAAAAGCCATCACGCAGTTCCTGCAGCCACTTTCAGCTAAGCCCTCATCCGCAGCTCACTGAGGCCAGTCATCATAAAGATGGACCAGCATTGGAGGTGAACTATGGTGTGACCAAGTGCAACTTTGGAAACTGAGGTAATTTCCCATTATACAGCTCTCCGAGCGAATGTACACCCTGCCTTACATGGCTGCTTTCAGTATTAACTGATCAAAAAAAGATTAACAAAAAAAAACCAAAACAAAAAAAACACACCACATACACGGGAAGTGTTATGATACCTGACTGCATTCTTGCTCAATGGATTCATTAACTGATGAAGCATTGATAAACTCCCTTTTAAACACTCAAATCTGATTTTATACATTTAATCTGCATTCCCCTAACTCCCAAGATCCCAGAAGACAGAAGAAATTGCTATTACTGCTATATGTACATTGCTGTGAAGTTAACAAGGCGCCTCATTTGTCAACGTGACTATTTTTTTTTTTACACTGCCTACACTTACATCAGGTAATAGCCACTCCGCATTAAACTAATTTTTCAAGTAACGCTTCGGGATAAACAGGGATAGTCTTAGTGGATGCTACAGACAGCTCACAGTAGTCTTATCTCAGACACTAACAAATGACGACCAATTTCCCAAGGTAAGCAGCCAGCCATAGTTTTTTGTTTTAACTTATCCATGAAGCAGAATCTGGCAAACAAATCTAGATGTTACCCTTACCCTAAGATCGCCACGTGTACAGGATTTTTCCATGTTATATTACCCAATTTACAAAGTGTACAACTTTATAGAAATCGAGTTGCTGAGATAAAACATGACAAAAAGGCCTGTAATAAAGATAAACATTCCACTGTATTCCAAAGATCGTGCAAGCTCAGATCTTCTGCTTTCTCAAAATACAGCAACAGATAACTATCAGAATAAGGCAAAGAACAATGTACAAAGTGAAGCAACTTGAAAAAAAATTTGGATGGCAAGTTGCACATAACCTCTGCCCTTTGCACTGCCTTATTAACCTTTTGGCTGGTCTACACAGACTGAGTTTTCTTTCCTGCAGCCATGGGTTGCAGGAAAGAAATTTGCACGATTACCCCCATCAGCACAGATAGCGCTGACAGGGGAATCCCTCCTGCCGAGCTATTGTCATCCCCGTCAGAAGGCCACGATTATCGTTCGCGGCTATAGTAGCTTTGCGATATTTGAAAGTGAATCCACCAGGCTGGTTGTACCCAAATTGATCGATTAACTTGGTACATTCAGCATGCCCATTAATGGTTCAAAATGTTCAGAAACCAGCCGAGATTCAAACCATGTATGGCTGGCCTAAGGCAAAAATCATATTTGTTGGTGCACCATGCTTGTTTACTTTCAATGCTAGGTGTTTGATGTTGCAGCCACCCAATTATCCTCCCTCCCCAACCCACCTCTGTGCTTCTCCCTGTGCTGCTGCTTGTTTCACGAGCAAGTGTGTGCTTGATTCACCTCCTTTATTCTATGAATGAACCCAGAGTCACTCAGACCTTAGTTCTTAAAGGGGTTGTAAACCCTCGTGTTTTTTCACCTTAATGTATCCTATGCATTAAGGTGAAAAAACACCTGGCAGTGACCGGCCCCCCAGCCCCCCCCCCCCCCCCCCCCCGTTTTACTTACCTGAGCACCATATTTCTCTTGGCGAGGACGCGCTCTCTCCACGGGGTCCCATTTCTTGAATGGATAGACTGATAGCAGCCCATTGGCTCCCGCTGCTGTCAATCAAATCCAATGACGCGGGCGCTGGGGCAGACTCCGGCATTCGGGTCTATGGACGCAAATGCTGGACTTGGGAGCATACACGCAAGGTAACGCCCCTGGGAGAGCGCTTCTCCTAGGGGGTTATCTGATGTGGGGGGAGGAGCCACGAGAGCCGCCAGGGGACCCCAGAAATAGACGATCGGGGCCAGTCTGTGCAAAATGAGCTGCACAGTGGAGGCAAGTATGATTTTTTTTTTTTTAAATAAACTTCCACTCGGATCGATCCTTGTCACTTTTAGACCCCTTTCACACTGAGGGGCTTCTAAGGCCAGCTTCACACTGAGCTCATTTTAGCGGCACTTTAGCGCTGTTTAAGCGGCACTTTTTCGGCCGCTAGCCCGTCTGCCACTTCTAAAGCGCTTTTCAGGCTCCCAAACCGTCCCAAAGATGCTGCTTGCAGGACTTTTCCCAACGGCCCGCAAGAGCGCCGCCCCAGTGTGAAAAGTCACACTGAAATGAATGGGAGGCGGTTTTCAGGCGTTTAGATGCTATTTCTAGTGCGAAGGCCACTTTCACACTCAGGCGCTAAACATAGCGCCTGAAAAGCGCCTCTCCTGTCACTCCAATGTGAAAGCCCGAGGGCTTTCACACTGGAGCAGTGCGCTGGCAGGACACTAAAAAAAAAAAAAGTCCTGCAAGCAGCATCTTTGAGGCGCTTTAGGAGCGGTGTATACGCCGCTCCTAAAGTGGCCCTGCCCATTGAAATCAATGGCCAAGGGCACTTTAACCCTTTTTTGCCCACTAGCGGGAGTTAAAAGCGCCCCGCTAGCGGCCAAAAAGTGACGCTAAAAATAGTGGCGCTTTAACGCCCACGCCCGGCACAGTGTGAAAGTGCCCTTAGGGCTCCTTCACACAGACGTGTCCGTGTATGGAGCCCGCTCTGCTCAGCAGGGGATCGCTCCGCCGATCCCCGCTGAGCAGGCAGATGACAGGTCCGAGCGCCGCTCTCCCCTATGGGGGAACGGATGACGACGGACCGTAGAGTCCGTCGTCACCTGATCATGGATGGAAAAGTAGGTTTTTCCTCCGTTACACTTTTTCAGAGCGGGCCGGATGTCAGCGGACATGTCACCGCTGACATCCGACGCTCCATAGAGATCTATGGAGGGTCCGTTCAGGTCCGCCTAAAAAACTGACAGGCGGACCTGAACGGATTGTCAGTGTGAAAGAGGCCTAAGGCTACTTTCATCCTGAAGCGTTTTACAGGCGTTTTTTGTGCTAAAAATAGCGCCTGAAAAGCACCTATAAACTGCCTCTTCTGCAGCCCTAGTGTGAAAGCCCAAGTGCTTTCACACAGGGGCGGTGCGCATGCAGGGCAGGAAAAAAAAAAAAAAAGAAGACCTGCAAGCAGCATCTTTGGGGCGGTGCGAGAGCGGTGTACACCACCCCTGCCTCTGAAATCAATGGGCACCGCTGCCAAAGCGCCTGCAAAGCACTTTCGTCAGCTGCCCTTTTTGGCCGCTTTTAACTCTTTCCTCGGCCGCTAGTGGGGGTTTAAATCGCCCCGCTAGCGACCAAAAAGTGCTGCTGTAACAGGGCTAATGGGCTTTCACACTGGGACAGCAGGGGAGCGGTTTTTCAGGCGCTATTTTTAGCCCAAAAGCGCCTGAAGAACGCCCCAGTGTGAAAGGGGTCTAAGTGAGCTGAACTAAAAGCACAAAATTGTATCCCCAAATCAACCAAACTACCAATTCACTTCCCCACAAGTAATGTAGATGAATATAGAGGAAGACCTGTACATAGTTCAAATCAAGACAGCAGCCTAGGTGACAACCTCCTCTCCTTCCTCCCTTAGGGCCCTTTCACACTGGTTTTTCGATCAGGTCCGCCTGTCAATTTTTCAGGCGGACCTAATCGGACGCTCCATTCAGCCCTATGGAGCGGCGGATGTCAGCAGTGACATGTCCGCTGATATCCAGGACAGATGGAAACTCTATTTTCCATCCGTCTGGAGAAACGGATGAAAACGGACAGGCAGTTCGTTGTAAAAGCGGAGTCTGTACACGGACAAGCCCGTGTGAAAGGACCCTTACAATTTTCCAAAATCAGCAGACACTTAAGATATAGCATGTGTAGCACGAATGACCATGTGGGTTTACGAGAATTAAATGTACACATTTCAACATTTCTTCTGTATCTAATTACACTGTACTTGTACTAGGTTTTGAGAGTAGCTTTTCACTGCAAAATTTGCAATGCAAATGCACAATCTTCAACAAAAATCTGGTTAATACCTACCTTTGGTTGGTACCCCAATCCAGTTCAAGTAGCGGGTCAGTTTCTTGGAGATATAAGTCTTGCCCCGTGCAGGGAGACCAACCATCACAATGACCGTAGGACAATTGGTCATGCATACTGCAATAAATAAAAAATACAAAAATTGATTTTAGGGTAAAAGACAAAAATGCATATGAAAAACGTAGTTAAAACATTAAAACAAATGTCAAAAAGTCAAAGTGCTTTTTTTTCATTATTTTTATTAGAAAGACATTTTTGTTTCCAAAAGAGAAAGACCAGTTCATTGTCTGTTTCAGTCTCCTTCCTAACATTATAATTTTACCACCTAGCAGGCACTTCTGGTTTGACAACCAGTTTTTTCGTCAAGACAGAGGGGTTGCAATGGGGGCCAAGTATGCCCCGAGAATGGCCAATCTTTTTATGGCCAAGTGGGAGGAGGATGTCATCTATGCCCAGGATAGACCTCAATTAGTCTTGTGGGCAAGGTATATTGACAACATCCTCCTCCTATGGGATGGCGATAGCTCAGAATTACAGGCATTTATTGCATCCTTGAATGTCAATCATAGGGGGATACACTTAAGTTACGAGACAATCAGAGATTAACTTTTTGGATCTTAAGATCACCATCAAAGGGGATAGATTGGCTGTGTCAACTTTCTTCAAGCCCACTGACAGGAACTCATATTCCTGTGGATAGTTGCCACTATGGTCCCTGGCTTAAGTCGGTTCCAAAGAGCCAATATATGAGGCTTAAAAGGAATTGCTCAGATCCAGATGAATTTCTTGCACAGGCCGAGACCCTAACAAGTAGGTTTTTGAAAAAGGGCTATACCAGTGAGTCTGACTACTACATTTGAATTTGTGAAAGTTATGAATAGAGAAGACTTGCGCCTTGATAGGCCACCAGGTAAACATGGGTCTTTTCCCTCAGGGGGTTCCTTTCGTGATCACCTATTATTTGCAACATAGGAGTATTAAGCAAATAATTTCTAGGCATTGGCATATTGTGAACAATGATAGAGTACTGAAGGCAGTGTTACCTGATAAACCACAGGTGGCGTTTTAAAGGGGATTTCTCGTTAAGGAATAGAGTGGCCCCCCAATATCTTGAACCCCCCCAGAATAAAATTTGTTTCTTTAATCAACTAACTGGTTTCTACCAATGTAAGAGGTGTAGGGTGTGTTCTCTGAGCAGTTGTGCTCATAGAAGAACTACCAGCTTTGTTTCCACCAGCACTCAGATGCAACGTACGATTAAACCGTTTATTACCTGTTCAACAGTGGGGGTGGTTTATTTATGGCAGTGCCCATGTGGTTTTCAATATTTAGGGGAGGACCAAACGTCCCCTACAGGTTCATCTTAATGAACACATCACTAATATTATAACTGGATTTAGGAACCACTCCGTGTCTAAGCATTATTTGTTTGTACATAATAAATGATCCTTCCAAAACCCTTTTTTTGGGCATAGATGAATTCAGTCCCAACTGGAGGGGTAGTTCACTAGTGAGGGAAATATCTAAGTTGGAAATGTCCTGGATCCATAAGCTCAAGACCTATGAGCTATAGATTTTAATGTAAATGCCTTTATAAATAATTCTTAATGGCCACTAGTGTAAACTTTATCTGAGTCACATGTGTGAGTCCAATTATAAGAATTTATTTTAAAAGTTAATACATAATTTTTTATAATACGTCTTTTTATTTATTTATAATATATCAATAAATTTTAGTATATTCGTGAAATTTGATTATTAATAGCCATGAAGGTTACTGGTTCTAGTATTAATTATTCATTCCTTTAGCACTATTCTGAGTAGTATAGTTATTTATAAATAATTTTGAGAATGTGGTGGGATATTTAATTTATTTTATTTACTCTACACCAGGGGTATGTAGAGTAGATTATGATTTTTTTTTTAATTAAAATTGGTAATATATAATTTTAGAGATTTAGGGTATATAGCTCACAGATTTATTGATCTATATGGTGAATCACAGTCCTCTATAATTATTATTAAGGTTTATTCACTTGTACAACTCACTTGTTAAACTCTGTGAATGGGTTAACGAAATTAAGTGTTTTTGTTATTAGGTTATGCTTTTATGTTTTTTGGCATTTTGATTTATAGGGAGGTTTTTGGTGGATAGATGTCACCATTGCCTTTTATTTAGTGATTTGTAGATTTATATTCACAAAATGCGCCTGTGATGCCCTTTCTAGTTGTGAGGGAAGGGCGTTTGTGGTTCCGCACACATGACTCAGAAAGAGGTGTTGCACCAATACGCTGCCTCTCCCCCCCCTGACAACGTCGCGTTGACATCATCATGCTGTCTTACTAGGACGGGTGTTTGTTGCGAGCCGGCCGCCTCTGTTATGGCGATTTTAAACCTACTTAGGTAAGCGCAATACTTTTTCTTACAATTAAAAAAAAACAAAGTTAGGCAATATTACGCTATGGTTAGTTTCTCTTTTTGGGTCCTTTGCTGAAAGAGATCACGGACTTTACAGGGAGGGGTGCCGGTGTGTGAGCCGTCTATCTAGTGTCATTTACTCCTAAGATCTTCTGTGCAAGTAAAAGCCTTGGCTGGGCTATAGCCACATGCCTGGTTTTGCTTGCTATCCAGTAAACAAGTTTTTCTTAAGGTGGCGGTGGTGCACTTCTTGGAGTGGATCACTGTGGTGTCAGTATCATAAGGACTTATTCCACCATTTTCAACTATGGAAGCATATCACGTTATTCAAACAATTATCCCGATCAATCGGGACTATTCTAGCACGACTTCTCTCATTTATTTAGCTTTATAATATATTGTAATGTCATTTGAGTAATTATGAAGTTGCTTAACCCCTTGTCTTTATAGTCAGTGATGATCAAAATATCAATATCCATCTATAATTCTGTCAACCTCTTATTCATAGGTTATTAAAGTATTTATACAAAATTTGTGCCATCTCAAGGCCCTGATGAAGCAGGACCTCCCATGAAGCGCGTAGGCCATGACCCTGCATTCACTATATCTGGTCTCCCACCGTACACAGAACATTAAAATGCAATTATTTTAGTAAATATAAACTGCTAAATATCTGCTCATCAGCAGTATATAGCAGTCTTGTGACTTATCAGTGTCTGGTTAAAGCTTGTACGAGGAGTTTTCATTCTCCCCCGATTGTCATATGAGGCTGCCCTCTGTCTGGACAGTGCTGATCACATCCACTCTCCCAAAGGAGAAAAAAAATTTTTAAAAAACAAAAAAACACCCTACCTCTCTAGCAATACACACCAAACCGAGCATGTGGGGCGGCACAGTGGTGTAGTGGGTAGCACTCTCGCCTAGCAGTAAAAAAGGGTCGCTGATTCGAATCCCAATCACGACACCATCTGCCTGGAGTTTGCATGTTCTCCCTGTGCCTGCGTGGGTTTCCTCCAGGTACTCCAGTTTCCTCCCACACTCCAAAGACATGCCGGTAAGTTAATTGGCTTCTGTCTAAATTGGCCCTAATATATGAATGGGAGTTAGGGACCTTAGGATGCATGCTCCTTGAGGGTAGGGACTGATGTGAATGTACAATGTATATGTAAAGAGCTGCGTAAATTGACGGCGCTATATAAAAGTACCAATAATAATAATAATAATAATAATGTGCAGAATAACTCCAAAGGCTCTGTACTATCAGGAGATGGATTGGTGAAGTGGAATAAGGAGAGGATCAGAGAAGACAGGATCAAACAGCCTTTTTACACAATGCCAACGATTAACCCCTTAAAGAGGTTGTAAACCTCCCTGTGTAATTTGTACCTATAGGTACGGTTAAAAATCTGCTAAACATGGGCAATTTAGGAGATATTTACTGTATACTTTGCCGATTAGGTCATTGGCGCAGGTGCCCTGAAGGAACGGCTGCCCGTGACGTTTCTTCAGGAGCGGGTGCCTTGATCGGTGGCTCCAGCCAGTCACACAGCCGGAGTCCATGGCCCCGGAAAGGAAGACGAGCGAAGATAGATTCGTTTGCAGGTAAGTGTCAGTTAACCCCTTGGGTGCTGCTGCCAAATGCAATGGGCAAAGGGTATTATTCACAAGTGCAGTAAGCACTGCTGCTCCTCTGAAAAAGGATCAGAGTGCGTTTGACAGGTGGTGAGGAGGTGATACGTTGCCTCCTCATCACCTGATTTAAACCCACGAGTGCCATGCAATGCATGAAATTGAGAAATGGTATTACGGCAATTAAAAGTTTAAATCAGGTGTGAGCAGGCACACTGTGCCCGGTGATCTTTGACTCATCCCATGTTGTTCAGGTAGATCTCCACCTCTTTAAAGCGGTTGTATACCCGCTGTCATTTTTTTTTTTTTTTTACACCTGCAAGGGAAAAGGCATAATGAGCTAGTATGCACCGCATACTAGCTCATTATGAGATACTTACCTTAGAACGAGGCGCCGGCATCACACCTGGTCCACGCCGAGGGAGCCGACATCTCCCCTCGGCGTGTCTTCCGGGTATCGCGGCTCCGGCGCTGTGAGTGGCCGGAGCCGCGATGTCGTCACTCCCGCGCATGCGCGCGGGAGACTTCTGCCCGGCATGCCGGGCTGTCAGTCGAGAGTCCCCTGTGCGCATGCGCCGCTGCAGTTAGCGGCTCATTGCGAGGGGAATATCTCCTAAACCTTACAGGTTTAGGAGATATTTTTTTTACCTACAGGTAAGCCTTATTATAGGCTTACCTGTAGGTAAAAGTTACAAATATAGGTATACAACCACTTTAAGGTTGCCCACCCCCTGTCACCAGTGTCGCTAAGCGATCATTTTTCTGATCGCTGTATTAGTGTCACTGGTGACGCTAGTTAGTGAGGTAAATATTTAGGTTCGCCGTCAGCGTTTTATAGCGTCAGGGACCCCCATATACTATCTAATAAATGTTTTAACCCCTTGATTGCCCCCTAGTTAACCCTTTCACCACTGATCACCGTATAACCGATACGGGTGACGCTGGTTAGTTTGTTTATTTTTTATAGTGTCAGGGCACCCGCCGTTTATTACCGAATAAAGGTTTAGCCCCCTGATCGCCCGGCGGTGATATGCGTCGCCCCAGACAGCGTCAGATTAGCGCCAGTACCGCTAACACCCACGCACGCAGCATGCGCCTCCCTTAGTGGTATAGTATCTGAACGGATCAATATCTGATCCGATCAGATCTATACTAGCGTCCCCAGCAGTTTAGGGTTCCCAAAAACGCAGTGTTAGCGGGATCAGCCCAGATACCTGCTAGCACCTGCGTTTTGTGCCTCCGCCCAGCCCACCCAAGTGCAGTATCGATCGATCACTGTCACTTACAAGGCACTAAACGCATAACTGCAGCGTTCGCAGAGTCAGGCCTGATCCCTGCGATCGCTAACAGTTTTTTTGGTAGCGTTTTGGTGAACTGGCAAGCACCAGCCCCAGGCAGCGTCAGGTTAGCGCCAGTACCGCTAACACCCACGCACGCACCGTACACCTCCCTTAGTGGTATAGTATCTGAACGCATCAATATCTGATCCGATCAGATCTATACTAGCGTCCCCAGCAGTTTAGGGTTCCCAAAAACGCAGTGTTAGCGGAATCAGCCCAGATACCTGCTAGCACCTGCGTTTTGCCCCTCCGCCCGGCCCAGCCCAGCCCACCCAAGTGCAGTATCGATCGATCACTGTCACTTACAAAACACTAAACGCATAACTGCAGCGTTCGCAGAGTCAGGCCTGATCCCTGCGATCGCTAACAGTTTTTTTTGTAGCGTTTTGGTGAACTGGCAAGCACCAGCCCCAGGCAGCGTCAGATTAGCGCCAGTACCGCTAACACCCACGCACGCACTGTACACCTCCCTTAGTGGTATAGTATCTGATCGCATCAATATCTGATCCGATTAGATCTATACTAGCGTCACCAGCAGTTTAGGGTTCCCAAAAACGCAGTGTTAGCGGGATCAGCCCAGATACCTGCTAGCACCTGCGTTTTGCCCCTCCGCCCGGCCCAGCGCAGCCCACCCAAGTGCGGTATCGATCGATCACTGTCACTTACAAAACACTAAACGCATAACTGCAGCGTTCGCAGAGTCAGGCCTGATCCCTGCGATCGCTAACAGTTTTTTGGTAGTGTTTTGGTGAACTGGCAAGCGCCAGCGGCCTAGTACACCCCGGTCGTAGTCAAACCAGCACTACAGTAACACGTGGTGACGTGGTCGAGTCCCATAAGTGCAGTTCAAGCTGGTGAGGTGGCAAGCACAAGTAGTGTCCCGCTGCCACCAAAAAGACAAACACAGGCCCGTCGTGCCCATAGTGCCCTTCCTGCTGCATTCGCCAATCCTAATTGGGAACCCACCGCTTCTGCAGCGCCCGTACTTCCCCCATTCACATCCCCAACCAAATGCAGTCGGCTGCATGAGAGGCATTTTTATGTCCTCCCGAGTACCCCTACCCAGCGAACCCCCCAAAAAAGATGTCGTGTCTGCAGCAAGCGCGGATATAGGCGTGACACCCGCTATTATTGTCCCTCCTGTCCTGACAATCCTGGTCTTTGCATTGGTGAATGTTTTGAACGCTACCATTCACTAGTTGAGTATTAGCGTAGGGTACAGCATTGCACAGACTAGGCACACTTTCACAGGGTCTCCCAAGATGCCATCGCATTTTGAGAGACCCGAACCTGGAACCGGGTTACCGTTATAAAAGTTAGTTACAAAAAAAAGTGTAAAAAAAAAAAAAAAATAGTTGTTGTTTTATTGTTCTCTCTCTCTCTATTCTCTCTCTCTATTGTTCTGCTCTTTTTTACTGTATTCTATTCTGCAATGTTTTATTGTTATTGTTATTGTTATTGTTATTGATTGTTATTGTTATTGTTATTGTTATTGTTATTGATTGTTATTGTTATTGTTATTGTTATTATGTTTTATCATGTTTGTTTTTCAGGTGTGTAATTATTTACACTTTACTGTGCTTTATTGTTAACCATTGTTAACCATTTTTTTGTCTTCAGGTACGCCATTCACGACTTTGAGTGGTTATACCAGAATGATGCCTGCAGGTTTAGGTATCATCTTGGTATCATTCTTTTCAGCCAGCGGTCGGCTTTCATGTAAAAGCAATCCTAGCGGCTAATTAGCCTCTAGACTGCTTTTACAAGCCGTGGGAGGGAATGCCCCCCCCCCCCCCACCGTCTTCCGTGTTTTTCTCTGGCTCTCCTGTCTCAACAGGGAACCTGAGAATGCAGCCGGTGATTCAGCCAGCTGACCATAGAGCTGATCAGAGACCAGAGTGGCTCCAAACATCTCTATGGCCTAAGAAACCGGAAGCTACGAGTATTTCATGACTTAGATTTCGCCGGATGTAAATAGCGCCATTGGGAAATTGGGGAAGCATTTTATCACACCGATCTTGGTGTGGTCATTTGCTTTGAGGGCAGAGGAGAGATCTAGGGTCTAATAGACCACAGTTTTTTCAAAAAAGAGTACCTGTCACTACCTATTGCTATCATAGGGGATATTTACATTCCCCGAGATAACAATAAAAATGATTAAAAAAAAAAATATGAAAGGAACAGTTTAAAAGTAAGATTAAAAAAGCAAAAAAATAATAAAGAAAAAAAAAAAAAAAAAAAAAAAAACACCCCTGTCGCCCCCTGCTCTCGCGCTAAGGCGAACGCAAGCGGCGGTCTGTCGTCAAACGTAAACAGCAATTGCACCATGCATGTGAGGTATCACCGCGAAGGCCAGATCGAGTGCAGTAATTTTTCCAGTAGACCTCCTCTGTAAATCTAAAGTGGTAACCTGTAAAGGCTTTTGAAGGCTTTTAAACATGTATTTATTTTGTTGCCACTGCACGTTTGTGCGCAATTTTAAAGCATGTCATGTTTGGTATCCATGTACTCGGCCTGAGATCATCTTTTTTATTTCATCAAACATTTGGGCAATATAGCGTGTTTTAGTGCATTAAAATTAAAAAAAGTGTGTTTTTTCCCCAAAAAATGCGTTTGAAAAATCGCTGCGCAATTACTGTGTGAAAAAAAAAATGAAACACCCACCATTTTAATCTGTAGGGCATTTGCTTTAAAAAAATATATAATGTTTGGGGGTTCAAAGTAATTTTTTTGCAAAAAAAAAAAACTTTTTCATGTAAACAATAAGTGTCAGAAAGGGCTTTGTCTTCAAGTGGTTAGAAGAGTGGGTGATGTGTGACATAAGCTTCTAAATGTTGTGCATAAAATGCCAGGACAGTTCAAAACCCCCCCAAATGACCCCATTTTGGAAAGTAGACACCCCAAGCTATTTGCTGAGAGGCATGTCGAGTCCATGGAATATTTTATATTGCGACACAAGTTGCGGGAAAGAGACAAATTTTTTTTTTTTTTTTTTTTTTTTGCACAAAGTTGTCACTAAATGATATATTGCTCAAACATGCCATGGAAATATATGAAATTACACCCCAAAATACATTCTGCTGCTTCTCCTGAGTACGGGGATACCACATGTGTGAGACTTTTTGGGAGCCTAGCCGCGTACGGGACCCCGAAAACCAAGCACCGCCTTCAGGCTTTCTAAGGGCGTGAATTTTTGATTTCACTCTTCACTGCCTATCACAGTTTCGGAGGCCATGGAATGCCCAGGTGGCACAAAACCCCCCCAAATGACCCCATTTTGGAAAGTAGACACCCCAAGCTATTTGCTGAGAGGTATAGTGAGCATTTTGCAGACCTCACTTTTTGTCACAAAGTTTTGAAAATTGAAAAAAGAAAAAAAAAAATGTTTTTTCTTGTCTTTCTTCATTTTCAAAAACAAATGAGAGCTGCAAAATACTCACCATGCCTCTCAGCAAATAGCTTGGGGTGTCTACTTTCCAAAATGGGGTCATTTGGGGGGGTTTTGTGCCACCTGGGCATTCCATGGCCTCCGAAACTGTGATAGGCAGTAAAGAGTGAAATCAAAAATTTTCACCCTTAGAAATCCTGAAGGCAGTGATTGGTTTTTGGGGTCCAGTACGCGGCTAGGCTCCCAAAAAGTCCCACACATGTGGTATCCCCATAATCAGGAGAAGCAGCTAAATGTATTTTGGGGTGCAATTCCACATATGCCCATGGCCTGTGTGAGCAATATATCATTTAGTGACAACTTTATGAAAAAAAAAAAAAAAAAAAAAAAAAAAGTGTCACTTTCCCGCAACTTGTGTCAAAATATAAAATATTCCATGGACTCAATATGCCTCTCAGCAAATAGCTTGGGGTGTCTACTTTCCAAAATGGGGTCATTTTGGGGGGTTTTGTGCCACCTGGGCATTCCATGGCCTCCGAAACTGTGATAGGCAGTGAAGAGTGAAAGCAAAAATTTACACCCTTAGAAATCCTGAAGGCGGTGATTGGTTTTCGGGGCCCCGTACGCGGCTAGGCTCCCAAAAAGTCCCACACATGTGGTATCCCCATACTCAGGAGAAGCAGCTAAATGTATTTTGGGGTGCAATTCCACATAGGCCCATGGCCTGTGTGAGCAATATATCATTTAGTGACGACTTTTTGTAAATATTTTTTTTTTTTTTTTTTTTCTCATTTTTCAATCACTTGGGACAAAAAAAATAAATATTCAATGGGTTCAACATGCCTCCCAGCAATTTCCTTGGGGTGTCTACTTTCCAAAATGGGGTCATTTGGGGGGGTTTTGTACTGCCCTGCCATTTTAGCACCTCAAGAAATGACATAGGCAGTCATAAACTAAAAGCTGTGTAAATTCCAGAAAATGTACCCTAGTTTGTAGACGCTATAACTTTTGCGCAAACCAATAAATATACGCTTATTGACATTTTTTTTACCAAAGACATGTGGCCGAATACATTTTGGCCTAAATGTATGACTAAAATTTAGTTTATTGGATTTTTTTTATAACAAAAAGTAGAAAATATCATTTTTTTTCAAAATTTTCGGTCTTTTTCCGTTTATAGCGCAAAAAATAAAAACCGCAGAGGTGATCAAATACCATCAAAAGAAAGCTCTATTTGTGGGAAGAAAAGGACGCAAATTTCGTTTGGGTACAGCATTGCATGACCGCGCAATTAGCAGTTAAAGCGACGCAGTGCCAAATTGGAAAAAGACCTCTGGTCCTTAGGCAGCATAATGGTCCGGGGCTCAAGTGGTTAAAGAGATAAGACGACTGTTAAATAACCATACCTAAAAGTATGACTAAAAGGCAACTTTTTTATTTTTGGATACAGCAGCTCAGTATTAGAACACCTGTCAGGATTTTACTGCCATCTGTGCACCATATTTATTTGTCCTGTTTACTGTGATCACCAAGTGGACTTAGCAGGGTGGGGGAGGGGGGAGGAGGACTGACACAGCCCCCCCCCCCCCCCCCCCCTTACTTTACTGTAAAAAAAAAAAAAAAAAAGGAAGAAGAAGGTTTTGCCTTTCATTCTGCTTTAATAATTGGACCCAAACGGCATTGCTGCCTATACTGCACACTGAACAGACTTAAGCCACTCTAGAAGACAGGAGGAACAGAGGGCAATATTAGAAAATGCAACAATAAAAATAAATTGGACATTAAACTTGCATTACATTGAAGCAAGATGAATTTCCAAAGTGGAGGGTGCTGAAAATACTACAGCCATTCCTAGACGATGCTCATGTAAACCTGCAAGGAAAGCGATTACCTAAGAAAGGATCATTGCAGACTGCAAGCTTTGCAAAGAGCCAAAAAAATGGTAAACTGTTATTTGTATGAAAGAGTTTACTAATAATTTTTTATTGCCAAAGTCAATTTTATTTTGGGAACTGAGGCATAAAAAAAAATTAAAAAACAAAAATCTCAGGATTGAATGTAAGTTACATCTGCAGTTCAACAAGAGCTGCAGATTGTACTAGCGTAGCCTGCTCAATATGTCTGTCACTGTGCCAACCCCTTCCAAAATCAAAATGTGTTTGCTGCGTCACCAGCAAGTGATGCAACGCCTGTACTGATGTATACCATGTATATGTTGATGCTAGCTCACTGACCATGCATAGTGTGTCTTTCCTACATGCACCAATTATGCCACTATTACTTATTTGACTAATGTTAAATATCACCACAAACTTTAAGCTGGTAATTAAAACAAAAACCTGAAAAGAGGTCCCCATCAGTATGTATTTTATGAGAGTATGTGTATATTAAGTAATAGAGGTAAACACATATCTAGGAGCAAAGAGCCACAAACCTGCAACCCCATACCCAGTCCACAGATTGAAGAACCGCCACTCAAACACTGCTTTTTGTGGCATTGTGACCAATCGCTGCTGTGGTCATGCAAATATGCAAACTCATGGTACCGATTGGTTAGTAAAATAAACTAAACTAAACATATTAGCATGTGTTACAGGGCTATATACAAGCAGATGAGCTCGGATTTTGAAGGAACTCTTTACTCCAAACCACTGCCACCCAAGCAAGTGCTGTCAGGGCATTACCCACAGCTGTATGTACATGAAGAGGCATGGATGCTTGTGACATCATTGACCTAATATGGCCATATGAGGTCATATGCATCCCTGCCCCTGCGGGGAAGTACAGCTACAGGGTGGGGAATTCCTTGGCTGCAGATGATGGGATCAAACCCAAGCACATCCCTGTTCACAAACATAGGACAGAATAGGCATATCGTAGACAGCATGCTCCACAAGGGCTTAGATATTCATTGTATGGCGTGTTCGTAAACGAACGCAAATGCAAGTCATGCCCACATTTATAGCAGGAATTCTAGCGCAAAATCTCTTCTGTAACTCTAAACATGTAATCTGTAAAAACTTTTTAAAGCATCGCCTATGGAGATTTCTAAGTACAGTAGTTTGTCGCATGACAGGTTAGGTATCCATTTACTCGGCGTACATTTGTACTACATTATACAAAAAAAAAAAAATATTGGGCTAACTTTACTATTTTTTTTTTTTAATTCATTAAAGTGTATTTTTTCCAAAAAAGTTGCTTTTGAAAGAGCGCTGTACAAATACAGTGCGACATAAAATATTGCAACACTGCCATTTTATTCTCTAGGATAGATAGACACACATGTATATACACACACAAAAAAAATACTGATTTTTAACTTGTAAGCACTAAGCAACAAAAGTCAGAAAAAGGCAGTTTCTTTAAGTGGTAAAAAGGTAAGTTCACCTTTACAGAAAAATCTGTAAGGTGAACTTACACGGGATGCCCTCCTCACACCATCCCGCTGACCTGCATGGCGGCAATCTCCAGTTCTGAGCCCAGGTATAGCCGCCTCACGGCTCTGGAGCTTAGAAATCCCCGCAGCTCAATCTCCAAAACTTTTAGGAGCAGCGCTAACCAATCAGAACCCAAGTAGACCATCCTCTCAACAGGGAAGAAGAGAGAAAGCTGAGGGGATTTCTAAGCGCTGGAGCCGTGAGGCAGCTGAATCAGGGCTCAGAACGGGAGATTGCCGCCATGCAGGTCAGCGGGACTGGGGCAGGGGGGGGGCGTCCTGTGCAAGTTCACCTTATAGATTTTTCTGTAAGGGTGAACCTACACTATAAGGCTGAACTCCTGGAATTTTTTTTTTAACTTACATTGGTGCAGCTAGGTTACATTTAATCTTCATCTCACATCCACAGGGCAAGTGCAGATGCTGAAATTCACTGTAGTAGTCTGTCCTACATACAGTCAGCGCTTGTCTCTTCTGAGTGCTGCTCAAGCAACTTCCTGTCTGTAGACTGAACCTCCACCATTCAGAGAACATCTTGTAATTATTTTTTCATACAAGGCATTCTCTGATTGGATGAGGTAAAGATTGTTCAAACATCTGCCCCTCCTCTCTGCCACAACCAGAGATCCTTTCTTTGCTGAATGGTAGAGGTGCCAACCAAGTGACCCCATGTTCTGTACACAGGCAGCAAGCTGCTCAAAAAGCTTCCAGAGGAGACGTGCTGACTATGTAGGCCAGACTCCTACAGGGCCCTTCATAAGTGACATAAGGATAATGACTTGTAACCAAGCTAGACCAATGTAAGTTTTTTTTTTTTCTCTTTAAAGAGAAACACCACAATTTCTAGAGTTTAGCTTTAACCCTTTCGCTGCCAAAGCAGTTTTTAAGTTTTTTGCACACGTTTAAAAAAATATTTTAGGCCTGAAGATTACACAAAACTCCAAACATTATATATTTTCTGAAAGCAGGCACGCCACAGAATAAAATAGTGGTAGTTCCAATTTTGCAATTTTTTTAGGTCACATGATATTACTGCAAGGGTATAGGAAACCCAATATTGCAGTAAAAAAAAAAAAAAAAAAAAAAAAAAAAAAAACCACCACCACACTAATGTGTATTTAACAAATGCCATAAATGACCCAAATTTTGGTAAAATATAAAAGACGAGGTTGCACCGATTAAATAGATACCCAACATGCCAAGCCTTGAATTTTTTTGTGCCCGAGAAATGGCGTCAAACTTCAGTACCTTATATTTTCTATAGGGGGCCTTTGAAGAGTCACCTATAGGCATCAGTTTAGTGTTATGGGCGAGGTCTGGTGCTAGAATTATTGCCCTCACTCCGGCATACGCGGCGATACGTAACATGTGTATCGCAATCGTCAGTTTCACATGTAGGCATGCCGACTCATGAGTTTACATTTGTGCGTGTGTATATGTGGGGGGGGGCCTCAATATTTTTTTTTTGGAGGGGGGGGGGGGATTTTATGTGCTTGGGTGTAACTATTTTTTTGTAAAAAAAAAAAAAATACATTTTTTTAGGTCACTTTTTTTCCCCATCACATAGGAGACAAACAGTCTTATGTGATGATTTTTTGGTGACAGATTCTCTTTGAGATATGCAGGGTCTAAAAAAACCTACATGTCTCCCCAGTACTCCACTGAATGTTTTGCAATGCAGATCGCATTGCAAAACATCCTACACCGGCAAATCGAGCCGGGGACACTGAGAACTGACAGTCTGCCTGTCAGTTTCACACACAATCCCTGTGGCTGCAGCCACGGGATTGTGTGCAATACCCCTCTGCCGTTAGGTCCATACGACATACAGACCTGGCGGCGAAAGTTTTAAAATAGAACTAAAGCCTTCATAGTGAAGGAAGCCGCCATCCTAGCCTCTGATCTATAGTTGGTGCTACACATGCTCAGTATGACACCAGCTATTTGATGGCTTGACAGTCCAGTTGAGAGCACAAGCAACTGACTTATCATTCATGTCATGCCTTGAACATAAGGGTTTTGGGAAATCATGAAATCGCTGGGTTTAGTTTTACATTCAGTAGATTTTCATAGTGAGCCATCATTGGTAAAAGAGGATTGTACTACGTGATACAAACACAGCCAATATAACAGCACCACTTAACCACACATGTGGACTTATGTCATGCTGTGTGTGTTATTTTTACAGCACCATTTATGTCATATGTATACATGTATATTGGTTGGCCATACACTAAACAATCTGATAGTACAATCTCCTTTATATCTATCAGTTCTTCAGTTTTGATCACTAAAGGGATTCCCCCATCCACACCGTTGAGGTGGATGGAGGAATCCTCCCTGCGGTTATTGTATTCTGATAGCTGACATTCCTCTTTTGTCAGACTACCTTGATCAGTGTGTTGTAGTCCATTGGCTGCATGCACACATTGAAGCAACATTTTCCCAACAAGCCCATTCAAGAGCAATCAATTGCTTTTGAACAGAAACAGCCACAAATGGATCAAAGTTTGGCTGGTGCCTGCTGAACTTCAATCCAGCAATAGCCAACTTAAAGGCTTCACATTATAGAAAAAATAAAAATAAAATGTACATAAAAAAATTAAAACAAATTATAATGGTCATTATTTTTCTGTATCCTGCAAAGCATTGCACCCACAATCAGCAAGGTCAGGCTCCTGCAGAATGTCAGTATAGCCGTCTACTCATACCTCCCATACAGGCAGACAGTTACTGGAGCGCACAAAGATCAATTAATTCAACCAGCCCTCAGAAAGAGCTACAATCTGACTGCCACGGTGGCAGGTGGTAGCTGTTCATTCATTCATTCAAAGATCGCTGTGAATGGTTGTGTAGGGGAAGCCCCACAGGGCCGTGCTCTTTTTAAATTGTGACAGTGGATTCGGGGAGAAGATCCCACAAAATGAGAACTTATCCTTTAAATCAGGGGTCTCAAACTGTTGCGAAACTACAAGTCCCATTATGCCTGTGGTACTCATGGTAATTGTAGCTTCACAACAGCTGGAGGGCTGCCAGTTTGAGACCCCTGCTTTAAAAAGTGATTGTAAAGTCTTGTTTAAAAAAAAAAAAAAAACCCACAACATGTTATACTTACCTGCTCTGTTGCAGTGGATTTGCACAGAGCAGCCCCGATCCTCCACATCTTCTCGGTCCCCTCCCTCCTGTCGAGTGCCCCCACAGCAAGCGGCTTGCTGTAGGGGCACCTGTGCCAAGTCACAGCACCCTGTGTCCATTCAGACAGAGCCCTGATCCAACCCCAGCCCTTCTCTCTCTCCTGATTGGATCCCTGACTTTGATCAACAGCCGTGTAAGCCAATGGTGGTGCTGCTGTGTCTCAGCAAATCAGGAGGGAGAGTCTTGGATGGTCGATGGACTCGTGGAAATCTCTGGACAGAGATGGGGCTTTAGTATTAGGGGTGCTGGAGAGGTTGCTGTACACAGAAGGCATTTATTATTTCAATGCAGAGGATGCATTAAGATAAAAAAAATTTCTGAGTTTATAACTCCTTTAAGCAACGGCTATGCAAAGGGTTCATCTACACTAGCATTGGCCCTCTGAAGAGTGATCAGGGGTGGATCACATTTCAGAAGGTGTCAAGGTAGCGAGAAAGCGTTATGGAGCATTGCATGTGGTTTCGGCATTTGGCTGGTGCCTGCTAAATTGCGATCCATCTTTGGCCAGCTTAAACCTTAGTTTTTCTGTTTTGTTTTTAATACCAAACATGTTATACTTACCTGCTCTGTGCAGTGGTTTTGTAGAGAACAGCTCTGACCTGCTTCTTTTCGCGTCCCCTGCTGGCGCTCCTGGCTCCTCCCACACAAGCAGTGCCCCCAGAAAAAGCAGCTTGCCCCGGGGGCACCACTACGTGTTAGCTCCTGGGCAGCTGCTCTAAGAATCTATAAGACACATAGCCACGGCTCGCAGGCTGCGTTTGACAGCAATGGAAGCCAATGGGCTTCCACTGCTGTCTCAGCCAATGAAGAGGGAGAGTCCCGGGACAGCCAAGGCTCTCATAAGCATCGCCCGATCGGAGGGAGATCAATTAAGAATGGGGGGGGGGGGGGGCACTGCACCTTTATGCATAGAATAGAATGATGCAAAAATGTTAAAAAAAAAAAAAAAAAACCTTTTGCCTTTAGAACTATTTAAATATCATGCCTGACTTAATAGAAGAGATTGTTCTGCTGTAAAGGAGATTGTATGAACAGCCTCACACAACCAAGACACATAATGACAGCTCCAGTGAATCATGAAGGAGCTGTGTGTTAATGACCTGCTATGACCCAATCACACGTCACTATGCCCCATATACTGCCAGTGCCCCATATACTGCCAGTGCCCGTCACCCTGACACTTCCGCAACTCCCGGCCCCAGTGATCGGACCATGTGACATCACAGATCCGTCCTCATCACATCATCGGGATACATGCAGCCATCTGATCAATGAACAGTGTGGACGGATTACCTCTCCTCTGGGCGCTGTGCTGTACAGGACATCCATTGTTATACGGAACCCAGATCTTCTTCAGGGGATTCTGGGTCAGCTCCCGGGGAGACTCTGCCATGGCTGGAGCCCAGTACAAGGCTGTCCACACACTGCGCTCCTTTCACTCACCCCACCAGCACTGCACAATACTGAGCCCTGAGTGCAGACAAATCCAGGCTCCGCCCCTCCGCTCTGATTGCACAAACAGCCCACACCTCCGGAGAACCGACCGAGACTCCACCCAGGGGAGGGGACATTTACCACAACTACACTTATACATCCGCATTACAGTCTGCCACCGTACTGATCCTAGCAGACGCGCATGTTAGGTGTATGCAGGAACCGAGGCGGATTCTACCTTATGCAGGAGATCGGTGTATGTATTAGGATCACCTCGCTTTTTATTATATCGGCTTCATCTAGGGTTTAACCACTTTAGCCCTGGAAGATTTACCCCCCCCCCCTTCATGACCAAGACATTTTTTGTTATACGGCACGGTGTTGCTTTAACTGACAATTGTGCGATGCTGTACCCAAATACAACTGATGTGGTTTTTTCCCCACAAATAGAGCTTTCTTAGTGGGATTTGATCACCACTGTGGGTTTTTATTTTTTGCACTATAAACAAAAGAAGATTGACAATTTCAAAAACATTTTACTTTCTGCTATAAAACATATCCATCAAAAAATCAAATGTATTCATCAATTTAGGCCAATATGTTCTGCTACATATATTTGGTAAAAAAAAAAAATCTCTATAAGTGTATATTGATTGGTTTACGTAAAAGTTATAGCGCCCACAAACTATGATAGAGATTTATGGATTTTTAAATGTTTTATTTCTTTTTTTAAAGTAATGGTGGCGATCAGCAATTTTTAGTGGGACTGTGACATTGCAGCAGACAAATCAGACAAAATGCACTGTCACTGTATCAATGACACTGGCAAGGAAGGTGTTAACCTCAGGGGTTAAGTGTGCTCCTAGGAAGTGCGTTCTAACTGTGGAGGGAATGCAAAGACAGAGATCCGAAACACAAAATCTCCTTTTTCCCCTCTCCTGAGAACGATCGGCGGGTCCCAGCAGACATCGTGTCCACCAGACCCACGGATTGTCTGGACACAGTGGTAGCGGGTCGCTGGCAGCGCACCCCAGACCCTGTGTACAAAATCACCTACAGGTACATGATTTCACACTGGCCAAAGAAAGAATCAAAATTCATTCAGTTCAGCAGGGACCAGCCAGATTTCAATCCATCTATTGCCTTTCCCACTAGGGAGCAATCTATATAACAATCGGCTCACAAACAGGAATGTTGGAAAATATCAACTCAGCACATGAAGTCAATGGGCTTCAGCACTGATCAGTATATTCTGACATTGGAAGAGTCCCTGCTATCACTATACAATAGTACAGAAGGGAGATTCTGTTCACTTTTTAAAAAATATATATGATATATATGAACCTGCATAATAGAGAATGATGGCATTCTGTACTTTCCAGATTAATCTGGTTTTGTGGAATAATGTGAAACTCTGCTCTCCTCCCACAATACAGAGCCTGGAATCCAAGTGGTCAATTACCATACTTATATGATGGTGGAGCGGAGCATGCATAGTCCTGTTTAATTTTGATTTCGCGGAATGTCAAAACATACACAGGAGTTTCTTGCTTTGACAGCAGATCTAGGAGGCAGAGGAGTGCAAGAAAGATCACTGTAGGAGAACTTGCTCTGAAGCAGTGGTCGTCAGATATGCCCCCTTGCTTGTCTGGGGTACTATTCCTCCCACGGACACCAGCAATGGGGCATAAATCCTGCAACTGATAGGGCACTATTCTTCCTGCTAATATCAGTGATGGGTCACTCTTCCTCACGCTAATACCAGTGATGGGCCACTCTTCCTCACGCCAGTACCAGTGATGGGTCACTCTTCCTCACGCTAATACCAGTGATGGGCCACTCTTCCTCACGCCAGTACCAGTGATGGGTCACTCTTCCTCACGCCAGTACCAGTGATGGGTCACTCTTCCTCACGCCAGTACCAGTGATGGGTCACTCTTCCTCACGCCAGTACCAGTGATGGGTCACTCTTCCTCACGCCAGTACCAGTGATGGGTCACTCTTCCTCACGCCAGTACCAGTGATGGGTCACTCTTCCTCACGCCCGTACCAGTGATGGGTCACTCTTCCTCACGCCCGTACCAGTGATGGGTCACTCTTCCTCACGCCAGTACCAGTGATGGGTCTCTCCTCCTCACGCCAGTACCAGTGATGGGTCACTCTTCCTCACGCCAGTACCAGTGATGGGTCACTCTTCCTCACGCCAGTACCAGTGATGGGTCTCTCCTCCTCACGCCAGTACCAGTGATTGGTCACTCTTCCTCACGCCAGTACCAGTGATGGGTCTCTCCTCCTCACGCCAGTACCAGTGATTGGTCACTCTTCCTCACGCCAGTACCAGTGAGGGTCTCTCCTCCTCACGCCAGTACCAGTGATTGGTTACTCTTCCTCACGCCAGTACCAGTGATTGGTCACTCTTCCTCACGCCAGTACCAGTGATGGGTCTCTCCTCCTCACGCCAGTACCAGTGATGGGTCTCTCCTCCTCACGCCAGTACCAGTGATGGGTCTCTCCTCCTCACGCCAGTACCAGTGATGGGTCTCTCCTCCTCACGCCAGTACCAGTGATGGGTCTCTTCTCCTCACGCCAGTACCAGTGATGGGTCTCTCCTCCTCACGCCAGTACCAGCGATGGGTCACTCTTCCTCACGCCAGTACCAGTGATGGGTCACTCTTCCTCACGCCAGTACCAGCGATGGGTCACTCTTCCTCACGCCAGTACCAGTGATGGGTCACTCTTCCTCACGCCAGTACCAGCGATGGGTCACTCTTCCTCACGCCAGTACCAGTGATGGGTCACTCTTCCTCACGCCAGTACCAGTGATGGGTCACTCTTCCTCACGCCAGTACCAGTGATGGGTCACTCTTTCTCACGCCAGTACCAGTGTTGGGTCACTCTTCCTCCCACTAATACTAATGATGGGGTACTATTCCTTAAAAATTAATACCAATGATGGGGCATTATTCCTCCACAGAATACACATGATGAACACTATTCCTTCTCCTATTGACCACAAGGGCTATAGTACATACAATTGTTTTCCCTTCACTGACCACCACCCTTGTTTACTTCCACTGATGCTGGAACATTTTTTACTCCCAGTAGCCTCCATAAAGTCCAAAGAACAGGAAATTGACCCTTTGTTTCGATAGCTTGGAGACCCATGCCCTAAAGTGAACCTGGCACTTTGTCTTCCATGAGCAAAGTATACGGTTACTTTAAAGTGGAGGTAAACTCCACTTTTGAACTTGTACCTACAGGTAAGCCTACAATAAGGCTTACCTGTAGGTACAGTGAATATCCTAAACTTGCACTATTTAGGAGATATTCACAAGCAATGCTGCTGGTGATATCACCGGCCCATGCGCTCTGAAGGGATGGCATATCCGCACCATACCTTCAGAGCACAGTCTGGAGCCGAGGGTTCCCGTGTGCATGCTTGGGAGTGACATCACCCCGCCATTCACACAGCCGGAGCTTGCGAATTCCAAAGGAAGAGCGGGTGAAGATGGCAGCGCCGGGTATCTGTGACAGCACGGTGCGGGAGGGATCCGCTTTACAGGTAAGTCTGTCAGAATGTGCGAGTATGCGATGAATACTAGTACATTATGACAACCCTGCAGGGGGGCCCAGTTAATGTTTGTTTTAGTGGCGGTTTACTACAGCTCTAAGTTTATTATACATATGAAAGCTACTACCACTTCTGTTTTCAGCAGCAAGTGCGGTCCATGTTTGTCAACTTGTACCTTTCCACGTAGTAAAAGTCTGGGAAATATGCTGTGTAACCAGCCTGATGAGTCGCTGAACTAGAAGAAGTCAGTAGTTTGCTAATATGAAATTTAGATGGATGACATTCTTCATGCTACAGATCTCTCTACAGGTGAATCAGGTTGCATCTTCTAAGGATGAAAGTCTCAGAGCAGCTTCTACTTGCTGGGCCCAAACTAAAGCGCATGCACACCCTGCTGTGGCACTAAGTCATTGTTCACATCATATTCTTGGGTCACAGAATCAGTAGAGCATGCAATTCAATTTCACGGGAACATCACACATCAACTTATGAATCCAAAGGCATGTTTTCCTTTACAAGTCAGAAGAATGTTTTTAGCAATTAGAGACATCATATCCTGGAAATCTTTATTACACTAGTTACAACAGACCTATTAAAGAAGAGTTCCAACGCCATATAGCACTTTTTATTAAAAAAAAATCCTTCCATTAGCAGCATAGGCTTCTAATGTGGCTCTCATTTGTCTTCTAATTTTCGGCAATATAGATTAGATTATATATAAAAACTTACCTTATATTACCTCTTCTTGTGCATTCCCATCTTGCTTGTGGGCAGGTGAAGCCCACAAGGATATTCTTCCGGGACATGGTGCTGCTGAATAACCAGCATGCACCGCTCGTTCTCACGCATGCGCAGTATGGACACATCGCAGCGCTCTAAACGCAATGCTAGCCCTCGGCGCTGCCCACTGACTCCTGGGAAATGATGACAAGCATCTCCCAGGAGCACTAGCGAGCACAGGCGCCGAGGGAAATGATGTCAGGTGCCGCGGAGAGGAAGTGGCAGAATACAAGGGACTAGGGTTGCATCGATACCGATACTGGTATCGGTGCTGATACTAAGCATTTGCTTAGTATCAGCGGCAGAAAAAAAAAAAAAAAACAACATACACAGTAATTCTGAACTTCATTGTTCATTTTCCCTAATGCTCCTGGGGAATGCTTGTCATCATTTCCCAGGAGTCAGTGGGCAGCATCGAAGGCTAGCATTGCGTTTCCAGCGCTGTGATGTGTCCATACTGCACATGCTGGTTATTCAGCAGCACCATATCCCGGAAGAATATCCTTGTGGGTTTCACCTGCCCACAAGCAAGATGGGAACGCACAAGAAGAGGAAATATAAGGCAAGTTTTTATCTAATCTAATCTATATTGCCGAAAATTAGAAGACAAATGAGTGCCAGATTAGAAGACTATGCTGCTAATTGAAGGATTTTTTTCATTAAAAAAAGTGCTATATGTCGTTGGAACTCTGCTTTAATATCTCTGTTGCAACTAGTTTTATTGTGTAATAAAGATTTCCAGGATATGATGTTTTTGTCTCAGTGGATGCAAGGAAAATGCAGGGAACTCCCTGATGAAGTCACGTGACCATGACATCACACGTAGGGACGGAAAGGCACTCAGACTGACGCTGGCAAACCAGCTTGCCGCTCTTGGAGTACGGTCAATTGTTGTTTTATTTAATGTGAGTACCCTCACTGTTTACTATTAATAAAAGCCACTTGGTTTAAAAATACTACACAGATTTATATACACATGTGGGTACCTCATTACCACAAGGTAAGAGGCCACTCTCACTAGTGTGTGTCTTTGCACGAAGAGGAGATTATTATTAATTTTTCTCGGCACCTTTTGTTTACACCTTAATGTTCCTTGCACAAAGAAGACAGGACTTGCTGTTTTGCACAGTTTATTTGCACAGGAAGACTTTTGCTGGTTTTGCACAATTTTGCATCTTTGCATAGTTAATTTTTTTGCATATTATATATATATTTATTATTGCAATGTGTCAACATACATTATTAGCATTATCTATGCACTTTGAAAACAGTCACTTTATTTATCTACCGTGGATAGTGTTTGTATTATTGATCCGTTTCGGTTTATTTATTCACCTATTTGCATGTGTACTGCTACCTTTAGCAGCACATTGCTTTTTTATCCAGTTTTCTTTTGAACAGCGCAGCACCAACCCCCACTTGTTTTAACCACTTGACCACTGGGCACTTAAACCCCCTTAATAACCAGACCAATTTTCAGCTTTCGGTGCTCTCACACTTTGAATGACAATTACTCAGTCATGCAACACTGTACCCAAATGAAATTTTTGTCCTTTTTTTCACACAAATAGAGCTTTCTTTTGGTGGTATTTAATCACCGCTGGGTTCTTTATTTTTTGTGTTATAAAAGAAAAAAGACAGAAAATTCTGTAAAAAAAAATGAATTTTTCTTCGTTTCTGTTATAAAATTTTGCAAATTAGTAATTTTTCTTCATATATTTTGGCCAAAATTTATACCGCTACATATCTTTGGTAAAAATAACCCAAATCGGTGTATATTATTTGGTCTTTGTGAAAGTTATAGAGTCCACAAGCTATGGTGCCAATATCTGAAAATTGATCACACCTGATGGCAGGGTCTTGAGACCCTAACATGCCAGAAAAGTACAAATACCCCCCAAATGACCCCTTTTTGCAAAGAAGACATTCCAAGGTATTTAGAAAGATGCATGGTGAGTTTTTTGAAGTTGTCATTTTTTCCCACAATTCTTTGCAAAATCAAGATTTTTTTTTTCTTTTTTCACCAAATTGTCATATTAGCAGGTTATTTCTCACACACAGCATATGCATACCACAAATTACACCCCAAAACACATTCTGCTATTACTCCCGAGTATGGTGATACCACACGTGTGAGACTTTTACACAGCGTGGCCACATACAGAGGCCCAACATGCACGGAACACCATCAGGCGTTCTGGAGTGCCCAGGCCAATTCTGACATTTCTCACCTACATGTAAAAATCATAATTTATTTGCTAGAAAATTACATAGACCCCCAAAACATTATATATATTTTTTTAGCAAAGACCCTAGAGAATACAATGGCGGTCGTTGCAACTTTTTATCTCGCACGGTATTTGTGCAGCAATTTTTCGAACAAGTTTTTTTTTTTTTAAAAACAGTTTTGTGCTTTCAAAAAAAACAAAACAGTAAAGTTAGCCCAATGTTTTTACATAATGTGAATAATGAAGTTCTGCCAAGTAAATAGATACCTAACATGTCACCCTTTAAAATTGCACACGCTCGTGGAATGGCGCCAAACTTCGCTACCTAAAAATCCCCATAGGAGACGCTTTAAAAAATTTTACTGGTTACATGTTGTGAGTTACAGAGGAGGTCTAAAATTATTGCTCTCGCTCTACCGATCGCAGAGATACCTCACATGTGTGGTTTGAACACCATTTTCATATGTGGGCGCAACTTACGTATGCGTTCGCTTCTGACTGCGAGCACACGGGAGAAAATTTTTATTTTTTATTTTTTTTTATTGTTCATTTTACTTTATTTATTTTAGTTTGAGGCTTTTATTTCTATTACAAGGAATGTAAACATCCCCTGTAATAGGAATATGGCATGACAGGTCCTCTTTACAGTGAGATATGGGGTCAATAAGACCTCACATCTCACCTCTAGGCTGGGAAGCCTGAAATAAAAAAAAATAAAAAAATGATCCTGGCTTCGATCGTAGCGGTGAGTCGGTAGAAGCACCTGAGGGGGGGGGGCGTCCCCTCTCGCCTCCCGTAAGAACAATCAAGCAGTGGAACAGCCGCTATGATCATTCTTATGGTGTAGGGAATCGCCGGCTGAAAAAGATGATATCTGAATGATGCCTGTAGCTGCACCCATCATTCAGATATCCCTGCACAAAGTCAAGGACGTCGTATGATGGCCGGTGGGCAGGAAGTGGTTAAAAAACTTTTTTTAACACAAAGTTGTCCATTTAAATAATATTTCTAACACGCATGTAAATACCAAAAATGACACCCCGAAATAGATTCTCCTACTCCTCCTGAGTATGGCGATACCACATGTGTGAGACTTCCACAGCCTGGCCACATACAGAGGCCGAGTATGGCTGAGCATGGCAAAGTATGGCTGGGTATCACAGGGTATGGCGGGGTATGGCGGGGTATGGCGGAGTAATGCACAGGGTCATTGCAGAGTATTGCACAGGGTCATTGCAGAGTATTGCACAGGGTCATTGCAGAGTATTGCACAGGGTCATTGCAGAGTATTGCACAGGGTTGCACAGGATCATTGCAGAGTATTGCACAGGGTTGCACAGGATCATTGCAGAGTATTGCACAGGGTTGCACAGGATCATTGCAGAGTATTGCACAGGGTTGCACAGGATCATTGCAGAGTATTGCACAGGGTTGCACAGGATCATTGCAGAGTATTGCACAGGGTTGCACAGGATCATTGCAGAGTATTGCACAGGGTCATTGCAGAGCATGGGGGGATGGCTGAGGATGGATGGATGTGACTGTACATGTCACTGAGCTGCGCTGTGGGCACTACACATCCAGCCCACAGCGCGGCTCTCATCCGATCTCTCCCCCTCTGTACCGATCGGTACAGAGAGGGGAGGGAGGAACCGGCATCATGACATGACGCCAGTTTGTTTACATGTGATCGCTCCGTCATTTGACGAAGCGATCACATGGTAAACGGCCGCGATCAGCGGTCGTTTACCGTGATCCGTGATGCGCCGGCTCCTCTGGACCCAGCGGTCACGGATGTTCCCGTGTGCGCGCCCCAGGGGGCGCGCAGGAGCAGTTTTCTGGAATCACGTCATAGGACGTGATCCCAGAGTTATCCAGCCGCTCTGCAGCCGTCATTTGGCTATGGGGCGGTTGGCAAGTGGTTAAATACTCATTTTGCCACATGAAGTAATAGATTACAAATACAGCAAAACGTGCAGTAAAAAATGTGCAACTCGAACCACACCAAAATGTCCCATGAGCTACTTTGCCATGTGTAGCGCAGCCCATTAAAATCACCGGGCTGCTATGTGTGTGTCACTGGAAAAAAAAAGCCAAAAAACATGCATTCCCGCTACTCTAGGTGGGAATGGGGTCTAAAAGTGAATTTGGTGCGTTTCCACAAGGCAATAGATGCATCAAGGTGAAAAAACATGAGAGTTTACAACCCCTTTAACACATATTGCAATACATTTTTAAGCTGGCCAACTGCATCAAAGTAATCCCTTTATGGCCATTCCCCAACCTGCCCTGCAAACGTGGACACAATGCCAACATGAAACAGACACAAATTGGGGAACAGCCACTAGGTTCAGGTCTGACCACCGAGCTGCAATGCTGCTGACCTGTAATGGTATAAATTGAGGGTTAGCAATTAAATGTGTGAAAAATTTGCCTTTTGATGTGTTTATTAGTTTGCCACAATATATCCCACATCTTAAAGTGTTACTAAACCCAGTAATATTAAAATAGTTGACACCCCCCCCCCCAGCTTATATATATCTTCTTTTTACATGAAAATACTGCCACTTTTTCCCTTTCGCTGATCTGTATACCACGATTACATGATAAACTGCAGCGTTTCTCCAGTGCTGAGATTTCAGGTGGGTGGAAATTTTCCCTGCAGCCTGTTTACATGCCCACATGTGCAGGGCCGGTGCTACAACTAGGAAAAATAGGCAACCGCCTAGGGCGCACTGCTGCCTAGGGGCGCCCAACCACTGGTGTTCCTACTCTTCTCTCTGCAACAAGCAACTAAGTCTCACCATCAGCAGGCAACCGCCACTCCATTCGTGCAGTGTCAGAGGCGGTCTCGACTGCCGAATGAATGGAAGCATCATTGATGGCCACTAGTAGGCTAGATTGATGGGCGCTGGTGAGGCTGCATTTGATGGGCGCTGGTGAGGCTGCATTTGATGGGCGCTTCATTAAAAAGGTGGGGTATACATGGGCAGGACAAAGGGGGTGGAGTCAGGGGTGGAGCCAAGGGGGTGTGTGGCAAAATGAGGTTTCGCCTAGGGTGTCAAAAATCCTTGCACCAGCCCTGCACATGTGATGCCAATATCATTAGATCTGGCTATCTCTGAGAACAAGTAACTTCTCTCCAGCATAAAAGACAACTGAGAATGTGCAGGTTGGCTAGTGCCTGTGTGTTAGCTGGCCTTTCCAAACTAGGCATTGCATGAGAGGGAGGATCTGTGCATACAGCATAAAGCAGCCTTTTACACAATGCCGAGGATTAACCCCTTAAGTTCCACAGTGAATATAATAAGCATGCTATGCTGCATATATAGACAAATTTTACTGTTGTGGGTTTAGTGACACTTTAAAAGTATATTTAGGCAATAAGGCTGTAACTCGCTTTCTAAACTGTTTCTGTATCCAAAGCGAAATTACCCAAGTCCTAGATACTTATCAATTCTAACCTACACCCTGGCAATACTTTTGAAAGTCTTGCAAGCCTAAATCAGCCAAAATACCTTTGTCTGGTTAGCAGTTGATAAGTCTAGGATTTCCAACCTGACCAAATTAAATCTCTTATTAGGTCTCTAGAAGTTAATATAAAAGGATATGGGTAGAGGTAGGGGGATTGGCAGCATTTGATAGGTCATGGCAAGAGATTTGTTTTCACTAATCCAATATGCCCTAGCCAAAAAATACTTGCAAACTCCATCTTTCCAGATAACCCTTAAGCAGGGGGTAAAAGTTTTAGCTATAGGGATTAAAAGGGATCACTACTTAAATGAATCCCCAGGTACTCCCAAGTAAGACACTATGGGGTTACTAAAACTAGAATGTGCAAAATCTGGTGCAGGTCTGCTTAGAAATCAATCGGCTTCCAAGTTTTTTGTCAACGCTTAGGCTGGATTCACACCTATGGAGTTTTAGTGCTTTTTGCATTTTGCAGATTTGCACTACAGTCCATTTAACATGGTTTCCTATTGAACACGTTCTGTAGTGCAAACCTGCAAAATGCAAAAAGCGCTGAAAATGCATAGGTGTGAATCCAGCCTTAAAGTGGATATAAACTCTCACACATACCCAGTGAAGTGAACAGCCTCAGATGATACACAGGGATGAAACAAGTCTCCCTACATAAGTTTTACATGTATAGCTGCAGTCTTCAGATGTATATATCCTTTAGAAAGTGCACATCGTGTTAGGCTACTTTCACACTGGGGCAACAGGGGCGTCGGTGGTAAAGCGCTGCTATTTTTAGCGGCGCTTTACCGTCGTTTTAGCGGCTCTATTCGGCCGATAGCCGGGCGCTTTTAACCCCCGCTAGCAGCCTAAAAACGGTTAAAACCGCCCGCTGCAGCAGCACTTTGCCGGCGTTTCGGTGGCGCTGCCCATTGATTTCAATGGGCAGGGGTGCTTTAGGAGCGGTGTATACACCACTCCTACAGCGCTGCAAAGATGCTGTTTGCAGGACTTTTTTTACCGTCCTGCCAGCGCACAGCTCCAGTGTGAAGCACTCAGGCTTTCACACTGGAGTGAGAGGAGAGGCTCTTTACAGGCGCTATTTTTAGCGCTATAGCACCTGTAATGCACCTCAGTGTGAAAGCAGCCTTACAGATTTTTCTCTTCCTGTTCAGCACTGGGAGTGGATTAAGGCATACAGTCAAGACAGCTGATTGGAGGAGAGGCCCACACCGCCTCTCCACATTGGCAAAGGAAGGAAAGAATGTGCAGAGCTCTGCTCTGACTATTCAAGCTCTGTGCTAATTTATAGCAACCTCCCACAACACAAATTTTAGAACTTGTTAAGAAGTTATCAGGCTGATAACAGAGCTACAGAGCAGGAAAAAGCCACAGGAGTGCTTTGGAGAGAGATAAGAAAACACTACAACTATATGTGCCCAGCTCAAATTTCATAAATCGTGTTTACATCCACTTTAATTAGATTTTGCACTCTCAAGTTATAGTAAATCAACCCCTATATTATTACGTTTTAGTTTTTAGGTATATTACCACTTCAATAAAAAAACTTGTTTAGTTTACATTAGACTTGAACAGGTTTCTAGATCAGTGTGCAAAGCTGTATGCACTGGGGATTTTTAGCTTTATGTGGGAAAAGGTCCCCTTTAATAATTAATAGCTTGAGCTAAGGTAAACAACAAATTAAGGCCTATGCAACGTCCATCTAAACCTACTAACTAGCAAATACTACCTTACTCAAAGTTTGACAATGCTGCTATCCAAGGGTGGCTATGCTGTTCCTCTGTAGATACAGCGGAGAAGTAAGCATAGCAACCCTAAGGCAGGAGGGGTAATACTAGGTGAAAAAGAAACAAAAACAAAACAAAAAACACAACACACAACCTAACCCAGCTACCTCATTAAAGAACTATAGATTTATTTATTTTTTTCTCTTGGGTTTAGATACAGCTCACAAGATAACACACAAACAATAAAAAGCAGAAGGGAAGCGAGAGGTGCCAGCTCAGATCTCAACAACCCCAAATCCAGATTTCTATCTTATTAAATAATTTTACCAATAGAAAATGGGAGCTCACCCCCTTAGTTAACTGGAAGCCCAGAATGTATACTGTAGATGGATTAGGGACAGTATGACCCCTTTCCCACTGAGGCATTTTTCAGGCACTAAAGGGCTAAAAATAGCGCCTGTAAAGCACCTGAAAAACGCCTCCTCTGCAGCCCCAGTGTAAAAGCCCCGAGTGCTTTCACACTGGAGCTGTGCGTTTGCAGGACATTAGAAAAAGTTCTGCAAGCAGCATCTTTGGAGCGGTATATACACTGCTCCTCCACCACCTACGCTGATTGAAATGAATGGGCACTGCTGCCGAAGCGCCGCTTTTCAGGCGCATTTAACCCTTTCTTCGGCTGCTAGCAGGAGTTAAAAGCGCGCTGCTAAAACTAGCTTCGCTTTACCGCTAACGCAGAGCGGTGCCAGTGTGAAAGGGGTCTTAAGTGGAATTTTTCTTTTCCCTCGCACGGACATAGCATGGGCTCACTTTAATTTTTAATCGATTTCAAAAATTAAAACCAGAAAGTCAAGCGGAAGGTAAAAGTGCTGTAAGTCATGGGAAACATTACTGACCCTGGAACCATTTTGGAGGAGCCAGCTGCAATTCTTCTTAGGCTGCCACAGTTGTGGCAAAGGAACTGCACAGATACACACACAGGGCAGCGTGGCACAGGTGCACTAATATGGTGCATGCAACACGTAAAACAAAAAATTTTTAAAAAGTCACAGCCATGTTCCACAAAGTGGTTGCGACACAAACTGTCACAGCACAGGTGCATCAGCACCATAGGAGAACAGCAGCAAATTCCTGGGTGTGTGCATTAGAACGTTTCAGCATCTGCCCCTCAGAATGCCACTGCACAAAGGAGGGGAGAGTACCGGTGTACCTTTCTTCTGTATTCAGCCGACCCAACCGAGGGTAGCGATCCCGATTGCACCAGAGAGCCCAGGAATGGCAAACGGATGGGGGGGGGGGGGCGAGCTTGGGCCTTCCGCACATTGTAAAAGTGATCAGGTGGCTATATAGCCGCTCTAATAATTTTTTTTTTAATATTCTTTTTTTTATAAAGCATTGTTGGATTCTAAAAAAATAACCGAAGCACACACAGGTTTGTCCATTTGTGGGAAGTGGTCATCAGTTTTTCTTTTTTTGTTTTTAAGTTTGTGTCCTTGAGCTTTCTCCAAAACACTTGTCCCCATTGGAAGACTTTCTCCCACCTCTTGCGGTCATGACAAGTCTAAAAATTTAGGATTTCCCTTTAGTTTACGGCTTAGCGCCAACGGTTGCCTGGACAAAAATGGAGATGCACATCAACTCAGCAGGGCCACAGACAGCAATAAAAATGTGGCAGAAGGCCTAAGCCAGTCTACGAAAATGAAAAAACATACAGTATATATTGCACAAAAGGTATAGTCCAATCTGTTTTCACGCAATTTAGATTCCTTTGCCAGACAGTAAAAAAAAAAATCCTTACACAGACAAGCGACTGTCAGGTCAGAATAGGTCTGCCTTGTTCTCTTTTCCATTTGGACATAAATTGGGAGAGCTCCAATTTACTACAACTGGAGAGTGCAAAATCTGGTGCATCTCTGCAAACAGACCAATCAGATTCCAGGTTTTATTGTCAAAGCTTAATTGAACAACCTGCAGTTATAAGCCGATTGGGTACCATGTACAGATGCACCAGATTCTGAGTGCTCCAGTTTTAGTAAATCTCCCCCTATGTGACAACTAGTAGACATGATTTTTTTTTTTAATTTTATATATACTCACATACACATATTTAAAAAGTGACCACCCTTTATAAGATGCAGGACTTTCTAACTGCTATCTTATGTGTTGCTACAGCAAAATGCATTTATTCTTTCACAATTGACTTGATTGATCGTTGCCATTTCTCAATAATGTCTGTGAGCGCCTACAGATTTAAACCTATGAGAATAAACAAGGCCTGATTGTGCCATCTGATGTCTTTGGAATCTTTATCACAGCTGAAAAAAATAGTCTGTCATGCTGTACGTTTTTAGTATGTAAAAAAAAATATATATTAAAAATGCAAGCTTTTCCGCAGTAATGGTTACCATGGGATACCACACACTTGTACATCACTGTTTTTTGCACTCACTCAGTAAGCTCTTTGCACTTTTACTGCAGCACTAATAGAAAACCTATTAGCTCAATAAGCTTTTCACTTACACATGTTATTGTTGCACCACCTTGTGGTCATTTCAAGCAGTTGCAATGTGCTACTATTAAAATGTAACTAAAGACAAAACTTTTTTTGTTTCATTTTAGATACGGAGGGGTTAAAGCACCTGTTAGTATTTACTGCTGTGTGTGCACCCTCCCTGTATGTCCAGTCTACCGTTGAACTGTGGGTATAAGATTGTGTATATAAAAGTGTAATCCCCCCTTTTTATTGGTTGAACTAGATGGACTTGTATCTTTTTTCAACCAGACTGTGTTATCATTGAAAGTGAAAAAAAGAAAAAATCACATTTTGGGATGACTCCAAAACAGTAATAGAGGGGAATCTTCCAATGGGGACACTAGTTCTGGTTACCCTGGTGACATCCTGGGATTCCCTCACTTTGGAGGGATTTTCCCATCACTTACTTTTTTGACTATGGGGCTGGAAGTGAAGGGAAACTCCCCTTTGGTACACAAATGGCAAAAAAAAAAAAAAAAAAAACACAAAACTAAACACTGACAGGGTTTATAATAAATAATAAGGTGGACACCTGTGCCACAGCTCCAAGATGGCAGATACCCACTCCCAGGGCACTAAGGGTCCTTGGAAGACAATATATCACCATTGGAGGATAAATTGGATTGCACAGCAATTCAAAGATGCATTCAAAAGTATTATGCAGTGCTCCTCACTAAACGCAATGTTGACAGTATGGTCTCACACTTACAGAAAAAGCATGAACAAAACATGGCAGGCCTCTGCTGCATTCTGCAAGGCATCCATCAATGCCTAGACTCCGCTGAGACCACCCTTACCTCTAATGCCAACAATGTATTCAGACGTTATGGACACATTGCATGGGGACCACAATTGGTTCAATAGTATTACAATGAGGCATATCTGCACTTTACATATACATTGTACATTCACATCAGTCCCTACCCTCAAGGAGCTTACAACCTAAGGTCCCTAACACACTAGAGCTGGACGATTTTCTCAAAAAAAAAAAAACACTCGATTTTTTTTTTTGGACACCGCTTCGGTCCTGATGAGCTGCGGGCAGGAGTTTTTAGGTGAGGCCGCAGCCTCGGCCTAGTCCGCGGCGTCACCTAAAAACTCCTGCCCACAGCTCCTCAGGACCGGCACTGTGAAAAAAAAAAAAATAGATTTGCTTAAATTTTGAATCAATTTCTCAACTCCATTCAAGATTTAAAAAAAAAAAACCTGCACAGGGAGAACATGCAAACTCCAGGCAGATGGTGTCATGGTCGGGATTCGAACCAATGACCCTTTTTGCTGTGGGTGAAAGTATACCACTACACCACTGTGCTGCCTTGGCACTCACAATGCTAAAATCTTCCAAGCCTCCTATGTCAGTAGTGGAAAAAATTTAAAAATTGTGCAAAAACCTTGGTATGAAGGCACGGTGGACTTTTATAGTGCAATCATCCCAGTGTTACCTGACCTGTCGTTTTATTAATTTATTTAATTTCAGGTTCTTTTTATAGCACTGTCAATTTATGCAGCAATTTACATATATACTGTACATTCACATCGCTTTATGCCCTCAAGAAACTTCCAAAATCTAAAAAGGTCCCGAACTAACATTCATACATAAAAATAGTAGGGCCAATTTACGCAGGATCCAAATAACCTATCAGCATGTCTTTGGAGTGTGGGAGAAAACCAGAGTACCCGGAGGAAACCTATGCAGGCACAGGGAGAACATGCTGCCCAGTCATGGTGAACTTTGGCTTGGTCGCAGGGCACTGCACCCTCTCACAGGGATACGGAATGAAAAAAAAAAAAAAAAAATCTCCAAATGATGCCACCTCTCTCATCTTTGTCAGGCGAACTGACAGAACCACCAACCTTAATTTTTCCAAGGACCTACCAACATTCCTCCAAAGCACTTCAGCTGGAACACCTGGAGCTTGAGCCCTGGCCGGCATTCCTGCTTCATAGCTTTCAAAGCTATCACAGATCAGTGAACGTCCCATCTAAATGGCACCAGTAACCCTCTACACCACCGCAGCGTTCTTGAAGGACTGCTCCATCACCCCAAATTTTCTGCATTGGAGTAGTATCTTCTTCCCCCCGGTTAAGGTTTACTTTTATTTACATGTGGTACCCCCCACCCACAGCTCTTTTTGTGCCTGTGAACTTACAGTATAGACCCATTTTCTTTTAGAGTTGTACTACCAGTGTGGAAGCCGACAAATGTGGACAGGTAATATTCTTTGGTGCCTCAAGTTAGATGTTCATTGCCACTGAATTTTTTTTCCTCTCTCTCTGAAGGTTAACTATTCCATTTAAGAGAATACATGTTATATATATATATATATATATATATATATATATATATATATATATATATATATATTATATATATAAACACACACACACATACATAGAGAGAGAAAGAACTGGAATGTGCACGCAGGAACAATGATGACTTCACTGTACTAGTCAGTGGGGGGCGCTAGACACCGTTGAGTGAGCATGTGTACTATGTGTCTGTCTCATTCAAAATTACTGAGCAAGTAGAGCAATGAATCTGCATCAAATTTTGCAATAACATCCCTCCGCCCCACGGACACGATTTGGATGATTCAGAAGGCTTTTGAGAATGATGCAATGAGTGCAGGGTAAATCAAAGTGTGGCAAAAATGCTTCAAAGATGGTTGTAAATCCATTGAAAATGATCCATGTTCTGGAAGGCCTGCAACAAGCAGAACACCTGAGAATGTTGAACGTGTACAGGCTGCAATCGACTATGATCAGCGACTGACAGCGCAAGAACTAAAAGCTGGTCTGGGGGATTACAAAAACTACTGTGTCCAAGATTTTGAGGCAGGATTTTGTGGGAGAGATGCTGGGAGAACTCTGAGGTCTCAAGGTGCCTACTTTGAAGGAGACTATGGCGTCATTGATCTATGTACATTTCTTTTACCTTATTCAATAAATATCTCTATTTTTTATATTACATGGCTGGATATTTTCCAGACAAACCACATACTTGACTGTTGCATCTGTCTTTGCATTATCACCTATTTACAGGTCTTTATTTTATTCTATTTCTTAACTTGCCCCAGCCCTGGGCATGCCTGGTATTTGGCATCCTGTTAGTGAGGATTCATTTGACAGCTACAATTAGAACCTAATGTGCCTGGTATCACTGCCCTACGCACCATTTTCCATATTGGCACTGTATAGTAAGTCTGCTGAGTTTTCAAATAGCACTGGAGATGAGCTTCAAAGTATCCTACCCTAAAGTGGCTCTTGCCAGACTTGCTTCCTTTCCTTAGATCAGCTGCTGGAATGTGGTGACATTGATAGTTAGACATGCCATATCCTAGCTCATCCATCTCCCCATTTCTAAACCTTATGTGTAAGTCTCATTCATGGCACCTACTGCTACTGATAAATTCTGCACAGTCCCTATATACATCAGTTTTTCTTTTTGTCCTTAACACCCCCACTGCCAAAACATTTGATCACCCCCCTTACCTTAAACACCTGCCTAACTATAAACAATTAACTGCTCTTGCGTTCATTTTGCATAAACTGGAATACTTCGCTGGGGTTTTTGTCTTTGACACCCATAAATGATACAACTACACACAGGTCCCACATACTCTTCTCTCACTCAAACTTCATAAACATCTCTATCATGTCCAGATGGCAGATCTCTGGCATACCTTACACCTGTTAGCCCATGGCTATACCTGCAATTCAGCATCAGCAACATACTGTATGGTATTAGATATACAGTTGCAGTGCTGGGACAAGGCCATCTGGTGCCCAGGGCGAAGATGGCAAACTGTGCCCCCCCCCCCCCAAGGTATAAAGAGTCAGTGTTCTTTCAAAACCAGAAAACACTTACAACAATACAATACTGTAGCTGCAGCCCCGTCGCAGTACAGACCCCCCCTTCAGTGTAGACCACCGTTCAGTACAGACGCCTCCTTCAGTGCAGACCCCCCACTCAGTGCAGACCCCCCCCCATTCAGTACCTCAGATCAGCGCGGCGGCACATGCTCAGCAGATCCCCTCCCCCTGTTTACACATAAACAGAGGAGGGGGAGGCGGCTTCACGGCTGTGCCTGTGTGACATCCGGGATCGCACAGACAGCCTGCGGCCGCAAGAGGTGGGGATGGTAGGTGCAGCGGTGTCACCCGGCACCCACCGCACACCCCTCCTCCTTGCATCACAATATAGATCGCATTTCAATGTCTGTCACTGCGGCGCTGCCACCGCCTCAATCCTGGAGGGGGGGGCGGCCTGACACCCCCCCCCAGTGTGTGGTACCAGGGGCGGCCCGCCCCACTTAGTACGCCTCTGCACTCGGCACATTCTTTTCAAGCAGGCGCAGCTCTGCAGTGTTGTAGGGGCGGCCGGTGGCAGTTGCTAAGAAAGTTTAACAGCACACTGCCTGCCAGCACTGCGCCCCCTTCCTACAATAAATTGCTCCGCCCAGGGCATCCGCCCCTTCCGCCCACCCCTTGTACCGGCCCTGTACAGTTGTGCTCATAAGTTTACATACCCTGGCAGAATTTAATGATTTCTTGGCCATTTTTCAGAGAATATGAATAACACAAAAACGTTTCTTTCAGTCATTGTTAGTGTTTGGCTGAAGCCACTTATTATCAATCAGCCACTTATTATCAATCAACTGTGTTTACTCTTTTTAAATCATAATCACAACAGAAACTACCCAAAATGACCCTGATCAAAAGTTTACATACCCCAGTTCTTAAAGAGGAGCTCCACCTTTAAAAAAATATTAAAAGCCAGCAGCTACAAATACTGCAGCTGCTGACTTTTAATAAATGGACACTTACCTGTCCCAGGGTCCAGCGATGTTGGCAGCCGAAGCCGATCAGTCGCTCGGCTCTCGGCTGCCCCCGCTGCCATCCTCGGTCAGGGATTTGGGAAGTGAAGCGTTGCGGCCTCCACTGCCCGGTTCCCTACTGCGCATGTCACGCTGCGCCTCTGCACTGGTACCCATTGTGTTCTGGGAACTGTGTGTTTCCCAGAACACAACGGGGGGGGGGGGGGGCATCTGTGGATATTCTGCGGCTATCTAAGCCCGGTAGTGGCTGCAGATACTTGTATTAGACAGGTATCTGCACCCCCCCTCCCCCTAAGAGGTGCAAATTGTGGCCCCCAGAGGGGGGGGGGAGGAATCCGATGAGCGGAAGTTTCACTTTAGGGTGGAACTCCGCTTTAATACCATGTATTGCCCCCTTTAACATCAATGACAGCTTGAAGTTTTTTTTGTGGTATTTGTGGATGAGGCTTTTTATCTTCTCAGATGGTAAAGCTGCCCATTCCTCTTGGCAAAAAGCTTCCAGTTCCTGTAAATTCTTGGGCTGCCTTGCATGAACTGCACGTTTGAGATCTCCCCAGAGTGGCTCAATGATATTGAGGTCAGGAGACTGAGAACCAATGACACTCCAACTTGGCCTTTTGTTTTGGATGGTTGTCATGTTGGAATGTCCAAGTAGGTCCCATGCGCAGCTTCCTGGCTGATGAATGCAAATGTTCCTGCAGTATTTTTTGATAACATACTGCATTTATCTTGCCATCAATTTTGAGGAATAAAATGGTGATTGTTGCAATATTTTATGTCACACTGTATTTGCACAGTGGTCTTTCAAATGCAATTTTTGTGAAAAATAAATTTCAATGAATAAAAACAGTAAAAAGTTAGCCTAATTTTGTTTAATGTGAAAGATGATGTTACGCCGTGAGAATCGTGAGAGAGTCCTGAGCGAATCGTGATCTATCTAAGTAATAAAATTGCGATTCTCATTTTAGCCAGAATCGTGCAACTCTATAACCCATACAGTTATTACTGTGTTGCTCTGTGTCCCGTGATGTACTTCCAAGAAAAAGATTTTACAGTTAAGCTGTTATAAAAATCCTATTTTTAGTATTTATTTTAATCAGCAGTGTTCAAACTCTAATCAAGAAGTGGAAAGAGAGGTTCTGTTGAAACAAAACCACGGTCAGGTAGACCAACTAAAATTTCAGCCACAACTCTCAGGAAAATTGTTCGGGATGCAAAGAAAAACCCACAAATAACTTTAGGTGAAATACAGGACTTTGAAAACATGTGGTTTGGCTGTTTCAAGATAAACAATAAGGAGGAATTTAAAGAAAGATGGGCTGCATGGTCGAGTCGCCAGAAGAAAGCCATTACTACGCAAATGCCACAAAGTATCCCGCTTACAATATGCCAAACAGCACAGACAAGCCTCAAACCTTCTGGCACAAAGTCATTTGGAGTGATGAGACCAAATTTGAGCTTTTTGGCCACAACCATAAACGCTTCATTTGGAAAGAAGTCAACAAGGCCTATGATGAACGGTACACTATTCCTACTGTGAAACACGGAGGTGGATCCCTGATGTTTTGGGGATGTGTGAGCTACAAAAAAGGCACAGGAAATTTTGCTAGGGTCTCTGCTAAAAAAATATATATAATGTTTGGGGTTCCAAGTAATTTTCTAGCGAAAAAAAAATATGATTTTAATTGTAAGAAACAAGTGTCAGAAAAAAGGTTTAGACTTTAAGTGGTTAAACTTCTTGCATAGTCACACAGAAGTTTTATCCCTTTGATCTAAGAAGGAAGAGTTATAATGTTAAAAACTTGGCAGACTGCCGGAGTGAGCAGAGAACTCTATACTTGTTACATGAAAGAATCTGGAAACTCTGCAATACAGATTGTCAGGGGTGTTAAATCGAGATTGCGATCTTTTAACGATTAATTGTGCAGCTCTAATGGGTTATATGCCACCTTCAGGTAATGGACACTGGCATAATTACAGACAGGAAGTCCCCCTCCCTATATAACCCCTCCCACATAGGGAGTACCTCAGTTTTTGTAGCAAAGCAATATATACATATCTCAAAAGAGGGGAGGGACCTCTGTGTCCCGTGATGTATTTCCAAGAAAAGGATTTTACAGTTAAGCTGTTATAAAAATCCTATTTTCTTTTTCGTATATCACGGGACACAGAGCACCACAGTAATAACTGTATGGGTTGTCCCAAAGCATGGGATGTCTCCATCTGAGGGGAGGGAGACACAAAAAAAACAATACAGACCGCCGTCAGACGTGAGGACTTATACTGCTGCATGCAGAACACTGCGCCCGAAGGTGGCATCCTCTTGTTGACCTACATTCACCTGGTAGAATTTCGTGAATGTATGTACTGATGACCATGTTGCAGCCTTGCAAACCTGAGCCATGGAGGCTTGGTGATGAACTGCCCAAGAAGCACTAACTGCCCTGGTAGAGTGTGCCCTAGGACGAAAAAGGTGTAAATTTCCCTTTTAAATCATAGGTCTGAAAAATGACCTGACAGATCCACCTATAAAATAGTTTTGACGCTGCTTGCCCCTTTCCGGGACCTTCTGGTAGCACAAATAAAGAGTCAAGTTTTCCGTATCTGAGCTGTTGCTTCCAGATAGAATTTACCCGCTCTTACTACGTCAAGGGAGTGTAGTAAATCTTCCTCTGCAGAACGTGGTTCTGGAAAAAATGAAGGTAGAGAAATATCTTGGTTCACATCAAAACTGGATACTACCTGAGGTAAAAAGGATGGGCGAGGACGTACGACCACGTTATCTTTATGAATGATCAAGTATGGCTCTTTACAAGAGAAGGCTGCTAACTCAGAATTTCTCCTTGCGGAGGTTATTGTCACTAAAAATACCAATTTCTCTGTCACAAGGACCAATGGAGTATCACAAATTGGTTCAAAAAGGAGTTTCCTGAAGGACTGACAAGACCAGGTTCAAATCCCATGGACACAGAGGTGATCTGACCGAAGGATTTATACGTGATACTCCCTGAATAAAGGCCCGAACTAAAGAATGAGAAGCAAGAGGTTTTTGGAAAAAACTGACAAAGCCGAGACTTGACCCTTAATAGTACTCGTGGTTAGTTTCATCTCTACTCCTAATTGCAGGAAGGATAGAATTCTACTTACGACATACTTGCGAGGGTGTCAACCTTTACTCTCGCACCAGGAGATGTAGGCCTTCCAGACCCTATAGTAGATAGCTCTAGAGGCTGGTTTTCTTGCATCAAAGTAGTTATTACCGGGCTTGAAAGCCCACGACGCTCTAGCACGAGGGTCTCAACAGCCAAACCTTCAAATTTAGCATTTGTAAGGCAGGATGGAATACCGGCCCTTGCGAAAGCAAATCTGGGTGAGACGGAGAATCCAAGGCTCCCCTACTGTCGTTCTCATGATTTCCGCATACCAGGATCTCCTGGGCCAAGCTGGAGCCACTAGAATTACAAGTTTCTGTTCCCCTTTTAATCTGCGTAGGAGACGCGGGAGTAAGAGAACTGGAGGAAACGCAGAGATCAGAGAAAACTGATCCCAAGGAGTTACCAAGGCATCTGTTCCCTTGTCCTTGACAGAGATTTGTCCAACTTTTTCTTGAACCTGGATGCCAACAGGTCTACGTCCAGGGTGCCCCACCTTTGGCATATGGCCCGAAAGACGTCGAGGTGCATAGACCATTCTCCTGGGAGCAACTGTTGGCAACTTAAGAAGTCTGCCTGCCAATTTTCCACTCCTGGGATAAACACCGCAGATAGGCAGGGCGCATGCTCTTCTGTCCAAGATAGAATATGGTTTACCTCTCTAGGCAGCACGGCTGCTGGTCTTGCCTTGATGATTGATATAGGCTACTGCCGTGGCATTGTAGGACTGAACCCGGACAGGACAGTTTCGTAGCCTGTCTGTCCAGACCTTCAGGGCCAGGGACCATTTCCCTTGGACAGTGTCTTTTTCCAAGACTGCTCCCCAGCCCAAGCGGCTGGCATCGGTCGTCACTATCTTCCAAGTGACGGGCATGAAGGTCTTCCCTTTCTGCAAAATTTTGGCTGACAACCACCAATTGAGAGTTTGGACAAACACTTGGAGTCAAACCCATTGGACAATCCAAATCCTGGTTTTTCCTGCTCCAGGAAACCAGGATACTGTTTTGCAGAAACGTTGAATGAAATTGGGCATAGGGAACCACCTCGAATGAGGCTACCATCTTCCCTAACAACCTCATGCAAAGGCGGACGGAAGGCCTCTCCTTTGTCCTGACCGAGTGTAACAGTTCTCTTATGGTGCAAACCTTTGCCTGGGGTAAAAACACTTTCTTGTGGGTAGGATCTATGATTAAACCCAAGTACTCTAATCTTTTTAGAGTAGTAAGGACGATTTTTTTAGGTTGAGAACCCAACCTAAATGTTCCAGATATCTGACATGCTTATCACATGCTGATCTAGCCCTGCTATGGACTGATCTATCAGCAGCAGGTCATCTAGGTACGCCACCCACTGTTATACCCTGGGCTCTCAATCTTGCCAAAAGCGGAGCCAGGACCTTTGTAAACAACCCGAAGGGCAAGGCCACAAACTGAAAATGCCGCTGTTCTACTGCGAATCGCAGAAATCTTTGATGAGCGGGAAATATTGGAACATGGAGATATGCATCCTTGATGTCTATTGATACTAGAAGTTCTCCTCCCTAAAGGGTGGATACCACTGAGCGAATGGTTTCCATGCGAAACAAACAAATGTTTAGGAATTGGTTCAGACCCTTGAGATCTAAAATGGGTCTGACACTTCCATTTGGTTTCGGCACTGTAAAGAGGTTTGAATAAAATCCCAACCCCTGTTCTCTTAAGGGAGTTGCTATGATCACCCCGAGACAGCAGCCGGTCTAGTGCCTGAAATAAGGACTTTTTATTGGGTCCTTGGGAACACTCGATCTTAGAAAGCAAGGCGGTGGAATCTCCTGAAACTCTAGTTTGTACCCCAGAGACACTGTGGAGATGACCCATTTGTCCTGAATTTCCTCCCGCCAAACTCCTGAGAACTGCCGGAGCCTTCTCCCCACTCGATCGAGCGGGGGCGCCTCTTCATAAAGGAGGCCTTGGGACTTTGCTTTGTGGACTTCTGTCCCCAGGACTTTTTCTGGCCCTGCGTTTGGTTCTGAGGTCTTCCTCTTGGAGCTGATGGCGGAGGCAGTCGTAAATGTCTGGAGGCCGTTACCCCTGGCTTTGCAGAGGCAGAACGTTTGAATGAAAAACGCTTACTCTTCCTTTTTACTGGAAGAAGGGTACTTTTCCCACCAGATATCTTCTGGATATATTTATTCAAGTCATCCCCAAATAATCGTTCCCCATGAAAGGGAAAACCAGTCAGCAGCTTCCTACAAGGCAACTCTGCCGACCAATGCTTAAGTCACAAAATCCTGCGCCTGTGAACTAACAGAAGGGCAAGGTGCAACGCCTGATGAATAGAATCTTTAATAGAGTCAACCGCAAAACAAAAGGCCCTGGCCAATTCTGCCAAATCCGGGACCTCTTCCCCTTTGACGACTTTTTACTTTGTCATTAAGAGATTGACAGACGCTGATTGCCGCTACTGCAGGCTGTTCAACTGCACTAGCCATGGAAAATGAGGCTTTAAGCAATGTCTTAAGTCTCTTATCTGCTGGATCCTTAAACACCTGAACATTGTCTACTGGACAAGCAAGACTCTTATTCAGAGAACAAACAGCCGCATCTACTGTTGGCAAACTCAGTTTTTTTTTAGTAAATTTCTCCTCCATAGGATAAATCTGAGAGAATCTTTTAGAAGGAATAAAATGCCTATCTGGATGATCCCAGTCAGCATAAATAAGCCGTTCTAGCAACGGGTGCATAGGAAAAGCATGTGAACCCTGAGGAGGCTTCAGCCGTCTCTGCTAAGGGTAATTTATAACAAACACGCACTGTTTCAGTGAGTGACTGAACAACCTTTGCAACTGAAGCTAAAACTGAATCCTCTGGGATAGAGTCCTCAAATGAGGAACCATCCTCCTGCCCCTCTAGTGGGCCCCCCAGGGGCACACCTGAATCCTCTACCCACTCCTGATCCGCAGATGCCGAGTCCAGGGCAGGGGAAGGGGATATTTTGTGTTTTCTCCCAGCCTGGGAGGAGGATGCGAGCAAACAGGGCTGTAGCCAAATCATCTTTAGTGACATAGGCAAAGGCTGGAATGTTTGAGGTAGCTACAATGCCTGATGGCTCCAATGGCTCAGCCTGGTCAGCCGCTTCAGGACTTTCAGGAGAGGATGATACTGTGGAGGCATGACTAGGGTGCCAAGACCACGAATGCTGCGCTTTTGCGCTCCTTCTCCCTGATTTTGTCCCTCTTTTGGGAATACATAGTCCTAAGCACACAGCAGAGGTACTATTACCATGCATCTATTGCTGAGCTCAGTCTTAGCAATGGTTAATATGCCGCTATCAATGTCAGCAAGATGCTAAGTAGATGTGTCCAAATTGCCTGTAGCCAATCACCCAGCGCTTAAATACCCTTGGACTGTGCCTGTGTCCCTCCTTCAACTAGCACTCTGTACACGGCAATGGCTCATACAAAGCCACCGGTCCGTGCCTGCGGCGTTAGAAAGTGCGCACGCCGATCCCCACCCCTTGTGACAACCTCTCAATCCACAAACTGTGAAGGAGGAGTGCTGTGCTCATGCGCGCGTGGCGGTACACAACGGCAATCCTGGGGGGGAGGGGGAGAGTACACTGATGCCTGGATTCTCCCCCCTTCTTCCCCCTACGAGTAGCTGCTGACAGGAGCCTAGGAACAGACCCCTCCCACAGGTACTGCTTGACACAGCCATCCATAGGGACTAGCATGAGATGTTTAATACTACATGTCAATAACACCCTCTAGTGGTTGAAAATATAAATACAGGCACGACAACATCTACTTAAAAGAAGTCCATAGGAATGTCCCAGGATCTTAACTTTCCATTCCTGCCGCAGGGTATAAACTGGAATACTCACATGCCAGACCTTCAAGGACGGGGTCCCCTTTTAATGTAGGGTCCACTGCCTTGGATCCGTATAGCGCCCTGCCAGAACAAAACCTGTGGTATGAGAATGTGACCAAGGCGCTGGATCCCAGGGCCCAGTTCTCAAAGAAAAGCATTACGGGCAAAGCCTCGTTCTTCCGTACCGAGGCTCGGGTACCATTCACCTTAGCCTTTGATTGTGGCCTTTGAATGGATCCGAATTGTGCAGCTCCTTGACCCTGCAGGCCTTTCCAGGGAGCTTTAGCACAGATGTTAACCGTGACCAACACCTTAGACACTGGCGAAAAAACTGAGGTACTACCTGTGTGGGAGAGGTTATTTAGGGAGGGGGACTTCCTCTCTGTAATTATGCCAGTGTCCATCACCTGAAGGTGGCGTATAACACACAGTTATTACTGTGGTGCTCTGTGTCCCGTGATGTACGAAAAAGAAAAATAATATCCAAGGGTGGTAACGAATTCCCTCTATTTATTCCATATATGTATTATCTTGTCTATTCCTATAGTTAGCTAGTCTATTAATACTCTGATAATGTTACTGTTGATAACACAATGATATACAGTGCCTTGCAAAAGTATTCACCCCCTTGGCATATTACCTATATTGTTACATTACAGCCTAAAGTTCAATGTTTTTTTAATCTGAATTATATGCGATGGATCAGAACACAACAGTCTAAGTTGGTGGAGTAAAATTAGAAAAATATATACATAAAACAATTTTTCAGAAATAAAAAACTGATATTTGGCATGCATGTATGTATTCACCCCCTTTGTTATGAAGCCCATAACAAAGCTTGGTGCAACCAATTACCTTCAGAAGTCACATAATGAAATGATGTCCACCTGTGTGCAATGTAAGTGTCACATGATCTGTCATTACATATACACACCTTTTTGAAAGGCCCCAGAGGCTGTTACACCTAAGCAAGAGGCACCACTAACCAAACACTGTCATGAAGACCAAGGAACTCTCCAAACAAGTAAGGGACAATGCTGTTGAGAAGTACAAGTCAAGGTTAGGTTATAAAAAAATATCCAAATCTTTGATGATCCCTAGGAGCACCATCACATCTATCATAACCAAATGGAAAGAACATGGCACAAGAGCAAACCTGCCAAGAGACGGCTGCACACCAAAACTCACGGACCCGGCAAGGAGGGCATTATTCAGAGAGGCAGCACAGAGACCTAAGGTAACCCTGGAGGATCTGCAGAGTTCCTCAGCAGAGACTGGAGTATCTGTACACAGGACGACAATAAGCCGTACACTCCATAGAGTTCTTTGGGAAGAATTTTTACCACCTTCAGCGAAAAATCCCATGCTAAATGCAAATCCTCTTTCAATGTGAGCAGCCCATTTACCTTAAGTTGGTCAGACCACTTTCCCCTCTACTTTTCACTTGTGTTCTTTAATCCAAAGCCAAAATTTCACATTTGCATATGAGTGAGACTTTGCTCATGGATGTCAGTGCTGGGGAGGCTATTAGCTCTACTATTATAATTTTTCTAGTCGATTACACTAGACTCCACTCCCTCTTCTGTCAAGGAAATATGAGGAAGGAGGAAGAAGGAAGGAGGAAGGAGGCCATCTAAATTACTAAATACATGTTTTAGAGCAATTCCATAACAACTCAAGATGACACTCTTCTCCCGATTACAGAAATGTATGGAATTGTTGCATCTACTGGACCAAGGCTCCCTAAGATGTAAGTAAAATTTCCACCAATTGCTATTACAGGTGCCATTTATTTATAAAACATTTGCCATACTTAAAAATATTGATCAGGGTACACCTTGCTAAAGTTATTCATAACATTTTTTTAATTCAAAATCAATCAACATAAATTTGGCTTATTCACAGAACATATGTTACCCTATATCCCCAGCCCTAAAATCAAATTTCCTCATCTTGTCAGAATACACTCGCTTTGGGGATTGTAGAAATTAACCCTGAGGATCAACATTTCCTTCAACACCATTTTGCATTCACCAAGCTTGACTATGATTCCATACTTGGCAGGTAAGATGCCCTCAGACCTCTACACCTTGAGCTATATCCCCATTACACTAGAAAAACTTTTGTAGGACTTAAAGTGGAACTTCACTCTTCAAATCAGCATTGATTATTTTTAGTCCTTATGCTGCTAGCAATAGTAAATATATAGGAAGGTCTATTATATTTAATGTTTTTTTTGTTTGTTTTTTACATTTTAGTTACTTTCTGGTTTCCTTCCAATGCTCCTTGCTATAAGGCCCAGTTATAGATGAGAGCAGTGGACAATATTTTGTACGCTTGATTTAGGGTCGGGCAACGCATTGACACCTTTGCAGCCATTGTGCTACCTGCTGTGTGTTTATTGTGCCCCTGTACCTTTAAGGAGGGATGGGCTCCCTCCAGTCCATCAGCCTTCATCTATCTCATCAGAATGCATGTGCTTCCACTGTGAAGCCTCTGATAATTTAGACAAGATCTACAGATACTAGGGTGCCTTGACTGGGCTCTGTAGCTTACGCATGCATTTGCAAATTTGTGCAATTAAACCCCTTTTAAACGCATACTGTTAGGTTAATCTGGTTGGTCGCAGGCTGGTCGGTAAGTAGAGCTTGAAATTCTCCTTGGTTTTTTTTCCTTGGTCCCCTTTTTGTTACTTCCTGGTTTCTTGCCTAGGCAAAATTATATCATACATCCCAAGAGTCTTCAGGAGAGGAGGTGGGGTTTTCTCAGCTAAGCACACTCTCACACATGCATGCTTGAGCCAAGGGCAGATGGATTCTATGAAGTAAATGCTAGATGAAGCATTTGCCCTTACTCAAGATGGCCACTGGCCCATTGCCAGAAATGCTAGGTGGCTGTTTTTCAAAGTGATTTCTATACAAAAAAAAAAAACAGACAAGGATGGATGGGGAAGTTTTCTTTAAATATTAAAAATTAATTAAAATAGTGGTTTTGGTTTGTGATACTCGGATGCAGTGTAGTTCCGCTTTAAAAAGAGTGGCCCTGACAGCACTCATGTTTGGCAAGGTGGTAACCTTTAAAATAATAGTTTTGCCTTGCTTTCTTTAGCTCAAACAGTACTGACTGCCCTTCCCCATACCCTCTTTGCACATAGTAGATAAGCTTCACAGCCTCAACTGCCACTTCAACAAATCTCAAACTGTGGGTAACCATGAATAAAAGACATCTTACCTGTTTTTTCATAAATCACTTAGTGTCACTATACACATTAAAATCTGACAATACAATGGTTGTACAATTAATCTTAGATTTACATAAATGATGTAATGTAATCTAAACTATCCAATTAATCTGTATTTAATCAGGCAGACTCTTACATACCTGATGGTAGATCTAAAAAGGAGATTGTATAATCAGTTAGTAACATGTGTGGCGAGCTTTACATGGATAAACTCCTTGGTCAGACCCCATAGTACATCTCTATCTTTCAGCCTCCCCTCCACTATCAAAAATGTGAAAACTCCTAATCTGTAATCGTTCTAATATATTGGCTCCATGACCTTCAACATGGGTAACCCAGAATTCCTCCTAGGGTTAAAGAGAAAATTGAGTACTGTCCTAGGGTTAAACATATACATTCCTTTATCTGAAATTCTTAGCGGCCATCCCCTCCATATATATAGCACTAAAGGCTGGCAATGTGCAACAGTTGATGTCCTTTGCACCCTTTATCTTTAAAGTGTCTTTAGCTGTGTTATTTTCAACTTCGTTTTTGCATGTTACATAACAAGGCATTCCTAACTGGACCTACTTGTTTTGAGACATTGGGGTTTATTTACTAAAGCTGGAGAGTGCAAAATCAGGCTCACTTCTGCACAGAAACCAATCAGCTTCTAACCTCAGCTTGTTCAATTAAGCTTTGGCAATAAAACCCAGAAGCCGATTGGTTTCTATGCAGAAGTGAGCCTGATTTTGAACCAGCTTTAGTAAATAAATCCCTTTATGTCAGCTTTTGTAGAGACAAACCCACACAATCTAACATATATGCAGTATATATATCGTATATTCTATCTCTCTCTATATCCCTCAAAAATTCCACTCGTCTGCTCGCAATTTGCGAGTGGAATTTAATACAGGGCGAGTAAGGAGCAGGGGTGGACCAGGCAGACTGTTTCCTGGCTGAAGCGATCAGCCAGGAAACTGTAAGCCGGAGGACACAGAGCAGCAGGACCAGACTGCCCTGGCACCGCTTTGAGCTGAGGTGAGGCTGCAGCGCTCCCTCTCTCCTCCTTTTGTCTTGTGTATCACACACACAGCAAGGAGGTCCCGCTATGTGTCACAGAGCTGGCTGGGTCTGTGTTGGGCGCGCGGTGTAACAAGGTCCCGCCCCCCTAGACCGGCTCGTGTGATAGTATCAGTGTTCCGCCTATGAAACAAGCCAGTCTAGGGGGGCGGGACCTTGTTACACCACGCGCCCAACACAGACCCAGCCAGCTCCGTGACACACAGCGGGATAGCCTTCCAGGGGAGCACAGGTGAGTCTGCATTAAAGTGGTGTTACGGCCGAAATTATACTTTTTAAATAAAAATACCCCTATAATACACAAGCCTAATGTATTCTAGTAAAGTTAGTCTGTAAACTAAGGTCTGTTTTGTTAGTTTATAGCAGTAGTTTGTTATTTTATAAACTTACAACAGGCCGTGGCCATCTTAAGTCTGGGCATCTGAAGCCAGACTGTATTTCTTCCTGGATCTCATCCTTGCAGATCTCGCACATGCTCAGTGCAGCACAAGCAGTGTAATAGGTTTCAGGTCAGGTTTCCATAGCAACGGCAGTGTCAGAGGAAGTTGCCGCCCCTTCCCAGAAGGCATTGCAAACAGGAAATGATGCGATGGGCCGCGGCCAGGGAGGAGGAAGTGAAAAATGAATACAGCAGATATACAGTAAGTGCTGAGAAAAAAAATGTAAAAATATCCAATTCGTTTACAGTGCACAGTTTAGTGAGGAATGCTGAAGAGTTGTAAAAGTGGGTGGAACTCCACTTTAATGGGGCACAGTAACGCTGCCTTCACAGGCACAGAGAGGCTGTGGGTACAGTGAGGCTACGGGCACAGAGAGGCTGCGTGGGTACTGATATGCTTTATGTTAATATTTTTAAAGAAGTTATTTATTTTTTTAATTCTGCTTAAAACATTTAACAGTGTAATTTCATGAGATAATTTACAAGGGAGTGTTTAGGGGCGGACTTAGGGGTCGGGCAACTGGTGGAGAGGAGAGGAAGAGGAAGAGGAAGAGGGAGAGGGAGAGAGGGAGAGAGAGAGAGAGAGAGAGAGAGATTGAGAGAGAGGGAGAGAGAGAGAGAGAGAGAGATTGAGAGAGAGATTGAGAGAGAGAGAGAGAGAGAGAGAGAGAGAGAGAGCGAGAGAGAGAGAGAGAGAGAGAGAGACTCTCATTATGAAATACTCATCTTAAATCGAAGCGACAGCGCTGCTATCAATCTATTCAATCAAGAGCCAGGACCCCTGTGCAGAGAGGGGGAGCGCGTCTCCGCCGAGGGAATGAAGGGGCTCGGGTAAGTAAAAATGGGGGGGGCTGGTCACTGCCAGAAGTTTTCAAAAAAAAAAAAAAAAAACACAAAGGTTTACAACCCCTTTAACTTTGTAAGAAACAATTGTCAGAAAAAGGTTGAGTCTTTAAGTTGTTAAACGTCCCTCATTTACAGACCAAGTTCATTTTTTGATCTAAGAACGAAAAGTTACAAAAAGAAAAACTTGGCAGGCTGCCCGGTTTTTTGCTTTTGACAGCTAATGGTCCGTACACACGATCCGAATATCGTACGAAAACTGTCATCCGAGGTAGAATCGTAAGATTTTCGGATCGTGTGTACACTACTTTCGAGAGCCGATCACGACAGTTCATCCAATATTATTAGATCAGACAAGCACGAAAATTTTCCTCGTACGATACCAGATCGTACGTTTTTCGTTTAGTCGGTATAGTTGCCGGAAAATACAATACAAATACATTACAACACTGACAATGACATCACTTCCGATTTTTTTTTTTCTGTCATACGAGAATTTTCGTGACTTTATTTACCCATTCAATTTCTACTTGTGACTATTAAGTAAAAAAGGTTGCACGATCTGTTGTACGATATTCAGATCGTGTGTATGGGCCTTAAGTGAGCAGAGAACTCTCTACACTTGTTACATGATTGAATTGGGAAGTTCTGATTAAAGATCATGAGGGGAGTTGAATCGAGATCACAATTTTTTTAATGATTAATCGTGTAGCTCTAGTATATACCTAGGCAAGTAATATGGCTGGAGCCCCACAACCTGTAATTCAATATCCAGGCACCAGACACTTTCCTTAATAGCTAGAGTGCATGACCAGGCTTACACCATCAATGTTTTACAAACATAACAAGCCCCCCTGCTTTCCTCTTACCACTCATTGTGCAGTGCCTGTCTGCTCAAACAAGCCACCTATGGCAACACTGTGGCCTGGGTGCTACCTGTGCAGGCATGTTTCTAAAAAACACAGAATGCTACACTCACTCAGTGTTTGCTACAGCAGAGGGTGAAGGCCCTGCTAGGTCATGTGGCTCAGATGAGAATAAGACCCCGAGTCCTGTTGCCCATGTGAAAACATCTTTCTAGGTTTCTTTCTAACTTTCTAGGGACGATGAGGGGCAGATTCAGGGTCAGTATGGTGGTGAGGAATGGTTCAAAGTCAGTATGGTGGTGAAAAGCAGGATCAGGGTCAGTGTAACAGCTGCCATCTGCGCAGGCCCGAATCAAGGAGGAAAAACAATAGCCCAGAACCAGGGGCTTGCCGAAGGAAGCAGTAGGGCAAAACTAGGCGATGACCTGATTCTAGTAAGCCTGATAGGAGTTGCAGGCTGCGCTAGCAGGAAGGTAGTTCACACTAAAGCCAAGCTGAAAAAACCCTCGGCTGCACGAAAAAAAAATGTAAATCCATCATGCGAGTGTGAGCAAGCAGTGGAAGTTACGGACGCATCCCCCGGCTCCTGAACTGATTCCTACACACAGTGCCAATGTTGCCACCTTGCAGTAGCCCTAGCAAGGTTATGAACATATGGGCTCCAGGCAAGCAGGCAGCATATGTAGAGTGTTGGCCTGGCAGTAAAACAGGGGCTCCAGGTCCATCTAGATATTAGCCCAGCACACCCCACTATACAACAGGCCAAGGGCCTCCCTCTCCCCAGTCTTCTCCCCCTAACCCGACTTAATCTTCCATGGCCCCCTCCATCCTCCTCAAAGTCTTCCTCTGCAGGGTGGTGGCTGAACTGTTGCTGGTACTGTGACCAGCCCTGGGGCCAGAACTGTAAGTAGTGGCCTTGTGGGCTCTAGGGTGTCCCGGGCTTGGTGGCAGGGTAGCAGGGTGAAGTAGGTGTCTCCTTGGTGGTGGTAAAGATGGTATTGGGGTAACTGTAGTGACCATACCCACCACACCCTTTTCCGCCCACCTCCAAGGAATCTGCTCCATATTGGTTGGCCCAGTTTTCCCTCAGCTCTCAACATTCTCAGGTTGTTGGTTGAGAATGAGTACTTCTAAGAGGCACACACCGCAAAGAGGCACAGGCTGAACTGTAAGGCACACACTGCCAAGGTGGATCACACTGGACTGCGAGGAAGGAAGCGGATAGGTAGAGACACACACTGCTGACATGCATTCTTTACTGAAGGCAACATATTCTTATATAATTTGTGCACTGCTTTTGAGGCTTGCGTGGAAAAAGGATCTTTTGTACCTATGCATTGCGGTTAAGCACCAGGCACACATTTCTTTTTCAATGCACCATGATACACCAATAGAAAGAACTGCATTGAGAACTGTGGTGCGCAGTCACCAAAAATGGTCCATGTCAGATTGAAACAAATCCTCTTACATGATTTGTACCTGTTTATCTGCAGTCATTTGTCCTATACATCCTTGTAAAACTTGTAAAAGGATTTTTCACAGACTCACAAACCAGGGGGTGGGGAGCTGCAATTTACACACTGTATAAGAGCTCAGAGAGCTGATTGGAGTGAAGGGACACACCCCCCCTTCACACAGGAACACAGCTGAAAATGTCAATCACAGGCTGTGTGCTGGAGCTCCCTCCCTATCACCTTTTTAGCTCTTTGTGTCAGGAAAACCTGTCAGGAAAACCTGTCAGAAGTGACTCAAGCTGATAATGGAGGCACTGGACAGCAGAGAGAAATGACACTTGTTTTGGAGAAAGGAAAGCAAACACTTTAGAAATACAGTATGTGCTTTTTTCAGATTTCATGTCTGAAGATTACAACTTTAACAGTCACCTGGGAATCCTATACACATGATTTTGCTGATATGCATTTATGCAAAATCCTTTACAGTGAAAGGCAAAATACATACACTATACCGATCAAGCAGCCATTGGTAGGGTAAAAAACAAACAAGTAAATAAGGGGAAGCCTTCCACCCCACAATGTTGAGGAACAAGGCTGGCCATGACTACTTGCAATTCAAGAAATTCTGCAACTGTCAACACAAAAACCAAAAGACATGGGTGGAGACATATTTCAACCAAATAGAAGAATTATTATTAGTATTAAATGCTACAAAACAAAAAACAAGTACACCCATGCATTAAGGTGACTCTAGACCAGACTAGTCAGCAAGTCTACCCTAACAACCTGTATCACAGAAACAACTGCATAGCCAATATTGGCTTTTATTCTCATTCCGAATAATATGAGTCATGACTTGGCCGTAGAGGTTTTAAAAGGCACTTAGTGTATTTTATTTAGCACATTTTTCAAGTTATTGCACCCCCCCCCCCCCAATAACCCTTTGAAACTGATCTCTCTCTGCATAGTATTACTCTTTACAACATTCTTACCACTCAAATGTGTCACAAGAAAGAAAAAAAAACAATTTTCATTGCTCTTCCTGGTTAGCCTAGGTTCACCTATTGAGGGTGGGTGTGGGAATGCGTGCTGCCTACGTCCAGAGCCATTTTCCTTCCCCAGTGTTATGTGACTCATTAGTGTTAGGTGTTAGGTGTGAATGGAGAGCAGTTTGAGTTAAAATTTTGGTGTTATGGCTCTCACTCTCTCATACTGGTCACTGGAAGTTCAACATTACACCTCATGGCAAATAACTCTGATGATCTGAAAAAAAGAATTGTTGATTTACATAAAGATGGCCTAGGCTATAAGAAGATTGCCAAGACCCTGAAACTGAGCTGCAGCATGGTGGCCAAGACCTTACAACGGTTAACAGCATAGGTTCCACTCAGAACAGGCCTTGCCATGGTCAACCAAAGAAGTTGAGTGCAGATGCTCAGCGTCACATCCAGAGGTTGTCTTTGGGATATAGATGTACGAGTTCTGATAGCATTGCTGCAGAGGTTGAAGGGGGGGGTCAGCCTGTCAGTGCTCAGACCATATGCTGCATACTTCATCAAATTGGTCTGCATGGCTGTCATCCCAGAAGGAAGCCTCTTCTAAAGATGATGCATAAGAAAGCCTGCAAACAGTTTGCTGAAGACAAGCAGACTAAGGACAAGAATTACCGGAACCATGTCCTGTGGTCTGATGAGACCAAGATAAACTTATTTTGGAAAACAGGTAAGGAGTTTTTCACTTAGGGGTGTACTCACTTTTGTTGACAGTCGCTTAGACATTAATGGCTGTGTTGAGTTATTTTGAGGGGACAGCAAATTTACACTGTTTTACAAGCTGTACACTCACTACTTTACATTGTAGAAAAGTGTCATTTCTTCAGTGTTGTCACATAAAAAGATATAATAAAATATTTACAAAAATGTGAGGGGTGTACTCACTTTTGTGAGAATATTATATATATTATATTTTGGTACAGCCAAATAAAGTTGCATGGTATTAACGTGTTGTTATCATGACCAAAAGGGGAATTAGCCTGAGAGGCTAAGGGGGTGCTCTGCATCTGAATGCATGCGCAAAATGCAAAAAAATAAAACCCCCTTTTGGGACCAAACGAACAATAAAAACAATTAACAAATACCCTCTCAAAGGAGAACAGTACCCACACACCCACAGGTGGGGCCCAGGACCCACAAGGAGGGCCTACAGTCTGTATTTAGGTATAATCCACAGTGGAAAGGTGATTGCAGTGTTAGGAGCTTCTGAAAGCCTTAGAATAACCTTAAAAAGGATCCTCAAAAAGGTCCCAAATGACCTTGTGAAATTCCAAAGGGCCAGCAGAAGACTGCAAGTTCCCAAAAGCAGTCTACTGAGAAGTATAACTTTTGGGCCTCTGAAGCTCTGAAAGTCACCGTCCCTGCATCCCAGCCTGTGCGAAGTGAGTAACAAAGTCTGAGGGACTGCTGTAAAGGTCCCTGATAACATGATAGGGGCCTAGCCCTTACCTATGAAGCTGAAGGAAGACATTCATGCTGAAAAATCAATCACATGATTACTAGATTCCAGAAAGGGGCCACTGGAACTCTGAGGATATCAAGTAGATGTCCCTGGAACCACTAGAAAAGTATCCTCTGGGATTACCCGAAAAAGCATGGTTATCCTTACTGTATCCAAGGAGCAGACATTTTTGCTCATGGAGGCACCACAAATAAGCCCAAGGTTAGAGGAAACTTAGGAACTTGTAGGGTCCAGGTCTGTCTTGTGCTTATGCTGTAAGAACAAAGTCTATAGCCCCCAGTATAACTGTGCAATACACCCAACCACCCACCTTGAGGAATAAAAACAAAGGGAAAAAAGGTCACCCACTTACCTACCCATAACCAAAACTCAAATTTGTGCAAAACATTATTCAAAGTATAATTAAGAAGGGGACTTTACAGCGCCCCTCTTGTGTGTCAAACAACCAACAATACAATAAAAAAAAAAAAAAAAAAGTGTATAATTTTGAATTACTATTTTTGTGTCCTATTAGGTTTAGTGTTTTAATTCAATATAATCTCACCATTTCATTTTTATACCTCTCCACCCTTCATTTCAATCTACCCTTCTTTATGCGATTCAATTACATGTTGCCCATCCCGTGCCTAATTTATGACTTATCCTCTTCCTTTAATGACATCAATCATCTCTCCACTGTACCTCCCGGAGGAGGAAAAAAGAAACAAAGAAATTAAAAAAATAAATTTAAAAAATTTAAAAAAAGGGACCCCCCCCCACACACCTCCTCCCAATTTCACCCCACAGACTATCCGATCCATAACCCAGCATTCCCCCCAAAAGGGTTTAATCCACACCTATTTCTGAGGAGTAATACGGCCATCCTGCCCATGTATCTTTAAACATTTATTCTGTTGGTCTTTATCCATATGTATCCATCTCTCTGCTTCCATTATTTTTTCTACCTCCCTTTTCCAATCCATCTTAGTGGGACATCCAGACTGTTTCCAAAATCTAGGTATCAATATTTTGGCTGCATTTAGCAAATGGGGAGTAACGCTTCTCTTATAAAACCTAGCAGATGATGGCATCCCATGAAAAAGAAAATATAATGGAGAGAATTCTATATGTCTAAGTGTCATTTTCTTAATCCAAGGGGCGATCGACTCCCAGAAAACTTTAATCTTTGAGCAATGCCACCATAAATGCAGAAATGAACCCCTTTGGTTACATCCCCCCCTGCAGTTAACATTCGCAGATGGATACGTCTGAGCCAATCGAGCCAGTATACTATACCATCTTGTCAGGAACTTATAAGACATCTCCTGTATATGGGTACTTATTGAAGTATGGTGTATCGCTCCCATCAGCCTTTTAATTTGTTCCAATGTAAAATTATAGCCTAGTTCTCTTTCCCATTCTCAAATGAAATAGGGAGTTGTCATATTTTGGGCGTTCAGAACCAGCCTATAGATTTGAGACAACATATGACCCAGCTCTGATAAGTTAACTCACCATTCCTCAAAAGTAGTAAGCAGGTTCGCTGGCCTGATCTGGTGCTTCCACTTATTGAACAAGTCTGTCAGTTGACGGCATTTCCATACAGCCATTGGTACTTCCCCCAGTATTCGAACCAAATCCACCAATGGAAGCAAATTTACCCTGTGGAGTCCCATCCCACCCCCACCCTCCCGTTTTGGTCTCCTCAAAATTTCGTGTGCCAACCTGGGATGTTTCTCTCCCCACACAAAGGTCATGAAAGCCCTTCATATTTGTTTAAAGAATATCTGTAGGAGCGTTATGGGTACGATATGTAAAACGTGAATAAGTCCGGAAAGTCCACCAGGGGGAGCTCCAGCACCTTTATGAAGTGTTGCAAGTCATCTTTAGTTTTAAGTGTTGCCCTTTTCCCATTTCGGGTTGCTACAGCCTTAAAGGGATATCCCCAGCGATATTTAACATCAGCTGCTTGAAGAACTTCCAACAAGGGTTTAATCATTCTGCATTGCATAAGAGTTCTATATGCTAAATCTGGAAATAAGGCTATTTGTGCACCTTCAAAATCTACCGTGGATTTATTGCGGGCTGCTTTCATGATGGCTTCTTTCACTGGATATCTATGTAGTTTACAAATGATATCTCTTGTTGTTGTTCTGTATTTTGGGGGGCTAGGGACGAGGGCACGATGGACTCTGTCTATTTCAATCTTATCCGGAGCAGATGGCCCCAGAATTAACTGGAACAGACCGATCACCTTTGGAAGCAATTCAAAATGTTTTATTTCAGTCAAGCCCCTTATACGTATATTTTGCCTACGATCTCTATTTTCTTGATTATCCATTTTATCCAACAGAGAATTCAACACTTCCTCATGATGTTTTGTCATATCTTGGATATCAGCCACTCCTTGTCTAATATCATCCTGGCCCATCTAAATTTCCTCCACTCTGTGCCCCTACATCCTCCCTTAACCCCTCCGCAGCCTGCTTGCAGGATGATTCAACAGCGGTTATAAGTAATTGAATGTTTATCTTTGTAGGAAGTGCTCTCAATTGTTCTCTTAAGTCTCAATACACTATTAACTCTGATTGAGATGCACTTAGTTCATTATTAACATCACCAAAGGGTTACCATACTGCACCTGCCCTGTAAAGGCTGTCTCTGGATTCATCACAAGTCCTTTGCTGATTTTTACTGATTCACTGCTGGTTTTTGTAGTACCACGACTTTCAACTACCAGGAATTCAACCGTCCCTCCTGGGATTCCTTCCACCTCCTGAAGACTTGGATCCCCTCCAATATACTCCCCCTCCGGACCCTCCGTTCCATCGGCATAAACCGAGATCTCTCCCTTCTCCTGGGAGATCCCTTTCCAGGGTTGTACAGCTCTGCTTTGGGCTCAGTGGTATTTGGCCATTGCTATGTGCTAGAGGTATTTGGCCATTGCTATGTGCTGCAACACCCCTTCCAAAGCCTGTCATTCCTCAGCCCTGTTGGGGGGGGGTGGGGGGCGACCCTCCATGCCCCCTCCCATATCAGGGGAGCCAGTCTTCATTCCCTCCTGGACCGGGTTTCATTTAATTGCGCTCCCAGGATCTGCACTCTAAGCTTGTTAGCCTGCTTCTTTCCACCACCCTGGGCAGAAGTATAGCTGTACGGTGGCATGTGGACATGCTTTAGCCAGTCTGGAGCCTGCTGAACACCACAGCCTATCTTCCTGAAGCTCAGGGATCACTGAGCAGCACGCTCAGTCAGCATGTCTGTTCATGCCACACTCTCCCTTACAAAACTTTTTTTCGTGTGACCTGTGTTAGTGGAAAAATGGGCCCAGGACACCAGTCCAGTGGTTCTCAACCCTGTCCTCAAGTACCCCCAACAGGCCATATTTGTAGGTTCTCCTTGATCTTGCTTCAGAGCCAATGGCTTGGTATTTTGTACAGCTATTTAATATAAGAGAAATTCCCAAAACATGATCTGTTGGGGGTACTTGAGGACAGGTTTGAGAACCACTACCTTAGACCTCCAGGGAAGAGGTACACAGATCGCTAAATGGTCACTATAGGATGAAAGGATATGGCTTAAAGTGCCCATGCCCCACCAACCTTCCATATTCCTCTCACAGCCATGGCCAACAGCACCACCTTCCTGGACCACCTGCAGGCACAAGTTTTTATAAGCTCCCATTGTATTTTCCCAGAAGGCACTTGGGAATCCCTCTGCCTAACCTCAACCTAAGTTCTAGGCAAGATGGTGCTGTTGGCCATTGCTGTGAGAGGACTCAGGAGAAGTTTGGTGGGGCATGGACACCAAGTTACATGCTTTCATCCTATATAGTGACTGTTTAGGGATCTGTGTACCTTTTCCCTGGTGGTCTAGGGTGTCCTGGGCCCATGTTTTCTACACAAAAAATGAGGGATGGAAGCCGCTGGGAGTTTTAATCTCTGTACTTGTGTTCTCTATAGGCGAGTGGAGCCCATCTCTCATGCGACTGTCCTGGAGGTTAACAAAAGAAAAAGGTGTTCTAACGCTCCAGCTGGCCAGAGGTTAAACCCAGCAGCTCATCAAGAGCTGCCAAAAAAAGAAAATGTGGGGTTAGTGGTCAATGTCTTACAAGAGACCCTTATTTCTTGCACATGCACCATTTGCTGAAATACGGTCACTTTGTCCTGCATGTGCAAAGTGAGAATGTCTGTTTGACTATAAATATATGATATGAACATATGATAATAAATCAGACAAATGCACCTTTTTAAAATGACATCCAGGTGTAACTGAAGAATTTCTCCTCATGTTCATGATGTACACAGAGGTCATTATACATGACCTCAAACTGCCCTCTGTTCTCTATTTGTGATCACAGAGTGCATTACAGTATCTGTACCTCTGCTCCTCCTCCTCCTCCTCTTCAAGCAACACTGCAGCAGTTGCTGCAAAAATCACTGGAAAGGCAGACATTGCTCTGATAACACACCCACACTCCAGTCCAGGAAGTTTATCCAAAATGCCAAAATCAACTCCTATTGAGGTCACATACTAGCTCATTATGAAATACTTACCCTCAGAAACGATGCCCTGAAGCGGCGTCGGCACTCCGAGTACACGGCGGACATCTTCCACCGGAGTCACTTCCGCGCTGTGATTGGCAGGAGCCGCAATGTCACTGCCGCGCAAGCGCACAGGAGCCAGTCACAGCACGAGTCCTGAAGAAACGGCACCAGCGGCTCGTTTCTTCAGTGCGCATGTGCCGATGACTTTGGCAGCAGCGCATATACTGAATATATCGTAAACTCTGCAAGTTTAGGAGTTATTCAAGGTTCCTACAGGTAAGCCCTGTTATAGGTTACCTGTAGGTAAAAGTGGTGTAACGGAGTTTACAACCACTTTACACGCAAATAGAAAAAAAAACAAAAGTGAGCGTAGTATAGAACAAGTATATTTCAGTTGAATCTTGTGAGCTGTACCTACCAAAATCTGAAAAAACCTGCATCTGCTAGTGCAAGAGTCTGATCTGCCACAGGATTTTATACCCCATTCACAGATCCTCTTACAAGCAGTGTAATCAATGAATGAAACAACTTTTCTCAATGGAGGAGGAGGAAGGAGGGGAAATGTGTCATCAGACCATCTGTACTGTGGTTCTGCTTGAAGACCCAAAGCTGTTAACAATCGCAGTGCCAGAAGTTCAGAGACAGGAAAAGGACAGGGCATCCCTTCACTGAAGATTTCTCCAGGATCCAGCTGCCTGCACAACTTAGGATATTCTTCATTACATTTTTGTATTTTTTAGCTAAACTTCAGCTATAACACCTTTAATGTTTAAGCAGAAAATGCACTTATAATGATCTATACGTCAGACAAAAGGGGGACACCTGTACAGAAAAGACGGAGGCAGGATTTTGGAACGAAAAAAATAAAAAAATAAAAATTGGCCCCAAGTATCACAAATGGTATGTTTTTCTTATTTTTGTATTTTTACATTGAATTAAATTATTCTACAATACATTATGCTTGTAGAATATGCAGTTTCTTTTACAGAGGACAGTAACTTTAAGGTCAAAAGGACCGAGACCAGAAGTACCTACCATGTGATTGTTAATGTGCTATCTGTCTCACTTCACAAGTGCTTAAAGCTGCCAGTTAAAAGTTGTCATCTTTCCAGAACTATTATTACATAGAATTAGAGGAAAGGTCACAATAATTGTTCCTGGCACAAACCCAGATTACACTATACTTACACTTAAGCTTGCCATACACTAAGGCAGGCCAAAGATGGTGCTGTTTTCTTTCCTGGAACCACCGGCTATTGCCGCTGAAGAAAAAATATTTTGCGCATAGTGCAACAATATGTTTACAGAGCTGCACCTAAAAAACATCAGAATCCTGGATGTTAGATCTAAACACATACACATATAATAGATGTGCATCAATCCAAATAAATGCCAAAGAAACAGATTTTGTGAAAAGACATTCAGATTTCTGGGATGCGAGAATCTTCAGCACAATTCACGAAACAACAAAGAGTTCAAAGAATACAATTCAAAGAGTCAGTGAAACAATCAGCCATCCACCGATCCAGTGTAGTTTTCTTGAAAAGCAGACCACACACTTTGTGCCCTCCACCACAGACAACAATGGCCTCTTACCAAATTAAGTGAATCCCCATAACAGATAAACACACATGTTCATCAATGACAATCCAGGCATCCATCCATGGTGAAAGGACTCCAGCTGCAGTCTCCAAGCTTGGACCAGACAGCATCCATACTCAGAGGGGAACAGAGGCTGCACATGTGTAAAACCACCAAATAATGCATTTATTTCTTTTTAAAAAACACGACATACTTTACAGAGGTAAAAGCAGATACCGCATGTAACAACAAATAGTGCCTTGCCAGCGTCCATCCCATGGGCGTAGTAAAGTCACAGGTTAAGCCCAATATGTTTTGCTGTCAAGCAGCATCATCAGGGGAACAGGAGCACATGGGAACAGGGGAATAATCACATATAAAATATCCAACATGCTAGTCTTACCCAAGTTTACCAAACCTGCCCAAAAAAATGGTTTGAATCCGTATCCAACCATCTATAACCGGCTTTAGTTAACAGATTCCCCCATCTGCATAAGGAAGTGAACCCCCCCAGGGCCATTTTAATCTCACAGCAGCTCCTGACTGTTGGCAGAATACAATCATCAGTTGCTGTAGTCGATTTGCTGCAGCCGCTGATCGAGAAAAGCTTTGCAACTTGTCAATCAAAATGATCTACTTCAGTCGAGCACGGATGGCCACGCAACACACAACAATCAAAAATTTGGCTAGTCCCTGTTGAAAAAGTCAAAGTAAACTACATCACAAATAGGGGAACGGTCATGTAACATTCTTAGACAAAGTAGAATCTTAAGGGATCGTTTTCACATGCGGACTGTCAAATGCCTCTGAAATGCAATCCGCACTTGGATCGCTTTTCAGAGCTGTATGAAAGGTCTTTTCCTTACCATCTGTTTTAACCTCCCAGATATCACAACACCATACCGCAAAACCATGTCCATTGTATGCGTTTGCAGCGTGGCCCTATTCTCTTCTTCTCTCTTCTCCTATTCGCAAAGACCCTAGATTGGTAGTCTTTGGCAGACGGTAGTGCCACCAAATGTGACTGGGTGTTTATTTTGTGCTGTGGCTGTGAGGCAAAGCCTCACAGCTGTAGCATGTGTACACCTCTAGCCATTGCCTTTGCAACTTAAAAAGTGGTTCTGCATGCAGAAGGTTTCCCTCCAGTCCACCCTTATACTTACCTGAGCCTGATCTCTATCCAGCAATGTGCACAAGAGCAGAGGTTCTCTCTGCTCTCTCCCTCCCCACTGGCTCATAGACAGCTGCCACTGGCTCCTGTTGCTGTCAATTACAGCCAGTGACTAGGGACCAGGGGGTAGGGCAGAGTCGTGCTCTCTATGTTAATAGACACAGACAGCAAGGCATGGGAGCAAGACCCCACAAGTGCCCCCTATAACAAGCATTTTGCCATCGGGGCACCTGGAGCGCCAGTAGGGGGACCAAGAAGAGGAGGATCAGGGCTGCACAGAGCAGACATTTTTGCTATCTTAAAAGAAAAAAAATTAGGTTTAGAATCACTTTAAGCAGGAGCAGTTGGAAGCCGGTAAAAATGTGGCTCAACAGTGTGTTTTTACTGCCCCCCCTCCCCCAAACAAGAAGTGTAAACAAGCCCTAAGTTTGCTGTTCAGATGCAAGCAGTACCTTTCTTGGGTTATAAACTAACACTTGATACAAAGCAGTCACAGAAGACTAGAGGGGCACAATAGTTAAAGTGTTACTAAACCCAGTATTATGAAAATGGTTAATCCCCCCCACAGCTTATAAATCTTCTTTTTACATTATAATACTGCCACTATATACCTTTTTGGATGATCTGTATACCACGGTTTCATGATAAACTGCAGTTTCTCCAGTGCTGAGAGTTCAGGTAGGACGAGATTTCCACTGCAGCCTGTATACACGCCCACATGTGTGATGTCAATATCATGTGACCTGACTAGTTCTTAGAACAAGTAAATGTTCTCTCCAGCATAAAAGACACAACTGTGCATGTGCAGGTCGGCTACCTCGCCTGTTAGCTAACCTTCCCTAGATAGACAGTGCAGGAGGGGAAGGATCTGTGCATACAGGATAAAAACAGCATTTTTACACAATGCAGATGATTAACCCCTTAAGTTCCACAGTGAGTATAACAGGCATGCTATAACCCAAGTCCAGTCCAGGAACAGGAGGAGGATTTCTTGGGCCAAAAATTGCTTGCTTTATTAATCGTGACCAATTATGTCATATGCCTTTGCTGGGGGAGCTCCAGGAGAATAATCCAGATGTTTTTCAGAATTATCTCCGGATGACGGACCCCTACTTTCACCAACTCTTGGCATTGTTGACCCCCTATATTAAGAAGCAGGACACATGCATGATTTTTTTTTTTTTGGTTGAATAATGGATTTGATTTGGTATATTTTCTATATTTCTGGATGCATAGAATGCACTTTTTGGTTAAGTTCTATTGGCAGATAGCATGTCTAATTTTATTTGTTTTTATAACCACTTAAGCCCCGGACCATTTGGCTGGCTAAAGACCAGAGCACATTTTGCGATTCAGCACTGCGTTGCTTTAACTGACAATTGCGTGGTCGTGTGACGTGGCTCTCAAACAAAATTGATGTATTTGCTCCACTTCTCCATTTCAGACACCCTCATGAATATGCTGTCGAACCCGTAGGGATTATCCTAACGAGCATTCTACCTCTGAGATGCACCGGCACACAAGTCCACTAGTCCGCCACCCTCTACACTAACATTTACTTCTCTATGCGAATGTCTCCTCAGCAGCCCTTTTGCTCTTCCTTGACCTTTCCCCTTCCACCCCTTCTCCATTTCTCTCTTTCCCTTTCTTAATACCCTTTCCGTTCTGATTCACCTCTCCCCTTCCTCCTTTCCCTCTTTCCTTTTTCTGACTTGGTTTTCTCTTTTTACTCTCTAAAACCTACATATGTGTAAATTTTTATTATGGACATCAAGGCTTATAAGCCAGAATCATTCCTTGTTACAGAGGACGATCTTTCACCCCAGCTCAACACTAGTAGAGAACAGGAGTCAAGCTGTGGGCGATAGCCATTGGGCTGACTCCCTACACATGTCTATTTGTGACTGTCCCTAGTTTGTGATTTCTCATGTTGTTCACTGTGTTTTCTGTGAAATTGTCAATAAAAACATTTTCAACCCTAAAAATCCTGCTTTTTTTACACGCTCAAGTCCCACTTTAAAGCAACTCAAATGGGAATGGCCTGAAATGAAAATTTTTCCTCTATTTGTTGCAATGTAATATACTAATAAGCAAATAGAGGTCAACCGATATATAGGCCGATATTTGGCGTTTTTTTACTTAATCATCATCGGCCGATTGTGCTGATAAAAAAGGCTGATTATAACTTCAGCGTGTCTTGCAAATGACTTCTGTAATAGAAGTCAACACAACACATTTTTGTAGGTTTTTCAACTAGGTCTGCATGCTAAACTGGTACAGAAACCACCAGTAGGTCAGGGAAAGTGAATGAAGCCCTTATTTTTTCACACACAATATTTCATGCCTGCAAAGCCCTGCTAGGACATAATAAATAAATAAATAAAAAACCTGCAGTGGGGTCTTTGCACATTGTTTACTGGATGTTAAAAATGTGATGCCCTTGGTCAATAAGCAAAGAGAAAAAAAAAATAATAAATATTATTATTATTATTATTATTATTGGTGCAGGCCAGAAGTTACCCAAACCAAAATTTTGAAGTAATGGATGGGAGAATGAAATCTATGCTACAATCATCTTCCTCCACCCTCCTTCGATTTTCCTTGAATCAGTAGGGGAAAAAAAAAAAAAAAAAAGTATGAACAGCTGCTTTTGTGGCCAACTCCTCATCTGAATCCCAAAAGTATGCTGCTCTCTGACCTGTAACCTTATGGGTCAGGAATGTTTAGCTGTTTTTGTTATATGCTACAATCAAATGTTTTTAGCCCATTCAGAAGGTAATATATAAAGATTTAAAGTAATACTAGGAAAGAAACATGGCTAGCTGACAGTGTCTGGACATGATAAACGTTGCAGAAAACGAACATTAATGCCCCGTACACACGGTTGGATTTTCCGACGGAAAATGTGTGATAGGACCTTGTTGTCGGAAATTCCGACCGTGTGTGGGCTCCATCACACATTTTCCATCGGATTTTCCGACACACAAAGTTTGAGAGCAGGCTATAAAATTTTCTGACAACAAAATCTGTTGTCGGAAATTCCGATCGTGTGTACACAAATCCGACGCACAAAGTGCTACGCATGCTCAGAATAAATAAAGAGATGAAAGCTATTGGCCACTGCCCCGTTTATAGTCCCAACGTACGTGTTTTACGTCACCGCGTTCAGAATGATCGGATTTTCCGACAACTTTGTGTGACCATGTGTATGCAAGACAAGTTTGAGCCAACATCCGTCGGAAAAAATCCTAGGATTTTGTTGTCGGAATGTCCAATCAATGTCCGACCGTGTGTACAGGGCATTACTGTGACAACTTGGCTTATAAATCTGTACGAAGGTATGAAAGCAAAACAAAAGGGGGAGGAGGCATGGCATGTTTCTTCAGTTTTAAGGTATTAAAGTAATGTTAGGTTCTCAATTAGTTGTCATAGAGACTGCACGTAGGTCAACTAAAACTCATGTTCTGCTGAGTATGACTCATCCCTAATTCTGCAGACTTCATCCTCTCACCAGCACATATTTATCTCCCTCTCCGCCTTTCTGCTTGTGTCATATGTTAACGCTGTGTAGTAATGACAAACGTCACATGGAATTTAACACTACTCCTTCCATAGGACTGAAGATGTACTGAGTGCAATTTAAACAAATAGGAGACAGGTGGGTCATTTAGAAAAGAAGGAACATACCAGCTTTAAAAATCACTCATTGCAACCTATATACCAGGTTCCATATATTTACAAATTGCTGCCACCAAAAAAAAAAAAAAAGGGAGGTTGCCTGCCAAATTTCTTACTTGATTACATTTCATTTTTCTCAACTTCATTTGGGCCCATAAAATAGCCATCATATGTGCTATCGTCAGACTCCCAAAGACTGCCCCAGATGCTACCCGTTACTATGAAGTGACTCCGCAAGAATATTTTTTTTAAATAATGCTCCTCATATAATCATAAGCAATGGATCCAATTAGAACAGGACGTTACTCCTCTTCCTTTGTGCAGACTGACTTGGCTATATGCCACAATTCCTCCTGCCCTTAAAGCTGTCCATAGATTGTCTTTCCTGTAACCACGGGTTGCAGGAAAAAAAAAAAAAAAAAATCTCGATTCCGCCATTGATCCCTCTCGAGGAGCTATTGTGTTCTCCCAGCAGGGTGAGGTATGAGGAGCCATCCCTGCTGGGAGAACACACAGCGAGTACTGCTATCAGCTCTGGCCGCTGGCAATTAGCACATGAAAAATCCAACAGGCTGGTTGTACCCAAGTTGAACGATTGTTTAATTTGGGTGCAATCAGCCTGCCCATACATGGTCCGAATCTCAGCCAGTTCCTGCTGACCCAGCCATGATTTGAACCATCTAAAGGTTGCCTAAAGATATCCTTGATATCCTCTCCACTGATAACCATGTAAGGCTCCCCAGACTTTATCCTGGGCAGTGGAGGCTGGTGCTAAAAAAAAAAAAAAATTGGGGGGGGGGGGCGCAAACAAACTGAAACCCCCCCCCCCCACACTCACACACACACACACCACATCAATTGCAGCCTCACTGTGCCCATCATATGCAGACACTGTGACCCCGCCGGCCATCTGCCCGGCACTTACCCCATCTTAGTGGCGGGTCAGGCAGCGGGCAACGGCGTTGAGCTGTCGGACGGCTCCTGTGTATCATACTTCCCCCTTCTTCCATTCTGCTAAGCGTCCAATAGGGGCACCTGTGCCTTCAGCCAATCAGGGAACTGGTATTAGACCCGCGCTTCCCGATTGGCGGACAGGTGATTCATTGTTAGAAATGTAAATTAATATTTGCTTTTCTAACACATATGGGTGGACTCTGAGTCCACCTTTTTTGAAGCCTACTAGAGCCTATGGCCCTAATCCGGTGCTTAAAAATAAATAAATAAATAAACACCCCTGCCGCTGTAATTCGAGTGCCCGAAAAGGGCCCACACGGCTGAACAGGGGGTGGCAATGGGGTGGTCAGGCCAAACCATGGCTCTATGTGTCTTATGCTCCACTTTAATACCACAAACCTATTCACAGTTACCGTATCTCACAAAAGTGAGTACACCCACTAACATTTTTGTAAATATTTTATTATAGTTTGGTTTAATTTTTCATTGCTGGCATTTATATTTTTTTACATTGAGCTGTTAGTGGGGAACCCTGCTGACAACTGAAGACTCATCAGTAGGAATGGGTGAACAGTTCGGTCCGAACATGAATTCGGACCAAACATTGGCTGTTTGCACGTTCGCCGAACAACCAATTTATCAAGGCGTTCACCTGTTTGTTGTTTCGGCCCGCCGAATGACCACAATGCACTGCGCCGCCGCACAGTGCATTGAAAGCCCTGATTGGCTGAAGCAATGAAAGCTTTGTCCAATCAGAGCACAGAGCACTGTCAGAGCCACGATTGGACGCGGTCAGGATGACTCCAATCATGGCTTATTGCTGTTAGTCCCGCCCCACACTAGAAGTATTCTTTCAATAGCGGCCATTTTCAGTGTGTAATAAAATATTTACAAAAATGTGAGGGGTGTACTCACTTCTGACCAGCAGGCTCAGGGAGGTGAGCCCACTGGTCAGATGCAGAGGCGGCTCTCTAATTAGGCAAATGAGGCGGTCGCCTAAGGCCCCGCTCTCCAAGGGGCCTCGCGGCCGCCTTATTTGCCTGATGTGCGAGTGGAAGAATGGGAGGGAATGTCCCCGGCCAGTGTCCCCAAGCTGGCAGGGTGAGCGGGGCGGGATGGTAAAGCGTTTAGTAAACAGGGCCGCCGCTGCTATCAGACGAATTGTAGAGGAGGCGGAGCTGCAGTGCCAGCCACTGCTGAACCTGCCAGGAGGTAGGGGCGGTCTAGGCAGGGGGGGGCCTCGCAAAAATGGCACTTGCTCTGCACCGCTGCAGACAGCTGTGTCACCCGCCGGCCGCCGCTGCACTGTGTTAAATCTGCAGCAGCGCGGTGCGAGTATGCTATCCGTCCAACCGATGCATTAACTTCCCTTCCCTGTCAGGCGGAATGATCTCCGCCCGACAGGAGCTTCCTAGTCCCGCCCGCGGCGCCCGGCGTGATGTCATTCACAGGCCGGGAGGCGGGATGAAAATGCAGAGGAGAGTGCTGCTTGCTTCAAAGACCTGTGAGGAGCCAGTGAAGCCCCATGCAAAAGTGCAAGTAAGTTTAAAGATGGTATTTGTAATATGCAGCATGGGGGGGAGGGTTAATGCAGCATTACTATACATTAGTGACCAGTGGAAGTTAATTAACCCCTTTGTGCTGCATTAGTGGCAACAGTATCGGTGTTAATTAACCCCTATATGGTGCAGCAAGAAAGGGTTCATAACCAAAACACTGATACTGTTGCCACTAATGCAGCACAAAGGGGTTCAATAACTGCCACTGGTCACTAATGCATCAATGGTGTATTTGATACTACCCCGCCACCATACACTCTGCACCCCTCTCATGTACACACTACCCACCATACACTCCGCACCCCTCTCATGTACACACTACCCACCATACACTCCGCACCCCTCTCATGTACACACTACCCACCATACACTCCGCACCCCTCTCATGTACACACTACCCACCATACACTCCGCACCCCTCTCATGTACACACTACCCACCATACACTCCGCACCCCTCTCATGTACACACTACCCACCATACACTCCGCACCCCTCTCATGTACACACTACCCACCATACACTCCGCACCCCTCTCATGTACACACTACCCACCATACACTCCGCACCCCTCTCATGTACACACTACCCTCCATACACTTCGCACCCTTCTCATGTACATACTACCCTCCATACACTCCGCACCCCTCTCATGTACATACCACCCACCATATACTCCGCACCCCTCTCATGTACATACCACCCACCATACACTCCGCACCCCTCTCATGTACATACCACCCACCATATACTCTGCACCCCTCTCATGTACATACCACCCACCATACACTCTGCACCCCTCTCATGTACATACTACCCACCTCCATACACTCCGCACCCCTCTCATGTACATACTACCCATTATACACTCCACACCCCTCTCATGTACATACTACCCACCATACACTCCGCACCCCTTTCATGTACACACTACCCACCATACACTCCGCACCCCTCTCATGTACATACTACCCACCTATATACACTCCACACCCCTCTCATGTACATATTACCCACCTATATACACTCTACACCCCTCTCATGTACATACTACCCACCTATATACACTCCACACCCCTCTCATGTACATACTACCCACCTACATACACTCCACACCCCTCTCATGTACATACTACCCACCTACATACACTCCACACCCCTCTCATGTACATACTACCCACCTACATACACTCCACACCCCTCTCATGTACATACTACCCACCTACATACACTCCACACCCCTCTCATGTACATACTACCCACCTACATACACTCCACACCCCTCTCATGTACATACTACCCACCTACATACACTCCACACCCCTCTCATGTACATACTAATCACCATACACTCCGCACCCCTCTCATGTACATACTACCCACCTATATACACTCCACACCCCTCTCATGTACATACTACCCACCTATATACACTCCACACCCCTCTCATGTACATATTACCCACCTATATACACTCCACACCCCTCTCCTACTCAAATTTACCACCATTGTACAGTAGGGGCCCCTACCAGGGAGATAGTGACCCGTGCCATACAGAAAAAACAGTGAGTGTGGATAAATTATGCTACCTATTGGGCATGGCTTTTTAGTTTAAATAGACATTTTAGTCTGTTTTTTTTTTTTTATATTCTTTACAATTTCATTTTTTATTTTTTTTACAATCTTTTTATTTATTTTTTTACGTTTCTTGGTGAGAGTTTTTGGTTTCTTTAGTGGGATGTCAGGGGTCTAAACAGACACCTGAAGTCTCACTTTTGAGACAGAGAAAGGAAATAAGGAAACACATTTCCCAGTTCCTTTCTCTATAGCGTCAGCTGCACTGCAGATGAATGAAGAGGAGACAGAGGCTCCTGTTAATTCATAAACTAAAGCATAGTATGCTATGAATGAACACAGTGAGTGATCAGTTCCAATCACTCACTGTGTTCTTTTGAAAAAGGTAGGGGCTGGTAAAATTAAATTTACCAGCCCCTTTTCCCAGCCTCCATCCTGAAGATCCCCCTACAGCAGTCAGCTGGAGAGCAGAGGAGGGAAGTCGGCAGGGCTGTGGGGGGGGGCACACCGTTATTTTTTATCGCTTGAATTATTTTTCCTATTATGGGTATGAGTGGGGCCTCATGTCTAAGTTTTGCCTAAGGCCTCACAAAGCCTAGAGCCGCCTCTGGTCAGATGTCCTGGTATTCCTGGAGCCATTAGCTGAAATCCCATGTACGATCAAGCTGATCCTTTTGTGGATTATCACTAAAAGTGCCAATAGACCCAAGGGGGTCTTTGAGGTGAGCAGGCACTGTACACGGAGGTGGTGGCGATTACCTGTCAGCACTTATTCTTTGCAGAGACTGTCACAGAGCACAGATTGAGTTTATCCACATCTCTTCAGCAATCAAGTATTTATATTATTGTGCATGTGGACTTTTTGCATATAATCTTAAAGTGGAGGTCCACCACACAAAAAAAAAAAAAAAAAAAAACGCACCAAAAAAATCCCTAACAAATTGGAGGAAAGTAGGAAAAAAAAAAAATTTAAACTCACCTGAAATGGCTGTTGCTAGGCAGTCTTCCTAATCTGCCTCTTCCTACGCCGCGGTGACATCGCCGTCCCATTCACAAAGTGCTGCATGACTCGCGCATGCGCAGTAGGAAACGGGCAGTGAAGCCGTAAGGCTCCACTGCCTGTTTCCCTTAGTTAGGATGGCGGTGCCGGGACCCGAGAGCCGAGGGACGGGTCGGCCTCAGGCGGCCGACATTGCGGGCACCCAGGACAGGTAAGTGTACTTATTTAAAGTCAGCAGCTACAGTTTTTTTAGCTGCTGACTTTTAAATTTTTTTTTCGCGTCTGGAACCCCACTTTAAGGTCATGTTTTGTCACTTACTCACTGGAGTTTATTATGAAGCATATATTTGAAATTTAACGCACTATTATTTGTTTTTATTCTTTTGTACATGTGGTGTCAGAACACATTTTAACCACTTGCTTACTGGACACTTTCAGCGCGGTCACACTTTGAATGACAATTGCGTGGTCATGCTACACTGTACTCAAATGAAATTTTTATCCTTTTTTTCCCCACACAAATGGAGCTTTCTTTTGGTGGTATTTAATCACCACTTGGGTTTTTATTTTTTGCTAAACAAAAAAAACAAAAAAAACAAAAAAAAAAAGACATTTTTGAAAGAAAAAAAAAAAAAAAAAAAAAAAAAAGTTTCCTTCATTGATATTCGCTGATGAGGCTGCACTGATGGGCACAGATAAAACGGCACTGATGAGTGGCACTGACAGATGTCACCGATGGCGCGCTGGAGGACGTCCATGGATGCCCTCTCGGCAAATCAGGTCCGTGCTGTAGCCGCCTTTCGGCTATAGTGCGGATGGGAGGTGGTTAAATAGCTGCAGCTGTTTTTCATTAATATAATTAGTCACTTTATTTATAGTTTTTAGGTTGTTTGCTATACTTCTATCAGCGCTTTAGTAATATATTTTACACAAATATTAAAGATTCTAACTACCAGCAAGAAGGAGTCCTTACATTTAAAGAGCACCTGTCATTTCAGATCCATGGCAGCCATGGAGGCCCAAGATGGCACCAGCTCTTCTCAGCCACAGAGAACGGCGTGAGGAGCTGACAAGACACAGGAGGCAGGCGGTAAGTCACATAAGACACAGAAGCAGCAGCCCAGAGACATGCTCTATTATACGCAAAAACTGCAAGGGACAAGCTGCTCACTTCCCCCACCAGACCCCTGCACATGAGCCTGACAGACAACATGGCACCTCAGCACTAGATGAAACACTACCCCTGGAAGGCTCCCCTGTCCCTACACCAGACCTGTCTGACATGCTGCAAGAAGACACACAGAAACCCACCCTGACTGAAATCCTGAAAGAGCAGTTTGGGGGTCTTACTGAAACAGTGTCCCTTATGAGACATGACTTGCAAAAGATCAGGGAGAGGACCACGGCTGTGGAGGGCCGGATACCTCCACTCACCAGAGATGCCAGGACAGCACTACAGCAAGCTGCACAGGCCAATGCCAAAACAGACGACATCGAGAGCCGCCTACGACGGAACAATGTCCGCATTGTGGGGCTCCCTGAGAAAGTAGAGGGCCGGGACCCCACAGCTTTAACTGAAAAATGGTAGCAAGATATATTCAGCAGGGAGGCCTTCACCTCATTGTTTGCGGTCCGGCGGGCCCACCGCACGCCGCCTCGACCGGTCCCCCCTGGTAACCCACCGAGATCCATGTTGGCCCGGCTCTTGAACTACAAAGACCGCGAGAGATCATACTCAGACTGGCAGGGGAGAGAGGCTTTGTGCATTTTAATGGGACTAAAGTATCATTTTATCATGACTTCTCGGCAGAGGTGCAACGAAGGAGGGCTAAATTTGCTGAGGTGAAGAAGCGCCTACAAAAAAATTCAAGTAACCTATGATAGCTGTATCCAGCTAAACTATACATCACTCCCAGGAGGCAGTGCACCTTCTTTGAATCCTCCTCAGATGCAGCTGCATGGCTGGATGATAATGAACAGGACCTCCGTAGACGTCGCAAAGCCGACAGGGGAGACTGACATCCGGAGAGCGAGTTCGGCATGGTCGGTATGTTATTCGCGGACACTTTAAGTCCAGTACTTACAAAGCGGGACACTGTCCAATTTGCCTAGGTTATAGTTTTGACGGAGCTCTGACACAGCACTAAGCACCAAGTTAAGATCTCAGTTACTGTGGGTTTATAGTGCTCACAAGTTTCTACGAAACGCTAATATGTCCTAGTTGTGGGGGCATGTTTCTTCGTGCCCAGTTGGCACAAGTTTACTGAACAGTTACTGGCATGAGGGGAGAAGGAAGCGGTGTGCTCCCGCCCCATGTGAGTCTGCAAAAGCTGCTTAACAGACCAGATGTGGACCGATCTTTATACTTACCTTTGTTGTGCATTGCTCTGAAACCTACACTTCATTGTCATTACCAGCTGAACCTGATACTAGGGCTGCAACTAACGATTATTTTCATAATCGATTAGTTGGCCGATTATTGTTTCGATTAATCGATTAATCGGTTAATAACCTTAAAAAAAGAAAAAGTGTGGTGTATAATTAGTTAATATGTAAAGTTTTTAAAAAAGCCAATTTATTCTTAAATATCTCTATGCAGTGGTAACTAAAAATAGCCAACTATATGGTTAGGGAGCAAAATATCTAATCCACGCTGAGAATAACAGAGGAGATATACTGTATATAGTATAAGAGGAGATATAGTGTATATACTATTAGAGGAGAGATAAGAACGTTCGTTCGATTTTCTAATCGTTAGTGGAGGTCAAATCGACGTTCATTTTCAACCACAGTAATGGGAAAATTTGGAAATAATAAAAAACGTCTTGGTGAAAGGAATTATCAGACAGTGTATGTGGTTTTCGTTCAGAAATTACAATTATTTTAAAAACAGAATGTTAAAAACAAGTGAAAATTTCAAACATTCTTTCATTCATCGAATGTACAAAGATTTTTCGTCTGAATATTCTCATCTGAAAATTGATCCGTGTGGCCAGAATAAGGCTCGCTACACACCTATGCAGTTTTCTTTTGATCTGTTTATGCAGTGCTCTTTGCTGTGCGTTTTGTTTTTTGCGCACATGATTTTGCTGCAATTTGCTTTTTTTTGCCAATTTATTGTTGGGCAGATTAAATAACACAAATTGCTGCAAAAACGCATTACGTGCTTTTCTGCAGCTTCTCCATTGAAGTATGTTGAACCAAAAAAAAAGCACGGTTTTGCGTTAAAAAAAAAGTCACCGAAGCTTTCCAAATACGCAGCGGCTGAAAAAGCATAGATGTGAACGTGTCCCATAGGAAACCATGTAAATGAACTGTAGTCCGTTTCTGGAAAAAAGCACCAAAAAACACTTTTGCTCTTTTTGTACTATAAAGGGTTCATTTTATTTTTAACCACATTATGTTACTGGCCGATTAATCGATTATGAAAATAGTAATCGATTAATTTCATAATCGATTAGTTGTCGATTAATCGATTAGTTGTTTCAGCCCTACCTGATACCTTGTCAATTTTTGACCATCTGTCACCTGAAGGAACTGCGTGCCTATTGAGCGGCAGGTAACATTCTTTCACTCGGGAACGAGGTGGAGAGGCCTCTATACCAAAGGTGTGGTAGCCTACTCTGTTTAATATGGCTGCCACTCCAATAGTGACTCGGGACTTCCGAGGTGTACATGACCCGTTAAAACGCATAATGATCAGCTGTTTGAAGAAATTTCACCCAGCCATAGTGGGCTTGCAGGAGACTCACCTTACAAAGGATACGGTTGGCTTCCTGCCATATTCCTGGGTGGGCAAGGCCTACCACTCCATTCACTCTGCATATTCTCACAGGTTGAGTGTACTGGTACACAAGTCCTTCATCTACCAGGAATTAGACTCCACTATAGACCCCCTGGGTAGATGTGTTTATATATACTGCAGACTGTTAACTCTGAATGTGGTTATTGCTTTTGTGTATATACCCCACTCATTCTCTAGAGAGATATTGCAGCTTCTTTTGTCATACCTGGTCGACAAACCTGACATTCCCACCATGATAATGGGAGACTTTAACGGATACCTTGATCCCAGACTAGGTAGGTATTCTCCAGCCCAACCTCCCTTAGGTGGAAGGGGCACTATTTTGAGCCGGATGCTGCAGGAGGTGGGCTGGACAGATGTATGGAGAGCAAAAACCCCCAAAACAACAATTCTGCTTCTCTAAAACACATGGCTCGCTCGCTCGCTCGCATTGACACTTGTGTAGGGTCCTCACATATCCTTAACATTGTCACCAAAGTGGAGTACTTTCCCAGGGGGTATCAGATCACTCCCCACTGGCAGCACACTTAACCACCCATCCAGCTGCATCCCTACCTAGAGCCCCTTGGCAAATTAAACACCTTTTGGCTAAAACGTTTCACTTTCCATGAGTGGCAGGTGAAACAAATAGAACAAATACTTTTATGACAACCGATTACACACAGAAATGGGATGCCTTCAAGGCATACCTTAGGGGTACATTCATAGCAGAAATTGCGGCCATAAAACACAATTCGTCAGCTCTCCTGGAGCGGGTTGAAGACCAGGTGCGACAGCTTGAGCTCCCTTATGTCATGGATCCCTCCGATTCTGCGAGGGAGGCATGGATATCTGGCCAGGATTCTATGGACCGTTTGAGATCCTCCACCGCAGAGCGAAAACGATTCTTTACCAAACATGCCTTTTATGAGGAGGGGGAGAAAACTGGCCGCTTGTTGGCTAGAATTGCCAGGTCCCAACAATCATCCCCAGCCATAGGAGCCATGCGCTGCTCCACAGGGCGAATAGTGAATGACCCTGAGCTAATAATCACTGAACTAGCTTCCTTCTATGCAGATTTGTACAAACCTTGTGACGACTACACTAACGAGGCACTGCAGGGTTATTTAGACACTGTGTCCATGCCGGCTCTGACTTGAAGCTCTATTTACGTTGGATGAACTGAAAGAGGCTGAGGCTCCGTTCCTACTTGTAAAGCGACAGGGGATGACGGGATCCCCATGGAAGTTTACACCCAATACCGAGAGGTAATTCTACCCAAATTACTAGAAGTCTTTAACTACTCCTTTAAATCAGGGCAGCTACCTATAACTATGACAAGGACAAACATACTACTACTTAAACCTGGAAAGGACCCGGTAGATCCGAGTTCTTACAGGCCCATCTCGTTGCTGCAAAGTGATGTAAAAATACTAGCCTGGGTTCTGGCCTTGAGGGTTAACAAGGTTATTCTATCATCCACCCAGATCATGCAGGTTTCATGCCACGAAAGTCCACTGCGAACAACCTCAGAAGACTATCTGAACATGCAGACCCCAGTGTCACACTCCCTACCGTCCAATACAGACAGCCAGGTGTGGTTACGCCCCAAGTGGTTCAGGGAGGTATTGAACCCATGACTTTGTGTTTGCTGCTCCTGTTGCTTTGCCTCTGAGCACACTTCAGTTCATTGTCTCTTTTATTGCCAAAGGTTCCTGTTTTCCTGTGTTCTTATTTTCAAGTTGCAGTGTTCCAAGACTGACCCGGCTTCTGACCCTGGCTCTGTTCATCGTTAACTCTGACTTCTGGAATCCCTGACTACAGCTTCACCTCGACAATCCTTTGGTGAATTCCCTGTCAAGCCCCTGTTCACAGATTCACAGCCCAGGTAGCCTTTTACCTTGTTACCATGGGCTGTGTGTATTTGCAAGGGTGAGCATACATCTCTGCACTATGGACTCCAACCAAGGTAAGCCCTTACACCCAGCAGATGAGGCTGGCGATAGGGCACTGTTGTTTCTTGACGCAAATAAGGCATTCGACAGTGTCGGCATCCATGGGCTGTACTGGCAAAATTTGGATGTAGGCTTGATTCACTGACTGGGTAAAGCTACTACATGGCTCGCCACAAGGCGCCATACGCATGTTTGATAGGATGTCACACGCCTTTGCACTGGGCAGGGGGACTAGGCAGGGCTGTCCAGTCTCCCCTGCCATTTGCATTGGCCATTGAGCCTCTTGCAGCCCAGGTGGGAAATTGCCCACAGATCAAGGGATTTCGCTACGGTGAATTGCATGAGAAAATAATGCTCTACGCCGACGATATGCTCCTATTCTTGGAGGGCGTGGATAATTCCTTGTCTCGGGTAATGTCCCTCATCACTGACTTTGGCCACTATTCAGGCCTCACCATTAACTGGTCCAAATCTGCACTGATGTTTCTGGATGAGACCCCAGCTGAATGCAGAGCTTCCTTGTCCTGTCCTATCCACTTCAGCCCCGGACCATTTGGCTGGCCAAAGACCAGAGCACTTTTTGAGATTCAGCACTGCGTCGCTTTAACTGACAATTGCGCGGTCGTGCGACGTGGCTCCCAAACAAAATTGAAGTCCTTTTTTTCCCATAAATAATAAATAGAGCTTTCTTTTAGTGGTATTTGATCACCTCTGCGGTTTTTATTTTTTGCGCTATAAACAAAAAAAAAATACAGCATCAATTTTGAAAAAAAAAACAATGTTTTTTTTAACTTTTTGCTATAATAATTATCCCCCAAAAATATATTTTAAAAAAAATTTTCCTCAGTTTAGGCCGATATGTATTCTACATTTTTTTTGGTAAAAAAAATTAAATAAATCGCAATAAGCGTATATTGATTGGTTTGCGCAAAAGTTATAGCATCTACAAAATAGGGGATAGTTTTATGGCTTTTTTATTATTAGTTTTTTTTTTTTACTAGTAATGGCGGCAATCTGCGATTTTTATCAGGACTGCGACATTATGGCGGACACGGACAATTTTGATGCATTTTTGGGACCATTGGCATTTTTACAGTGATCAGTGCTATAAAAATGCATTGATTACTGTAAAAATGTCACTGGCAGTGAAGGGGTTAACCACTAGGGGGCAGTGAAAGGGTTAAGTGTGTCCTAGAGTGTGTTCTAACTGAAGGGGGGTGGGACTGTGCAGGGGAGATGACAGATCGCTGTTCATACTCTGTATGAACAGACGATCTGTCTGTTCTCCCCTCAGAGAACCGGAAACTGTGCGTTTACACACACAGATCCCGGTTCTCCGTGTGCCCCGAGCAATCGCAGGAGCCCGGTGTTCTGCCGAGAAAGTTCCACTCGGCGGATTAGTTCCCCCTCTACTGCGCATGCGCAGTAGAAGGCGGCGGAAATAGCCGAAGCGGAACAGCTGAAAATCAGCTGTACACGGCGCCTGTAAGAGGGCCCCTCGCGGGCTCGCTTCGCTCGCCACGCTTCGGGCACGGCCTCGCTGCGCTCGGCACTTTTAGATTCCCCCTCTAGGTCCACTTGGATAGAGGGGAAGGAATCTGGACCCAGAGCGCAGGCGCCGTGTACAGCTGATCGAAGCGTTTGAGCTTCGGCTATCTCCGGCGGCCAACAGTACTACGTACTGCGCAGGCGCTGCGCCTGCGCAGTACAGGGGGAGAACCTATCCGCCGAAGGAACTTATTCGGCAAGACACCGGCAGTGATGATGACCGCCAGGCACTCACATCTGCTCCGTGGGCGAACACGCGCCCCCTAGTGGCCGTCTATGGTACCCACGTACCATGACGGCGATTCACGCAGCCGAGCCATGTTGCCGCAGTTAAACTGCAGCAGTTGGTCGGCAAGCGGCTATAGTGTCTTCCTTTAAATACATTTATATCTCCCCCAAACTTATTGAGTATTGTAGGCTAAATATATACCCCTATTGACTCGCTTCAGAGATAAAATAAATGTATGGAATAGACTCAAAATGTCCCTGGCAGGGACGACAAACCTTGTAAAGATGATCCTAATGCCCCAGTTCTTGTACATGCTACACAACGTGCCTGTGGTTATTCCACCGAAAATATTTAGAGTGGTCAACTCCCTATTCAGGTTGTTATGGCATAACAAACCCCCCCAGGATTAAACTGAAGCAGCTGCAATATCCAAAAGAGGGGGGGGGGGGTGGTCTCGCACTCTCCAATCCTTGGATATATTACTTGGCTGCACAGCTGCAGCACCTGATAGGAGCTATGGCTTCTGTAAGCTTGTCAGCTAAACTTATGCTGGTGGGCACAGGGGCGGAGTCAGTACCTGAGGGCCTAGAAGCTCAGTTGTTTCAACGGCCTAACAAACAAATGTCCACTTACACACTCCTTCAGAAGGTGTGGAACAAGGCTAAGCAACTGCAACACGTAATGGGGTATACAGCTTAAAGGCCACTCTGGGGGAATAAAACATATGAAGAACTGACCAAAATCCAACAGGGACCAAGGTGGCACCCCATGGGAATAACCCATTTAAGACATGTCTTTCATAATGGGAGGAGACTACTCTCCTTCGTAGACCTACAATCTAAATATGCATTACCCTCCAACATGATGTTTTACTACCTACAACTAAAGCACGCTGTCAAGACGCAGGGCGACGCAGTAGACTGGGTACAGTCCCCCACACCTGTCTTCCACATACTGCAAAATGCATTGGACACAAAGGGCATAATATCTCAATGTTACCCTATGCTTTTATCAGTATTTCTGAAAGGGCACCCCATGAAGGCAGTGACACAGTGGGAAGCAGACTTAGGCCCCATTACAGGGGAGCAGTAGGAAGAGGCCCTTCAGGCAGTTAAAACCTGCTCACTAAAAGGTATCACAAAAGGTATCCCAACTATATATCCTATTAAGAGTGCACTATACCCCAGTAAAACTTCACAAAATGGGCAAAATACCAGACCCGCTTTGTGGCAAATGTAAAGCTGTGCCTGGTGACCTGATTCATCTCCTCCGGCGTTGCCCCGAACTCCATAGATATTGGACAGATTCTAGCTACAATTAAGCAGGCGTTTCAAACCAATGTCCCACTTGATCAACTAGGCTGTCTTTTGGGGGTACTGGAGAGGGTAATACCGGAGGAGGTAACGAGGATGGCTTTCGCCAGAGCACGTTTCAAGCTAGGAAAACAAACTTATGATCTGGAAATCTGCAATGCCACCGACGGTTAAAACATGGATTCAGCACATGGGTAACACTCTTATCATGGAAAAATACATATATCAGCATAGGGGAAATCCTGGGAAATTTGATAGACTATGGGATGCATGGCTTGATACGCCAGGTATAAGCCCTAAGGAACTGGTACAGATGAGACTCCTGAGAGGTTTATAGAAGTAAAAGGTACCTTGGGACACACCTGGACGGATATTTGAATGCATATCAGGGCAGGGACAGGGATGCTGGAGATGTCGACATACTGACAGGGGTTTGAAATTTACTACCAGACGAAAAATCCAACAGGGCATGTGCAATATAATGCTGATTAACAGTTGTATGTATACTGTCAGATGTAACCAATGTGTTCCGGATTATTTAACGACAAAACGAAGTGTATTGCAATTTATGTATAAATCTAATGTTTGTTTCTTGAGCAATGAAAACCTTTTTTTTTTTTTTTTTTTTTTTTAATTAAAAAGGATATAAAAAAACATTTAGCCTTTACAGCGTCTTTAATGCATGCTCTGCATTAAGCCCTTTGTTCGGACCACTAAACAGAACTAGAAGACTTCTAGACATTCTTGACTTCATAGTAAAATCAAAATCTCAAGAGACAGCTTTTTGCATCCAGAGAAATTACCTGATCTTCTTTCTAATTTTTTTTACTGCAGAAGGATGGTAAAGTCACTTCCTGTGATCTATGAAGTGCTTAAAGTGGAAGAATAGGCAAATATTAAAGACTGGTTGAAAACACTGCTTCCGCCCTCCTCCTACATATGGTTTGTAAAAGATCTGTGTATATACACCTCTCTTTCAATCAGTTTCAGTATGGTCACGAGATCCAGATGCTGCAGGTCCCTTGCCAGGTAGAGCTGTGACATCCCCACCGCTTTCCACTACAAATCCCAGTCCAAGGCTGCAGGTATAGAACAGGTAACCGTTGTGATCTGGGATTTTTTTTTAGCTCAGAAGTGTTCCAGTGAGTACACACCAGTCCAAACTGTAGTTAAAAGGTTTGCCAGTCCATTTTTATTAAACAAAACGAAAGTAAAATCCACAACAATAGATGCCCATGCATGGGGTGTTCACCAACAAAACAGATAACAAAAATGCCAAGCCACCTAGCTCTTTTCAGCAGCTCCACTGCTCTTCTTAGGATCTTTCAGACACAGCTCTTCCAACTCATGGCTCATTCAGCCTTTAGTTACAGCAGCCAGCTGCAAGGGCCCACTCAGTGGCCTCTCAATAGGGTTCTCCTGGTGCCCCCAAGACCTCTAAAATTTCCTCAGTCCCCATGACTCTCCTAGTCACCTCAGCTCCCCAGTCCTTCAAACTAACCTTCAGCTGTCCCCGTCTTCCGTGTAGAGCACGCCTCTTTCTTGGCTGCAGCGCACACCTCTCTCCTGAAGGGCACACCAAGCTTTAACCTCCCTGGCGGTATAATCATTTCAGATTTTTGCGTCTCAAAGCGGTACAATTGTTTTGCATAGAAATTTGGCGTTTTATATTGTAGGCCTGTAATTCTTAGCAATAACACATTTAAATCTGTCCACCAAGAGTCTAGTAGATATCCCGGGTATGATGAAGTTTGAAACACAAAATCATAAATTGTAATATAATAAATAATTATAAAATAAATTTCCCCACGAATCACTATCGCTCAATTCTGCAAGTGTTCTAATTTACTATTGCTGTTTTCTAGCTGGTCTAAAACCACTTTTGACGTAAAGGGACACGTTTTGGTTGCCATGAACAATCAGAGAAAAGGATGAAATGCATCCCACCCACAAGTTCTACCCGTGAATCAGAGCATCTGTTCTCACGAGCATTCTCTAGAGGAGAATTATTCTTGTACTGTGCTCAAATACCGTATATACTCGAGTATAAGTCGAATTTTTCAGCACATTTTTTTGTGCTGAAAGTGCCCCCCTCGACTTATACTCGAGTCAAGCACTTTTCTGCAGCAAGAAATTTCATTTTCTGAACCGAGTTTGGGGCCCCGTATCTCAGGGTCACTTGGTGCTAGGAACCCCAAATTTGGTGTGCAAACCCAGTGGAACTGGTACCACAACATATCCAAAGCTGAAGTTCCTAGCACCAAGTTGCCTGAGATAGGGGGCCCCAAAATCGGTTCAGAAAATGTCATTCTCTGCTGCAGAAAAAAGTGCTTGACATTTTCTGAACTGATTTTTGGGGCCCTGTATCTCGGGGCCACTTGGTGCTAAAAAACCCAGCTTTGGAAATTTTATGGTGCTAGTTCCACTGGGTTTGCACACTAAATTTGGGGTTCCTAGCACTAAGTGGCCCCGAGATACAGGGCCCCAAATTCGGTCAACTGTGTCCATCTGCACCAATGTCATTTCGGGATCCTTTGGATTCAGAGACCCCAAATTTTGGCTGCAGCTACGGGGCATCTAGGAACCCTTAACTACCGAGTTTGAAGTTCAGGGGACTTATGGCTGCAAATGGGCACAGTGAGGCATGCAAATGGGCACAGTGATGCTGCAAATGGGCATTGTTGACCCTCTTTTCCACTTACAGTAGCTGTGCATTTCTCACCCTCGTCTTATACTCGGGTCAATAAGTTTTTCCCATTTTTTTGTGGTAAATTAGGGCCTCGACATATACTCGGAACGACTTATACTCGAGTATATACGGTAGTCTACCATGACACTCAGGGGTTGATTTACTAAAGGCAAAAAGACTGTGCACTTTGAAAAGTGCAGTTGCACATGGCAAGAGCAGTTGCTCCAGAGTTTAGTAAATGAGCAGAAGCTCTGCTGACTCATCAACCAATCATGCCCAAGCAAAAATGCTGTTTTTTTATTTTCCTTGCATGTGATTGGGTATTCTTTGCAAAGTGAAACTTTACCTCATTTACTAAGCTCTGGAGCAACTGCACTTGCAGAGTGCAATTGCACTTTCCAAGGTGCACAGTCTATTGGCCTTTAGTAAATCATCCCCTCAGAGTCCCTTTGATATGTGCAGCTAATAAGGATGTTATAAATTGTTCTCTCCATGTGAGAATCTCCTGGGCTAGTTAAAGAAGGGTGCTTGACCTTGTTGTCCCAGTGTTCAGATTTACGCTACTGTTGTGGAATTGTCTGAGAGAATTACCCTTTCCTTGAAGGCAACAAAGGCTTTTCCTACAGAAAGAATTGCTCTGTAATTGGATTGATCTAATAAATCTGTTCCTCAAATTCTGCTTATATTATTGACCTACAAAAAGGCTGTTTTAGATTTAATCCCATTGCTTGCAAAAGAGATAGACTTCCCCCTACCCCTTGGCCTAGTGCATCACTTGTTCTCTTTGGGGGTTCATTAGAAGCGAACAAGACACTAAGTTTTCCCTTTTTCCAAAGAACATGTCAACACAGCCTCAGAACCTGAACCAAAAAGAAAGTTTCCCTTGAAGGGGAGTCTGGTCTTCGAGGTCAGCTCTTTCCTTTGATTTTGACCCATATCATCCCTCTAGCAGAATTGATCAGGGCTCCTGCCTTTGCTGTGGCTTTAATAGATTCTACTGCAGCATCAGTGTCAGGGCTGCCTCAGCCCTTCCTTCTCTAAGTTGGCCGCTCAGCTTTTGGCTAATTGCCAGCTCTCTTCTCTCTCCACAGTTAACCAGCTGTTGTGGATCTGCTCATCAGTCCCGCCTACTTAAAGATCTCCAGCTCACTTCATTCCTGCCTTCGCCTTGGTCACATCACAAGAAACCATCTCCTGCGTTCCTGTTTAAAGACTGGCTTCTTATCCTGCTTGCTGTTCCTCTACTTGGCTCCCTGACTTCTGGCCTGTCTGATTACCCTAACTGGTTACTGAACTCTGGCTTGGCTGACTAGCTGATCCGGTTACTGAACTCTGGCTTTGCTTTGACTACGTTTACTCTATTTACGTTTTTATTTTTATTAATAAACAAGTGTGATTTTACTGTACTTCTGTCTCAGTCTGGTTCATGGTTCCTGACAAAAATGTTATCTATTCACTCCATTAAACACAGGTGAATGAATATCCTGCTAAGGCCATTTTATTTTGACAGATGGCATTGCTGGCTTTCAAAATACCTGTACAGAGGGTGCATCCAATTAGATGCAGCCACTGTTCGGACAATAATTTTCCAGCAAGTTCCATCAAAAGATGTTGATCAGTCAATTTTTGTCGAAAGGAGTTGGACCGGCCACACTTCGAACTGATAAATATTCATACAGTGTATGGCCAGTTTGGCTTAGCAGATTTATCTGCAGGGGTAAAAGGAAGGGGGGTATGCATATCTGAACTGAAAATAGGCAAACTACCATCCTCATAAAATCAATATGCAAATGAAAGGCATAATTTTATCTGAGATAGTAAAGATCTTGTAGAGGAGGAAGAGCTAGATCTTGCTTGTTCATTTAAGGTGGGATCTAAGGAGACCACTGCTGCTGTGTAGTGTGACCAAGCACAGGATAGAAGTGAGGCTCAAGGTCAAATGGAAGCAGCTAGTCCCATTCCTCCCTTCAGGGACTCTTGCATTAGACTGGTGAGGAAGAGCCATGCGGCCTCACGGTTTAAGCTGTCAGTCGGAATGCAGTCATGTTCTGCCACCAGAAGTTTCCCCAGATGTCATATTGCCCACACTATCCGCCACTTTAGGACCCCTGACATGGGGGAGACTAAGAACTGCCCAGAGGATGGGCCAGATGTGCCATATTGTTCCCTAGCAACCACACACAAGCCAGAGGGAGCATGGAGGGAACAGCTAGCTAGTTAACAGTCACTCTCAATCCTGTACAGTGGAGAAAGCTAAGCTTCAGCTAGGAAGGACAAAAAAAAAAAAAAAAAAAAAAAGGAAGGAAGAAGATCAAGGGACTGAGACCTGACCACATTGCGGAGGGTCGATCACCACAATCACCAGACCAACATAACAAACATTACAATGCGAGTTCCTGGATGGTTGGAAGCATAGTGGAACTGGGGTTGAGGAGATTAGAGGGGCTTTTAAACCGCCTTTTGCTTAGTGTTTCCTGTTGAAGGCACAGCCAATCATTCCTCAGATAGCTGTCCTGGAAGAGGATTATGGGAAAGTAGGTTATAACACTTTGGATGTTTTTGGTAGGTTGTATCTCTACTTTTAGCAGGGACACATCTGTAGGCACTACGGAAACCATGGTAGACATCCTTGTGTAAGTTTTTTCAGGAGAAGAAAGTGAAACTGGCCAGGCCTCCCCTTCCCTTTTGCACAGGCACAAAACATGCATGTTTGCCCAATGTAAACTTTCATGTCTATACCACAATGTATTCATTAAAAAGACCATGCAATAGTCAGATCTTTCATGAGCTGGTTATCAAATGATTTACAATTTTAAGGACGACACAATTGGATATCTAAAGCAAACACAGACTACGGTGAAAATTACATCTTGAGAGCAAACCTGTCAGATTATAAAAATTCTAAGCCTGCCCTTGGTACCTACACTTACCTTTACCAACACATGACTCTTCCTCCTTAGACAGTGCTCAAAAGCTGCATTGCGGGGAGGCATGTAACATACCCCTCTCTAATTTCTGGCAGAAGAGAGCAAAGTGGTGGTAACAGGTAGATATAGGCACGGAGGCAATCTAAAGTAAACAGTAGTTTATATGGCAATCCTGCAGCAACACTTTGAGGCTATTCATATAAAAATCAACTAAGCTGAATAATCGTTACATGTCTCTTGATTAAAACATTTATATAATACAACCTTCAGTTTGATTGTAGAATGCTACATCTTATGTACACACAAAGCACTACCCTGTCACTTTTATGTGAACAGATTTACAAACAATAACATGAACCGTATTTTATGTAAACACTTAATGTGGCATAATTCCCAGAGTTCTAATGTACTGACTAAGGCTTGCTTTCTTCTAATGATCCCTGTGCAATTAATGATCAACATGGGAGTGGCTGCAAAAGATATCTAACAAAATATTGAACTGACTTTTATACACATTGAAAACTACTATAGTTACATTTGGTACATTACAGTAGCAAGAATATATATCTGTATTAAATGCACATTAAGTGTGGCAATATATGGCCCTTTTTCTTCTATATTTTCTGCTTAGATTATAAGCTCTAATAAGCAAGGTCTCCATAAATTGGAAGTAAAAGGCAAAACCTAACTCATTCTACCCCTACTCCCACCCCCCAAGCCTAATCTATCTAATGCTGTAAAGAAAAGATCACTATACTTGCCTATTCTGAAGCCACTCCAGTCTGGTCTCCAGTAGCGCCCTCTAAGTGCAGGAGAAAGCTGACAACGGTTGGGAAGTGACGTCACCCATAGACTTATGATGAGGCTTCTGTTGTCGGCTGCCAATCCTGCACACTGTAGCCGCTGCTGACAGCTCAACCTGGGAACGGACTAGAGCAGCTGCCGAATAGGGAAGTATAGTGATCTTTTCTTTACAGGGTTAGATAGATTAGGCTTAGAGTTAGTTAGGTTTTGCCTTTACTTCCACCTTAAAGCGGAGTTCCACTCAAAAATAGAAACTTACGCTTATCTGTCTCTCCCCCCCCCCCCCTCCGGTTCCACATTTGGCACCTCTTAGGAGGGAGGGGGGACCGTTACCCACTTCCATACACGGCGCCGCAGACTCTCAGAAGTTCGGCTCTCCTCCTCCTTCGCTGGGCTACTTAGAAACCGCAACACGCTTCACACATGAGCAGTAGGGAACCAGCTGTGATGCCGAAAGGCTTCACTGCCGATTCCCTTACCAGGAATAGCGGTGGCTGCACCCAACAGCCAGTCCGAAAATGGTCTGGGGTGTCGACATTGCAGGCTCCCTGGACAGATAAATGCCCATATATTAAAAGTCAGCAGCTGCAGTATTTGTAGCTGCTGACTTTTAATTTTTCGTGGTGGGGCTGGACCTCCTATTTAGGGCCTCTTTTACATAAGCTTAGAAATGCTGCAAGTGCAAGCATTCTAACCACATTTTAAATGCATGGCTACCACCAGCGCACCATGATATTGGAGCAGTGGCAGGCAGATGAAAAGTATACACCAGTGTTTTAGAATCACGTTACGAATTTGGAGCAAGTAGTGTTCTCCAAGCTTTGCAGCAACCTACTGCCTAAACTGAATTCAATTGTCACATGCTAAAAAAACATGCCTGTAGATTCAGTGTGTGTTTTTGAAGCATTCATCTCCCCATGTAATAAAAACTGAAAGCCAGGAGGTGTAATTTGGGCAGGGATTATTTTTGCACAGTAATGAGTGTGAAACGCACCATGAATATGGGTTAACGCTACAGCTGATTTAACTGGGGTTTGTCATTCTGCTCATGTGAAAGTCCTAAAAGTGGACAGACGCTTCCCAACTCTGTATGATAGCCCAATCTGAAAACCGGTTTACAAAGAGATCACGAAGGGTTTCTCTAGGGGATAATAAATGCTGACTAATATCAGAAACATAATTTTCACACAAAGATTTCCACATAGTTGGAAAATCTCAGGGTAGCTTGACAGAAGAAAGTATTTTGCCACACTGCATCAGGTCCCAGCGGGCTCAAGGACAACAATAGGTCTCATTGCTAATTGTCCCAGTGCCTGTAAGCCCTAAACTGGCCAAACAATCTACAGTATCTCACACAAGTGAGTACACGCCTCACGTTTTTGTAAATATTTTATTATATCTTTTCATGTGACAACACTGAAGAAATGACACTTTGCTACAATGTAAAGTAGTGAGTGTACAGCTTGTATAACAGTGTAAATTTGCTGTCCCCTCAAAATAACTCAACACACAGCCATTAATCTCTAAACCACTGGCAACAAAAGTGAGTACACCCCTAAGTGAAAATGTCCAAATTGGGCCCAATTAGCAATTTTCCCTCCCAGATATCATGTGACTCGTTAGTGCTACAAGGTCTCAGATGTGAATGTGGAGCAGGTGTGTTAAATTTGGTGTTATCGCTCTCACTCTCTCATACTGGTCACTGGAAGTTCAACATGGCACCTCATGGCAAAAAACTCTGAGAATCTGAAAAAAAAAGAATTGTTGCTCTACATAAAGATGGCATAGGCTATAAGAAGATTGCCAAGACCCTGAAACTGAGCTGCAGCACGGTGGGAAAGACCATACAGCGGTTTAACAGGACAGGTTCCACTCAGAACAGGCCTTGCCTTGGTCGACCAAAGAAGTTGAGTGCACGTGCTCAACGTCGTATGTGTGCTGCCAGCATTGCTGCAGAGGTTGGAGTGAGGGGTCAGCCTGTCAATGCTTAGACCATATGTCGCACACTGCATCAAATTGGTCTGCATGGCTGGCGTCCCAGAAGGAAGCCTCTTCTGAAGATGATGCACAACAAAGACTGCAAACAGTTTGCTGCAGACTAAGGACATGGATTATTGGAACCATGTCCTGTGGTCTGATGAGACCAAGATAGATAAACGAAATTGGTTCAGATGGTGTCAAGCGTGTGTGGTGGCAACCAGGTGAGGAGTACAAAGACAAGTGTGTCTTGCCTACAGTCAAGCATGGTGGTGGGAGAGTCATGGTCTTGGGCTGCATGAGTTCTGCCGCCACTGGGGAGCTACAGTTCATTGAGATAACCATAAATGCCAACATGTACTGTGACATACTGAAACAGAGCATGAGCCCCTCTCTTCAGAAACTGGGCCACAGGGAAGTATTCCAACATGAGAAGGACCCCAAACACACCTCTAAGACGACCACTGCCTTGCTAAAGAAGCTGAGAGTAAAGGTGATGGACTGGCCAAGTATGTCTCCAGACCTAAACCCTATTGAGCATCGGTGGGGCAACCTCAAATGGAAGGTGGAGGAGCGCAAGGTCTCTAACATCCACCAGCTCCATGATGTTATCATAGAGGAGTAGAAGAGGACTCCAGTGGCAACCTGTGAGGCTCTAGTGAACTCCATGCCCAAGGGGGTTAAATAATGGTGGCCACACAAAACATTGACACTTTGGGCCCAAATTGGACATTTTCACTTAGGGGTGTAATCACTTTTGTTGGGAGTGGTTTAGAGATTAATGGTTGTGTGTTGAGTTATTTTGAGGGGACAGCAAATTTACACTGTTATACAAGCTGTACACTCACTACTTTATATTGTAGCAAAGTGTCATTACTTCAGAGTTGTCACATGAAAAGAGATAATAAAATATTTACAAAAATGTGAGGGGTGTACTCACTTGTGTGAGATACTGTATATGTACAATCACCTTTAGATTAAAGCTAGCCATAGATGGATCGTTTTATATCTCCTATGGATTCCCCCATCAAAACATTTGAGGTGCGGGGACTCCTCCACTGTCAGAATACCTGGGACCCAATACCCAGGCTGCTGCAGTACTGATCGAATGAATGAAAGATCTCCAACATTCCTGTTCAATCGTTAGATTGACTTCTCTAGCCTGAGTGGCCATAGAAAGATCAAAGTTTGTCAGTCTCTGCTGAACCAGACAAATTTTGATCAAGCTATGGCCAGCCTAAGCAACAGCTATGCAAGTCAAGGGCCTAAGGGCTCATCTACACTAGCAGTAGCCCTCTGAGGAGCATATAAGGAGTGAATTGGTTTTCGGAGGGCATTCAACAGGCATATTTGCATTTCATTGCATTTGCGACATAGCCCCATTCACTTAAACTGCCTGCCGATCGTGATGGGGGAAATCTTTGCACTACAGACACAATGTGCATACCCCTGTATGGCTGCCTTTGGAGCTTAAAGTGATTATAAAGGCAGAAGGTTTTTTATCTTAATGCATTTTATGCATTAAGATAAAAAGCCTTCTGTGTGCAGCAGCCCCCCTCAGCCCCTCTAATACATACCTGAGCCCCATCTAGATCCAGCAATGTTGTAGGAGTATCTCGGCTGCTCGGGACTCCCTTCCTCATTGGCTGAGACAGCAGCGCTTTGCCATTGGCTCCCGCTGCTCTCAGTCAGCCAATGAGGAGAGAGGGGGCGGGGCCAGGCTGCCGTTCAGTGTCTGAATGGACACAGGGAGCTGTGACTCGGCTCCGGTGCCAACATAGCAAGCTGCTTGCTGTGGGGACAATCAACAGTAGGGAGTGGCCAGGAAGACCAAAGAGGGATCCAAAAAGAGAAGGATCTGGGCTGCTCTGTGCAAAACCACTACAAAAGGCAGGTAAGTATAACATGTTTGTTACTCTTAACAAAAAAAAAAAAAAAAAAAAAAAGAAAGAAGACTTTAGTATCACTTTAAGGGAATGCAGTAAAAAGAAAAAAAAAAAACCCAACTCAATCACCTGTTTCTACTTTCCCCAACTGCGCGCATAAACTAGACCTACGTGAATAAATAGGATTGTACTTGCACTACACTGAAATTCCAAACGAAGACTTTTGCAACACAAGTGGCCAACTTTAGACCCCTCACACACTGAAGCATTTTTCAGGCGCTACAGCACTAAAAATAGCGACTGTAAAGCACCTGAAAAAAGCCTCAGCTGTGAAACCACGAGTGCTCTCACACTGGGCCGCTGCCCTGGCAGGGCATCACAAAAAGTCCTGCCAGCAGCTTCTTTGCAGTGGAGAAAGAACGGTGAATACACCACTCCTCCTCATTGAAAACAATGGGGCAGCGCTGCTATACCGCCGGCAAAGCAGCGTTTTGCGCACGGATTTAACCTCCTTTCGGCCGCTAGCGGGGGTTAAAACTGCCCCGCTAGCGGCCGAATAGCACCGCTAAAAATAGCGCCGCTTTACCGCTGATGCCCGGGGCGGCTCAGTGTGAAAGGGGTCTTAGGCTGCACAAAGATTTTAGATGGTGGTCAAACATGTAGGCACAATCTGAGAATCCTTGTGGCAGCAAATCAGCTTATCATGGTTACAGTATGACAGTGCAGAGGGAAAAGGGGGGGGGGTGTAGCAGCAGAATGATACAATGCCGAAGTCCAGTATATCACAGGAAAACAACAGCAACTGGTGTGGGTTTTCTAAAGCTGGCCATACATGGATCAAAATTTGGCCAGTTCAGCAGAGACCTGCCAGAATTTTGATCCATGTACGGGCATTGAGATTATACAGAAGTCGATCTACCGACCAAATTCTGTACAACCACCCTGTGGAATTTTCCCTGCTCAGTGTCACAGGCTATAGCCTGCAATGCAGCACAGTGTATTCTGACGGCGGGGAATTCCTCCCGCTTTCAGAATATAGTACAGAAGCTCAGCAGGAGGATTCCCTCATCCAAATTGAGTGTGTGGATGAGGGAGTTGGGTCTGTTTTTTTCGTTCAACCCGCTGATTGACCAAAAAAAAAAAAACCCACACTACTGTATGGGCTGCCTAAAGAGGAAGTAAACTGACACTTTTACCTATAGGTAAGCCTATAATAACGCTTATTTATAGGTCGTGTAAATATCTCCTAAACATGCACCGTTTAGGGGATATTTATTGAACCATGCAGCCAGTAAAACCACTGGCGGATGCGCTCTGAAGGAACGGCCGCCCGTGCAGTTTCTTCAGAGCCCTGTGCCATGAGCGGCGGCTCCCGCATGCATACGCAGGAGTGACGTTATTGTGGCTCCGGCCGGTCACAGAGCCGGAGTCTGCGCACCTGGAAGGTAGTCCGGGTGAAGGGGGATGCTGTCTCCAGCGATGACATTGCATCATTGGAAGGCTTTGTTTTGAGGTAAGTTTCACATAATGTGCTAGTATGCGATGCAAACTAGCACATTATGCTTTTGCCTTGCAGGTAAGGAAGAAAAAAAAGTGAAGCGGTTGTAAACCACTGCAAAGAGGAAGTAAACCCTGATGGGTTTTACTTCCTCTTTTTCCCCTGCAAAATAAAAGCATAATGGGCTAGTATGATTCACATACTAGCCCATTATGTTGCACTTACCTGCAAAGGAAGCCAGCGATGTCTCCGCTGTCCTCGCTGTGTGGAAGTGTCCATCTTCACCCCTCTTCCTTCGGGGGGCCGTGGACTCCGGCTCTGACTGGCCGGAGTCGCATGCGCGCGGAAGCCAGCAGGCAAGGGCCATATAGAAATGGCACGGTCGTGCCCTTTCTTTAGTGTGCTTGCGCCAATGACGTCAGCGCAAACATATATGGTGAATATCTCCCAAGTCGTATCTTCCTCAAGCGTCACCCTCTCTTCCCTGCCTTGGCACTCACAGATACTCCTCAAGCGTCACCTCTGCTGACCCGCTAGGTCCCTGGCTTGGCACTTACTGAAGTTTTCTCACTTCTTCACCGTCCCAGGCTGGTGAGAAGACTGCTCTGGTACTGGCTCCAGCTTACTCACAGTGGTCTCTGGTAACAAGATGGGTGGACCCTTACCGGCGTCAGCTTCCCCTTTACCTCTGACCACAACTGGTTCCCCGTCCTCGCTGTGTGAAAGCATCCATCTTCACCCCTCTTCCTTCCGGGGCCGCAGACTCCGGCTCTCTGACTGTCCGGAATCGTGCGTGGGAGCCAATGGGCATGGCGCGGGCCATATAGATCATGCCCTTTCTTTAGTGCGCATGCACCAACGACGTTGGCGCAAGCGTATATGGTAAATATCTCCTAAACTGTACAGGTACAGATATTTCCAGTACCTACAGGTAAGCCTTAAAGCGGAAGTCCGCCGAAATTTTTTATTTTTTTTTAAAGTCAGCAGCTACAAATACTGCAGCTGCTGACTTTTAAAATATGGACACTTACCTGTCCAGGGCGCCCGCGATGTCAGCACCTGAAGCCAATCTGTCGCTCGGCTCTCGGGTGCTGCCGCCATCTTCGGTAAGAGAATCAGGAAGTGAAGCCTTGCGGCTTCACTTCCCGGTTCCCTACTGCGCATGCGCGAGTCGCGCTGCGCAATCCGGATGGTCCCTGCTGTCTCTGGGACCTGTGTGTTTCCCAGCAGACAGCGGAGGGGGACGGGAAGAGGAGTAGAATCCCGTGGAAGTATATGCCCGGAAGTGGGTGCAAATACCTGTATTATACATGTATCTATACCCCCCTCCCCCCTGAAAGGTGCCAAATGTGACACAGGGGGGGGGGGGGGGGGGGGAGTTCCGAAAAGCGGAGGTTTCATATATGTGTGAACCTCCGCTTTAATATAGGCTTACCTGCAGGTAAAAGTGGATGTACAGGGTTTACAACCACTCTAAAGCTGGCTGTAGATGGATGGAGATTTGGTTGGTTCAGCAGGGACTAGACAAATTTCAATCCATCTATGGCCATTCCTATTCAAGAGGATTCAAGCTAGTTATAGACTCCTCTTCAACAGGACTGTTGAAAAAATGTGTGTTCGGTCAGCACAAGCTCTGATCAGTGTATTCTGAGAGCGAGGGGGGGGTCTCTTCTGTCAGAATTCCTTCATCCACCTGCAATAAAGTGGATAGGGGGGATTTTGTTTTTTTGATCAGCCCGTTGATGAAAAAACGATCCATCTATGGCCGGCTTTACCTGCATGATCTATGCCCTCTAAACTACATCATAGACAGAAGATCGCCAAAAAGCGACAATCTGAACCAATTGTCATCACAGGTCTGTATGATCTTGCACATGTATTGTTCCACTATACGTGGATTTTGTGCAATGGTTTACATAACAATGATATACTAAGAAGTCATTCGAACACTGATGAAGAATACAGAATAAATTCAATCTGCATGGAATTTCTTATTGATTACCTAAAACTAAAACTCTGAGGAGCGCAGTTCACATCATTGGCGGTCCTCCTGGGAATTGGCATGCACCATATTGGTGATGTACCTACCCTATGGAAGTAAACACAGGCAGAGGGAAGGGCTGGGCTCCTTGTGTTTACATACTGGGTGCCCTCTGGTGTGCTCTGCACTGTACATCAATAGTGAGGAGACGGACAGGGACGGAGAAGAGAAGGACAGGGACGGAGAAGAGAAGGACAGGGACGGAGAAGAGACGGACAGGGACGGAGAAGGACAGGGACGGAGAAGGACAGGGACGGAGAAGGACAGGGACGGAGAAGGACAGGGACGGAGAAGGAAAGGGACGGAGAAGAGAAGGACAGGGACGGAGAAGAGAAGGACAGGGACGGAGAAGGGCAGGGACGGAGAAGGGCAGGGACGGAGAAGGGCAGGGACGGAGAAGGGCAGGGACGGAGAAGGACAGGGACGGAGAAGGACAGGGACGGAGAAGGACAGGGACGGAGAAGGACAGGGACGGAGAAGGACAGGGACGGAGAAGGACAGGGACGGAGAAGGACAGGGACGGAGAAGGACAGGGACGGAGAAGGACAGGGACGGAGAAGGACAGGGACGGAGAAGGACAGGGACGGAGAAGGACAGGGACGGAGAAGGACAGGGACGGAGAAGGACAGGGACGGAGAAGGACAGGGACGGAGAAGGACAGGGACGGAGAAGGACAGGGACGGAGAAGGACAGGGACGGAGAAGGACAGGGACGGAGAAGGACAGGGACGGAGAAGGACAGGGACGGAGAAGGACAGGGACGGACGGAGAAGGACAGGGACGGACGGAGAAGGACAGGGACGGACGGAGAAGGACAGGGACGGAGAAGGGTCAGCAATCACTTCCACCCCACAGTCCCCCATCACATCCTACATGACACAAGTCCTCATCCCCACACTACAATACAATAAGTAGCCTGAGAAGTCTCCCTCCCTCAGAACACTCACGTGTGTTTACATGCTCAGCAGCACGTACACATGCTCGTACAATCCCTCCATTTACCATAGACGGGTGAGGGCCACCCCCACCCCTATAGGATGCGCCTTACCTCTCCTCCCCCGGCACTGGCTGCTACCCCTCATGGCTCCGTTCCGTCCAGTGTCAGCAGGCATAGATATGGAAGGCGGGCACCAGCTGCATGCTACTATTCTCAGTCCGCTCAGGACAGCTGAGCCCCCGTGTATGTGTGTATGTGTGCCCGGGCACCAGAGGAACGTAGAGCTGTGTGCCCGCCCAGGGGCGGAAAGGAACGGAGAGGGGGAGGAGCCTCCAGAGATGAGGGCACACCCTCTGTTTACACACACTGGAGGCTCGCCTGTCACCCTGCTTAACTCTTCCGGCGCCGCCCTCATACCAACTCACATTTAAAGGAGAAATAAACCAAAAATGTCATCTAGTGCAGCTTACCAATCATAAGATGTGAATTTTCTTTTTTAGTCTGTTTCATAGTCAGGTTGAAAAAAGACACCTCTTGTTCAACCATAAAAAAATAAATAGTAATAATAAAAAAATATCATACAATCCCATATACCCAATCCCATACCCACAGTTGATCCAGAGGAAGGCGAAAACCCCACCAGAAAAGCAGGACCCAATTTGCTAATATGTTTCCCCCTGTCTTCACCTGGTGATCTGACCAGTAACACACCTTATTTGGTTGGTCCTGTCCCACATCTCCGCCATGTGCGGGGTATATCCCAATCGGGACAATTCTTCACCTGATGATCTGACCAATAACACACCTTATTTGGTTGGTCCTGTTCCACGTCTCTGCCATGTGCGGGGTATATCCCAATCGGGACAATTCTTCACCTGGTGATCTGACCAGTAACAAACCTTATTTGGCTGGTCCTGTCCCACATCTCCGCCATGTGCGGGGTATATCCCAATCGGGACAATTTTTGAAAAATAAGGTCCATGTACTGACAAATAAGACTTCTTAATTTAACCCCTTTCATGCCTAACCCTTTTTCTGACACTTGCTGCTTACAAGTTCAAATTAGTATTTTTACTTAGAACCCCCCCCCCCCAATTATTATATATATATATTTTAGCAGAGACTAAAATGGTGATCATTGCAATATTTTATGCCATACTGTATTTGCGCAGTGTTCTTTCAAATGCAATTTTTTTGCAAGAAATACACTTTCACAAATTAAAAAAAAACACAACAGTAAAGTTAGTCCAATTTTTTGTATAATGTGAAAGATGATGTTACACCGACTAATAGATACCCAACATGTCATGCTTTAAAATTGCACACGCTCGTGGAATGGTGACAAACTACAGTACCTAAAAATTTCCATAGGCGACGCTTTAAGAATTTTTATAGGTTACCAGTTTAGAGTTACAGAGGAGGTCTAGTGCTAGAATTATTGCTCTCACTCTAACAATCGCGGCGATACCTCACATGTGTGGTTTGAACACTATTTACATTTGCCGGCGCAACTTACGTATGCGTTTGCTTCTGCACACAAGCACAGAGGGATGCTGCGCTTTAAAAAAAAAATGTTATTTATATTTAAATAAATGTTTTACACTGTCTACAGTGACAGGTACTCTTTATGGAGAGTTTTGGGGTCTATAAGACTGCAAACCCCACCTTTGTACTTAAAAGCATACAAAACACCAAGTTTGGCTGTTTTAAATACTGTCATTTTTTTAAATTTGGCGCCTCTAAATCTTCAGGAAACCGGAAGTGATGTCATGACATTGCTTCTGGGTTACTAGATCCGAGACCCCGATCAAAGCCAATTCCGACTTTGTTTGGGTCTCTGGCCAGCCAGCTGGTCGCTCGGGCCCCCCGGTGGGACGTCCCCTCCCGCTGCTTGGGGTAACAGCCAAGCAGCTGCTTAGCCACATCAGTTGTTATCACAAGAAAGCCGTCCGTCGGCTCTAAAGAACGGTACCAGGGTGATGCCTGCAGCTGCAGTTATCATCCCGGTACAACCCCTTCAAGCCGAAAGCTGCATATTTGCATTATTTTGGCGTGAAGGGGTTAAAGTGGTTATTATTCTATTTTTAAAGAATAATTTTTTGGTAATAAACTTTATATATTGTAATTATAACTCTGATTTGTGCCTTCAAAGTCCCGCCATAATTTTGGGTTTTTTAACACTTTTGAATTTGAACCTCCTGTATTAGGACAAAATGATAGATGCCACCTTCAGCAGGCTGAAAGCCATGGTCGGCTGATGTCACCAGGACCAGGCTTGGGAAAGATCGCGACCATATGACTTGTCCGGCAACTGGCTCAGCCTCCCTGTGAGCTGCTGAGAGGCTGTGCCGGCCACTCCCGCCCCTCCCCTCCATGGCCCAGCACTCCAGTAAGCATGGGGGGGATCGGCAGAGCAGAGAGCTGGTGACTGACAGTCACCAGCTCTCTGCTCAGGGAGAACTGTTCAGCGCTGTTTGATCGCTCAGTTCTCAGCCTTAGAGCTGGCGGGGGACAGATGCAGCATCAGACCGATGCTGCATCCACCTAGGTGTGTATGATTCAAAAAAATGTCCATACTCCTCTTTTAATCTCCTGTATTAGTGTCTCCCCCACTCTGGATGAAGGGCACAGGGGGAACAACAGACCGCAGCATTGTCAGTTTGGGGGGAGGGGAGTGTTATATCTACTAGCAGATTTAGATACACTCACAATTTAAGCCAAACTTCCGCTCACACTTTATAATCTGCAAACATAGTTACATAGTAACTGCCACTAGGGAAGAAGAACCACCACCTTCTCACCATGGGCCTCTGGAACTGCCGCGGGTGTGAGGCAGAGGTCTAAAGTACTCTGCCCTGCTGCCAGTGCTTCTGCTGGAGGTTCGCTATGGTGTTCCTCCTCTGTAGAATAGACTATTAAAACCCTAGTCCCTGAAACTGGTGTCTGGGGATAGAGGTTCACCATCTCTTGTCCATTGAACCCAGAAGATGGGTTCCTGGGCAGAGGCTAGCAGAACTCTGCCCTGTTGTCAGCACTTCAGTTGAAAGTTCAGTAAATGTTACAACCTCCAATGAAAACTCAATCCATCCATGCTTTCTGGGATCTCTGGCTGGGGAGAGGGGCCGACTGCTCCATCTCCTATGCTGTTGGATGGAAGTATTACTCCATCCAAGCTCATCATGTGCATAAACAGGTTCGTCGAGGTGAGTCAGCACTTGCTGCATACGCATAAGACCTCCGCTTCAATAGCTGCGGGCGGAGATGGGCAAAGCACACTGTTACTCTGCCCCATTGCCGACACTTCAGCTGGGATTTCAGGACTGTTGGCTGGTATTTCTGGATAGTCCCAAGTAAAGGGAGCCCAGACTTGGCTGCTAGACTCGGCTCAGCAGCATCTGTAGGCGATCTCCAGCTCCCATTCCTGAATGGCTAAAACTTAAAATCTTCCAGTGCCCAGAGCACTTCCGAGACATTTAGCATCTGGTCTCTGTACTCCACGATTTCTTCTCAAAACGCCACTCCAAATCATTCCCAAAGTCAGGGTCCTTGGACAGTCTATCGAATAACAGGCTGCCATATCCAAAACCTTCCATTGGGCTGTCATCCGTTGTCCATTGGCACACTTGGGCTACATACCAGTGGAGGGCTCTGTAGTTCCCGTCCAACCGCATCTCCGCCTGGACCAGCCTGCTTAACGCAGCTGTCCACTCCTTGTGTGCTTGTTTTCCCAATAACAGCATTCACACTTCATACTGCGACCAATACCTTTCCTGGATGGAGGGGAGAATTTTTACCTGGTGGCACTGCTCACGGGCTAGCGTTTCCTTCCAGAGTTCCCAGCGGACAGAATCATACCATCCCAGCAGGACCTGCACGGACACTGATCCTCTGTGCTGTATCCACATCTCTCGCAACTTCCTTCCGAATTCCTCTTCCATGGCGGATGGTATCTGTACCTCCCCTCTTCTGCTATCCGGACCTTGGATCCCGGTGGAGGTTTGGATGTCCCAGATTGCAGGAAGCATCCCACCGCTTGCCACCAAATGTGACGGAACTGTCCAGCACCCTGCTTGAGTGCTTCCGTCAGTATACAGCTTCCTCCAGTCTGGACATAGGAACCAGATATCATAGCGGACCATACAAGACTAGCTGACAAATAGCTTGTATGAGAACTGGAACTCTTTATTGAAAACTCACACAAAATTTATAGTACACCAGGTCAGATGAGCTTGATCACATTATCGTATGAAAAGGAAATTGTATACAGGAATATAATGAACATAACTAAGGAACAACCAACATAAACTATGCTACTCCCCCTCTAGCAACTAATAGCTGACAGTGATATCATTCATTACCTTGAGCTAATTAACTAGTCACTTAAACCAGTGAAGGTGACTAGACTGCCCGGCACCTACAACCCTGGATACAAAATACAGTACAATACACATTTTTTCCAGTATAAACACAGATAAGAAGACAGACAGAACAATTAACACAATTAACAATGGGAGAGGCATACCTAACAAAATAACCCATAACACCTTAATAAACAGACTATGGCAGGAGACTACCAGCACCGGGTGGCTTGCCGATTATTTTAACATCTGCTATGAGTCTCACAGTCTGATAAAGTGGAATGAATTTATCTTCATAGATTTCTTAAAGAATATTGTTGATGAATATTTATGTCCCATTTGAAGTAATCCAAACCACACTCTCAGTGTCTATTAAGTAGTTGTCCATCATTTTCTTGGTCACTCTGTGCCTCTAATAGAGACAGGGTGACTTAAACATAAGAGGGGCCTAGGGAGCTGAAAAAGGAGTTTCCCATCCTCTCTAAGGTAAGCTGGGTTCCACGAGCCCCCTCCCAAAGTGACTCCCGTCACACTTGCAGATATCCTGCTGCCAGTGGGAGACCTTTTTCCTTCTGTGACAGGTACATCTCCCTAATGTTACTTCTACTCTCTCCCTAACCTATGGGGACACTGTCTTTACCTTACTCCTACACTGCAGCACATTAAATTACACAGAATCTGTTATTTATGGAATTATTCTCAAGAGTCAATATGGGCACCCAAATCTTGCAGGATTTTGGTATCCAATATGATTGTCATCCTCGCCGAGATGGCTGCCTGGAGCCCATAGCAGGGGACATTTAGTTCTTAATGGTCTCCTGCCAGCCTGTAGAAACAGCACAGTGTCACCTTCAGGTTAATGGATATACTGCAGCCCACAACGCCTACATAGCTACATAGTTAATTTGATTGAAAAAAGACACAAGTCCATCCAGCTCAACCAACACAGAAAACACACACAAATAGAAAATCTCCATTTACACTATCATATACCCACAGTTTATTCAGAGGAAGGCAAAAAAAAAAAAACAAAGCATGATCCATTTTGCTCCAGTGGGGGAAAAAAAACCTTCCTGATCTCCCAAGAGGCAATTGGATATTCCCCGGATTAATTTTACCTATAAATATTAGTATCCATTTGTTATGTGCCTTTTGAAAAAAATTCAGGCGTTTTTTAAAACAATCTATTGAGCTGGCCAGAACCAGCTCTTGAGGGATTCTATTCCACATTTTCACAGCTCTTACTGTAAAGAAGCCCTTCTGTAGTTGGAGATTAAATCTCTTTTCCTCCAGACATAAAGAGTGCCCCCTTGTCCTCTGTGATGACCTTAATGTGAATAACTCTACACCAAGTTCACTATATGGAAAGGGGAGGGGGTTAATGGGAACACAAGGGGGTGCCCATCAAAGAGGCTCAATGAAGAAACAAACTGCGGTATCTCTTAAGAAAAGTCTTAGTAACAATGTAAGAGAAAAAACAATCACCATACCTTCTCTGCACAACAATAAAAACAGGTATGACAAGATTGTCAAGTACTTAACATAGCAGCACTGGCTCACATGTACACTTCCAATCACACACTGATGTAGGCAGCGGGGGATGATTAATGACCGTGGGGATGGATGACAATAACCCTGTACAACAGCTAGTGTACATCAGTGTAGGAGGCCGAAATAGAAGCACTGAGCTGAAAACTCTGGTGGGTCACAGGACAAGTGTAGAGTGTGGTTTCTCCACTAAAGTAGACAGTGTCTGGAACACTGACATAAAGCAAAACCAGGGTAGAAGGCACAAGTTTCATCCATCAGCTCAACAGTCTCATAAACCACAGCCATTCACAGAGTCAGCCATTTGCACATATATAGTGACAGTTAATGCAAAGCATAGTAGAGCAGCAGGCAGCAAGTTAGTCTCTTCCTACAATAGTACTGACCAGCCTGGTTTCTACACTGACCACTACACTGACCTACCTGACCACCACAATAACCTACCTGATTCCTACACCGACCACTATACTACCTGTTTCCTACACTGTCCACTACACTAACCTATGTGACCACTACGGTACAGACAACTACACCACACTGTCCACTACACTGACCATTACACTACACTGACCACTACACTACACTGACCATTACACTGACCTCTACACTACACTACACTGACCACTACACTACACTGACCATTACACTGACCTCTACACTACACTGACCATTACACTACACTACAATGACCATTACACTACACTGACCATTACACTATACTGGTCACTAAACTACACTGTCCACTACACTATACTGACCATTACACTACACTGACCTACCTACAGTATTGCTATACTGACCACTACATGGTGTAACTCTGCTTCTCTACTCTCTCTCTCTGGCTGGCTGGTGGCTGTTCCCTCTCCCAAGACTCGACTCTCACCTGCTTCCTGTGTCTTGCATCGGTCTGGAGAAGAGGGGGAGCCTGGAGGAGAAGACAGCGGCGGTGTTCACAGTGAGGTGGAGGCAGAGGCAGAACTCCAGGCGCAATTGCGATCGCGGACAGGCCAGCCCTGCCACGGCCGCCGCACATGATCCCATTCGCGGAGTGACACATACTGCCTGGCGCAGGATTTCACCCCCTAAATGTTGTGCCCGGGACCACACCCCCCCCCCAGCACCCCCCATGCTATGCCGCTGATCATATCCCCCTTAATTTCCTCCTCTCAGGAGAGAATAAATTCAGTTCCTCTAATCTTTCCTCATAGCGGAGCTCCTCCATGCCTCTTATCAGATTGGTTGTCCTTTTCTGCACTTTCAGTTCCCCAATATCCTTTTTGTGAATTGGTGGCCAAAACTGGACTGCATATTCCAGATGAGGTCTTACTAATGATCTGTACAGGGGTAAAATGATATCTCTCTCTCTGAAGTCTATACCTCTTAATACAAGAAAGGATTTTGTTCACTTTGGAAATTAAGCTTATGATTAGGGATGCACCGATACCACTTTTTTAGCAATGAGTACAAGTACCGATACTTTTTGTTAAGTACTCGCCGATACCAATTACGATACCTATTTCTGGCATTTAGGGAGATCAAGATGAGGAGGAGCAGGGAGCGGGGGTCTCCATCACCTATCAGTGTGCTGTGTAATATTACCATCGGGATGAGACCAAGTGATGAAGAAACACAGCACTCCCAACACTCAGCACTGTTGACCCCACAACTACGAGGACAATGCTGTCATCCAACGTCCTCCTCCTCCTCTAATCCTGCTGACAACTGAGCCAGAAGATATCGGTATCGGTGCATTTTCACGAGTACCGATACTTGTGTAAACACCTAGTATCCGGACCAATACCAGTATTGGTATTGGTGCAACCCTACTTATGATCTCCCCAGATCCATGGATTCCCCCTGTTGTACATACCCTAGCATGTTTGAGGCATGCATATTTTTAGCCCCCAAGTGCATGGATCCTGGTTTCCTACCACTGGACATCCAATAGGAGGTGAATATGTCCTGCAGGCCAAAGAGGGACCCAAGCAGAAAGTAAACAGAAGAGGAGAAGATGCAGGGGTTAATTTACTAAAGGCAAATAGACTGTGCACTTTGTGAAGTGCAGTTGCACCAGAGCTTAGTAAATGAGGTGAAGCTTTACTTTGCAAAGAAAACCCAATCACATGCAAGGAAAATTTAAAAAACTGCATTTCTACTTGCACATGATTGGGTGATGGAAGTCAGCAGAGCTTCTGTTCATTTATTGAGCTCTGGAGCAACTGCTCTTGCAGAGTGCAACAGCACTTTGCAAAGTGCACAGTCTACTTTCCTTTAGCAAATCAACCCCACAGTGTCAAGTGACCGCATATTCAAAAATTACATTGACATTGGGATTTTTTTTTTTGTTCCAGAGATCAGATATAGGGGATGGGAGGGGGCTGACATTGAGTCAGGCTTTATAAAGAGATATGTGACAATTTACTGCAGAGTTGCTGAAAGGCAAAAAATAATTTTCAGGGCCTCTTTGATCTCATCCATTTCTCACCTTTTCTCTGTACTGCAGAACTATGCATTCAGTTCTCAAACAATATAATAAACTTGTTATCATCAGGTGCCCCCAGCAGACTCTCCTTACAACAGGCATCCCCAGCAGAGTCCCTCCTTACATCAGGCATCCCCAGCAGAGTCCCTCCTTACATCAGGCATCCCCAGTGGAGTCCCTCCTTACATCAGGCGTCCCCAGTGGAGTCCCTCCTTACATCAGGCGTCCCCAGTGGAGTCCCTCCTTACATCAGGCATCCCCAGTGGAGTCCCTCCTTACATCAGGCGTCCCCAGTGGAGTCCCTCCTTACATCAGGCGTCCCCAGCAGAGTTCCCATCTTACATCAGGCGTCCCCAGTGGAGTCCCATCTTACATCAGGTGTCCCCAGTGCAGTACAGTCCCTTGGCTCTGCCTCTCACAGACCGGTGTGCCAAAATCAGTTTCCCCCAGAAAACTTGTTTCCCCTCGCTGGCTCTCGGCTGAGATCGGAACTACGGCCCTCCAGCCTCCAGTACAGCTCCTCCTAATCTCCACCCCTCCAGCCCTCTGCACTACAGTTCCTCCCACTCTTCCTCGCAATGTTATTCGGCCGTCCACCGCCCCCATGCGCGCCCCCCGGTTTTCCTGGGGGAAAACTGTCTCAGTACAATACCATGAAAACAGGGGGCATGCACGGGGGCGGTAGACGGCTGAATAACATTGCGAGGGAGAGTGGGAGGAGCTGCAGTGCAGAGGGGCTGGAGGGGCGGAGTTTGGATCTGAGCCGAGAGACAGGGGAAATATGAAAGAGATCTCGCGGCCATATTTTTGGAGCCAGAAGTAGCTGCAGTGTCAAAAACAGTCCTGATTTTCCAGGACAAAAGGAAAATCCCAGAATTTTAATTGGGACGACCTCCGATCGGGACGAGGGTCCCAAAATCGGGATTGTCCTGGGAAAAGCGGGACTGTTGGCAGGTATAGTACCATGGGATATGTAATCCTTGCAAGTAAACAACAGAGGGGAAGCTGCAAAGCATGCAGGGAATCCAGTAAGTTGTGGAAAGAGAAGGCCAGCAATCACCAGGGATCCCTGTGACAAAATCCCTTTGGATGAAACTGATTTGAAGTAGCCTGTGCACGCTAACTACATGCCCATGTACACTGAGATGAAAGACAGAGATATCGGCAGTTTCGCAGCTAGCAGGTGAGAGACCCTGCAGCATTGACTAATTATTTTCTGTGTCTCCTTTGATTGTGACTTTGATTGTGAGTGGATATTATTATTTATCTTAGTAAAACGTTTTAAAAATGGTAATACATTATTCTGAGTATTTTTATTTTGCCAGCAATATTGAGGATTAATGGATGTCATGGTGGATATTTAGGCTGAGTTCACACTGATGTGAATTGGATGCGGATTTCTCCGCATCCAATTTGCATGTCAGGAGACTGACTGGCTCTCAATGGAGCCGGTTCACACATCTCCGAAACAGCTGCAGAGCGGTTTCCAGAAGAGTCCTGTGCTCTTTGCAGAAGAGTTTGCAGAAGCAGTTTGCAGAAGAGTCTGGTCCACAAGGGCGTTGCTAGGTCTACAAAAGACCTGGGGCTAGAGCCCATAGTAGTGAAGTAAAGAAAGTCATACACATGTATATAATATACGTGTGGGTGTACAGTATATATATCTCTGAGTGTGGATTCCTGCTTACATCAGGGTTCTCAGAGAGCCCACCCCCCTTACATCAGTGTCCCCAGAGAGCCCCCCGCTTACATCAGGGTTCTCAGAGAGCCCACCCCCCTTACATCAGTGTCCCCAGAGAGCCCCCTGCTTACATCAGGGTTCTCAGAGAGCCCACCCCCCTTACATCAGTGTCCCCAGAGCCCCCCTTACATCAGGGTCTCTAGAGAGCCTCCCTACTTACATGAGGGTCCCCAGAGCCCCCCTCATTACATCAGGGTCCCCAGAGCCCCCTCATTGCATCAGGGTCCCCAGAGAGCCCACCCCCTCTTACATCGGGGTTCCCAGAACCCCCTTTACATCAGGGTCCCTAGAGAGCCTCCCTACTTACATCAGGGCCTCCAGAGCCCTCCTCATTACATCAGGGTCCCCAGAGCCCCCCTCATTACATCAGGGTCCGCAGAAATCCCACCCCCTTACATCGGGGTCCTCAGAGAGCCCACCCCCCTTACATCAGGGTCTCTAGAGAGCCTCCCTACTTACATCAGGGTCCCCAGAGATCCCACCCCCCTTACATCAGGGTAACCAGAGCCCCCCTTACATCAGGGTTCGCAGAGAGCCCCAGGGCTCAGGAGTTGGCTACATTAACAATGCAGGGCTCAGCTGTGCCCATCTATGCAGCCTCCAGTGCCCAGCAATGCAGCCTCACCAGTGCCGAGCAGTGCACCCCCCCACTGCACTGCCCTCTGTCCCCTGCACCCCACCACACACACTGTGTAAGTAGAACTCTTACCTTACACAGGTGTACAGCAAGCAGAGCATCTGAGATCGGCATCACAGAGCTGGATGCTGGCGGGAACTAGAGAAGTTAACTTTTCACATTAACAGGCTGGTGATTGGTTGCTAGGATTGTCCAGCAACCAATCACCTGCTGTTTAATGAAAAAGTCAACTCCAACTACCCGCCCCCATCCAGCCCTGTGATACTGGGCGCTCGCCACTGTCCAATGAAGGGGACAGCAGCGAAAATTTCCAGGGGCCAGATGCCCGCATTCAGCAGTGGCGGGCCGGGTGCCAACCCCTGCCCTAGAGACTCGGGGCTATGGGCCCTAGGGTGACCACATTTCCAAACTACCACTCAGGAACACCCCCCCCCCCCCCGGACGCCCGCCCCCAAAAAATATTTTTTGGTTTTTGATACTTTTTTTTGCCAATTTTTGGAAAAAAAAAATGCTATAAATCTATCTCCTATTTTGTATACTCTATAGCTTTTGTGCAAACCAATCAATATACGCTTATTGTGATTTTTTTTTTTTTCAAAAAATATGTGATTTTGTATAATCCTATATGAAACTGTGCAAAAAAAAAAAAAAAAGTGCAGTTATTTTTTGATGTAATTACAGAAGTGGAGCGTCTGCAGATTTTAATAATTTAATAGTGACTAAAGAATGAAGGGAAGTGTAAAGACTCAGAGAAACAGGTCATATTTGCATTTTGCCAGCAAGTTACTGTATCACATTTTAGAGCTGGTCTGGTCATGATATTTGCTGCCACAACAGAACAAACACAAACCTGGAAGTTTTGCTGTCGGCTTGGAGTTGGGTCGCAGCGCAGGCGGTCCTCGTGGGCCGGAGGAGGTTTAGGAGGAGAACTGGAGAAGTTGGGCCACTCAGCTGGCTGCTGGCAATGTGCTGCTGCAGGCAGCGGCTGTGGGAGTAGTCGGCGGCGGCTCCGAGGGTCGGTAATGGCACTGGGCACAGTGACAGGCTGGATCCTGGGAGGAGATAAGACGCTCTAGTGTGGCTGCTCTCTTTCTCTATCTCTCTGCTGCAGCCAGAGGCATAGTCAGAGAAGGAGAGGAGGTGGGTGGAGTAAGACACGCTGCTCAGCTGTAAGGTACCCACATGTCAGCCGACGTCACTGGTTGCTAGACACGAGGTGGGGCAGCCCTAGCAACCAGAGTTCGGCAAATTATTCATCAGGGTGGCGGACTGGCGGTGTGTTCTTTTTTTCATTCCGGGACATTGTATAGTCCCGGAATGAAGGTGCCCGGGACACGGGACAAAAACACGCATTAAAGGGACAATCCCGGGCAATTCGGGACACGTGGGCACCCTAATGGGCCCCAGATTCGGGGCTATAGCCTCAATAGCCACCCCCTAGCAACGCCTCTGCTGGTCCATTTAATTTCCGAATTCAGCCAAAAATTCTGACCGAATTCTGACCGTAAACGGTGAACAGGGACGCACCAGACCCCTGCTGTAAACAGCTCTGCACAACAGTGTGAACCCAGCCTTAAGAAGATACAGTATATAAGAGGGCAGTTATTACTGGTAATTACTGGCGTGTCTAGACCTTATTAAGTTAAAGGTCAAATACCTCTGGTGAGTGATTTCTGACAGACACCAGTGCTGGTTTCATGAAGTGGAGTGCTGAGTTTCTCACAGTGGTGCTTTTACTTTGCGAAGCAGAAGAAGTAAAAGAAAGGCACTTTGTAAATACTCTATTTAACAGACTTTTTTTTCAAAATTATTATATTGTTGCACAATTGTTTAAGTGGTTTGTGAACAGACACTTTGCACATGTATATATAGTTTGTTTATATGATATGAAGTTTATGGATATGTCATTTGTACGAGTACACAAATATTTTTTCACAAAATTTACTCACAATATTTTTTAAATATTTGCGCTGTTATTGAATTACATGAATTTGGGGTGGTGGATTTACCACTATTTAAATAGGAGCATTTAGTGTATAAGATAGGCTGACCAAGCATATTTTTAATTAAACATTTAATTCCTTAAAAAAAGACACTGAAACACATTCTGCTGCTCCTCCCAAGTATAAGGATACCACATGTGTGATGCACCTAATTTTAATAAATAAGAAATTTCACACACACTGCACAATAAGCTGCAATCGTAAAGTGAAGAATCTCAAAGTAGAACAATCACCTAAATAATGTGTAAAATATATGCTGCCCTAGTATAATATAAAGAACAAATCATTAAATCATTATATGTAATTGCAGTATATTAAACAATTAGTGAAAATCAAACATCAATGTACTTGCACACATTATACAATTATAAGTGCAATTTTACCTATACAAATAAAACATGATAAAATCCTCAAATGTACTGTTCAGTTGCTAAATGTGATTAACAACATAGTGATAATTCCATATAACCAGTGTTAACAAAACACTGCTACTATATCAGATAAACAGTACAAAAAATGTCCGAGTATTAATCCTGATAATCCTCCACAGCTGATAAAAAAACACTCCATGCTGTGTCCAGGTGAAACCTCCACCATCCCCTATGGGCACTCTCTCACCTTATTATTATGACCTTTCGATGAAGAAAGGTCTTAAAAAGTGTATTGCCACAATAAATTCTACTCACGTGTAAACAGATCACTTTAGCTTGTGGGTCACAGTCATCACCGATGTCATCAAGGGCTCCTGATGACATCAGTGATGATGGAATGTGTGGGGTGGAGTAAAGGGATTTCCCTGTATAGAGGAGATACTGGTTGTGAGCCAGATGAGACCGAGTAGGCTCAGCTTCTATGCAGTGGAATTGCTGCTCTGCATTTGGTTTCCCACTGACTGTTACCTTAGTAGGATGGGCTGGGCTCTCTCTAATTGTCAGCACTCATTGTTCCACAGTGGCTCACCTGGTGATCAATTCCTGCTTGTCAGTCCCGTCTACAGCCAGCCCCTTCTGGCTATGTAAACTGCGTGGTTCATTCCATTCCTGCCTTTGCCTGATCAACAAACCTGGATTTTCTCTGCTGTGTTCCTGTTAAAGACTTTGCCTGGCTGACGTCCCTTCTGGTTCCTGTTCTTCTGCCTCCGACTATGCTAATCTCTGGTTTCCTGATTAATGGCTTGTCTGACTATCTGCTTTGGCTTTCAATCTCTGGCTTATGTTTTGACTACGTTTACTGATCTGTACCATTTTTACCCTTACATTAAAAGAAGTGATTTTTACTGCATTTTCTGTCTCAGTCTGATTCATGGTTCCTGATAGTAGGCGAAGGCCATTAATTCAGAAGACGCAGGCAATCCACCTAGTGGTAATATTTTTTTCCAGATTGAATGAGCAGGACCACCGCATGGATCAATTTGCCATAGCGTTACAGATACTCCTGATACGCCATCCCTACTGCTGCTCCAGTCTCTGTGCAGGCACCCGCAGCATCTATCATTGACTCCCGTAGGTTTTGTGTGCGCATACAGTACCTGGTTCATTGGGAAGGGTCCGGAGGAATGCTCTTGGGTCTTGAGCTCGGACATACATGCTCTTGTCCTCCTCTGTGCTTCCCATAGACATTTTTCCCTCAAGTTTGTGGCCCCTCCACGGGGGAGGGGTCATTGAGGAGGGGGTACTGTCAGGGCTGGGCTATTAGCAGGTCCCTTCTCTGTGCTCAGGCTGCTCAGCTGTCGGATAATTGTCAGCACCCATCGTTCCACAGTGGCTCATCTTGTGATCATTTCCTGCTCGTCAGTTCCGCCTACAGCCAGAATCTTCCGGTTATTTAAACTGTCTTGTTCATTGCTTTCATGCCTTCACCCGATCAACATACCTGGATAGTAGGGATGAGCTTCGAGTTTGAGTCGAACCCATGTTCGACTCGAACATCGCATGTTCGACCTTTCTTAGAATTTCGAACGTTATGCGCCGTTTGCACCAAATTCGACTGGCGCGTCACGGCCCATAATTCACTGCGGCATAGCAGTGCATTGCTGGCTGATGATTGGCCAAGCATGCACTGTGACCCGCATGCTTGGCCAATCACAGCGCCGTCTGTACAGAGAGCCGTAATTGGCCAAAGCCAGGGTGGCTTTGGCCAATTGTGGCTCAGGGGGTTTAGTACACGCCCCACACAACATAAGGCCGCCTGCAAGAGGAGGCGGCGGAGAGATAGACAGAGAGACAGTGTCATTTGATTTAGGTTAGATAGAGTAGGCAGGCGAGTCAGTTAGCTGCACTTACAGTGTATTGTGTATATATATATGCATCCTAGGTGTTGTGTATGTGTATAATATATATATATATATATATATATATATATATATATATATATATATATATATATATATATATATATATACACACACACATACATACACACATACACACTGTATTCAGTTTAGCTAGATCCGTTCCTGTTATTCTCTTCCTACTGACAGGCAGGCTGGTGTTTTTACAGTATTTACAGCTACTTGAAGAAGATTGCTGGTGTTCTTCTGATCCTATTAGCTACAATATTTACAGTTAGTGTAGTGTGTACTCTGCACAGTGTGCACCTAAAGCTACCTGAAGAAAATTGATGGTGTTCTTCTGATCCTATTAGTACCGCAGGCAGCTGCAGTATTTACAAGTTAGTGTACTGCGTCCTCTTCACAGTGTGCACCTAAAGCTACCTGAAGACAATTGCTGTTGTTCTGCTCCTATTAATACCACAGGCAGGCAGCTACAGTATTTTCAGTTAGTGTACTGTGTCCTCTGCACAGTGTGCACCTAAAGCTGCCTGATGAAAATTGGTGGTGTTCTTCTGATCCTATTAGTACCGCAGGCAGCTGCAGTATTTACAAGTTAGTGTACTGCGTCCTCTTCACAGTGTGCACCTAAAGCTACCTGAAGACAATTGCTGTTGTTCTGCTCCTATTAATACCACAGGCAGGCAGCTACAGTATTTTCAGTTAGTGTACTGTGTCCTCTGCACAGTGTGCACCTAAAGCTGCCTGATGAAAATTGGTGGTGTTCTTCTGATCCTATTAGTTGATTCTACTAGCTGCAGTATCAGAACATATATATATATATATATAAAAATATAGCCCAGCTTTGTGCAGCTACATCTCACTGCAGGCCATTAGTATGTCTGGAAGGCCAACAAGGAGAGGCAGACACAAGCCAATAAGACAGGGCAAGCAGGCTCTGTGTCTCGAGGCAACAGTGCTGATCGTGGAGACGGTGCATCCTCATAAGCACGTGGCCGTGGGACACGCTTGTTCTTTTTTTCGGCAGCTGACCGTGTTAAGCCACAACATGCGGAAGAATTGGTAGAGTGGATGACCAACCCGTCCTCATCCTCCTCATCCTCTCTAACCCAGGCTCAGGGTACTTTGTCTGGCAAAGCAGCTGCCAACGCGGCCTCTTCCCTCGGCTCAATGGCATCAGTCACTCCTTCCCTAGCCCCACCATGTCCTCCTGAGGAGTCCAGCGGTTGCATGCTAGCTTGGCTGAATTGCTAGCACTTCAACTGCTGCCTTTTCAGTTGGTAAACTCTGCCCCCTTCCGTGAGTTTGTGGAATGTGCGGTTCCTAAGTGGCAGGTTCCCAAACGCCACTTTTTCTCACGGACGGCGTTTCCGGCTCTCTACCGGCATGTGGAAGGCAATGTTTTGGCCTCGCTGGACAGGGCGGTCAGCGGTAAGGTGCATATTACTGCTGACTCATGGTCCAGCAGGCATGGACAGGGACGTTAACTATCTTTCACCACGCGCTGGGTGACTCTTCTGGCAGCTGGGAAGGATACAGGACAGGGTGCAGTAGTGTTGGAGGTTGTTCCGCCACCACGCCTCCAAAATTCTACTAGTGGTGATTCTGCCACACCTCTCTCCTCCACCCCCTCCTCTTCTTCTTCCTCCATGGCCTCTTCCTGTGCTGATTTGTCCTCGGAACCAGTGGTGCTCCGTAAGCGTTCAAGGGGCTATGCAAGCACGCAGGCATAAAGATGCCATGCGGTGCTTGAGCTGGTGTGCTTGGGGGACAGCAGCCACACTGGGGCAGAGATTCTGTCATATCTGCAGGGGCAGGTTCAGAGGTGGTTGATGCCACGCCAGCTTAAGGCAGGTATGGTGGTTTGCGACAATGGCACCACCTCCTCTTCGCCCTCCAACAGGGACAACTGACCCATGTGCCCTGTTTGGCTCACATCCTTAACTTGGTGGTGCAGCAGTTCTTGGACAGGTACCCGGGCTTACAGGATGTCCTGAGGAAGGCCAGGAAAGTCTGTGTGCATTTCTGCAGGTCATATAATGCCAGTGCTCGGCTGGCTGACCTCCAAAAGGAATTTAACCTGCCCAAGAACCGCCTAATCTGTGACATGCCCACCAGGTGGAACTCAACTTTGGCCATGCTGCAGCAGCTGCACATGCAGCAGAGGGCCATCAATGAGTACCTATGCGACTATGGCACCAGGACAGGGTCAGGGAACCTTGTTTTTTTTCCCCATGCCAGTGGGCTATGATCAGGGATGCATGCACTGTCCTGTCACCATTTGAGGAGTTGTTGCTGAGGCTTCGGTCAGTCACAGAAGGAGCGGTGGAGAGGGTGGCCATCTGACTGATGCGTTCAGACAATTTTTAAGTCCGCAGCCCCAAGGTCTGATCGGTTCCAGCAACCATCGCCAGCGTCTGATTCACATGGTGCAGGATTACCTAGGGGCAAGATCAGACTTGGACACCTTTCCCACTGAAAATCCTCTGGGTTACTGGGTCTTGAGGATGGATCATTGGCCAGAGCTTGCACAGTATGCAATTGAGCTACTGGCCTGTCTTGCATCCAGCGTTCTTTCGGAACGCACATTCAGTGCTGCCGGAGGCTTTGTAACCAATCACAGGGTGCGCCTGTCCAGCGCATCGGTCGATCGGCTGACCTTCATAAAAATGAATCAGTCTTGGATCACCAGCTACCAAGCACCTGATGCTGATGTAACCGATTGATTTTTTTTTTTTTTAATGTGAGATCCCTTCAAGACTGCCTATGCTGATGCTGAGTGACTATCCTGTTATGCTGAGTCACAATCCTCTTCCTCCTCAATTTTCAAGCTGATAGCTTGTAAGAACATTTTTGGTTCTGGGCACCGCCACCAGTGGCCAAGGCCCAATTTTTCTGCCCCTGTTTAACAGGGGCGTGTAATTATAATTTTTGATGCAATACTTTGCAGCAGGGCTCATTCCTGTGCTCCAACTATAGTATCTGTGAGGGGTTGCAGTGTTGTGGCACCAGCACTAGTGCCCAAGGACCAATTTTTCAGCCCCTGTTTAACAGGGGTGTATAATTACAATTTTTGATGCAATACTTTGCAGTAGGGCTCATTCCTGTGCTCCAATTCTAGCATTTGTGAGGGGTTGGAGTGTTGTGGCAAATTTTCAGCCCCTGTTTAACAGGGGCGTGTAATTACAATTTTTTATGCAATACTTTGCAGCAGGGCTCATTCCTGCGCTCCAACTATAACATCTGTGACGGGTTGCAGTGTTGTGGCACCAGTGCCTAAGGCCCAATTTTTCTGCCCCTGTTCAACAGGGACAAGTAATTACAATTCTTGATCTAATATTTCACAGCAGCGCCCATTATTGCGCCCACCAAGAGTAACTGTGAGGGCTTACAGTGTTGTGGCACCAGCACCACCACCAAAGGCCCAATTTTTCTACCACTGTTCAACAATGGCATGTAATTACAATTCTTGATCCAATATTTCACAGCAGGGCCCATTCCTGCGCCCACCAAGAGTAACTGAGGGCTTACAGTGTTGTGGCAACACCAAAACCTAAGGCCCCAATTTCTGCAGAGTATATAGGGCAGGCCCCTACTTTCAAACATCCAACTTACAAACGACTCCTACTTGCAAACGAAAGGAGACAACAGGAAGTGAGATGAAATCTACCCCTAGGAAGGGAAATTCTCTCCTGTCAGAGTTAAAGCGGAGTTCCACACAAAAATGGAACTTCCGCTTTTCGGAACCCTCCCCCCCTCCGGTGTCACATTTGGCACCTTTCAGGGGGGTGCAGATACCTGTCTAAGACAGGTATTTGCATCCACTTCCGGCATAGACTCCCACGGGAGTCTATGCCTCTTCCTGTCCCTCCGTGCTGTCTCCTGGGAAACACACAGGTCCCAGGAGATAGCGGGGACCAGTTACGATGCGCAGCGCGACCCGCGCATGCGCAGTAGGGAACCAGGAAGTGAAGCCGCAACGCTTCACTTCCTGATTCCCTCACCTAAGATGGCGGCGGCAGCTGCCGAGAATCGAGCGGGTTATCGGCGTCGGCTGCCGACATCGCTGGACCCTGGGACAGGTAAGTGGCCATGTATTAAAAGTCAGCAGCTGCAGTATTTGTAGCTGCTGGCTTTTAATATTTTTTTTTTTAGATTGATGTAGGTGGACTCCCTCTTTAATATGGGAAAACGTGTCTCCTCTTCACTGATGCTTTATCACCAATCCTTGTTTCACTAAAAACCCCAGATTGTCAAAAAACATTTGTCATTGGGACAGAAAGTGAGGTGAAATCTTCTGAAGAGGTCCACAGACAGCAAAACAAATGTTACAGGGGTGATAACCCTTCCCTATCTTTTCCAAAAAGCTTAAAAATAGATTTTTTGGCTGGAGCTACACTTTAAAAATGTACCAGTTCAAAATTACAATTGATTCTACTTAACAACAAACCTACAGTCCCTGTCTTGTTTGCACCACCTGTATACTGCTGTTCAGAGTATATAGGGCCTGGGGGCCCCACGCCTTTCCTTTTTTTAATTTGGGTGCGGGGTTCCCCTTAATATCCATACAAGACCCAAAGGGCCTGGTAATGGTCTGGGGGATGGGGGGTACCCATGCTGTTTGTCTCACTGATTTTCATCCATATTGCCGGGACCTGACATTACATCAGCCGCAAGCAGTTTTAAATTACTTATTCCTTTACAAATGTCATTTTGTGCAGGGACTGTTCTAAGCACGGGAAACACGTGCCACTTTACAGGCATACTATAGACACCCCCCCAGGTACGATATTTAAAGGAATATTTCACTTTTTTGTTCACTTTAAGCATCATTAAAATCACTGCTCCCGAAAAAATGGCCGTTTTTAAAAAATTTTTTTGCATTGATACACTGATCTCTGGTTTACTGATTACTGGCTTGTCTGACTATCCGCTTTGGCTTTCCGATATCTTGCCTATGTTTTGACTACGTTTACTATTCTGTACCATTTTTACCATTACATTAAAAGGTGTGATTTTTACTGCATTTTCTGTCTCAGTCTGATTCATGGTTCCTGATACTTGAGCTGCTTTCACACTGATCCACAGCAAAAACACGGTAAAAACGCATATGCATTTTTGCTGCAATTTTGCCCCAATTTTACCGTGTTTGCAGTGTGGTTTTCACAGGACATGCGACTGAAAAACACAACACAGCGTCAATACGTTTCAATGGGAAGGTGCTTTTTTTTTTACCACACCAAACATGCACCAAAAATGCGGCAAGCAGGATTTTTTACACCACAACAGAAGCACAACGCGTGAACACATACAAAGAATTTAACCACTTCAATACCGGGCTATAGTCATATGATGTCCGCAGATGGGATCTCCCATTCTGAGCGGGTGTCATATGACGTCCTCGGTTTCTCACCGCTCCTGTGGGCCCCCGGGGGTCTGCAGCGCGGCGATCAGGGATGAGGTGTATCAGCCCATCCCAGATCTGTGTAGAGCCAACAAAAATGCCTCTTTACCACGTGACCGGCTATGTACAATCACAGCCGGTCACATGTACTGTCTACATGAACGGCGTACGTGCACGCCCCTAGGGCGCGCAAAGAGCGGCAATCGGGGACAAGGCTTGTCACCCTGACACAACCCAACCCCGATCGCAGTAAAGAGCCAATGAAATTTGCTCTTTACCACGTGACCGGCTGTGTCCAATCACAGCCGGTCACAGAATGTCAACAAACCCGCGATACCGATCGTGTGTGAGAAGGAGATTGCGGTAGCATCTCGTTACCGCTTACAGTACACACCAACACACACTGATTACCCCCCCTAATAAAGAGGACCTGTCACCAGCCATCAAAGTACCTGTAACCACGCATCAAAGTACCTGTAACCACGCTTTAAAGTACCTGTCACCACGCATCAAAGTACCTGTCACCAGGCATCAAAGTACCTGTCACCAGGCATCAAAGTACCTGTCACCAGGCATCAAAGTACCTGTCACCAGGCATCAAAGTACCTGTCACCAGGCATCAAAGTACCTGTCACCAGGCATCAAAGTACCTGTCACCAGGCATCAAATTCTTGTCCCAAGCTATCAAAGTACCTGTCAAAGTCCATCTGAGTACCTGAGTTCCTGTCACAGCCCATCTGAGTACCCAAGTACCTGTCACAGCCCATCTGAGTACCCGAGTACCTGAGTACTTGTCACAGCCCATCTGAGTACCGAGTACCTGCCACAGCCCATCTGAGTACCCGAGTACCTGTCACAGCCCATCTGAGTACCCGAGTACCTGTCACAGCCCATCTGAGTACCCGAGTACCTGTCACAGCCCATCTGAGTACCCGAGTACCTGTCACAGCCCATCTGAGTACCCGAATACCTGAGTACTTGTCACAGCCCATCTGAGTACCCGAGTACCTGCCACAGCCCATCTGAGTACCCGAGTACCTGTCACAGCCCATCTGAGTACCCGAGTACCTGTCACAGCCCATCTGAGTACCCGAGTACCTGTCACAGCCCATCTGAGTACCCGAGTACCTGTCACAGCCCATCTGAGTACCCGAGTACCTGTCACTGCCCATCTGAGTACTCGAGTACCTGTCACAGCCCATCTGAGTACCCGAGTACCTGTCACAGCCCATCTGAGTACCTGTCACGGTTCATCTGAGTACCCGAGTACCTGTCACAGTCTATCTGAGTACCTGTCACAGTCCATCTGAGTACCTGAGTACCTGTCACAGTTCATTTGAGTACACAAGTACTTGAGCACCTGTCACAGCCCATCCGAGTACCTGTCACAGCCCATCTGAGTACCTGTCACAGCCCATCTGAGTACCTGTCACCAGTCAGAGTACCTATCTGTAGCCCATCAGAGTACCCGAGTACCTGTCACCAGGCCATCAGAGTACCCAAGTACCTGTAACCAGGCCATCAGAGTACCCGAGTACCTGTCACCAGGCCATCAGAGTAACCGAGTACCTGTCTCCAGCCCATCAGACTACCTGAGTACCTATCTGCAACCCATGTCTCAATAGGCGTTGGGGTGTTTGCTTTCCAAATTGGGGTCATTTTGTGGGTAATTCCACTGTCCTGGTGCTTCAAAAGTGTGATAGGTAGGAATGAAATGAGATTTGTACTTAATGCTCCTAGAACGCCTGAAGGTACTACTTCAATGTTGGGCCTCTGTATGTGGACTGGCTGTGCAAAAGTCTCACACATGTGGTATCGCCATACTCAGGAGTAGCAGAATGTGTTTTGGGGTGTAATTTTTGCTACATACATGCTATGTGTTAGAAATATCTTATAAATTGACAACTTTGTGTAAAAAAAAAAAAAGATTTTCATTTTCTTTCCACGTGTTCTGAAGACTTGTGTAAAAAAATTAACTGTTCAAAAGACTCATGTTGCTTCATAGAATATACATTGGGGTGTTTGTTTTCCAAAATGGGATAATTTGTGGGTAATTCCATTGTCCTGGTGCTCCCAGGTCCTTCAAATGTGTAATAGGTTGTTAGGAAATTAGAGGTGTAATTTATGCTCTTAGAACGCCTGACGGTGCTCCCTGCATGTTGGGCCTCTGTTTGTGGCCAGGCTGTGTAAAAGTCTCACACATGTGGTATCGCCATACTCAGGAGGAGTAGCAGAGTGTGTTTTGGGGTGTCATTTTTGCTATATAGATGCTTTGAGTTAGAAATATCTTATAAAACTGACCACTTTGTGTAAAAAAAAAAAAAAAAAAAACATTTTAATTTTCTTTCCACGTTTTCGGAAGACTTGTGGAATAAAAATGAACTGTTCAAAAGAGTCATTATGCCTCATAGAATAGATGTTGGGGTTTTTGCTTTCCAAAATGGGGTAATTTTGTGGGTAATTCCACTGTCCTGGTGCTCCAGGGCCTTCACAAATGTAATAGGTTGTTAAGAAATTAGAGGTGTAATTTATGCTCCTAGAACCCCTGATGGTGCTCCCTGCATGTTGGACCTCTCTGTGTGGCCAGGCTGTGTAAAAGTCACACACATGTGGTATCGCCATACTTGGGAAGAGTAGCAGAATGTATTTTGGGGTAATTGGAAGTATGCATATGCTGTGTGTGAGAAAAAAAAATTGTTATGACAAATTTGTGAAAAAAAAAATCTTAATTTTCCCAAGAATTGTGGGAAAAAATTACAACTTCAAAAAACTCACCATGCCTCTTACTAAATACCTTTGGCTGTCTACTTTTCAAAAAGGGGTCATTTGGGGAGTATTTGTACTTTCCTGACATTTCAGAGCCTCAAGAAATGAGATAGACCGTCAGTGCATCAGGTGTGATCAGGTGTGATCAATTTTCAATGATTTGCACAATAGTTTGTAGACTCTATGGGGTTGATTTACTGAAGGCAAATAGACTGTGCACTTTGCCAAATGCAGTTGCTCTAGATCTTAGTAAAGCTTCACTTTGCAAAGAATACCCAATTACGTGCAAGGAAAATTTAAAGAACAGCCTTTTTGCTTGCATATGATTGCATGATAGAATTCAGCAGAGCTTTTCCTCATTTACTAAGCCCTGGAGCAACTGCTCTCGCAGAGTGCATCTGCACTTTGCAAAGTGCACAGTCTATTTTCCTTTAGTAAATCAATCCCTATATACATCGCTCCCAAAACGCCCCAAAGATGCTTCTTGCAGGACTTTTTCTAATGTCCCGCAAGCGCAACGCCCGGGTGTGAAACACCCATTGCAGAGAATGGAAGGCAGTCTTCAGGCGCTTTACAGGCACTATTTCTAGTGCTAAAACACTTGAAAACTGCCCCAGTGTGAATGGGGTCTAAATGTGCTTCAGAAACTCCTCTGTGTGAAAGCAGCCCAATGCCGTGTACACATGGGCTGACTTTTCAGCATCAAAAGTCCGACAGTCTTTCTGACGGACTTTTTACGGACTTTTGATGGACTTCCGACGGACTTTCGAACAAACAGACTTGCCTACACACGATCACACCAAAGTCTGACTGATTCGTACGTGATGACGTACGACCGAACTAAGATAAGGAAGTTGATAGCCAGTAGCCAATAGCTGCCCTAGCGTCGGTTTTCGTCCGTTGGACTAGCATACAGACGAGCGGATTTTTCGACCAGACTCGAGTCCGTCGGAAAGATTTGAAACATGTTCCAAATCTAAAGTCCGTCTGATTTTCGACCAAAACAGTCCGCTGCAGGTCCAATGAAGCCCACACACGGTCGGATTGTCTGACAGATTTGCCCCGTCGGACCAGTCCAGTCGAAAAGTCCGCTCGTGTGGACACGGCATTAGAGCTGAAGCGATCTGTTTACATGTGAGTGTCATTTAACTGTGGCAATAAATGTTTTTTTGTTATAGAGAGCCCAATGTTTCTTCCTTTTATATCTTTTGAGCCTTGACATTTGGAATGGTCCTTGAGGTTTACTAACATTGTATCTACTGTTTGGGCATTAACCCTGTCCTGGCTTTAAAGCCCTTTCTTCATCAAAGGGTCATAATAAAAGGTAAGAGAGTGGCCGTGGGGGCTGGTGGAGATTTCACCTGGACACAGCACAGAATGATTTTTTTTAATCACCTCTGGAGGATTATAAAGATTAAATAATTGCAAGGAGAAAGGGAGGGTTATAACCCCTGTCAGTTTTTTTTGCCATCTGTGTCTCTTCACTTTGTGTCCCAAAGTCAAAATAGAGAGTAAAACTCCTTCCAAAGTGATGGAATATCTGGGTGTCACCAGGGTCACCAGAACTAGTGTCCCCATTGGAGGATTTCCCCTCTATTAGTGTTTCGGTATCAACGCAAATTTTTATTTTACTTTCATTTTTGATGATAGCATTAAACAGAACAAATAGAGAGGGTAAGGCTGGCCATACATGGATTCAAATTCATCCGGTTCAGCAGCAAAGAAAGTTAAAATGTTTTTTTGTTTTTTTACACAAAGTTATCAATTAAAAAGACATTACTAACTCACAGCATATGCATAATTAGAATTATGGTACATCCCCAAACACATTCTACTACATTTCCTGTGTAGGTGTACTTTTTTGCTGCCTAGCCATATAGAGAGGCAAAATATCCAAAGACCTTCTTTAAGCTTAAAGGCCTCAAGCACACAGGATCTCTGGAAAAGCCCCTCTGAATGCTAGAACTGCTGGCAGCAAAACGTGGCTTAAAAGACGTGTTAGGCTGGATTCACACCTATGCCGTTTTAGTACTTTTTGCAGATTTGCACTACAGTCCATTTAACATGGTTTCCTATAGAACACGTTCTGTAGTGCAAATCTGCAAAATGCAAAAAGCACTAAAACTGCACAGGTGTGAATCAGGACTTAAAAGCCATGTATTGCACACACATTTAGATGCATATAGTGTTTGAGTGTAAATGCATTCTACTGGACGGAATAATAAGGTATTCTGGCACGATTAGAGGTGACTAGGTGCTTATAGCAGGGTTCTTTTGCTCCTAAGCTCCTCTCAAGAACGCACCTTTGGTGTTTTTTTTCTGCCTGTAAACACTCCTCTTATAATACGCCTGTAAACGCTTGTGCATGGGCACATAGGCTTGCACAAAAGTGCTTTTACAGGTTGAAAAAAAAACTCTAAAAGGCATGTAAAAATTGTGTTTTCTTTTAGCTCTTTGTGCACGAGTCCTTAAAGCCTCGTACACACCATCAAATTGTTGGCAAACAAAGCGCCAGAGTTTTGTCCGAAGGGCGTGTGCCAGGAACTTGTCTTGCATACAAACGGTACACAATTGTCGGCCAACCAACACGGACATAGTTATGTAGTTCGACGAATTTCAGCTCTTGAGCGCCACCCTTTGGGCACCTTCTGCTAATGTTGTGTTTGGTGAGCATTGATTCTGAGCATGCGTGTTTGTACTTTCAACTTTTGTGTGACGGACTTGTGTACAGACGATAGGAAAATCTGACAACAGACCGCTGTCTGCTGAAAATTTACTAGCCTGCCATCCAACATTTGTTTGGCATAAAGTTGGCCAACAATTGCCTGATTTTAGACAAAAAGTCTGTCATCACACAATTCCCGGACGAAAATCCAATCGTGTGTACGAGGCTTAAAAGGCTTGATTCACACCTATGCATTTTTAGTGCTTTTTGCATTTTGCAGATTTGCTCTACAGAACGTGTTCCATGGGAAACCATGTTAAATGGACTGTAGTGCAAATTTGCAAAATGCAAAAAGCCCAAAAAATGCATAGGTGCGAATCAGGCCTTAGTGGCAAAATTTGCATCTGATTTCCTGAATACTTATCACATTTTCAGAAGAAAAAAAACTCAGGTCCTGCTACATGTACTGGAGAGAGCAGCGACATTGTCTCAGATTGGCAATAAATTGTAGCTAAAATCGAAACAAAAAATGATGCAATGTTTCAGTCTGCAACTATCAGATATTGATGAGTAAATCCACTTGGATTTGATTTGAGAGCAGTTTTGGCAAACACATCCAAACACCCACAAATTGCGAACATTAATGCAAACTCTATTGAAGTCAATGGGAGGCAAATCCTGTAAATCAGTTCTCTTGAATTTCAAGGCTAATAGGCAAGGCATTCTCAAACAAAGATTATGGGGTACTGAGCACTGCAAAGGGGGACATGTACCAATTCAAAACAAATACTGTTTAACAGGGAGTAGATCCTAATAATTGGGCATCATTAAAAATACACAATTTCTTTAAATAACATGGAGGGGAGGATGGAGATGCCCTAAACCTGCCTGGTAAGTGTCACATCTGTAGGAAGTACACAATAAAAGTAAGCAAAAGCACAATTTAGAAATAAAAAATGCCATTTAAATTGCTGGCATGACATTTCATGTTTGTAAACAAAGCAGCCAGGGATTCCCTTCATATATACCAGACTCTTATCCCGGATGAGGGTCTAGATTAGGTTGTAAAGGGGAACCCATGAAACAAAATGGTATGGGTTTCCCTCTAAAAATCTATTGCAGACCCTTATCCTTTGTGAGGGTGTGGTATGAATTTTAAAGGATGCCCCACAAAAAATAATAATTGTATTGGGTCTCTTCGATATTTCTTATCAGGTCTTTGGGGTCTGGTATGTTTTTTTAAGGGGACCCTCTGTCAAAGCACCTGGTCCCCATGCTGATGAGGATAAGGCCTCTTTAACCCAACCCTTGACCAGTAACTGTGAGTGTCTGAATGGGGGACTTATCAGAATCAGAAAGCTCCCTTTAAGAATAGGGGGCCCCCAGGTACTGCTCCCCTTTCCCCACATGAAAGCTTAAATTGTACATAGTACCCCTGGTTATTTATTCCCTAATAAAGAGCAAATACTAATTAAAACACATTATACATTGCCAAAATGTTCTTTATTATGTAGCACCCTCTACTTAAGTAGGTGCTGATATAGGATTTTTTGTGTGATAGGTAAGGTAAATTTAGACGGGCCTGGCTGGCAGCCAGGCCTGTTTGTTTTGATTTGAGCTGGGAGGGGCTCAGAGCAGCAGCTGTTAACTCACAGGCAGCATCACTAAGACCTCCCTCTTCTTTCTAGAGCCTTCTGGATTCTGCATTGTGGGCACACGGGCGCCGCCACCCCTGACACCTCCGCCGCCCTCCCTATTCATGTGGCCAGCCCCTTTCAGGACGTTGGACGCATGAAATACTATGACGGGGATAGGCGGGGGGTGTGTATTTTGAAGCACGTGATTAGAGCCAGAGGCTCTAATAGGCTTCAAAATAGGGTGGGCTCGGGGCACAGAGCACTGCGTCCCGATCCCACCCTGTTGTGTGGCATAGCAAATGAATTTTAGCTATTTTCACACTAACGTTCCTACCTGCCAATCAGCAGGCAGGTCTCCTGATTGGTCAAAGAATTAGGCGATCCTATTGGGTGCCTAACGCTTTGGCGGAAGAAGAGACACGGCAGAGGAAGCCTGAGGAGCCAAGCGGACACAGGAGCTGCAGCCACCGAGGAGGAGATCCGCTACTTCCCGCTGAGGAGGAGAGCTGCCGAGGCGGAGAGCCGCCACTTCCCACTGAGGAGGAGAGCCGCTGAGGAGGAGAGCCCCGTCACTCCAGGAGAGGAGCAGAGCCCCGCCACATGAGCGGTAAGTGCTGCCGGACCGGCCGCGGGGGGGAGTAAGTGAAGTGACAGCCGAGCCGGGGGACGCACCTGGATGCATTTGATGGGCACAAGTGGCTGCATATACTGGGCACAAGTGGCTGCATTTGATGGGCACAAGTGGCTGCATTTGACGGGCGCAAGTGGCTGCATTTGACGGGCGCAAGTGGCTGCATTTGACGGGCGCAAGTGGCTGCATATGATGGGCGCAAGTGGCTGCATATGATGGGCGCAAGTGGCTGCATATGATGGGCGCAAGTGGCTGCATATGATGGGCGCAAGTGGCTGCATATGATGGGCACAAGTGGCTGCATATGATGGGCACAGTGAGGCTGAAATTGATAGGGGGGTCCAGTATTTTTCAGTTTGTCTGCGCCCGCCCAAAAATTTTGAGCACCAGCCACCACTGCGAGAAAGAGAGGAGAGGTGGAGTTGCCTGGGATAATCTAAGGAGCCTGACCAATCCCCAGCTTGGATTGGCAGGGATCAGGCCTCCTTAAATACCCAGGGTCAGCCCAGCTGGGGAGGAGTTGTTGGAGTTGTTCACAGCTTGAAGATGGAGTGCTAGGCTGTCGGGGCCTTTGAGTGAGCTCCCAAGTCTGGGGGGAGGTGTGACCTTGGGCCCGGGGGGCTTAGGTGTGGACAGAGCCCTTCAAAAATGCATGAAGGTTCTGGACAGGAGGCACAGGAGGAGCAAAGAGGACAGCAGGGGCTAGCATGGTTGGGCAAGTCTTCAAGGAAAGGAACAACTGGTAGCAGCCAGGAGGGTTGGTGAGTGACAAGCACAGTCAGGAGGACTGGGGAGGCATGCCTGAGAGGACCGGGAGCATGCAGTCTGGGATGGGTGCAAAGCCAGTGAAGTGGACTGTGTTGTCAAGGCAGTGGAGAGGGGCAACTGCGGCCAGGAGGGCTGGCAGGGCCTGAAGATGGGTTACTGGGCTTAGTAACCAAAGATAGGACAGCTTGCACCAGAACGTTCTATTTACTTGCTACTACACAGCGCTTTACATATATATTGAGCATTCACATCAGGAGCTTGTAATGATATTACATACTGGACACACGAAAAGCTGTAGCTAGTGGCCATGTTCAAGAATCATATATGTCAGCCATGACAGTCCTGCAGAACAGTTACACATTGCAGCAGGGATCTTACCCCTCCCTCCTCCTTTAATTCATTGAATTCAAACTCTTAAAGTGATTGTAAAACCTTGTTTTTTGTTTTTTTTTAAATAACAAACATATCATACCTACTTCCACTGTGCAGTTCGTTTTGCACAGTGTGGCCCCGAACCTCGTCTTTTGGGGTCCCCTGGCGCTGCTCGCGGGTCCTCCTCGCATCGGTAAAGCCCCTGGGAGAAGCACTCTCTGGGGGTTACCTTGCGGGCGCGCTCCAGAGTCCAGCATTTGTGTGCATAGACACAGAATGCCAGACTCGGCCCCACCCCCAGCGCCTGCATCATTGGATTTGATTGACAGCAGTGGGAGCCAAATGGCTTTGCTGCTATAAATCTATCCAATCAAGAGCCGAGAGCCCCGTGCAGAGAGGTACAGTGCGTCTCCACCGAGGGAATGGACGGGCTCAGGTAAGTAAAAACAGGGGGGGGGGGGGGCTACTAGGGGGCCGGTCAGTGTCAGAAGTTTTTCCACCTTAATGCATTGGATGCATTAAGGTGAAAAAACATGAAGGTTTACAGCCCCTTTAACTTTACCACCAGGGGCGTTGCTAGGTGGCTATTGGGGCTATAGCCCCGAATCTGAGGCCCATAGCCCCGAGTCTCTTGCCGCAGGGTCCCTGCCTAACCAGCAGGTTGCATGAGAGAGGCGGAGGAGAAGAGAGAAGCGAGAGGGCGGACGAGCAGAAATTACATCTCTCTCCGCCCGCTCCACATGAGCGCTCTGCACGGCTGCATCTCTTCAATTTGTGAGCAAGGTGTGGTGAGCAGCAGAGAGATGACATCATCTCTCACTGCCCACCACACATCAGCGCTCTTCTGCCCTCACAGCACAGTGGAGTGGAGGTCACATGCTTCCTGTCATCGTGCAGTTCCACTTTGCAGCCAGACCCCCTTGCTTCAATGTTGGAGGTGCGGCGGGGAGCAGCGAGATGACATCATGTCTCACTGCCCGCCCCGCATCACCGCTTTCCTGCTCTCACTAAATGGACCAGTGCTGTCAGCTTGCCACCAATGCAGCATCAATGCACATTTGGTGGCACTGGCTGGCATGGCAAGTGACAATCCACATCAGTTGGCAAGTGACAACCCACATCTGGTGGCCGGTGACGTGGCAAGTGACAATCCGCAAATGGTGGCAGGAGATGTGGCAATCTGCAAATGGTGCCAGGAGACGTGGCAAGTGACAATCTGCAAATGGTGGCAGGTGACATGTCAAGTGACAATCTGCAAATGGTGGCAGGAGATGTGGCAATCTGCAAATGGTGCCAGGAGACGTGGCAAGTGACAATCTGCAAATGGTGGCAGGTGATGTGGCAAGTGACAATCCACATCTGCTGCCAGGTGAAAGTGGCAAGTGACAAGCCACACCTGGTGGCAGGCGACATTGCAAGTGACAATCCACATCTAGTGGCAGCTGACGGTAGGGTTGCCACATCATCCCTTTAATCCAGGACACATATTAATTACACAGGTTCTGAGGCTGATTTAATGCAGATAGGGCACCAAATAAGTTTAATTACCAACTTAGTCAGCCACAAAACCTGTGTAATTAATGTGTGTCCTGGATTAAAGGGATGATGTGGCAACCCTAGGTGACGGTGGCAAGTAACATGCTGCATCTGCTGACAGGCGACTGTGGCAAGTAACACACTGCATCTGGTCACAGGCGACGGTGGCAAATGACACGCTGCATCTGGTGACAGGCGACGGTGGCAAATGACACGCTGCATCTGGTGACAGGCGACAGTGGCAAATGACACGCTGCATCTGGTGACAGGCGACAGTGGCAAGGACATGCAAAAAGGTTGGTGACCGCTGCTATGGGCTCTAGCCCCAGATCTTTTGCAGACCTAGCAACACCCCTGTTTACCACACTTCAAAAGAGCCGTTATCTCAACTCAGACATCAGAAACCAGGCTTAGGCCTGTACAGAGCTGTAAAACAGCTAATTGAGTCCTGGCAAGATGTTTGTTCTCCTATCCAGGCCTATTGTAAAACTATGACCAAATCTATTAAGAATACATAGCATGCCATAAAAGGATACCCAGAACTAATTGGGATCGTAAAAGGCAATAAGAGCCGGAAGTGACCTTTCAGAACCTCTGCCCAATTCAAAACCTGACAAATCCACACATGATTCATAAACTCAGACATGAACATGTCAAAATAATAATAAGTATATATTTGAATGGTGCATGTCATACAGAGCAAATCGAGATCATACATGAATGGGCTAACATATACAGAAGGGAAGAGTCAGGTATCCCCTGGGTGACAAGTTTATCTGAGCTACCCTGTGTTTGGTATCCCTGGATGTGAAATTTAATGCTAAACAATAATCTATCAGTTTCAAGAATGCAACCAGTACATATTGGGCGATATGAATAGTGGTATAAAACTGTGGGTAAGAGAGGGTCATTATACTGTTATCAACCCTGGACAGCCCATGGACACTCCTTAGTCATTTTATTGGTCAGGGGCATTTGTCAACACCCCTTTGATCCCAGAGAAAAAGGGAGATGCCAAGACAGTTGTCAATTCTCCTTTACCATCAAATCAGGAACATCTGCCAAGTTTGACAACTGATACCGCCTGGCTCATCAATTGAACTCTGGTTAAACCAAGGACATTGATTGCAAGTATCCTTCTTTCTCAATTCTGCCTTATTTCTCTGTTGCCATATTATGTCTTTATTTCTATGAAGCACCTTTTTTTCTGTAAATATTTTATTTGCACCAATTTTGACCTTTCATTATTAAAACCTTATTTTGAAAAGTGTTAACCTTGTCCCTAAGCTCTTAGGTGTCCTTTTATGAAAGTGCGGTAAAATACCGCTTTTCAGTTCTCAGGCATTCTCAGAGGAGATCGCTCTCCTCTGAGTGCCTGTTTATGAAAGTCTGTAGATCGCTTCTCATGTTGAGTTGAGAAGCGATCTACAAATGCCAGGAACTCCTGAGAACGGCTCCTCTCACTGTAATCTTGTGTGATATAGCGGGATTACAGTATGAGGAACCATAAAATACAAAAGTTTAACACAAATCAGCACACATTATTCCCCAACATATTAATAAAATAATAAAGTTAAATTCCCCCTACACAATATACATTAACCTAATTATAAAAAAAACATTGTTTTTATCAATATTTAAAGATCATACATGTCCCGATTTAAATGTAAATGAATGTAATGCACATATGTAATGCAGCTATACACCATTCATATAAATGCAAAATACATTTATAATCATTAAAAAAATAATTTTAATAAAGTATACAAGTATAAATATTTATTAATAAATTAAAATAAAATATATTTCATAATTGATAAACATAAAAATTGATAAACTGGTGCAATGCGAGAACACTGCGAATCCACTGCGGGTTCCCGCATCGCACCGACTCGCATGTCAGTTCACACTGCCATATGCGAATCGCTGGGGAGTGTCAATACATTGTTAACGACACCCCCAGTTCAGCTTGCATATCGCACTGCGAAATGACAGTCTGGACATGAATCGGATCGCATATGTGTGAACAGAAAAAAGGGTCCTGTGCGTGTTTGCACCGAATGCGGTGCGATATCAGCCATACTATCTGTACAGCTGATATCGCACCACACAGACATCGCATGTAATGTGAATGGCAGTGTGCTGCGATATACATGCGATGCCTGTGCGATGTCCGGCATCGCACAAGTGTGAACTGGGCCTAAAAGTTAACAACACCCCCAAATCAGTTCGCATATCGCAGTGCGATCTGCAAACTCGGATAGTAATCGAATCGCATGCGATCCGATTCTGCTGTGGACCAACAAAAGGGTCCTGTAAGAGTTTGGTCTGAGGGCAATGCAAATTTAGCAATACTATCTGTATGGCTGTAATCGCATCGCACAGAGATCAGATGTGATTTTACACTGCAGTGCGAATCACATCCGATCTCGGACACCGCAGCAGTGGGAACTGGCCCTAAATCATATTGCATTTGCACCAAAATGGTACAGGACCCTTTATTTGGTCAGCACTGGAATCGGATCGCATGGGTGTGAACACCCATGCGATCCGATTCCTGCACCATTACATAGTTCGCACTGCGATCTGTGAAATGATCTGGGGGTGTCATTTACTTTACATTGACACCCGCAGTGGTGCGCAGATGTCAATGTAGGTGCGATGTGAAAACCCACACAGGAATCACGAATCGCACAAGTGTGAACCCAGCCAGAGACATGAACATCTAAAAAATTATATATATATATATATATATATATATATATATATATATATATATATATATATATATATATATATATATAAATAGATGTATAGCTATCTATATATTATTACACACTATAAATTCCTATCCTGCTGGTTTTGGGGTGTGTAATGGTGTGGAAGATGTGCTCTGACTGTTTGGTGAAAGAAAGAAGTCAAAAGACTTCTTGCTTTCTCCAGAATATCAGCCAGTTTCAGGCTTCTCACTCTGATTCTCCACTTCTGAAATGGTGAATCAGAAAGTGAGAATTCTGTCACAGATCGCCAGTGAGGTGCCGAGATCGCACCTTCATAAACTGGCCGTTTCTGTGAAGTCAGTTACAAATTCTCACTGTGCTGAAATAATCAGCGGAGAACATGTTCTCTGCTCATTATCTCAGTTTCATAAACTGGTAATGAGCTGAGATCAGCGATGAGACTTGGGATCACCGCTGATCTCAGTTTCATAAAAGGACACCTTAATGCAAGCTAGAAAAGAACCTGTCTCTTGAAGAGTGCTACTGTATAGGATACATTCTATGAACATACCTGTGGTGACAGTGTGTGCTACAGACGATTATTCTAAGATCATAATTGATATTGCTAAAGGTACCAGTTCCTTCTGCTCAGTCCAAGGGGGTGGTGGTAGCTAAAGGGTTAATTGTTTAACATATCAGAGTGACAATCGCTCTTAGGCTGCTGGCACCTAGATTGTGGTCCCCCGAACTGGAAAATCTGTGTTCCGGGTGCAGCTGAGAGTAGCATTGTTACGTAAGTTACAGCGCGGTGTTATATAGTTACATAAGTAGTCAGGTTGAAACAAAGACACAAGTCCATCGAGTTAAACCATAAAAAACCATAACAAAAATAAATAAATAAAATAAGTATCATACAATCCCATATACCCACAGTTGATCCAGAGGAAGGCGAAAACCCCCCCCCCCCCCAGAAAAGCAGGATGCAATTTGCTACAGCAGGGGGAAAAAAAAAATCCTTCCTGATCCAAGAGAGGCAATCGGATTTTTCCTGGATCAACTTTACCTATAAATGTTAGTGCCCAGTTATATTATGTACATTTAGGAAAGAATCCAGGCCTTTCTTAAAGCAATCTACTGAGCTGGCCAGAATCAGGGGAGGGAGTCTATTCCACATTTTCACAGCCCTTACTGTGAAGAAACCTTTCCGTATTTGGAGATGAAATCTCTTTCACTATATGAACCCCTTATATATTTATACATGTTGATCATATCCCCCCTTATTCTCCTCTTCTCAAGAGTGAATACATTCAGTTCCTCTAATCTTTCCACATAGCTGAGCTCCTCCATGCCTCTTATCAGTTTGGTTGCCCTTCTCTGCACTTCCTGCAGTTCCCCAATATCCTTTTTGAGAACTGGTGTGAGATTGGCCAGTCGTTTGTCACGGGTTAGTGAGAAGGGCAGGGATCTGATACCTGTGTTTGTCACAGAGCCTACAATGTAAGGTTCCTAAAGCCTAGTACACATGGGCCAAATGTCGGGGCAGCATCGGCCGCTCAATAGAAAAACTGGCCAACATTCAGATGTGTGTACTGAAGTAGGTCCGACAGAAGCCGACTTCTGTTGCAGGGGCATGACTGAAAAAGGTCTGGCGATCGACTACTGATCAGTGCTTTCAACCAATGGTAATCAATACCAGGCCCAGAAAAGAGCCCACAATGTTTTTTTTTTCTTAATTTTTTTATTGCTGGCATTTTTGTTTTTTTACATTCAGCTCTTAGTGAGGAACCCTGCTGACAGCTGAAGACTCATCAGTTAACAACCATGACAATTACTGGTTGTTAAGAAATAAGTGAATAGGTACTCCTGTGCTGTCAAAACAACTATAAAAGTGAATATGACTGCCCCAAACATCGACAAGCAAAATCCATGGCTCCAAGTGTATGAATAAAAAATCATGCTGCGTTGTCAAGTATATCGTAAAAACTAAGCAATAATATCTCAATCAACATAAATAATTACATACATAGATATTATAAAGTAAAAAGTGTACTAAAGCGCTGATATGAACTAGTAAATAAATAAGTGACAAATACTAGAAGATGACCAAATAATATAGCTGCAATTATTGTGTATGTGAACTGATATCTGGGGAGGAGCCAGCGACGAGCAGTGCTGTGTGTACACTGTTGGCGTGTTAGGAGATCCCAGCTGTTAGCTGTATGCAACTGACCTTACCATATGCGATTTATTCTGCTGAAAAGTGTGAGTGAATTTTTACCCTTATTATATAGGGATTACATATCACACTGCCTGCGCAATGGTCTTTCTTTCTTTATTGTTTCATACTGCGGAAGTTCTTTGAAAGCCAGAAGCCAGCCAATGCTAATGAGCAGCTGAATATATGAGCAAGCCAGCTATCACTGGGGTTTACTCATTGAAACCTTTCTATATTCATCAAATCATCAAAGAAGTTATATTTTTTCACAGCAGTATGCTGTCCTATTGAGATACCTGTGCACTGTGGTTCATCACATTAATATATCTCATCTTTATTTTTCTCTTTTTAATTGTGTTCAATAATTTATTATCACATTGATATTTAGTTATAGGATTTTGTTATGGTGAAGGATGTTGTGTTATTTATAATAGGCTCCATTTGATTATTTTGCACATGATTCACTGATTAATCATTAAGAGATCACACTGTGTTATATTGGGAGGTTAATATTAGCGTATTATACAATTTGAATATATAGATATGTGAATAAATAAATGAATATTGCTTATGAGTGTCCATAAATATCACATGCAAATAAAGTGACTGATGCAAAAATCATATGGTGAAATAACTGGTTGATGGGTGTTTCTTCTTAGGCTATGTTTCCACTAGTGCGACTTTTCATGCAACTTGGGACTGAAAAGTCGCATGACAAATAGTACCCCATGATTTCCAATGAGTACCGTTCATATCTGTGCGACTTCAAGTCGCAGCGACTTCAAAAGTAGTCCCTGCACTACTTTGGTCCCACTTTGATGCGACTTGAGGTCCATAGACACAGGCATTGCTTGGAATCGTGGTAAAAAGTCGCAGCAAAATCGCGCGACTTTGGGGACGCAATAGTGGAAACATAGCCTTATAATATATGTGACACCTCAGTGCTCAGTGTAAACACCAAGCACACAAAGCTCCTATAGCATCATGCACACTGGATGTTTCTCCATCACTCCTAGATGCCTTTCCGTCTGTCAGCTGCATTTTAGCAGAAAAAACACTTGATGCTTGTAAACGTGATGCGTTTAGGAGCAGCAAACATTTGGCGGTAATTCGTTTGATTGGCCAGAATAATAATGTATTCTGGGCATTGAGATGAATTAATGCTCAAGCTTTAAACGTTCATAGCATTAACGTACAATTAGATGCATTTACACAGGTCAAACAGTTTTTATGCCAAAAGGCTGCTGCTCCTGGCCACACTAGCAGTGTTTTTTCTGTTCTGCCTCTATAAACGCCCCGTCTCTAAATTCCTCTAAACACTTATGTGTGCATGGACACGTAGGCTAACATGCAGGGGTGTTTAGAAGCAGGAAAAACATTCCAAACACCCAGTGTTAATTTTGTCGACTAAATTATTTTCGTTGACTAAATTCACCACTTGCCGACCAGCTGCCATCATTATACTGCGCCAGGTCGGCATGATCCCGGAAATCGTCATAGGTGTACGTTGGCACCATTAAGGGCGATAGCAGGCATGCGAGCTGCACAGCGGGGGACCCGATGCGCGTGCCCGGCGTTCGCGATGACCGCCAGCCACCCGTGATCGCGGGCACAGAAGACATAACGGGGGTGACACATCCCCGTTCTGACAGAAGAGGAGAGATAGATCGTCTGACCCTACTAATAAGGAATAGCGATCGGTCTCCTCCCCCAGTCAGTCCCACCCCCCCACAGTTAGAAACACTCATAAGGGAACACATTTAACCTCTTGATCGCCCCCTAGTGTTAACCCCTTCCCTGCCAGTGATATTTATACAGTAATCAGTGCATTTTTATAGCACTGATCGCTGTATAAATATCAATGGTCCCAAAAAAGTGTCAAAAGTGTCCGAACTGTCCGCTGCAATGTCGCAGTCCCGCTAAAAATCACTGATTGCTGCCATTACTAGTAAAAAAAATTAATAATAAAAATGCCATAGCTCTTTCCATTATTTGGTAGATTCTATAACATTTGCACAAACAAATCAATATACGCTTATTGTGATTTTTTTTTTTTTTTACCAAAAATATGTAGAAGAATATATATCGGCCTAAACTGATGAGGAAATTTGTTTTTTTTAATTTTTTGGGGATATTTATTATAGCAAAATGTAAAAAATATTGTGTTTTTTTTTCAAAATTATCGTTCTTTTTCTGTTTATAGCACAAAAATAAAAAACGCAGAGGTGATCAAATACCACCAAAAGAAAGCTCTATTTGTGGGAAAAAAAAGGACATCAATTTTGTTTGAGTACAGCATCGCGCAACCGTGCAATTGTCAGTTAAAGCGACACAGTGCCGTATCACAAAAAATGGCCTGGTCATTAAGGGGAAAAATCTTACAGGCCGTAAGTGGTTAATACTATTTCAGTAGGCTAAAATACGACTAAAACAATTGAGATGACTTTAATATGACTAAAACTAAAATGGCATTTTACTCAAAAGACTAAAATACGACTAAAACGGCATTTTAGTCAAAAGACTATGACTAATACTAAATTAAAATTTGACATCAAAATTAACACTGCAATACCACATAGGAATACGTAAGGGGCATCTACTAAGCTGCTATAAGAAAAAAAAAATAAGAAAAAGGCTATTCTTATTTTTTTTTTTCTTGATATTTAATGTTGGTAATATATTCAGGTAATATTTGCATTGGCATTACAGCCAATAGAGTTTACAGTTTTTTTTTTTTATATTTTCAAGTTGTACTTCTGTTTGTCAAAAAGCAATATTTTTGTTTGTTTATGAAACGTTTTATTTATAAAGATGTCATATATCGCCAACGGCTAAATCTGTGTCTGCAGTGCTTGTTCAAACCTTAATACCATAAATAATAATATATTAGATTTTTACTCCAGCAGTATATAATTTGTTTGGCAATTCTAAAGAAATGCTTAAATAATGAATTAAAATGTAACTAAACCCATTAGATTTTAGTCGACTAAAATGTACTGGTGATTTTAGTCGACTAAATATGACTAAAACAATTCAGATGACTAAAATACGGCTAAAACTAAAATGGCATTTTAGTCAAAATATGACTAAAACTAAAATGGCATTTTAGTTTTAGTCAAAATACTAAAATACGACTAAAATGGCATTTTAGTCAAAAGGCTATAATAAAACTAAATTTGACATCAAAATTAACACGGCAAACACCCCTAGGAGCAGCTGAAAAAACTTCACATGTGCATGAGGCCTTTAATTGCACTGTGGTTTATGCAGTCGCACAAGAGTCCCATCCACCCAGAATGCAGACAGTTATATGCACCTCACTTGGCATCCCAACGGTCACGTCCAGCTCTACCCTGACATCTCACCTCTTTTCAGTTTGCTCACTGCCCACTTCACTAATCCAGATCCCTGGCTGATCTCTTTGCACAGCACAAGCATCAGTCCATAGAAGCAACACTCATTTTGCATGTGACAAAAATATGCAGAGCAGCTCAAGGTTCAGCAACCAAAACACACCCACAGAGGAATCAGAAACACCCACACAGACCACTGAGCTGCATATGGCTAGCCTTAAAGTGGTTGTAAAGGCAGAAGGTTTTTTTCGCTTTATGCATTAGGAAAACAAAACCTTCTGTGCGTAGCAGCCCCCCTCAGCCTCCCTAATACTTACCTTAGTCCCCCCTAGATCATATAAATTTGAGCCCACCTACAGCTTTGGCGTTCTTCTTTTTTCCTCCTATGCACAGGACCTAGGTCTGCTCCTCTACCTGGCTGGTCTAAAGGGCTGGCCGTTCGTCCATCCATGTGTGTGTGGATTAAGCTGGATGCAGTCCCTGGTGTCTCGGCTAAATGAGCCATAATCCAGGGAGCCCCGCTGCTGGTCCTCGGGGCGGCTTTTATCATGGCTAACAGCTTTGTCTGGGGTCCGCTGGGTCCATGTAAAGTGGGCAGTGGTGTTGGCAGAGTCTCCCCTATGCATGCGCTCCCGTGCTGTGCCGGTGTTTACAGTTGGATGACGGAGGATGGGTGAGCTAAATTGTAAAAATGCTTTGTATCTGAATGAATGCTGCATTGCTGGATATTTTTGTGCCTTTCTCCCTGCAGCCTCTATGCATAGCCTGAGCTCCTCCACAGGGGGTACTCTGCATAACAGGTGCACAAAGTAATACTTTGTTCGCACATGGCAATAACCTGTTGGTGGCTTCTCATGTTTGCTTTACTATTGTGCCAACCCCCTCAAAAAAAACAGTAATTTCAGAGAAGGTAGAGGAGTCACCTGTGGATGACTATTGGAGCCAGCTATGGCCTGTTGAAATATAGGATATCCTTTTATATTTCTTTGTGCTCTCCAGTTTTTCACCAAAAAAAGGGGGGGGGGGGGGCATGTATATGATATCTACAATCAATCCCCTTGTTTTGTGTACATTACAAAATATTATTGGTATTCTGTTGCAAATTCCTACCTTTTTCTGGCTGTTCTGAACAAAACTCTTTCATTATGTCCTATTCCTGGCAGGGCAAGTTTTAGTTCATTAACCACCTGGTGAATCAGGGCTGTAGATGGAAACTTCTACCTCCATCTAGCAGTGGTTAACCCTGTAGGGTTTGTTACTGAGCAAACTATTTTACTGCATTTAATTATTTTTATGGACTGATTTGTCATGTCAATGGCATGCAAAACCTTGTGAGAAGTTTATCTATTGGTAATGACCAGTCTCAGAGCAAAACAGCCCCCTTCAGGCTCTTCAATAAAGAAGACATGGATGAACATGGCGGTATGAATCTTGCTTTTATATGGCTCTATGTTCTGGCAATGACCAGTCTAATAGCCTTCCCAGGCAAATCGGTCTCTTCAGACTCTCCAAATGGGAAGATGTGGAGGTACATGACTGTGTGAATCTTCCTTTGATTAAGTAACCAGAGATGAGCATGATAATACTGATGGGTTTTACTTCCTCCCTGCAAACCAAAAGCATAATGGGCTAGTATGCAATGCATACTAGCCCATTATGTGACATCTGCAAATGAAGCCCGCGCTGTCCCCTGTGCAGGCCGGGTCCATCTTCGCCCCTCTTCCTTCCGGGGCCGTGGCTCTGTTACGCTGTTACTCCGGCTCTGTTACTTGCGTGGGACCCGTCAGTCATGGCTACAAGTGAAATAACTCCTAAATGGCAAACGTTTAGGAGATATTTTCACTACCTATAGGTAAGCCTTGATCTAGGCTTACCTATAGGTAGAAGTCAAACAAGACAGTTTACAACCACTTTAAGCATATGGTAAAGACACTCTAAAGGAATTGCTGGATTCATCTTCTGCAAGGGCTATCTATTCTGGCAATGCCCAGTCTTCTATTCAGGGCCTTCTCAAGCCAATCAATCCTTTTCAGTCTCTTCTGAACAGGAAGATGAGGATGACCTTTGTCCAGATTGGTAAGGTTGGTGAAATGCCTTTAAATAGGAAGTATTTTAAGTACCTCCAGAGGACAGCTTGACAATTCCCTTATGTTGCATGGATCAAGTGCTTGGAGTATGTTGTCACAGCAGGATGTCAAAGTTATGCCCTTTTGAACTGAAAGATGTCCAGGGGTTGGTCAGTGTGTGTCCCTTGTGGGATTGGCCATATACATGACCTTACCATCAAAAGATGTTGTAGCCTTCAAGGACAAACGCTATCACTGCATTTTTCTTGATCGTAGAAGGTTAAGCCTAAATTTAATAGTGGTCAGTTTGGCTTCCTGCCTCAAGATGAATGTCTGCTGAGTTAAAGGAGACCGAAAAACTCAAGAGTCGGTTTCCACGCTCACTCTCACTCCAGAGAGGTTAGCTTCTGCATTTCTGGCTGGGTGTCCAGGAAGAACTGGGAAGCCAATGCATAAACCAAGAAGTCAGTAAAGAGTTCCATGTCAGGATGCTTTCTGGTATTTTGGGACTGTGTCACCCATACATACCTTGGGGCACTTTGTAGCTCCTCCTGTGGACGTAGGTACAGCTTTGGTGATTGATACGTGGTCCCTTAACCGGTTCCTGACCGGCTCCTATAGATATACATCGGCAGAATGGCATTTGCTGCGCAAAGTAATGTACCCGTACGTTACTTTGAATTTGCCGCCGTGTGTGCGCGTGCGCCTGCCGCGATCTTCGTGAGTCAGGTCGCGGGTCCCGCGGACCTGATCGCCACGGGCATACCCACGATCGCCTCGCGGAGAGGACGAACGGGGAGATGCATCTGCATGTAAACAGCATCTCCCCGTTCTGCCTAGTGACAAGTGTCACTCGATCTCTGCTCCCTGTCATTGGAGCAGAGATCAGTGACATCACACACCAGCCCATCCCCCTGACAGTTAGAAATCACTTCCCTAGGACACACTTAACCCCTCCCCGCCCCCTAGTCTTTAACCCCTTCATTGCAAGTGTCATTTATACAGGAATCAATGCATTTTTATATGTCACTGATTGCTGTATAAATGACAATGGTCCCAAAAATGTGTCAAAAATGTCCGACATGTCCGCCATAACGTCGCAGTGAGAATAAAAATCGCTGATCGCCGCCATTACTAGTAAAAAAAAAAATTTAATAAAAATGCCACAAAACTATCCCCTATTTTGTAAATGCTATAACTTTTGCGCAAACAAATCAATAAACGCTTATTGCGATATTTTTTTTTTTTTTTTTTTACCAAAAATATGTAGAAAAATACGGATCGGCCTATATTTTATATATTTTTTGGGGATAATTATTAAAGCAAAATGTAAAAAAATAATGCGTTTTTTTTCAAAATTGTCGCTCTTATTTTGTTTATGGCACAAAAAATAAAAATCGCAGAGATGATCAAATACCACCAAAAGAAAGCTCTATTTGTGGGGAAAAAAAGGACGTCAATTTTGTTTCGGAGCCACGTCGCACGACCGCGCAATTGTCAGTTAAAGTGACGCAGTGCCGAATCGCAAAAAGTGCTCTGGTAAGGAAGGGGGTAAATCCTTCGGGGGCTGAAGTGGTTAAGCCAAGCATTTTAGGCCATATTTGGAGATCTTTCATCCTTCACTTCTTAGATTGAGCCATAGAAAAAACTCTTGCTCCCGTTTAAGGTTGGGTTTCTGGACCAGTGGCCTAAACTTGTGGTTGAAGAAACTAAATTGTCTGCAATGTCATTCCTTTCTGACGACCTAGTGGCTGGTGGTTCAGTCAGACACCAGCAAAGTAGTAGGGGAGCCCTACTTCAAGAGTAATGGGCTCAGGGCCAATGATCTTTTTCAAGGGTCCAAGATGGGGTCCAGCGTCCTGGAGTTGAGAGCAGCATTTCAGGCTCTTAGCCTTCAGTCACCTCATCTGGGGAAAGCCTATCCTGGTGAAGTTTGACAGTGCAACGACTGTGGCCTACATCTGGAAACAAGTCTCAGTCTCCCCTTCTGAAGGAGGTTTCACTAATTCTAGAATCTGTCCAAGTCAATCTTCTGCAGCTATCTGCGGCCTAAGTGCCTGGTCAGAAGAATCTTAAGGCAAACTATTTTCCAGGACAAGTCTGGATGACCATGAATGGTCCAGACTACTGCGAGTCTTTCGAGAACTAACAGAGCTTGGTATTTTTCTTCCAGAGGTAGACCCGCTCACATTCCCAGTCAACACCAAGTTGCTGAAGTTCTTTTCCAGGTCTCAGAATCTGACCACAGAGTTCATCTCCAAGACAGCTGCTTATGCCTTTCTGATGCTCCCTCTGATTCTCAGCTTCCAGCTAAGGCTGTGGCGGGGGAAGGTGACAGTTCTGGTGATGATCCCAGATTGGTCAAAGGGGCCTTGGTACCCTCTGCTCATCCTTATGAGTGTCAAGGATTGACTCCTGCTGTCTGTAAGATCAAATCTTCTCAAGTCCCATTCATCCAGCACCCGACAGGCTCAGGCTGATGGCCATGGTCTGGAGAGGCAGAGGCTAATGGATTTTAAACGCTCTGTGAAGATTGTGAATACTCTTATGAAAACAAGAAAGGACAACGCTAACTGTGCCTATAGTAGAATATGACATAAATTCCCAGTATTATTGCTGATCAAGATTTTACGCTGGACTCTTCAGGAGTTTGTTCTGAAATGTCTGCAGGCGTGGCTTGATTTAGGTCTATGCGTAAGTATGCTATAGGCACACATTTCAGCTAGCTCTGCCTTCACCGGCATACAGTGGGCATCCAACACTTAATTATACTGTTTTTCAAGATTCAATTTGGTTGAAACCTCTAATTTTTTTAAATGAGATCTCCCATCTGCCATTGCTATCAGCAATATCCTTATATGTACTGCATGTACCCCCCCAACATTTTCCTGACACTTCTCATGATCCAGCTCTGTCCCTGACAGCAGCCCCACTCTCCTCTCTTCCTGGATTCACAGGATGCACTGAGAGCAGTGGCAGCCATTGGCTCCTGCTGCTGTCAGCCAAATCCTGTGAGGAGGGAACAGGGGGCGGAGCCAAGCCACATTGTGTGTGTCTATGAATGCACACAGGCCAGCTCGGGAGCACGCCTGCACAGTTATCCCATAGCACACGGCTTGCTATGTGGCACTTGTAAGAGTGGAGAAGCAAAGAGCGCTGGTTGGGAACCAAAACAAAAAGAGGTATTGTTGCACAGAGCAGGTAGGTCTATCATGTTTTTCCTCTTCATAAAAACATAAATAAAACTTTGACTTTAATATAATTTTAATTATAATATTTACTAAGTACTTCCTGGTATGTGTCAGTGTGTTCAGTGATTGCCCAGTGTGTTCAGTGATTGCCCCTAAATTTCTATCAGGACTTTCTTTAAAAATAGCCAAAAAAATAAAAATTTTAGATTATTTTGTATAAAATGCTGTATATATTATGCTTTCAATACTAGTATGTTGAGACTTTTCTACTCAGGGTGTGGGTTCACTGGAAATAAAACAACCTGTAAGGCTCCATTCACACTAATGTATTTTTTGATGCATTTTGCAGAAATGCAGGGAAATTTTTTTAAAATGGGTTCCTATGGACATCACATCAATACATTTTTGTGCCTCTGCATTTTTGGAAAGGATCGGGGACTTTTTTCTCACAAAATGCACCGTATTGCATGCAATAGACTTCAATGGACCCGTATCCAAAACGCAAGTACGGCGATTTTACCATGATTTTGCCGCAAATTTGCTTTTTTCAGAGTTTTTTGTACACTGTATATAGTTAGTTGCTATAGAGGGGGGCGGGAAGCCGGCCGCCGTGTCCTTCACAACCGGTGAGTTATAAGCTGTCAGCGGGCTTCCCTGCTGACAGCTGAATCTAAAAAAAAAAGCGTGGAGTCCCCCTCAGGTCCATACCAGGCCCTTGGGTCTAGTATGGATTCCGAGGGACCTCCCACGCCAAAATAAAAAAAAATGGCTTGAGATCCCCCCACCAAATTCCATACCAGACGAGTGAGCGCTACCCCCTTCCTGAACCATACCAGACTGCATGCCCTCAACATAGGGGGGGGGGTACTTTGGAGCAGAGGGTTGTTGGGGTCTGCGGGCGTTTGGGCCCCGTTGTCGGGAAGAGGCCCCCTTGTCCCCATCAACATGGGGGCAAGGTGCTTTGGGTGGGAGATGCAGAGCCCCCCATGTTGAGGGCATGCAGTCTGGTATGGTTAGGGAGGGGGGGGTGCTTGCTCGTCCCCTTCCTTTCCTGACCTGCCAGGCTGCATGCTCGGATAAGGGTCTGGAATGGATTTTGGGGGGGACCCCACGCTGTGGTTTTTTTTTTTTTTTTTTCATGATTTTTTTTTTTTAGCCTGCAACTCTTTTTTTACATTCAGCTATCAACGGGGAAGCCCGCTGACAGCTGATAACTCATCGGTTGTTAAGGACGAGGCGGCTGGCTTCCCGCCCCCTCCTTAGCAACCAGCTATATACAGTGTAAAAAAAAATGCAAATCGCGGTAAAAACGCATGTCCAAAAACATGGCAAGCACCACAAAAAGCACTGCAGAAACACTCAAAAGCAACATGCATATATATGAATCGAGCCTAATGCCGCGTACACACGGTCGGACTTTTCAGCTACAAAAGTCCAACGGACGCTGACGGACTAAAGCTGGCTGGTAATCCGATCGTGTGTGGGCTTCTCCGGACTTTCAACATACTTTTTTAGCCTCAAATCCGACGTACTTTAGATTTGAAACATGCTTCAAATCTTTACGTCGTAACTACGACGGACCCCGAAGTCCGCTCGTCTGTATGCTAGTCCTACGGACAAAAAAACGACGCATGCTCATAAGCAAAAACTAAACGGAAGCACTCGGTCTAGTAAAACTAGTGTTCGTATTGTAGGTAGCACATTCATCACGCTGTAAAATCTGTGATCGTTGAATGCAGCGCATTTTATTTCTTCTTTACGAATGTTCTAAAGAACGAAGGTGTTTTGCTGTTCATAATCAGAGTTCTCCCAAACTGATTTCTGGATTCTTTTTCTCTTTGATCTCATGAATGATATAGTATGCTTTTTAAAAACAATGTTTCCATACTAATAATTCTTTTTCCCTTATATTTTTTTTTTTTTAGTTTTGTAAAGTTACCACAAAGAACCCATTATTCTATTTTTTTTTTTCGAGTGATTATTTTTTAGTTTTTAGATAAAGTTAACCCAAAGCACCGTTTTTGGTTATGTAGATTTTTTTTATTTTCAAGACTTACCACTTGAACATTATTAACATTAGTAATGTATTTTTGGTGTGTTTTTTTCAAACTCAATGAGATTGTTGTCCCTTGTTAATTTAACATTGTGTGTAAAATCAATGATTTAAAAGAAAACACATAAAGTCTTTTGCTAAACTCAAAAAAGATCCATTTATTCATGGTCAAAATAAAATAAAGAGGAAGTCAACGCTGGAAAAAGTCGTTGTACAAGAAAATTGGGATCTTGCGGAGTCCATATAAGAGGGAGCTCAATCTGGTCCAAGAATCCCAGATATCAACAGCACCAGCAGATGATCTAGATGTCCCCAGACTGTGGTCCTACAACAGCCTGCGTCTTCTGTCAGACCAGACTGAACCCAGGTCATCACTTTCTTCTCTTCCCTGCAGCCTTTCCTCCACGCTGCCCTGCAGCCTTCCCTGCAGCCTTCTTTTGAGGCTGTGGCTCTGGTGTTTCAGTTGTGGCAGGAGGAGGAGGAGGAGGGGGGGGGGCTGCCTCATGTAGTTGGGTGTTTTGTGTTAGCGTGCCCTGCAGCCCCTTATGGATTGTTTCCCCAAATAGTCGCTCACAAATGAGGCGCTGCTCCCATTCCATCTGAAGAAGCCTGCTGGCTAAGTAGCAGCCATAGGATTCTTCCGCTTCGGGGGGGCTCGTTAAAAAACAGGTGGCCTCTTGCATGAGGCGCAGGGATGCGTCCTGTTTGACCATCCCCTTCCTGGCCCTTTTTTTGGGAAGGTGGAGGGGAGGCACTTGGGATTGTGTCAGGCTCCTACTGGGCCCAGCCACCTCACTTGGCCCAGCCACCTCACTGGGAGCAGCCACCTCCTGCCTGACACTGGGCCCAGCCTCCTCCAGGATGATGGTGAATCCGGCCTCCTCCAGGCTGTCCATGGGCCCGGTCTCCTCCTGCCTGCCACTTTCCACACATTCCTCCTGGATGGACTCATCCTGTGTATAAAAAAAGGACAATAGTTTTAGTATATTTTTTTGGGTTCATCAATGACACACAGTTTGCTTCTCATGACTAGCAAATTCAATGTGAATACATCTCTTTAATAAAAGAGTCTAATCAGACACCCTAATTATTTCAAGCAGGTGCCAAACATATTTAGCCACTACTGTCATTTGATATGTATACACAATTTTGAGTGCAAAATTATTTTAGACAATTATAACATCCAGTTAACATCATTAATATTAGTACAGTAAATATTTGTTAAAATAATTTACCTGACTCCAGATGGTCATATCCGGTTCATCCAGGATGGAAGACCCAGCTTGCTCCTCATCAGCCTCTGCTGGGGTGGAGGGAAGGGTGGAGGGAAGGGTGGAGGGAAGGGTTGAAAGTGATGCCCTGGCTTCATTCTGGTCATCAAGAAAACGGAGTTGATTGTAGTACCACAGCCTGGGTACATAAACATCATCTGCTGATGCTCCTGATCTCCTTGATTCCTGGATCTTCCTATGCTCCCTCTTATACATGTTCCTCAAGACCCCAATTTTCTTGAGCACTGTCTCCATTGTTGCTCCCGGGATGGTCGCCTGGACAAAGGACAGAAGTCTCTCCAGCGTTGACTTCCTCACATGCTTTGCATAATACTGAGGGTGTTTCACCTCCCACAAATTCCTCATCTCTCGATATTTCGAAATAAAAGCTGTAAGGAACTCTGGATCCTTAAATAGGGGATTCATTATATCTGGAAAAGAGAAAGTCACAAGACCAAAAACACTTATTATAGGTTTCTGCTAACCCCTCATCATCTTCTCCCTATGTAGGCCTCATCAATCTATCAAGCCATATAGGCCGCTTGCTACAAAGTCATGACCATAAAACCCCCCCCCCAAAAAAAAAAAAAAAATTAAAATTACCTTCGTTTTGTAACGTCCTGGTCCACTATCACCTACGCACAGAACGTACGTACGACACGTGCGCAAGGCCCCTCTTTATACACTACGCATGTGTGAAACTCCGCCTGCGTCGCCCGCCCCTGACGTTCGAAATTAACTCATGTTCTCCGCCCCCTAATTCGACGCACAGAACGTACGTACGACACGTGCGCAAGGCCCCTCTTTATACACTACGCATGTGTGAAACTCCGCCTGCGTCGCCCGCCCCTGACGTTCGATTTTAACTCATGTTCTCCGCCCATTTTTAGTTACGGCGCGTAGTGGGGTAAATAATGGCGGAGACACCTGACATGTCCTCAGGTAGTGGAAAAAGCCCGGAGGCTGGAACGTCCACAAAATCTGTGAGGCCTAGATTTAAGGCCTCCAATATGAGTTTTAAAGAAATGGTGGAGATGGTGGCCATTCTTCACAAAGACGACTATGATGGGAAGTATGGGCCGTACGCACGGCCAAATTTGCGCAAGGCCAAAATAATGGCGAAGGTCGTGGACACTTTGCAGGCTTCTTTTGGGGTACAGCGCTCCCGAGATCAACTTCGCAAAAGATGGTCTGACCTGAAACTCAGGGAGCCGGATCAATATAGACGGATCCGGAAAGTGCTTAAAAAAAGTAAGTACTTGTCGTGTTTTTCTCTTGTGTTTATTACCTTGTATACTGCTCCATGTGCTTTTCCTTCCTATACGATTTTTTTTGTTCATCGTTTCAAACGATCTTTTACAAAACCTTGTTACATATATATATATATATATATATATATATATATATATATATATATATATATATATATATATATATATATATATATATATATATATATATATATATATATATATATATATATATATATATATATATATATATATTTTTTAATATATATATATATATATATATTTTTTTTTTTAATATATATATATATATATATATATATATATATTTTTTTTTTAATATATATATATATATATATTTTTTTTTTAATATATATATATATATATATATATATATTTTTTAATATATATATATATATATATATATATATATATATATATATTTTTTAATATATATATATATATATATATATATATTTTTTAATATATATATATATATATATATATATATTTTTTAATATATATATATTTTTTTTAATATATATATATATATATATTTTTTTTAATATATATAAAAACAAAAAATATAGATAGATAGAATAGATAGATATAGAAATGTAAAACATTCTTTTGGAATATTTTAAGTTATCTTTTTTTATTTACATTTAGTTAGATATTTATAGATTTTGTTCCAGATATAGAGAGAGAGAGAGAGAGAGAGATCAAAAGATTATTAACTATATTTTGAGATATTGATATCTAGATATCTATCTATCCGATATGTCTTTATAATTTTAAATATTGAGGTAAAATAGGAACTCTACACAAACCACTTCACTACAAATGTTAGAAAATGACTATGTACTAAAATATCTGTGTGCTAAGTAGATTAATAATTTTTTGTTTCACATAGGGGAAAAATCACTCAGCCAACAAGAAGACAGTCCACCCCAAGCCAAACATGATTGGGAAATCAGCCCAAGCCCCACTGAGGATGTGGAGGAAGGAGAGGTGGGCGACATGGGCACCCCACCAGGTGAGTGTCTGACACACCAGCTTACGGTAATCTATGCATGGCTGCCTTTTGTTTAATGTAATTTTCTACTCTATTTTAGGGGATCTGGTTGTGCTTGATTCAAGCAACAGTGCCACCCCCGAGGATGTGTAGGAATTAGGCTACATGGGCACCCCACCAGGTCAGTGTCTGAGACAACAGCTTTATTATGGTAAGGTAAACTATGTATGTGTGCATATTTCTAAATACATTTTTTGGTTTCATTCCACTTTAGGTACACAAAGTGACTATTTCACTTCAGAAAGTGCCCAACGGCTAATTGGTCAAATAATGGCCTGGAATAAGGACATGGATGAAATGCGGAATCGGCTGGATCGTATGCAGCAGGAAATGAAGGACATGATTGATGTTTTGGGTCGAATCTAAATGCCCTTTTTGAAACCCCAAAACATCGATCATGTCCTTCATTTCCTGTTTTGCTGACCCCATTCTGGGCCTTCTCTTTATTTTTTTGGCTGAACATAAATGGCTGTTTAACCTAATTTAAAAAAGGAGGGCTGTTTCTCGAAAATACATAAAAAATCCACAAAAAAATAAAACTTGATTTTCAAAAAAACAACAAAAAAAAATAAAAAATTGATTTTAAAACAAAAAAAAAATATTGATTTTCTCAAAAACACAAAAAAAAAAATTGAAAAAAAAAAATACAAAATTGATTTTAAAACCAAAAAAAACAAAATATTGATTTTCCCAAAAACCAAAAAAAAAAAAAAACTTGATGTAAAAAAAAAAAAAAATTGATTTTAAAACCCAAAAAAAAAAAAATTGATTTTAAAACCAAAATAAAAAAAAAACTTTATTTGAAAAAAAAAATTAAAAAAAATAAAAAACTTGATTTTAAAAAACGCAAAAAAGTAAAAAACTTGATTTAAAAAAAAAAAAAAAAAAAAAAGCCTGTTTGCGAAAATCAAAAAGCCAAAAATATTTTTTTGTGGATTATGTATAAATATTTAAATATAATTATATTTTTCGAAATTGTTAAGATATCATTATATTTTTGTCTATGAACATTTTATACTAAATGCAGAACTGAATGCATAACAACCATTAATAAAAACATCTCCTTATAGGAATTAAATAAATGTGTGGTTTGTTATTTCAATGCTCAGTATCAGTTTGGTTATAATTGTCAAAAAGTTGTTTACAGTGGCAATGGAGCTTTTATTTAGACATTTAAAATGAAAATACAGTTGGCACTACAACTGCTCGACCATAACCTAGGAGAAAGCCCAAAAGAAAGGCAAGCAATAAATATAATTCAAGATTTCATCCATATTTTTTTTATTGTAAAAAATTAAATATCATGGCCCATTGCAATGGCCCCCCTACCCATAAAATAATTAACATATTGCTGTCTAACTTGACGGGCACTTTGGGGGGCCAAGCCAGTACGGACATTATCCAGGCCCGTAAGGTTGTCATCTATAAGTCCGGCCTCAGGCCCAACTGTGCCTATATAATTCTGAGAATGTTTGTTTAAAAAGTTGTGCAGAATGCAGCACGATAAAATGATAAAATTAAGTTTGTATTCCGCCAAATTAATGGCTGTTTGAAACAGGCGGAACCGGCTGGCCAGAATTCCAAACGCATTCTCAACCACTCTTCTAGCTCTGGCCAGCCGGAAATTAAAAACCCTCCTCTCCGGGGTGAGGGTTCTTTGGGGGAATGGCCTCATGAGGTGCTTGCTCAGAGCGAAGGCTTCATCGGCAATGAAGACAAAGGGGAGTCCTTCCACATTATCCGCATCAGGTGGCAATCCCAGGCCACCACTCTGGAGACGCTGGCAGAACTCCGTCTAGGCAAATACTCCTCCATCCGACATCCGGCCATTCTTCCCCACGTCCACATATAAAAATTCATAGTGTGCCGACACCACCGCCATTAAAACAATACTGTGGAACCCTTTATAATTGAAATAGTATGACCCCGAATGGGGTGGTGGCACAATGTGGACATGTTTCCCATCTATAGCCCCTCCACAATTGAGAAAGTCCCAACGGCTGGCAAAATGGGATGCCACAGTCTGCCATTCCTGTGGCGTTGAAGGAAACTGGGGAATCAAACAAGAAAACCAAAATCAATTAATTTGGAAGCTAACATTGCAATAAAATTAGACAATTAAAAACATTATTCCCCAGCATCAGTATAACATTAAATAATTTAATTCTTCAGGAAAAACTAATATGGAAAGGCACACTTATCAGATTGCTCACCCCCTCTGATGGAACATTGATTACATTTTAGGGTGTTGTGAAATCCGTAAAATAGATTACTTTTAGGACACGCAGGAATTTAGGGACTAAAAAGGCTACAAGACTGCAGTTGTCGCACTCTGCAGTTGCAGTTGCTAACCAGCTTACAGTAAATGAGGTAATGTAAAAAGGCATTCATGTTGCAAGGAGTACACAATCACATGCAAGGGCAATTAATGAAAACACTTTGAGGCTTGCATATGATTTGATGATGGAAATCAGCAGAGCTTCTGCTCATTTACTAAAGCACTGGAACAAATGCACTTGTAGAGTGCACATGCATTTTGCAAAGTGCAACATATATTTGCTTTAGACAAATCAACACCACAGAACATTCAAGCAAATTTTTACGAGGGTGGGGGGGGGGGGTTGTGAAATCTAGCTAATTGCTAATTAGCAGCACACTATTTGGAGTGAGTTTAGGTGGGGGGGGGGGGGGGGGGTTGGCAATCTAGCTAATTGCTAATTAGCAGCACACTATTCGGAGTGAGTTTAGGTGGGGGGGGGGGGGGGTTTGGAAATCTAGCTAATTGCTAATTAGCAGCACACTATTTGGAGTGAGTTTAGGTGGGGGGGGGTTGGGAAATCTAGCTAATTGCTAATTAGCAGCACACTATTTGGAGTGAGTTTAGGTGGGGGGGGGGTTGGGAAATCTAGCTAATTGCTAATTAGCAGCACACTAAATACACTCAAACAAAATACATTCAAAATGAGTAGACTAGGTGGATATGTTGCCATCACTGCATGCTGGGGAGGTTATTGAAGGAAAATATACATGCATGACAAAAAATAACAGGAAAAAAATCCAGCATGTGTGAGGATAAAAAGGGGACATTCACACTATATTGCAATGATGGTAAGTAGTGTTTGAAGCAAGAAATACATTACATTATCAAAGATTACATAAAAGAACATGTGATGCTAATAAAAGCAAAATATCTTACCTTTAATATAGTCCTTCTGCAGGACCTGGATGATGGCAGAACAGGTCTCTGGGATAATGATCCCCAGAGCCTGGGGGGAGATGCCTGTCGAGAACTTAAGGTCCTGCAGGCTTCTCCCTGTGGCCAAATACCGCAAGGTAGCGACCAGCCTCTGCTCCGGAGTGATGGCTTGCCTCATGCAGGTATCCTGCCTGCTGATATAGGGGGTCAGCAAAGCCACCAAACGGTCAAAAACGGGGTCCGTCATCCGGAGAAAGTTCCTGAAATCCTCAGGATTATTCTCACGGATCTCACGGAGCAATGGCATGTGACAGAACTGGTCACGCTGGAGCAACCAATTCTTGGTCCATGGACTCCTCCTCGCCCTGTTCATGGACTGGTCTTGGGCTGAAGAATAAACTACAGCACCAAACACATACAATGCACGAGCTCGACGACGAGTACGTACAGGTAACATGGTTTCAAAACGGTCGGCTGGTCAGAACGCACTAAACAGAACGCACTGAAGAACAGCAAGGCCTGTGAAGAACGACCTGAAAATCAGGAACGAGCGGCCAATAAAACAAAGATTTCTCAATGCCAACTGACCAAACGCACTGAAAAGCAGATACAAACCTCACAAGCACAGACTGAACAACAGTTAAAACGAACTGAAAAATACGAGTCTCACAAGCGCGAATCGTCTCTCACCAAACTTCTACTAACACGAGATAAACACGAGATTAGCAGAAGGAGCCCAAAGGGTGTCGTACGGGCTATTGAACTTCCGTTTTATAGTCTCGTCGGACTTGGTGTACGTCACCGCATACTAAGCTGTCGTACTTTTGTGTGGTCGTGTGTAGGCAAGTCCGTTCGTAAGAAAGTCTGCCGCAAGTCCGCCGAAGGTACGCCGGAAGTATGTCGGACAGGCTGTCCGACTTTTGTAGCTGAAAAGTCCGACCGTGTGTACGCGGCATAAGACACCAAGCACCTTTTCTTTTGCTACACCTGGAATGTATCTGGCTGATTTAAACAGTTTAAGGGCTCATGCACTCTGCAGCTCAAAGGAGCACAAAGAAGCAGCTCCTACCGGCTTTTAGGCTCTTTTGAGCTCTTATTTTTGTCTAAAAACTGTCCTCCATGTTAGCCAATGTGTCAATGCACACTAGGGCTTTTTTAGGCATATGCTCCTACAGGCAGAACCAAACTCACGTTTTTGAGAATATTCCACAGCAGCACGATTTGCAGATCAGAACCTCCTGGCTTCCACCCACTAACTTCCAGAAGTTTCTCCAAACTTCTAGATTCGGGGGGGGGGGGGGGGGTACCAGAGACCTGCACTGTAGAGACATTCAGCCTGACCTGCAGTAACCCAACCTAATTACAGACTAACACAGTTACCATGAGTCATATCAAAATAAATTTACCTACACTAACACTAGTAGCACATTAGAGGGTGCTACACTCTTATTATAAAAAGAAAATTTTGAACACCAGGATGAAGTCAAACCTAAGCCCTCCACAAACACTTGCATAAGGAGCAGTAAGTCATAGTAACCAACTAAAAAAGAAAATACATGTATTAATACACTGAGCTATAGAGAAAAAAAACTGAAACCTGATTAGTTGCTATGGGATACTGCACATTTTTATATTATTACTTCTCTTTGCACTGATTCACTGAATAAGGTACTACATTTTAAAAAAATCTAATAATATTCTTGGGATTTTTGTGAGTTGTCATTTACATCGCCTTATTTTTTCACAGATTTAAAGGCATTTCTTCCTGATAAATGGTCTAATAACTCTGGTTCATGAACTCAGCTCTAAGCTCTGCAGCCCCTACAAACATGGGGTAATGATCTGTAAGCATATGAACATTTTACCAAATTATTTGTAAGGCCATTTGGGTACTAGAAAAAAGCTGGTTTAGTTGTTAATAGTTGGTAGAGACTTCCAATATTTTCACCAGCCCTACTGCATCCACCTAGGATTAGGCAGCATGTTGTTTTCTTATTTTATTGATTTTATTTTCTGTTACAAGGATGCAAAAAGAAGCTTTCAGTTTCGTGTACATATAAAAGTGGCTTACAGGGACATGAACTTTCAATCCGGCCCAGCAATCAACAATGCCTTATAAGGATGTCTAAGTCATTTTGGTGTCACTGCTATATGATACTCATTGTTATTAAAAGGTACTCAGCCAGAACAGCATGTAAGGTGTCAGCACATCAATGTGAAAAACTGCAGAGTCACCACTATTGTGAATCAGTGTGAATAAGCTTATCGGAAGTTAACTTATGTGAAGTTAGTGGTCAGCATTTACATTTTGTTTCATTGAATATGTGTCATGAAAATAGGTTCCTCGTGAGAGTGGGAGTTTTGCATTTCTTCTATGTTCCGTGTACCTACCGTATACATATGTCATAGATGGTACTTAGGCTGGCTTTAGATGCCTCATTATTATTCGATCAGCTCAAAAAAAAAATGAGCAGGTTCCTCTATCCACACCTGCAATGGCACAATGGCACAGTGGGAAGGATTCCTCCATCCACACATGCAGGGTGGATGGAGTAATCCTCCCTGCTGTGCTATTGTATTCTGACAGCGGGACCCTAATGCCCTGTACACACAATCGGATTTTCCGACGGAAAAAGTGCGATCGGATTGTGTTGTCGGAAATTCCAATCGTGTGTGGGCTCCATCGGACTTTTTCCCATCGGAATTTCCGACACACAAAGTTTAAGAGCAGGATATAAAATTTTCGGACAACAAAATCCGATCATTTAAATTCCGATCGTGTGTACACAAATCCAACGCACAAAGTGCCACGCATGCTCAGAATAAATTAAGAGAAGAAAGCTATTGGCTACTGCCCTTTTTATAGTCCCGACGTATGTGTTTTTTAAGTCACCGCGTTCAGAACGATCGGATTTTCCGACAACTTTGTGTGACCATGTGTATGCAAGACTAGTTTGAGCCAAACATCTGTCGGAAAAAATCAGATGGATTTTGTTGTCGGAATGTCTGATCAATGTCCGATCGTGTGTACAGGGCATAAGAAATGATTGCAGCTGATTGGCTGCAGCCCACTAATCAACAAAAGTTTTCAAACAGTCCCCAGATCGTTAAATCCACTTCTGCTGAACTGTAACAGCCATAGATGGGGCAAAATTCGGTGCACAGTTTGAACATAAATAACTAGGCTATTCCACTAGCCTCCTCTAGTCAGCCACACACTACTGAAAAATTGGCATGCTCCTGCTGAACCCACCAAATTTCGATCAGTAAATGGCAAACTTTAGACTTAGCTCCTCCCACACAATTTGGCTTTTTGGCAGTAAGTGCTTTCCATCAAATTCTGTCAGCAGAGGAAAATTCAGCCTCATCCTATGGGACCCTAATGGTTTTCAGGTCTGTAGGTGGCAATATTTTTCTTGTTCAAGTATTGTATTTTATTAAGGATTATCAGAAAACATTGAATGTAATGAGTAAAGAGAAAAATGTTACATGGTAACATTAAGATAATCTTATTACAGAAAAGTATAGCTCTAGTCGCATATGACATCATATAATTGTGTAGTTAAGAATTAAATTAAGACAGATCAATGCAGTAAATTTAATAGTTATTTATCTAAACAAGAATATATATATATATATATATATATATATATATATATATATATATATATATATATATATATATATTTATGTAGAGTCGCTAGTATATTAGGTGCTCTTTTCAAAATGGCAATATTTTTTTAATCTTTTATAGTGCTGACAACTCCAGAGTACCTAAGCTTGTCTAAGAGAAATCTGAAGCATTGTACAGCCAACTCTGATTAGACATATGCAATTTGTTTTAATCTGAATATAAATTCGGACAAATTTTTGGTTATTTGGAGATTCGGCTCTATCTGAATCTCCGAACATAATAGTAACCAATTTGGTTGAAATTCATTCAACTTCATTTTGTATATTCGTTTTCTAACGAATTCCAAATTTTCGAAAGGATTCAAATTTGGATCAGTCAAAAAATGATCAACCGATTCAAATTCTTTATGAAGAATAACTGGTTGTTAAGGAGTGGGCCAGGAAGCTGACCACTGCATCCTTAACAACTGATGACTCATCAGTTGTCAGCAGGCTTTCTCACTGGCAGCTGAAATGTGAACAAAAGAATGTCAGAAATAAATAATTCAGAAAAAACAGCGTGCCCTCCCCCCACAATCACTACCAGGCCTTTTGGGTCTGGTATGGTTTTTAAAGGGGACCCCACGCCAACATTTTTAAAATGCACAGCGTGGGGTCCCCCCCAAAACGAATACCAGACCCTTATCCAAGCATGCAGCCCTCCCTAAACTGAACCATACCAGGCCACATGCCCTCAACATGAGGGCTCTGCCCCCCCGAAAGCACCTTGTAACCATGTTGATGGGCTAAGGGTGCTGAAATTAATCGTTGCATCGATGCATCACGATTCAGGTTTCCCCAATGCGGCATCGATGCATAAGGACCGGAAAATCGATTGCGGGTGACGTCATCCCGACTTGCTCCACCTCTCCTGGGAAAGCACTCGGAGCATATTTTTAAAATTACTTTCTTTTAGTAAATGCCGTGTTACAATGAATGATGTGCCCCGCTGTATGTGCTTTTTAAAAAAATATGTCACTTCATACCGAATTTCACAGTAGTACAATACATCCCGCTCATGTGACTCCCGGCCCGTTCCGCCTCTCTCCGCTCTCCTCTCACATCTCCTGAGTCCTGACATCAGAGGGGAATTCCCCACTGACGTCATGACTCAGGAGACGCGAGAGGAGAGCGGAGAGAGGCGGGATGGGCCGAGAGTTACATGAGCGGGATGTATTGTACTACTGTGAAATTCGGTATGAAGTGAAAATTTTTTTTAAAAAGCACATACAGCGGGGCACATCATTCATTGTAACACGGCATTTATTAAAAGAAAGTAATTTTAACAACAGTAAGTAGAGTACAAATGTGTTTGTACTTTACTTACACCTCACGCTCCGTGCTGACAGGTCCCTGGGCTTCCCTTTGCACATTCCACTGTTAACTCCTAGTGTGCTGGAAGGTGCAAACAGGAATACCGAGGAACTGTCATCCCCAGTGGTGGCCCGTGCATTGTGGGGGGGGGTTAGTGAAGTGATGGCTGCTTTTGATGGGCACAAGTGGCTGCTTTTGATGGGCACAAGTGGCTGCTTTTGATGGGCACAAGTGGCTGCATTTGATGGGCACAAGTGGCTGCATTTGATGGGCACAAGTGGCTGCGTTTGGGCAGTTGGGCACAAGTGGCTGCGTTGGATGGGCACAGGTGGCTACGTTGGATGGGCACAGGTGGCTGCGTTTGACAGGCACAGATGGCTGCGTTTGACAGGCACAAGTGGTTGCGTTTGATGGGCTGTCGGGCACAAGTGGCTGTGTTTGACGGGCACAAGTGGTTGTGTTTGACGGGCACATTTGGCTGTGTTTGACGGGCACAGGTGGCTGTGTTTGACGGGCACAGGTGGCTGTGTTTGGGCACAGTGGCTGCATTTGATTGGCACAGTGAGGCTGCATTTGATGGGGGAGGTTCAGTATTTTTCAGTTTGTTTGTGCCCCCCCAAAAATGTTGAGCACCAGCTGCCACTGGTCAGAACAGAGACAGTACAGGGAACTTCACAAGGCTGTTTGTCAGCTGTGGATTGTAATCCCTCCTGACCTCCCAGCAGCAGTGTGTGTGAATGCCTGTACCCTGTAGTGCACCAGATTAGTGCAGTTTTTATGGGAGTGAGGTTATTTTTAATTCAAAGTGGAGTTCCAGTCAATTTTTTTTTTTTAAAAGTCAGCAGCTACAAAAAAAGTGTATCTTCTGACTTTTAATGAAAAGACACTCACCTGTCCCACAATCCAGCGACGTGGCCACCCAAACCCTCCATTCTCTCCCCCGCCTGTCCACGGTGCTGGCAATACTACTGTGGGCATCCAGCTGTGAAGCTGCAAGTGCATGCCTCACTGCACTGTCCTGCATAGCCGGGCAATCTTTTGGGAACTGTGATGTGTCCCAGAAGATTGCAAGATGGAAGGGCCGCCTAGGCGGCCCAAGCGGAAGTGGGAGCTCGTCGGTAATCGTGATGCATCGTGATGAATCGCGGAATCGAATTGAATCGTTGACCAGATAATTGTAATCTAATTGAATCGTGAGACCAGTGAAGATGCGCACCTCTATGATGGGGACAAGGGCCTCTTCCCCACAACCCTGGATGGCTGGGGGGGCTTATTGGAATATGGAAGCCCCCTTTAACAAGAAGGCCCCCAGATCCTGCCCCCCCCATGTGAATATTGTACCCGTACCTTTTCACCAAAAGTGTAAAAAGTGAGTAAAGACACAACACGAGTTTTTGACAAGTCCTTTATAAAAAATCAAAATAAATGTCCCCCGGTGTAGATCCATCAAGAAATCATGAAGCCAACCGCGCCCGAAAAAAGAAAAAAAAACCCTCCAGTCTCATCAAACGCTCCAGATGTCCACCAGTTCTTAAATAGTTAAGGGGCGGGGCAACCCAGCAATGTCACTGTGTTGTCCCGCCTTCTTGTGATGTCTTTGACCGAGGCATGCTAGGTAGATGACATCACAAGGGGGCAGGGGTCACCTGGTGATGTTGTTGGGTGACTCCACCCCTTAGCTATTTAAGAAATGTCAGAGGGAGGAGCAGGCAGATGGCGGGAGCCCTTTGATGAGGTTTTTTTTTTTCTTTTTTCGGGTCTGGTGGGTGTCATGATTGATGATGGATGTACAGCAGGGGGACTTTATTAAAAAAAAAAAAAAGGGTCAAAAACTCGTAAGCCCAAAAATGTGAAAATATGAAATAATAACGAACTAACTAATATTAACTATTAATAACTATTAAATTATAGATATTGGAATTTCCTTTCAAATTTGGCTGTGAATGAACGTAATGAATACAAATTTATCTGAAGTTACCAATTATCCAAAATAACGAATGCCGCATCTAAACGAATGGAACGTAACAAATTAATAACAATAGATAATCATAATAATAAACTTTTTATTATTAATTATTAATACTGTTCTGGGACTAACCAAAATGTAGGATTTTCTTTTTTACTTTCGTATTCAAATATTTTATTGGATCAATTAACTCAAAGGCCATCACACGTAAAATAACAGCTATCATAAATAAAGAATGCTTCCATGCAGGGAGAGGTACAATATCAAGTGCTGTTAACATGTAGAAACAAATAACAACCCAACACATTGGGTCTATTACCTTATTAACAATAAGGTCTATCAAATGATGGCATTTAGCAACCTAGTAGCTAGAATAGAGGTACGTATAAGAAGATAAAGAACCAACAATTGGATGGCTCACCCCAGCCATGGGAGTGAACTAGGGAGAATTAGGATCAAGCAAAGTTGCTGAATTAGTGAATTATACAGCAATGATCTGGTAAACAAAAAAAGTTAGAGGAGTAATGGGAGAAGATAGGAGGGAAGCATAAGGGGAAAGGAATGGTTCCAGGATTGAACCAGCCATGGTCCCAAGAGCACAATCAACTGACAAGGTTACCTGGTCAGCTAAGGCTCCATAACAGAGGCATCAAAATCAAGGGACATACAGTATCTCACAAAAGTGAGTACACCCCTCCCATTTTTGTAAATATTTTATTCTATCTTTTCATGTGACAACACTGAAGAAATTACACTTTGCTACAATGGAAAGTAGTGAGTGTACAGCTTGTATAACAGTGTAAATTTGTTGTCCCCTCAAAATAACTCAACACACAGCTATTAATGTCTAAACCGCTGGCAACAAAAGTGAGTACACCCCTATGTCAAAATGTCCAAATTGGGCCCAATTAGCCATTTTTCCTCCCTGGTGTCATGTGACTCATTAGTGTTACAAGGTCTCAGGTGTGAATGGGGAGCAGGTGTGTTAAATTTGGTGTTATTGGTCTCACTCTCTTATACTGGTCACTGGAAGTTCAATATGGCACCTCATGCCAAAGAACTCTCTAAATATCTGAAAAAAAGAATGGTTGCTCTACATAAAGATGGCCTAGGCTATAAGGAGATTGTCAAGACCCTGAAACTGAGCTGCAGCACGGTGGCCAAGACCATACAGCAGTTTAACAGGAGAGGTTCCACTCAGAACAGGCCTCGCCATGGTCGACCAAAGCAGTTGAGTGCACGTGCTCAGCATCATATCCAGAGGTTGTCTTTGGGAAATGGACATATGAGTGCTGCCAGCATTGCTGCATAGGTTGAAGGGGTGGGGGATCAGCCTGTCAGTACTTAGACCATACGCCGCACACTGCATCAAATTGGTCTGCATGGCTGTCATCCCAGAAGGAAGCCTCTTCTAAAGATAATACACAAGAAAGCCTGCAGTTTGCTGAAGACAAGCAGACTAAGGACATGGATTACTGGAACCATGTCCTGTGGTCTGATGAGACCAAGATAAACTTATTTGGTTCAGATAGTGTCAAGCGTGTGTGACGGCAACCAGGTGAGGAGTACAAAGACAAGTGTGTCTAGCCTACAATCAAGCATTGTAGTGGGAGTGTCATGGTCTGGGGGTGCATGAGTGCTGCCGACACTGGGGAGCTACAGTTCATTGAGGGAACTATGAATGCCAACATGTACTGTGACATACTGAAAGCGGAACTTTAGTCATTTTTTCAACTTTCCATCTATTAAATCTTCTGCCCTTGTTGTTTTAACTTTGGATAGTAAAACTTTTTTTTTCTGCCAGTAAATACCTTATACAGCCCACTTCCTGTTTCTTGTGTGGTAAAAAGCCTAGGCTTATGACATCATGCACAGCTCTCTCTCTCACTCTTGTGAGAGTTTGCCAGGAAGGGAGGAGGGGTGAGTCATAAAAGGGCTGATGAGAGTTGTAGAGCCGGGGGTGTGCCTCTGTGTGTCTGTGTAAATCCAGGAAGTGATCAGGCAGCAGCTTCAGACTCGGTTGAGCAGGATTTCTGCAACATATTTGGCAAGTACAGAATCACAGTATATATAAAATATGCAAAGTGGTTGGAGGCAAGCTTCAGAATGGCAAAGATGTTTTAATAACAAATTATGTGAGCAGACTGCAGTTCCACTTGAAGCAGAGCATGATCCTCTCCCTTCGGAAACTGGGCCGCAGGGCAGTATTCCAACATGATGACCCCAAACACACCTCCAAGACAGCCATTGTCTTGCTAAAGAACCTGAACGTAAAGATGATGGACTGGCCAAACATGTCTCCAGATCTAAACCTATCTGTGGGGCATCCTCAAATGGAAGGTGGAGGGGAGCAAGGTCTCTAACATCCACCAGCTCCATGATGTCATCATGGAGGAGTGGAAGAGGACTCCAGTGGCAACCTGTGAAGCTCTGGTGAACTCCGTGCCCAAGAGGGTTAAGGCAATGCTGGAAAATAATGGTGGCCACACAAAATATTGACACTTTGGGCCCAATTTGGACATTTTCATTTAAGGGTGTACTCACTTTTGTTGCCAGCGGTTTAGACATTAATGGCTGTGTGTTGAGTTATTTTGAGGGGACAGCAAATTTACACTGTTATACAAGCTGTACACTTTGTAGCAAAGTGTCATTTATTCAGTGTTGTCATATGAAAAGATATAATAAAATATTTACAAAAATGTGAGGGCTGTACTCACTTTTGTGAGATACTGTATTTCTGACATGGAGTAAACTTGCATATGTGTGTATATGTGTGTGTGTGTGTGTGTGTATATATATGTATATATATATATATATATATATATATATATATATATATATATATATATATATATATATATATATATATATATATATATATATATATATACACACACACTGGTAGTATTGGGACGCCTGCCTTCACACGCACATGAACTTTAATGGCATCCCAGTCTTGGTCCGTAGAGTTCAATAGAGTAGGCCCAACCTTTGCAGCTATAACAGCTTCAACTCTTCTGGGAAGGCTGTCCACAAGGTTTAGGAGTGTGTCTATGGGAATGTTTGATTATTCTTCCATGTGCATTTGTGAGGTTAGGCACTGAATTGGACAAAAAGGCCTGGCTCGCAGACTCCGCTCTAATCCATTCTTCCATGTGCATTTGTGAGGTTAGGCACTGAATTGGACAAAAAGGCCTGGCTCGCAGACTCCGCTCTAATCCATTCTTCCATGTGCATTTGTGAGGTTAGGCACTGAATTGGACGAATGGAATGGATCAGTGCCTGACCTCACAAATGCACTTCTGGAAGAATGGTCAAACATTCCCATAGACACACTCCTAAACCTTGTGGACAATCTTACCAGAAGAATTTAAACTGTTATAGCTGCAAAGGGTCAAATCAATATTGAACCCTATGGACTAATGCCCCGTACACACGGTCGGATTTTCCGACGGAAAATGTGTGATAGGACCTTGTTGTCGGAAATTCCGACCGTGTGTAGGCTCCATCACACATTTTCCATCAGATTTTCCGACACACAAAGTTTGAGAGCAGGCTATAAAATTTTCCAACAAAATCCGTTGTCGGAATTTCCGATCGTGTGTACACAAATCCAACGCACAAAGTGCCACGCATGCTCAGAATAAATAAAGAGATGAAAGCTATTGGCTACTGCCCCGTTTATAGTCCCGGCGTACGTGTTTTACGTCACCGCATTCAGAATGATCGGATTTTCCGACAACTTTGTGTGACCGCGTGTATGCAAGACAAGTTTGGGCCAACATCCGTCAGAAAAAATCCTGCCAGCAGATGCAGCGTGTCACTTACCACTGAAGCCACCAAATGCAGCTTGTCACTTGTCACTGTAGCCTGCCACCAGATGCAGCTTATCACTTGCCACCAACTGCAGCTTGTCACTTGCCACCAGATGCTTGTCACTTGCCACTGTAGGCTGCCACCAGATGCAGTGTGTCACTTGCCACCATAGCCTGCCAGCAAATACAGTTTGTCACTGTAGCCTGCCACCAGATGCAGCTTGTCACTGTAGTCTGCCACCAGATGCAGCTTGCCACTTGTCTTCGTAGCCTGCCATCAGATACAGCTTGTCATTTGCCACTGTAGCCTGTCACCAAATGCAGCTTGCCACTTGTCATTGTATCCTGCCACCAGATGCAACTTGTCATTTGCCACAGTAGCCTGCCCCCAGATACAGCGTGTCACTTACAACTGCAGCCACCAGATGCAGCTTGTCACTGTAGATGCCACCAGATTCAGCTTGTCATTTGCCATTGTAGCCTGCCACCAGATGCAGCTTTCCGCTTGTCATTATAGCCTGCCACCAGATACAGCTTGTCATTTGCCACAGTAGCCTGCCCCCAGATGCAGCGTGTCACTTACCACTGCAGTCACCAGATTTAGCTTGCCACTGTAGCCTGCCACCAGATGCAGCTTGTCACTATAGCCTGCCACCAGATGCAGCTTGTCACTTGCCACTGTAGCCTACCGCCAAATGCAGCATGTCACTTGCCACTGCAGCCACCAAATGCAGCTGTTCACTTGTCACTGCAGCCACCAGGTGCAGTGTGTCACTTGCCACTGTAGCCTGCCAGCAGATGCAGCTTGTCACTGCACTTGCCACTGTAGCCTGCCACCAGTTGCAGCGTGTCACCTGCTACTGTAGCTTGCCACCAGATGCAAAGTGTAACTTGCCACTGCAGCCACCAGGTGCAGTATGTCACTTGCCACTGTAGCCTGCCAGCATATACAGCTTGTCACTGTAGCCTGCCATCAGATGTAGCGTGCCACTTGTCACTGTAGCTTGCCACCAGATACAGCTTGTCAATTGCCACTGTAGCTTGCCACCAGTTTCAGCCTGTCACTTGCCACTGTAGCCTGCCACTAGATGCAGCTTGTCACTTGCCACTGTAGCCTGCCAGCAAATACAGCTTGTCACTGTAGCCTTTCACCAGATGCAACGTGCCACTTGTCACTATAGCCTGCCACCAGATGTAGCTTGTCACTTGCCACTGTAGCCTACCGCCAGATCCAGAATGTCACTTGCCACTGCAGCCACCAGATGCAATGTGTCACTTGTCACTATAGCCTGCTACCAGATGCAACCTTTCACTTGCTACTGGAGTGTGTCACTTGTCACTATAGCCTGTCACCAGATGCAGCATGTCACTTGCCACTGCAGCCACCAGATGCAGTGTGTCACTTGTCATTTTAGCCTGCCACCAAATGCAGCTTGTCACTTGTCACTGCAGCCACCAGATGTGTCACTTGCCACTGTAGCCTGCCAGCAGATACAGTTTGTCACTGCACTTGCCACTGTAGTCTGCCACTAGTTGCAGCGTGTCACCTGCTACTGTAGCCTGCCACCAGATGCACCTTGTCTCTTGCCACTGTAGCCTGCCCCCAAATGCAGAGTGTAACTTGCCACTGCAACCACCAGATGCAGTATGTCACTTGCCACTGTAGCCTGCCAGCATATACAGCTTGTCCAGAGGCGTAGCTTAAAGCTTGTGGGCCCTGATGCAAAAGTTGACCTGGGGCCCCCCCCTACTTCCAACTTGCATGCAGATACATCTACCGCACGCCAAGATACTCAAAGTGGCTTAATAGTTTAGAGTTCCCAGAGTTCCTCTTTACATCAGAGGACAGGGATCACCGCTGGAGAATCAGAAGACAGGGACCCCTGGCAGGTCACTTGGCAGAGCTCCTTTCCCATCCCAGCACTGTATACAGCTCCCCCACACTACACAGGGCTGAAATCACATTCCTTTACACACAGTCTGTCAGTCTTCACAGGTTTTATCTGGCATTTATGCTGCCCTTTTGACCTGTGAAATTCTCTGGTCGGAACAGCAGTGTAGTTGCAGTAGGCAGATACACCCTGTGCAGATCATGGCTAACTGGCTGTGTTGTAAAGGAATATGATTTCAGCCCTGCGAAGGAGGAACAGTATAGAGTGCTGTAATGGGAAAGGAGCTCAGCAGCCGGGCATAGCATGCAGGGTGGAGGGGGTGGTCAGGGGGCTTTTGGGGGGGCAACTTAGATCTGGGAGGGCAAAGCCATGTGACACAAAATTTGGAGCCTGCAGCCCTTCAAGGGCCCCCTGGGAGGTGTTATGGTATTTATTTTAGCAATTTCTGAAGTTTTCTGTCAGTGTTGGCAGGTGTTGGGGGAAGGTCACCTCCCAGAGGTGTGTGTCTTTTCCCCAGTTGTCGGGGAAGTGGGGTAAGTAGACATCCCCGGGTGGGGGGTACAGAGAATCCCAGCTGGTGACTAGGAGACACTGAGCAGTGCCATACCTTGCCAGTGACATCGGTCCCATCGTGGCTACAGGACGGCACTCTCCTCCTCTTAACTGACTGAGCTTGTTTACCATTCCATGTTGCCAGCACACAGCACAGACAGTTCCCCATCCTGGGCTGTTCTTACCTCGTGCTCCTCTCCATTCAGGAAATGGCTCACAGCTTCTCCCCAGCCAATGGAAACAGAGTATAAGCCCAGTACTGGAGCGTGGAAGTGGGGCCCTAAGGCAGATCGGAGCTGGATTTTGTGGAGGATGTTATAATATGACAGGAAGGCTGCAGGGGCCCCCTGGAGCTAGGGTGGGGTTGCGATTGTGACCCCCTGCAACCCCTTATACTATGCCCATGAGCTTGTCACTGTAGCCTGCCATTAGATGCAGCGTGCCACTTGTCACTGTAGCCTGCCACCAGATACAGCTTGTCACTTGCCACTGCAGCAACCAGATGCAGTGTCTCACTTGCCACTGCAGCCACCAAATGCAGCTTGTCACTGTAACCTGCCACCAGATGCAGCTTATCACTTGCCACCAAATGCAGCTTATCACTTGCCACCAGATGCTTGTCACTTGCCACTGTAGCCTGCCAGCAAATACAGCCTGTCATTGTAGCCTGCCACCAGATGCAGCTTGCCGCTTGTCACTATAGCCTGCCACCAGATGCAGTGTGTCACTTGCCACTGCAGCCACCTAATGCAGCTTGTCACTTGTCACTGTAGCCTGCCACCAGATGCAGCGTGTCACCACTGCAGTCACCAGATGCAGCTTGTCACTGTAGCCTGCCACCAGATGCAGCTTGTCACTTGCAACCAAATGCAGCTTGTCAATTGCCTCCAGATGCTTGTCACTTGCCACTGTAGCCTACCACCAGATGCAGTGTATCACTTGCCACTGTTGCCTGCCAGCAAATACAGCTTGTCACTGTAGCCTGCCACCAGATGTAGCCTGCCACCAGATGCAACGTGTCACTTGTCACTGTAGCCTGCCACCAGATGCAGCTTGCCACTTGTCATTGTAGCCTGCCATCAGATTCAGCTTTTCGTTTGCCACTGTAGCCTGCCACCAGATGCAGCATGTCACTTACCACTGCAGTCACCAGATGCAGCTTGCCAATGTAGCCTGCCACCAGATGCAGCTTGTCACTTGTCACTATAGCCTGCCACCAGATACAGCTTGTCCCTTGCCACTGTAGCCTACCGCCAAATGCAGCATGTCACTTGCCACTGCAGCCACCAGATGCAGTGTGTCACTCGTCACTATAGCCTGCTACCAGATGCACCTGTCACTTGCTACTGCAGTGTGTCACTTGTTACTATAGCCTGGCACCAAATGCAGCTTGTCACTTTCTACTGTAGCCTGTCACCAGATGCAGCATGTCACTTGCCACTGCAGCCACCAGATGCAGTGTGTCACTCGTCACTATAGCCTGCTACCAGATGCACCTGTCACTTGCTACTGCAGTGTGTCACTTGTTACTATAGCCTGGCACCAAATGCAGCTTGTCACTTTCTACTGTAGCCTGTCACCAGATGCAGCATGTCACTTGCCACTGCAGCCACCAGATGCAGTGTGTCACTTGTCATTTTAGCCTGCCACCAGAGGCAGCCTGTCACTTGCCACTGCAGCCACCAAATGCAGCTGTTCACTTGTCACTGCAGCCACCAGATGCAGTGTGTCACTTGCTACTGTAGCCTGCCAGCAGATACAGCTTGTCACTGCATTTGTCACTGTAGCCTGCCACCAGTTGCAGCGTGTCACCTGCTACTGTAGCCTGTCATCAGATGCAAAGTGTAATTTGCCACTGCAGCCACCAGATGCAGTATGTCACTTGCCACTGTAGCCTGCCAGCATATACAGCTTGTCACTGAAGGCTGCCATCAGATGCAGCGTGCCACTTGTCACTGTAGCCTGCCACCAGACACAGCTTGTCAATTGCCACTGTAGCTTGCCATCAGTTTCAGCCTGTCACTTGCCACTGTAGCCTGCCACTAGATGCAGCTTGTCACTTGCCACTGTAGCCTGCTACCAGATGCAGCGTGTCACTTGCCACTGCAGCCACCAGATGCAGTATGTCACTTGCCACTGCAGCCACCAGATGCAGTATGTCACTTGCCACTGTAGCCTGCCAGCAAATACAGTTTGTCACTATAGCCTGCCACCAGATGCAGCTTGTCAATTGCCACTGTAGCCTACCACCAGATGCTGCATGTCACTTGCCACTGTAGCCTGCCAGCATATACAGCTTGTCACTGTAGCCTGCCATCAGATGCAGCGTGCCACTTGTCATTGTAGCCTACCACCAGATACAGCTTGTCAATTGCCACTGTAGCTTGCCACTAGATGCAGCTTGTCAATTGCCACTGTAGCTTGCCACTAGATGCAGCTTGTCACCTGCTACTGTATCCTGACAACAGATGCACCTCGTCTCTTGCCACTGTAGCCTGCCCCCAAATACAGACTGTAACTTGCCACTGCAACCACCAGATGCAGTGTGTCACCTGCCACTGTAGTCTGCCAGCAAATACAGCTTGTACCTGTAGCCTGCCACCAGATGCAGCGTGTCACTTGTCACTGTAGCCTGCCACCAAATGCAGCGTGCCACTTGTCACTGTAGCCTGCCACCAGATGCAGCTTGTCAATTGCCACTGTAGCCTGCCACCAGATGCAGCATGTCACTTGCCACTGCAGCCACCAGATGCAGCGTGTCACTTGTCATTTTAGCCTGCCACCAGAGGCAGCCTATCACTTGCCACTGCAGCCACCAAATGCAGCTTGTCACTTGCCGCTGTAGCCTGCCACCAGTTTCAGCGTGTCACCTGCCACTGTAGCCTGCCACTAGATGAAGCGTGTCACTTGCTACTGTAGCCTGCCAGCATATACAGCTTGTCACTGCACTTTCCACTGTAGCCTGCCACCAGGTGCAGCTTGTCACTTGCCACTGTAGCCTGCTCCCAAATGCAGAGTGTAACTTGCCACTGCAGCCACCAGATGCAGTGTGTGACTTTCCACTGTAGCCTGCCAGCAAATGCAGCTTATCAATGTAGCCTGCCACCAGATGCAGCGTGTCTCTTGTCACTGTAGCCTGCCACCAGATGCAGCATGTCACTTGCCACTGCAGCCACCAGATGCAGTGTGTGACTTGCCACTGTAGCCTGCCAGCAAATGCAGCTTATCAATGTAGCCTGCCACCAGATGCAGCGTGTCTCTTGTCACTGTAGCCTGCCACCAGATGCAGCATGTCACTTGCCACTGCAGCCACCAGATGCAGTGTGTCACTTGCCACTGTAGCCTGCCAGCAAATACAGCCTGTCACCCATGGGCGTCCGCAGAACTTTTTTCAGGGGTGCATCATTTTAAGGTCACCCATGAAATTTAAAAAGATCACAGTGCGCATGCGCGAGAGCTCCATCATGGCTGCCTGAGCCGAGAGCTCCGCACAACCCCAGACCGACGATCCACACAAACAGCGCTATTGCCCCCGGGACACGCACCACCTACCCGCCTGGGCTCGGGAACCCTCGGGGATCACCCAGAGATGTCCGGTCCTCCCGCACGACAGGACCTTGGGCCGCAATTCAACACTGCAGTGGAGGACGGGTTTACCAAGATGGCCGCCGCCACCGCCCCATTACAGCCACATGTGGCCCGGCCAAGACACCAGAAAACAGGCAAGTCCTTGCCCCAGCATCTTCGACCTACTCACAAGTGGCCCAAAGCAGCCGAAAAAAACCCCAAGTGGCCCCTGTAACGATATCAAGTACGGGACATGACAAGCTGTAGCTAGCTGCCATCTTGTGTGGAAGTAGCCATGACAGTTTTGCTAACCATGTAACCTCACAGAGAACTCTGAACTCCGTCTTCCCCACCTTAGGAATTCAAAGCTTTTTAAGTTCAACAGAAAAGGTTATCTCAACAGAGAAAACAGAGCCAGGCTAAGTCAGTAGAAAAACATTTGTTGTAAGGGCAGTGTTCAGGCCTGTCGTAAAACTGTCACCCTCCCCACTCAGAGAACAAACAGGCCTCGGTCGTAAAGTCTTCTGAATACACCTCCCTAGAATAAGTATGAAATTTCAGCATGTTTCATAACTTCTGACTTAGTAATAGCACATACATAATCTGGACATATTTAGCTTCCTCAGATAATATGGAACGTTTCAAGTCCAGACACCCCTATGTCAGGTCATATGGGAAACCCCTGGGACCACTTATTCCTCCAAAGCAGGCTATACGTTATAGATATGGCATGTTTAGACTTGTTTTGAAGGAAATCTCAAGTTGAATAATATTATGGATATTTGGAGTCTGTCAACACTACAGATGCAGATATATGAATATGTATTAAAGAAATCTACCTGGGACATGGTCATGAGTGTAGACACCTCCCAGCAACCAACCCCTAAAACCAGCTGGCCAGATGATTGGTTACTGGTCGCTGTCAACACCCCCTTTGATTTGACAGAAAAGAGGAGATGCCAAGACAATGGTCAGTTCTCCTTTTACCATCCAAGAAGAAACATCTGCCAAGTCGAGAACCGATTACCTAGCTCATCGATCGAACTCTGATCAACCCTCGGACATTAATTGCAAGTATCCTTCCTTCCCAATTCTACCTTATTGCTTTGTGGCTGTATATTGTCTTTATTTTTTGAAACATCTTTTTTCTGTAAATATTTTATTTGCATCAACTTTGACCTTTTCATAATAAACCCTTATGTTGAAAAGTGTTAACCTTGTCTCTAAAGCTCTTAATGCAAGCTATAAACGAACCTGCCTCTTGAAGGGCGCTACTGTTATAGAGTAAGACTCTGAGCAGACCTGTCTGAAGTGACAGTGTGTGTGGCAGACGCTTATTCTAAAATTATAATTGGTATTGCAAAATTACGAGTCTCCCCCGGCTCGGTCTTTTAAACGGGGGTGGTGGCAGTTAAAGGGTTAATTGTGTAATTAGCCCAGTGACAATCACTCTCAGGCTGCTCGCACCTAGATTGTGGTCCCGCAAGCTGGAAAATCTTTGTGCTGGGCGCGGCTGAGAGTGGCATTGTTACGTAAGTGACAGCGTGGTGTGAGGTTGGCTGGTCCTTTGTCGCAAGTTAGCGAGGAGGGCAGGGATCTGACACCCGCGTTCGTCACATATTGGTGGCAGCGGTGGGATAGTTTCGCATTAAGAGCATTCAGTGCATTGTTAGGAATTAGCTCTGCACTGAAGGATTGTAACCTTTGTGGAAACAGTCCTTAGAGACAAGCTGGTGCATATTTTTTGATTTTGATTTTTTCAAGAGAGACATACAGCAACAACTCTTTCCTACACCTTCTTCCTATCTCTTCTTTCTGTTCTATCTCTTCTGCTTGCAAAATGTCTGGGTTATCAGCATGTAAAAAGATGAGCAAGAATGAACTGACTGCTGAGTGCGCAGAAAGAGGAATTGACGTTGGTGGCAAAAATCGTGAAGGCTTGATACATGCATTACAGGAGTTTGATATCCGTGCACACCAGAACCTGGGGGAAACTGGACCAGAAACGGTTTCCGCTACTCCAGAGCCCAGTGGTTCAGAGGCGGCCTCACCAGATGGGCAAGCAGAGACTGACACTGGAATACCACGGATTGTTACCTCTAAGCCATCACAAGAGCAGGCTAGCATCAGATTGCCTGAAACCATCATAGACTCTCTTCAAATGCAAGAAACTCTACAAAACCTCAGGGAGACGGATCCTGTGGTGTACCTGCAGTTTCTGGAACGCCAGGCTGAGAGAGAGGCTGCGGAATGCAGGGCTGAGCGAGAGGCGGCAGAACGCCAGGCTGAGAGGGAGGCTGATCGTCGGCACGAACTGGAGATGGCTAGGCTCCAGCAGCAGCGACAGGCTCAGAACCTCGGATCCCTAGAGCACAGGGATGCCTCTCTGCCAGTGACCCCAGCAGCCAAGTTTCCAGTTATGGAAAAGGACAGTGACATTGACGTGTATCTACTGTCGTTTGAAAAAACTTGCCGTCAGTACCATCTCCCCCCAGCACAATGGGCCCGGTACCTGACACCAGGGCTACGAGGCAAGGCCCTGGATGCTTATGTCGAACTGTCAGAAGAACAGTGCGACGATTATGCGGCCCTAAAAGCTGCAATCATCCAAAAGTTTCAGCTAACCCCGGAAGTGTACCGGAAGCGTTTTAGGTCCTTGCAAAAGGGGCCTGGGGACTCATACATGGATGTGGTAGGTCGCTTACGCACCACATTCCGGCAGTGGACTAAAGGCTTGGAAGCCGATTCTTTTGAATCCCTGGAAGATCTTATGATTGCAGATCAACTTTTGCACATCTGTCCTACAGACGTCAGACAGTTTGTGCTGGAGCGAAAGCCAGCCTCTGCCAAAGCAGCAGCAGAACTGGCAGATACCTATATCCACTCTCGGGTATCTGACCATCGCAAGGCTCCTCTGAATGGCTGGAAAGGAGGGAAATCGCACACGGCAACCCCTCCTCTGCCTACCAAACAACTTCCTCAGCGGCCGGAACCTGCAACTCCTGGAGCCAAGGCCTTCCTAACTGACAAACGCAAATGCTACAACTGTGGGGGAGCCGGACATCTCAGGGCGCAGTGCCCTGAGCAGAAAAAGACGACATCACCTGGCCATCCGGCTAGCAACCCTTCCGCTGTGCTGCTCGTCAGTGGGAAACCTCCCGGAACCAATGCCAACTTGCAGCCAGTCATCGTAGGCCACCGGACTGTAACAGGCTTTCGTGACACCGGAGCCGAAGTCACATTGGTCAGACCAGAGGTTATAGAAGAAACAGACATCATCCCAGAGAAGTTCCTTACCCTCACCGGAGTTGGGGGGACCCGTTCCTGTGTACCCCGTGGCTATGTTTTTATTGATTGGGGTGCCGGAAGTGGGATGAGAGAGGTGGGTGTCTCGGAGGAGATCCCCACTGCAGTGTTGTTGGGTTCTGATTTAGGTACCCTTGTTTCATACTATGACCCTGCTAAAAGCACCCCAGATGCTCCCACGGATCTCTCTGGACCTCCCAAGGTACTGTTTACAGATGTTGGGGTAATATCTGGGCAACCTGTAGATGGACAGAGGGAGGGGGAGGGTGGAGTGGAAGTGCAAGGTCCTCCTTCTTCAGAGACAGGAGAGAAGGCCCCCTTGCTAGTGAAGGTAACTGATGTATGTTCCAATGATGCTGAACTGATAAAGGTTAAATGTGATGATGATGATGATGATGATGATGCATTGCCAGTATTGGTGGTCACTCGTAGTGCTGCAAAGGCAGCCGAGGTGCAGGCCCTGGTCGCAGAACAGCAGGAGGAGGTCTCTGGGCCCTCTCCCTGTTCTGACCCAGTGGACTCCACCTCTGTTGAGCCTCAGCAGCTGTCCATGTTTGCCACAGGACTGCTGGCTGGGACCTGATGTTCCGCCTTTGAAACAGCACTGCAGACAGACCAAACACTAGCACAGCTCAGGAGTCTAGCTGATCGCCCCCCTGCAGAGAATGACAAACAAAAGGTCTATTGGGACAAAGGTAAACTGTACAGAGAAAATATGCCTGCAGAGGGGAATGAGGCTGACCTAGGTAGCAGGCAGCTGGTTGTACCCAGTCAATTTAGGGGACAGCTGCTAAAAGTGGCTCATGAAATTCCCCTCGCAGGGCACTTGGGGATCACTAAGACCCGAGGGCGGTTGATACATAACTTTTATTGGCCTACAATGCTCGCTGACATAGCTGACTACTGTCGGTCCTGTGTTACCTGCCAGCGAGTTGGCAAGGCAGGGGATGTACACAGGGCTCCGCTAAAACCTTTGCCTGTAATTGACGAACCTTTTTAAGAGGGTGGCAGTGGATATCATTGGGCCTTTGGCCATCCCTAGCAGTTCAGGCAAACGTTTTATCCTTACAGTTGTCGACTATGCCACGCGTTATCCAGAGGCGGTGGCTCTCTCCTGCGTCCGGGCAGACAAGGTCACTGATGCTCTGCTGGGAATCTTCACAAGAGTGGGATTCCCGGCTGAGCTCATCAGCGATCAAGGCCCTCAGTTTGTGTCCGACCTGATGCAGGCTCTCTGTCGGAAAATACAGATGACGCATATCATGGCCAGTCCTTATCACCCACAAACGAATTTGTGCGAGCGTTTCAATGGAACCTTGAAACAAATGTTGTGCACCTTTGTGCACTCCCAGGGTAAGGACTGGGAACGATATCTGCCTCATCTGCTGTTTGCTTACAGAGAGGTGCCTCAGGAGTCCACAGGCTTTTCACCATTTGAACTTTTGTACGGACGGAGGGTAAGAGGACACCTGGACCTAATCCGTGAGAACTGGGAGGGCAAGATTGCCGACTCAAAGGTCTCTGTTGTGGATTATGTCCTAAAATTCAGAGATAAAATGGAGACGCTGGTGGAAATGGTGCGGGAGAACATGACCCAGGCCCAGACCAGGCAGAAAGAGTGGTATGACCGTAATGCTAGGGAGCGGACCTATGACATTGGTCAGAAGGTGTATGTTCTGCTTCCCCTGCGGCAGAACAAACTCCAAGCAGCATGGGAAGGCCCGTACACCATCACCCAGCGTCTGAATGATGTCACCTACTTGGTCAGGTTGGGAGAAGGGCGTAGACGGCAGAAGGCCATTCATGTTAACATGATCAAAGCCCATCATGAGCGCACGGCCTATGTCATGCCGGTCTGCAGCAGGCCAGAGCCCGAGGAGGCTGATCCACTTCTGGACCTGCTAGCAGACACCAGGGAGGTAGACTCAGAACTCCTGATAAACTCCAATCTTACCCCCACCCAGGTACCTGGACTGAGGCGAGTGCTGGCAGTACATGGTAGCAGGTTTACGGGAAAACCTGGGAGGACACACCTCGCTGTCCACCAGGTGGACACCGGGGCACATCCCCCCATTAAACAGTCGGCCTATCGCGTCTCCCTGGAGGTGCTGGCTGACATGAAAAGGGAGGTGGAGGAAATGCTGCAGATGGGGGTGATTCAGAAGGCCCACAGTGCCTGGGCGTCCCCAGTAGTCTTGGTCCCCAAAAAGGTCCAGACGACCAGGTTCTGTGTGGACTACCGGAAGCTGAATGCCATCACTACTGCAGATGCCTACCCCATGCCCCGGATTGATGAGTTGTTAGATAGGCTGGCGGCCGCCCGTTATATAACAATCATGGTTCTGAGCAGGGGGTACTGGCAAATTCCTCTGGCCCCTGAGGCTCGGGAAAAGTCGGCCTTCATCACCCCATTCGGATTGTTCGAGTTTACCGTCATGCCGTTTGGGATGAAGAATGCCCCAGCTACCTTCCAGAGAGTCATGAATGACTTACTGGAGGGGCTGGAAACCTTTGCCATAGCCTACCTGGATGACATCGCCGTGTTCAGCCCTACCTGGGAAGAACACCTGGTGCACCTGTCACAGGTCCTGGACCAACTGACGGCTGCCAATCTGACTGTAAAACCCAGTAAGTGTCAGATTGGCATGACTGATGTGCAGTACTTGGGACACCAGGTAGGAGGAGGTACCCTGAAACCCGAGACAGGGAAGGTTGAGGCCATCCTGGCCTGGCCTACCCCTCAAACCAAAAAGCAGGTTATGTCTTTCTTGGGGACCGCTGGCTACTATAGGAAATTTGTATGTAACTATAGTAGCCTGGCCAAACCTCTGACTGACCTAACCAAAAAGAAACTGCCCAAGGTGGTGTCTTGGACACCAGAATGTGAGCAGGCATTTCAGGCCTTGAAGGAGGCGCTGGCCAGCGCACCTGTGCTGCAGGCTCCAGACTTCACCCGCCGTTTCCTTGTGCAGACGGATGCCTCTGCCTTTGGATTGGGTGCAGTCCTGAGCCAGGTGGACGAGGCCGGAGAGGAGCATCCCATCCTCTACCTGAGCAGGAAGCTGCTTCCCAGGGAAGTAGCATATGCCACGATCGAAAAGGAGTGTCTTGCGATCGTGTGGGCTCTCCAGAAGTTACAAACGTACCTTTATGGACGGCACTTCACTGTGATCACGGATCACAATCCCTTGAGCTGGCTAAATCGTGTTGCTGGGGAGAATGGCAAACTACTTCGGTGGAGCCTAATTCTTCAGCAATACGATTTCACCATCCAGCATAAGAAAGGCAGCGCCCATGGCAATGCTGATGGGCTGTCACGACAAGCCGAGCCCGCAGGAGTCGGTTGCGTCAGGAGGGAAATTGTAGTTCCTTCCCATGCAACCACCTAAGGGGGGAGGTGTAACGATATCAAGTACGGGACATGACAAGCTGTAGCTAGCTGCCATCTTGTGTGGAAGTAGCCATGACAGTTTTGCTAACCATGTAACCTCACAGAGAACTCTGAACTCCGTCTTCCCCACCTTAGGAATTCAAAGCTTTTTAAGTTCAACAGAAAAGGTTATCTCAACAGAGAAAACAGAGCCAGGCTAAGTCAGTAGAAAAACATTTGTTGTAAGGGCAGTGTTCAGGCCTGTCGTAAAACTGTCACCCTCCCTACTCAGAGAACAAACAGGCCTCGGTCGTAAAGTCTTCTGAATACACCTCCCTAGAATAAGTATGAAATTTCAGCATGTTTCATAACTTCTGACTTAGTAATAGCACATACATAATCTGGACATATTTAGCTTCCTCAGATAATATGGAACGTTTCAAGTCCAGACACCCCTATGTCAGGTCATATGGGAAACCCCTGGGACCACTTATTCCTCCAAAGCAGGCTATACGTTATAGATATGGCATGTTTAGACTTGTTTTGAAGGAAATCTCAAGTTGAATAATAATATGGATATTTGGAGTCTGTCAACACTACAGATGCAGATATATGAATATGTATTAAAGAAATCTACCTGGGACATGGTCATGAGTGTAGACACCTCCCAGCAACCAACCCCTAAAACCAGCTGGCCAGATGATTGGTTACTGGTCGCTGTCAACACCCCCTTTGATTTGACAGAAAAGAGGAGATGCCAAGACAATGGTCAGTTCTCCTTTTACCATCCAAGAAGAAACATCTGCCAAGTCGAGAACCGATTACCTAGCTCATCGATCGAACTCTGATCAACCCTCGGACATTAATTGCAAGTATCCTTCCTTCCCAATTCTATCTTATTGCTTTGTGGCTGTATATTGTCTTTATTTTTTGAAACATCTTTTTTCTGTAAATATTTTATTTGCATCAACTTTGACCTTTTCATAATAAACCCTTATGTTGAAAAGTGTTAACCTTGTCTCTAAAGCTCTTAATGCAAGCTATAAACGAACCTGCCTCTTGAAGGGCGCTACTGTTATAGAGTAAGACTCTGAGCAGACCTGTCTGAAGTGACAGTGTGTGTGGCAGACGCTTATTCTAAAATTATAATTGGTATTGCAAAATTACGAGTCTCCCCCGGCTCGGTCTTTTAAACGGGGGTGGTGGCAGTTAAAGGGTTAATTGTGTAATTAGCCCAGTGACAATCACTCTCAGGCTGCTCGCACCTAGATTGTGGTCCCGCAAGCTGGAAAATCTTTGTGCTGGGCGCGGCTGAGAGTGGCATTGTTACGTAAGTGACAGCGTGGTGTGAGGTTGGCTGGTCCTTTGTCGCGAGTTAGCGAGGAGGGCAGGGATCTGACACCCGCGTTCGTCACAGCCCCACACAGCCACCACTTACCCCAGGCTCCCTCCCCGGCATCCACTAAATCTTTACTGGGCCTTAACATGGAGGAATATGCTATGTCCCCGGCCGGGCCTTCTCTACCCCATCTACCAGCAACCCCATCCCCAGGCTATTCAGTCCAGGACTTCACCACGCTACAAGAAGACCTTTTCGCTAAATTCTCTGCCCTTTTGGAGAGAGGACTGGCCAACACAGCAGCCCAAATCACTAATACCATCAAATCTGATTTTGCCAACCTGGGATCCAGAATGGAGGCCATGGAGAACAAAATGGACAGCACAGTGACCAGAACCAACCAGAATGAAGCGCATATTCAGATCCTGCAGGAACAACTGGATACGGCCCTCTACAGAATCGATGACCTCGAAAATAGGTTGAGGAAATACAACTTTCGAATTCGTGGCCTACCAGAATCCATCACGATATCCCCTTACTGTACGGGACATTATCTCAGAGCTCATTCCAAACACACCGCCTCATCGCCTGGAACTGGACAGAGCGCATAGGGCCCTGGGACCCCCCAGAAGAGATGGCACTCCGAGAGAGATCATCATTAAACCTCACTTTTATGCTGTTAAGGAGGAGGTCATGCGACAATCTCGCACGAAGCCTAAACTACAGTACCAGGGGCACCAGATGCATATTTTCGCTGATCTGTCTCCCTCCACCATTTAAAAAAGGCGATCCCTCAAACCACTGCTTATGGTCCTCGCTCAACAGGACGTTAAGTATCGCTGGGCCTTCCCATTTGCGGTGAAGTTCACGAGTCACAGAAAAGCACAATCCTTCTCCAATTTACTGGACGGAGAGAAACTTTTCTTGCACCTTAAATTGATCTCGCAAGAAGCGCCTATGGACTTCTCCATGGCCTCTACAGGATCCTCCAAACGACCCCTCCCAACTAGCCCAGTCTCTCCTCTTTGGAACAAAGGTCGATCCAAGAAAAGCAAGGAAGGAAGACCTCCATAAGTTGACGTCCCGAATTCCTCACCTCTTTGCCCTCTCACGGGCACTTTCCACTGGGACGGGAGTCCCTTCCGTTGATGGAGCTGGACGCTTCAAACTTGAGTTTTACTTCTGTTCAGTCCCCAGTTTCTTGATCTACCCAGTTCCTCAAGGTCCCACTCCTACAAATCTACCCTGGCCGCAGCGGAGAGACTTCCACAGCATCCTACCTACCCATCCTACGGCCATTATAGGAAAAACGGTCTGTTTCTCCTCTCTTCCCAACAGGGAATTGAACTCGGACTGAACAGGAGCCCCAAGGTGGGGGGATGTTTCCCCTGCTAGAACTAGTCCATAAGATTCAGTGAAAATAGGCTCAGAACTATAGGGGGACTCTCAGCGAGTTTCAGTCAGAGAGCCCTACCTATCCCTCTTCTGAACTGGGACCTGGAACTCCTTTACCTCCCTGACTAAAGGTCTCCTTCCTCCCCCCCCCCCCCCGGTGGAGGGGGCGGAAAGATCAAAGGGGTTCCCGGGGCGTATTAGGCATGCTAGGTTTTCAAAAGCAACATAGTTTTTGTCCAGTTAGTAGATAGCACTGAAAACTAATCTATATTAGCTGTGCACAGTTTGTTTTATTTACAGGTTGTTGCAAGGGTCTGGGGTGGCCCCCTTGAGCCTCCACCCATTTCTTGGAAGCAGAATGTGTTTCAATGGCATGGGTTGTCGGTCAGCTCCTAGGGGCAACCGATGTTTAAGGGTTGTCTGGCGGAAATCCCCCTTGCCAGTCGCCGCTGGTCTTTCAAGAAGACCCGTGTTTTTGTTTTGTTCCCCCCCCCCTCTCTGTTTCCCCCTCTAACTTTCTTCTCTCTTCAAGCCTATCAACAGGAGATGATTCCTTTCAGACTCCAAACCGACAACAGCCTTCACGATACTATCAATCAGTCCCTGAAAGGTAGGAGACGACGAAGGGTAAGTGACTGCCAGTACGAGAGCTTTCCACCCCTATGTTCCAATGGCTGACATGACAACAAAAGGAGCGGATCTCAGGGTGGCATCACATAGCGTTCAGGGCCTGAACTCCCCTAGGAAAAGGAGAGTAGCATTTGAACATTACCGATCCCTTAAACTAGACGCAGTGCTGCTTCATGAGACGCACTTTCCGATTCTATACAACCCCAAATTCCTCCATTCACACTACCCATCGTTTTATCTAACAAAAGCACCAAACAAGACAAAAGGGGTAGCAATACTTTTTTCAAAAAATAGCAAATTCTCCCACGTCTCCATTTTCAGGGATCCAGAGGGCAGGTTTATTCTTGTAAAGGGCACATTTGAGGGAATGCTGTATTCCACAATTTCCTACTACGCCCCTAATAAGAAGCCAAATTCTTTCAGACCCTCTTTGCAACCCTAACTCCTGGAGGGCAAGGTCATCTTTGGAGGAGACTCCAACGTTGCTTTTGACCAGGGACTCGATAAAACGAGACCCCCCCCAAGGACCAGCTTATGCGCCCCACGAAACTGAGCAACAGAATAGCTAAAATCCTCCACTCCAATGGCCTAGTTGACATATGGAGGGAACTAAACCCCAAGAGAATAGACTTCACACCAGGGGCGGATCCGGGGGGCCAACAGGGCAATTGCCCCCTCCGAGAATGCGGGTAAGAGCGCAGGCAGCTGGCTCCGCAGGTGAGAGAGCGGACGGGCTGCTGGCCAATCAGGGAGCTGGCAGGCGGGGGAGCAGAGAGATGACATCATCTCTCACCGCCGCCCTGCATCCCTGCAGTTCCGCCCTCACTGTGAAGGCAGCCGCGGGCATCAGAGAGATTACATCATCTCTCTTCTGCCTGACTGGTAATCTAAAGCCTGACTCTCTGTAACACAGCAGGAAAGTGACACAGCAAGTGACAATTGTAGCACAAGTGACAATCCACATCTGGTGGCAGGTGACATAGCAAGTGACAATCCACATTGTGTGGCAAGTGACAATCTGCATCTGGTGGCAGGTTGCACGGCAAGTGACAATCCACAACGTGTGGCAGGTGACGTGGCAAGTGACAATACCCATCTGGTAGCAGGCGACGTGGCAAGTGACAATCCACAACGTGTGGCAGGTGAAGTGGCAAGTGACAATTGTAGCAGGCAAGTGACAATCCGCATCTGGGGGCAGGTGACGTGGCAAGTGACAATCCGCAAGGTGTGGCAGGTGATGTGGCAAGTGACAATCCGCATCTGGTAGCAGGCGACATGACAAGTGACAAGCTCAGGGCTCCCACTGATTATGCATTATGCATCCTATACACACCAAGGTGATAGCAGACGCCCTCAAAGATTATTTCCTTCTAAACGATGTAGACAACATCTCCCCCCAAATTCTCTGGGCAGCCCACAAGGTCACCATTAGAGGCGAGTTTATCCGGATAGCGACTCAGGTCAAGAAGGAGTGTCTGACATCCACAATTTGGAAACCACATTTGCCGCTTTGAAATACAAACACAAAAAATGACCCTCTAAGGCCTTAACAGACCAATTAGCTACCATCAGGCTGGAACTCAAGCTAACTCTAACAGCTAAAGCAGAGAAACACATCCGCTGGAGCGGAGCAAAATATTACTTGCAGAAAGACAAAATAGGCACAATGCTAGCCTCCAAACTTACCCCCAAATACCATACGCACACTATCCCTAAACTACGAATAGCAGGACACCCTCTAACAGCCAACCCAAATAAAATCCTGAATGCCTTCCACAACTTCTACACCAAGCTCTATAATTCTACCCCAACGGATAGGGGCCCCTTGACCACCAGGTTCCTTCGGAACCTCCAGATGCCCTCCCTTTCCCAGGAACACAAAGATTTAATGGAAGAAGCCTTCTCAGCGGAGGAGATCGGGGAGGTTATCAAGGGTCTGAAGACTGGTTCAGCTCCAGGGCCAGACGGCCTCTCAGTACCCTACTACAAGATGTATGGGGAAATCTTAGCCCCCCAACATGGCGAAATTCTTTAATTCCAAAAGGCTAGGATCCCCCTTAGATCCCCACCTGAATACAGCCTACATTTCAGTAATCCCCAAACCCAACAAAAATCAGGAGGAAGTTGAAAATTACAGACCCATCTCCCTCATAAATAATGACCTAAAAATTATGACAAAAATCCTCGCCAACCAACTAGCCACCTTTTATTAATTGTTACGTCCACAAGGACCAGGTAGAATTTATTCCAGGCAGACAAGGGCCAGACCAAATCAGGAGAGCGGTCGACTTTGTCTCCCTCCTAAAATCTAATTGGGCTGGTGGCCCCAAACAAGAAGGAATGATCTTATCCCTAGACTTGCATAAGGCCTTCAACTCGATCGAATGGTCTTCTATTTTCACTCTTTTGGAGAAATGGGGTTTGCAAATCCCTATACTCCACCCCGAAGGCCATGATCCGCCTACAAGGCCAATACTCCAATCCCCTTAGTATTGCTAGAGGCACTAGACAGGGGTGCCCTCTCTCCCCCCTAATTTTTGCAATGGCAATCGAAACATTGGCGATTGCAATACGCTCTAATCCCAACATCCACGGCGTGACCTGCGGGACACAAGTCTACAAATGCGGTCTTTTCGCAGACGATATGCTCCTCTTTCTCACTTCCCCAATCACCACCCTCCCCAACTTTTGCAAACTCCTGAAGGAGTTCACAGCGATATCGGGGTTGCAGGTGAACTACACCAAGTCCTATGCTCTCAACATCTCCCTCAAGTTAGAAACAGCAGCATCGCTTCAGAGCACCTTTTGAATTTAGGTGGAGTGACTCCTCCATAGATTGTTTGGGGATCAGACTCACGGCGAAAACTGAACACCTTTACTCAGCTAACTTCCCGCCCACATACCGCAAGCTCGAAGCCGATCTGGGAAACTGGACCAAGGGGGAAGTTTCCTGGCTAGGGAGAATCCACTCTATAAAAATGACACTACTGTCGAGACTGCTTTACCTTTTTTAGGGCCCTTCAAATACGCATTAAAAAGGATCACCTGAAAGCCTTCCAAAGAAAAGTCAACAAATTCATTTGGGGAGGGAAAGGACATAGAATCCTGCTAAAAACCCTTTTCCTAACCAGACCACAGGGGGGATTGGGGCTGCCCTATCTCTTCTGGTACTATCAAGCAGCTAGAATAGCGCAGCTTTCCACAGTTTATTCCAGGCTGGAGAAGCCTGACTGGATACAACTAGAAAGGCAGGCTACTCCAACCTTCACCCTAGATTTCTTGCTTTGGGTCCCCCCAAGAGACCGACCCCTAATCCTCTCCCCAACTCTCTCTCAATCATTAAACATCTGGGACAAACTGAAATCTAACCCTGCTCTGACCTCGAGTGGCCGACCCCTAGCTCACTTTTTTAATAACCCAGACTTTATCCCGGGCCTAGACATCAAGGCATTTAAATGGTGGTTGGACAAGGGGTTGTATTGAATCGGACACTTAATCACCCCCACTGAACCTATTTCCCTAGATTTCTGTGTGGACCAATTAGAGATCCCAAACTCAGAATGCTTTAGATTTCACCAGATACGCCACTTTCTTCACGAAATCTGGCCGGGGAAACCATCTCCATCCTGATTCACACCATATGAAATATGGTGTGGGCAGTCCACAGAACAGAGGGGTGGAATCTCCGTTATATACCAGTCACTGGCCCATCAGTCAAACAAGACCCCATACATGACCGCCTGGAAGAATGATTTCTCACTCAATTGGGACATTGAGAGATGGTGGGCTTCCTACTCTAGATCATATAAGGGCATTAGGAATGTCTCACTAATTGAATCCAGCCTCAAGTTTATTACCAGATGGTACCATACCCCTGACAGACTGGCCAAAATGTACCCAACAATGGATCACCGGTGCTTCCGAGGCTGCCAACTTACAGGTTCCATGGCCCACATATGGTGGGAGTGTCCCAGAATAAGGACGTTCTGGAGAAAGATTTTCTCCCTGACCCAAAAAGTATCGGATCTCCAGCTCCCTAGAACCCCAGCCATAGCCCTGCTCAATGCAAATCTTCCCAAAACTTCGAAACACAATCGCAAACTAGTCCACTTCATTTTTTTGGGAGCCAAGCTGACCATTGCCAAAGCCTGGAAACAACCCAAGGTTTCCTTCAAGGCTGCTATACGTAAAATATCTTGGATCGTGTTCCAAGAGAAACTAACTAGCATTTTCCTCAACACCACAACGCAGTTTGAAGCTACCTGGGAACCCTGGGCCCGTCATATGGGCATCTCCCTTATACCAGGAGTCCAACCATAAATTTCACCGGCCCATCCGGGGCCACATAATCCTCTCCTGTTGATAGGATCTTTATGCTCTACCCCCCCCCCCCTCTCCACCCCTCTATTCTTCCTCTCCCCCCCTCCTCTACCTCCCCCCTCATAGCCCTCCAAGGTAAACAGAGGGACTCTCCGGCTTTAGCACGATATGACTTATTATCCGGAAGGCTAACCCGTTGGAGCAACCGAATCAGGCTCCAGTAGTCCTAAACTTTTTATTAGACTCCAGGCCAGACTAATGATGTTGTGTAGAGGCGGGGGCTCGGAGAGATTCGGCTAGGCACAGCATGATCCCATTAGGGGTGCCAGCGGAACCTCTCCTGGTCCCTCATTTCTTAAGTCCTCAGGCTGTATCATGTCTATGGAGATGAAGGAGCTGAAGTAGCAGCTCGGATACCTGTCCTACTGTTAAAATCAATCTGATATCTGATATGTGGTTTTTGTATCTCCTCTCCAACGGATGTTATATTGTACACTTGAAATAAAATAAAATATTTTGAAGGGAAATATAAAAATATGTACATTCTTTAGGCTACATTTATATGGGCATAGTATGCCTGGCCTGAGTAATTTCCAATACAAAGTGATGCTGAATTATCTCTTATATAACACCATATATGTTTCCAGTGGAAAGATATATTTGTTATATAAGAGATAATTCAGCTTCACTTTGTATTGGAAGTTACTCAGGCCAGGTGTACCCCCAGTCCATGCCCATATAGCCTAGAGAATGTACATCTTTTTACATTGCAATGTATTGCAATACATCTGTTGTGGCCATATTTTGATCTTGATGAAAACAGCCTATACAAAGTAAATAAGATGAATTATCTCTTTTTTTTCATCAATAATTTTTATTGGGTTTTTACAATTAACATATGCATGCAAGGGTAATGCAAAAACAGAACGAATAGGAAAACATTGGTTTGTGGTTGGGCGGTAGAACAACGCCATGTGCGATTTCCAGTAAGGTAACAGTACAGAGTCAACAATGGGTATCCTTAACAGTATATGTGCTACCTTATTTTAGTAAAGTAGTGGAGGGAGGGGCTGGCTCCTATCCCGGGCACCCCCCACTGGTTCAAGACTGTATCCAGGACCCAAGCCAGCCCTCCCCTCCTTAGATAAGTTCCATTCAATCATATTGGTTGATGTATTGTATTAGAAAACATAGTACGAGAACAATAAAACAAGCAAAGGTCAAAGAGATACTTGGAGAGGTAAGTATGCACCTTGACATCTCTATCTAAGTGTTGTAGCTTAGGGTAGTGGTAGAGGTATCAAAGAGTTATCATTGAACCATGCCAACCATGGGTGCCACATTTGGGAGATGTGTTCCCTGCGTCTATTTCCGAGTGTCTGTGTCTGCTTGTATATAAAATGTAGGTGGGTTGTTTGCACCACTTCCCCTAGAGTTGGTGGTGCAGGGTTTTTCCACTTTCTGGAGATGCTCAGTCTAGCTGAGAGTAGGATATGGGATATGGTATGTCTCAGTTGTTTCGGGTAGTGGTCTAATTCAAGAGAGAGGAGTGCTAGACTGGTTCGTGGAGTTATTGCCATTTGGAAGATGTCAGATAATAACTGGAAAGTTGGTTCCCAAAAGAGTGTCAGTTTGGGGTAGCTCCAGTATGTATAGAGCATGTCCCCCTTTTTTCCGCATTGTCTCCAGCATTTATCGTCTAGATTTTATAAAATTTAGATGCTCTATCAGGGGTCAAGTACCAGATTTTAATGGATAGTTCCCAGAGAGTGGAGCAACAAGTAACTTTATAAGTGGAGTCGCAGGCTTTAGCCCATTGGTCTGTTGTGTATGTAGAGCCTAGTTCTGATTCCCATTTGAGCAGAAGAGTTGTCTTAGAAACATATGCTTTTTGCTAAAGAATATTATAAAAGAGTCAAATATACCTTTTTGACTAGATAAATCGTTCCTAAGAAGAAATATCCATGCAGGTTGGGGGATGTTACATGCCCACGATGGTGCTGTGTGCAGGTAATGTTTTGTTTGTAGGTAAAGATAAAGGTCTGAGTTTGGTAACCTATATTTTTGTAGGTCAGGTAATGTTTTGATCTTGTCATTAGTGAAGAGGTTGTTAATTTGCATAATACCTTTCTCTTGCCACTTCCTGAAGGATATTAGGTCCATTTTGCTTTGTAATGCCGCGTACACACGGTCGGACTTTTCATCTACAAAAGTCCGACAGACTTTCGGCGGACTTGCGGCGGACTTGCGGCGGACTTGTTGCAGACTTTCTAACGAACGGACTTGCCTACACACGACCACACAAAAGTCCGACGGATTCGTACGTGATGACGTACACCGGACTAAAATAAGGAAGTTGATAGCCAGTAGCCAATAGCTGCCCTAGCGTGGGTTTTTGTCCGTAGGACTAGCATACAGACGAGCGGACTTCGGGGTCCGTCGTAGTTACGACGTAAAGATTTGAAGCATGTTTCAAATCTAAAGTACGTCGGATTTGAGGCTAAAAAAGTACGTTGAAAGTCCGGAGAAGCCCACACACGATCGGATTACCAGCCAGCTTTAGTCCGTCAGCGTCCGTTGGACTTTTGTAGCTGAAAAGTCCGACCATGTGTACGCGGCATAAGACTAGCAACAGGATTTTCAAAGCGGCCTTGGTAGGGTAATTGTGGTTAAGTCGTACAAATTTATTCCAAGCTTGGACTGTAGCCAACATTGTAGGGGGAATATAGGAGGGTATTCTAGAAGAGAGCGGGTTAGAGAGTAACCATGTGGATAGTTCCCTTTCTGGAATGAAAGAAGCTTCCATTTGTCCCCATAGAGTGTACGGGGAGGGTAAAAACCATTCCCTTGACTGTGTGAGTACTGAGGCCATGTAGTAATCCTTGAAGTCCACATAGCCAGAACTGCTGGCTGTGCGGAGTTTAATCAGTTGGGTGTGTGCGCATCTGGCTTTTTTACCTTGCCATGTGATGGAAGAAAGTATGGTTTGTAACAATTTGAAGTAATTAGTAGGAATGTTAATTGGGAGTGTCCTAAAGAGGTAGAGGATTTGGGGGAGGTGAAGCATTTTAAAAGCCACTAGGCGTACCATCCACGACATCTCAAGAGACGCCAGCCTGTGCAGATCTTCTTGAAGTTTGCTACGAAAAGCGATATAGTTGTGATGGAATAGTGTTTTAGTGGTTTTAGTTAGCTGAACTCCAAGTTAAGTTATGTTTTTGTCTGCCCAAGTGTATGGGAATTGTTGTTGTAATAGCATGCTAGATGTGGCATCCACACCTAGGTTCAAGATTTTAAGATTTAGATTCGCTGACTTTGTAATAAGATATGTTACTAAACCAGGCTAGCGTTTTCTGAAGGGAGGTAGCAGGGTTGGTTATCATGAGTATCACATCATCTGCGAATAAACCGATTTTGTGTTCTTGTCTCCTATGGGGATGCCTGCTATTTGTTCATTAGTGCGTATAAGTTGTTCAAGGGTTCCATTATGAGATTAAATATTAGAGGGGACAGGGGGCATCCCTGTCTAGTACCATTCGAGATACAAAACGGGGATGATAAGGATTCTGCTGAGTACACTTGGGCAGAAGGAGCGGAGTACAAGGCCATTATGGCCTGTATTTGTCCTGTGAACCCAAATTTGGTTAAAACTGAGGAAAGGTACCCCCAATGTACCCTATCGAATGCTTTTTCAGTGTCCATGGACAGGAGTACAGAGGGGGGTACCAGAGTTTTCTACCTGGTGGATGATGTCTATCGTCCTTCTTGTAGTGTCTGAGGACTGGCGGCCTTTTGTGAAGCCTGATTGGTCTTTATGGATGAGTTTCAGGAGAATGTCGATTAGTCTGTTAGCTATCAGTTTCGCATAAATCTTCACATCTACGTTGAGTAGCGATATGGAGCGAAAGTTCTGGGGTGAGGCCAGATCTTTTCCAGGTTTTGGGTGGGTTACTACTATCGCGTTTAGCATTTCCGATGGGAAAGAAGAGGAGGTTGCAGCAGAGTTGTAAACTTTACATAGTGTGGGAGCTAAAAGTTGTTGGAATTTTTTGTAGTATTCCCCATTAAACCCATCCAGTCCAGGAGACTTGGAATTTGGAAGATTGTTAATTGTTTGTACTATTTCAGGGACAGTGAAGGGAGTGTTGAGGGAAGATAGTTTTGTTGGCGAGATGGAATGGAGGTCAACTCTCGCTAGGAACTGTAATATTTTGTCTTGGAAAGGTTGAATAGAGTTCTTATCTTCCTTGATGTTATATAGATCGTTGTAGTATTTACTAAATGCGTTTGCGTCTCGTTGGGTTTAAGTAGCTTTTCTTTTGTATGGGGGTGATATAGGTATGGAATTTTTGATTTGGTCCTGTGTCCCTTAATTCTAAATGCCATCAATGTACCCGCTTTGTTTCCCGTAGCATAGGTGTTTGCCCTAACTTTGGTGTAAGCTTTTTCAAAGGATTCTAGTAGCAGTGAGCGCAACTCGTGGTGTAATTTAGATTTAGAAAGATTTTTGTTTGGAGTAGGGGGGAGGGATGGGATTTGTTCTGAGATTCAGTGAGATCGATGTCGGCCGTGAGTTGATCTAATTTTTGTGATCTCTGTTTCTTTGCCCTAGTTGAAAAAAGACACCCCTGATAACGGCCTTGTGAGCGTTCCACACCACCACCGGGTCAGACACTGAGTGAGAGTTAATAGAGAAGAATTCTTCTAAGTGCTGTTGGAGAGATTTTGCGAGGGAGGAGTTGTGGAGAAGAAAATAGTTAGTTCTCCATAAGTATGAATTGGGTTGTGATGATTTGGCGTCAATAGTGATACTGATAGGGGCATGGTCCTACCAGCAGGTAGTGTGGATCACCGAGGCCGATACATTTTGAAGCAAGCATTTATCAGAGAGAAATAAATCTATGCGTGAGTAGTAGCGCGGTGATAAATATGTATAGTCATGCTCACTCGCGTGACAACATCTCCAGACGTCAAATAGGTTATTGGAAAAAATGAATGTGTTCAATGGTGATATGTGTCTCTTAGTACCCTGTGTTGAGTCCATATTGTAATTTGGAACAAGGTAAAGTCTCCACATAGCATATGTGGAGGCTTTTTGCTTTTTTCAATATGCTTTTGAAGAAAGACATTTGGTGTTGGTTCAGTGCATACAAGGATATAAGTATATTGGGTGTTGTTGATCATACATAGCAAGATAATATAGCGGCCTTCGGGATCAGTGACGCATTTCTGAAGCTGGAATGAGACCGTGTTTTGTATTGCAATTAACACTCCTCTTTGTTTCTGCATATAGCAAGATTTGAATATATGGGGAAACAGTTTATGTTGACACAAAGGGGACAAGTCCTGGGCGAAGTGCGTTTCTTGCACGCAAAGCACATCTTTTGAGCGATAAGGCTGTGTTCCACAAGGGCGAACGTTTGACTTGGTGGTTCAAGCCTTTCACATTTAAGGACAGAATAGTAAAAGACATTGTAGTGACCGCTGGTGTGTTGGATGTGATGCTGTAACTTACGGTTGGAATGGGTTCTGCAGAAGCTCCTCAGTGAGAACCTGGTGTCTGCAGGTGGGATTTTCCTCTTGGGGACTCCGAGTGAGGCAGAGCAGGTGTGAGGATGTCAAGGTCTCGGAAGTACAATGAAATGCACATGAAGTTCTAACGCTGAATGTGCAACAATAAAGCAAACAAGAAGAAAAAAAAAGTGAAATATAACAAATAGACAAACAAGTCAGCAATACGCAACTTTAGCTGGGTGCTGACTAAACTTGGGGGAAAGTTCGGACTCTGTATTGAAGTGAGCGGTAGGCCGGGCCAGACTTTGTGTAGTAGCTCAGCATGTGTACGGGCAAGTACATTCATTTCATTTTTGATTTATTGTGCCCTCGGTGGATTCCTTGAGGAGTAAGGTTAGATCTTCCTGGGGTGGCAGATTCATTACGCGGTAGTTCCGGGATAATGCCCTATGAATGTAGGAGCTTCATCCCCCCTCAATTGTGGAGATGGTGTGAGGGATTCCGTTGTGCGTGACCAAGATGGTAGCTGGGTGGCGCCATTTATAGGTCATCTTGTGGTTAGTGAGAGCTTTTGTTACTGATTTCAGTGGTCTCCTCATCTGTAAAGTATACTGTGAGAGGTCAGCAAACAGTTGAATATCTGCATGTGGTGCAGGGAAAAGTAGTGAGTGCCCGTGCTCTGGAAAGGATTTGCTCCTTGGCTTGGTAGAAGTGTATCTGCAGGAGCACGTCCTTAGGGCCCGCCTCCTCTAAATGGCGTGGTTAAGGGATCCTGTGTATTCGATCTATAGTGAGCTCAATAGGTGTTATCTCAGGCAGTAGGGTAGAAAACAGGGTGCTATCATGCTTGTGTAGTTCTGCGGGAGGGACCGTCTCCGGTATACCGCAAATTTTGATGTTGTTGTGGATAGAGCGGTCCTCGAGGTCCACTAATTTTGATTTAATCCATTCAGTTTCATCTTTTTGGGCCATACAAGTATCTACCAGGTAATTCACTGTATCTGTGCATTCCTCCATTTTGTCTTCCATTTACTGCACTCTGTCCCCCATCTGCATCATATCAGTTGTAAACCTGTGGATCAGGGAAGACAAATTAGTCATGAGAGAGGACTGCAGTGATAAGAGCATATCTTTCATTGTGGTGTCAAGTACAGGTTGCCCTGATGTAGGAAAGGCTGCTATGGAGGATTGCAGGGAGGATATCGTGTGTGCATTGTGTAAGTCTGTACTCACTGTGGTCCCAGCCTGGTAAGCAGAATCCCTTTAGCAGGGCTCTGGGAGATCGGGGAGAGCATAGGAGAGTTGGTGAGGGGGGAGATGTCAATTCTCCTTCTATTTCTCCTGGATCACTGCATGGGAGGTCTGTGTAGGCCGATGACAGCTGCACGGCGGCTCTGACGGTGCCATCTTGCCTGTCTCACCTCTGTTCGGGCCGGAAGGATAAGGCCGTTAGTTTTTGGTGGTTCCTTTCCTCCTTTCTTTTGCAGGACATCATGCCTGCAGGGTCCGCTGGTCTTCCAGAGGTGATGTGGAGTCTTGATGGAGCAGAGAACCTGCTCATTTGCGGTGGTTGTCCGGCTGGCTGAGGAGAGCCCCAGGCTTAGGCTGCCATTTCTCGAGTGTGCAAGCCACGCTCCCCATGAATTATCTCTTAACATACACAGACATATCTTTCCAGTAATAGCTGTCCAACTTTCCAGCAATATATAAATCAAAATGCTCCTCCTAACTGCTGTTACCTGTGGTTCTTCTTCTGTTGCTTGCAACTGTATATGCCATTCACTTAAGGTTAGGATTTCCTGTGATGTGATGATGATTAGGCACTGGCAGCGTATCACTCTGCACTGAGTGGGCGGCACCACCCGGATCTACACAACACGAACACAGGCAGGCAGCCAATCACTAAAGAGGAGCAGCGGAATGGCCGAGCTGCTGAGCGACCGAGCCATCTCATCCGATGATCGGGCCGGGGGTGAGGGAGGAACATCAGATGTGTCAGAGCAGAGAGCAGCCGGCTGACTCAGAAAAAGTCAGTGACGGCCACGGCGGACACTGCAGCTGGCAACTGCAACACCTTCTTGACGATTCCGGGGGGGGGGGGCAATTGCCCCCCCACCCCTACCTGCGGATGCTAATGCTGTCACCGTAGCCTGCCACCAGATGCAGCTTGTCACTGTAACCTGCCACCAGATCCAGCGTGTCACTGTAGCCTGCCACCAGATGCAGCGTGTCACTTGTCACTGTAGCCTGCCACCAGATTCAGTGTGCCACTTGTCACTGTACCCTGCCACCAGATACAGCTTGTCACTTGCCACTGTACCCTGCCACCAGATGCAGCATGTCACTTGCCACTGCAGCTACCAGATGCAGTGAGTCACTGGTCACTGTAGCCTGCCACCAGTTTCAGCGTGTCATCTGCCAGTGTGTCCTGCCACTAGATGCAGCTTGTCACTTGCCACTGTAGCCTGCCACCAAATGCAGCATGTCACTTGCCACTGCAGCCACCAGATGCCGTGTGTCACTTGCCACTGTAGCCTGCCAGCAGATACAGCTTGTCACTGCACTTGCCACTGTAGCCTGCCACCAGCTGCAGCATGTCACCTGCTACTGTAGCCTGCCACCAGATGCACCTTGTCACTTGTCACTGTAGCCTGCCACTAGATGCAGAGTGTAACTTGCCACTGCAGCCACCAGATGTAGTGTGTCACTTGCCACTGTAGCCTGCCACCAGATGCAGCGTGTCACTGTAGCCTGCCACCAGATGCAGCATGTCACTGTAGCCTGTCACTGTAGCCTGCCACCAGATGCAGCATGTCTCTGTAGCCTGCCACCAGATACAGCATGTCACTTGCCACTGTAGCCTGCCACCAGATGCAACTTGTCACTACCCTGCCACCAGATGCAGCCCTGGAGTTGGGGACCCCTGGTATATTCCAACAAAGGCTTAGTGACAGTTTTCGAACATGCCATGCACTTTCCCAGGCTACTCTGCACTAAATTTTTGACACAGGAGCAAACGCACAAAGCAGTGAACACTGCTAAGGAAAGTTAAATATTCATAAATATGCATATTTGACATGCGCTATTGTGTATTAAATGTACAGGAAAACCATTAATGTTACATAGTTACATAGTAGGTGAGGTTAAAAAAAGTCCATCTAGTCCAACCTATGTGTGTGATTATATGTCAGTATTACATTGTATATCCCTGTATGTTACAGTCGTTCAGGTGCATATCTAATAGTTTTTTGAAACGATTGATGCCCCCCGCTGAGACCACCGCTTGTGGAATGGAATTCCACATCCTTGCCGCTCTTACAGTAAAGAACCCTCTATGTAGTTTAAGGTTAAACCTCTTTTCCTCTAATTTTTCAGTGAAAAAGTTATATCCCTATTGTGGGGTCACCAGTATGGTATTTGTACATTGACATCATATCCCATCTCAAGCGTCTCCTCTTTTTTTTTTTTTTTTATTTATGAAGAGGGTTGATACTTGGCAGATTTCTTAGTTGAGTTGTGCCTAGTCATCCTGATATGTGCTACTTCTAGTGTAAATGTTTGCTTAGCATTCTTCATAAAAGATCAGTATTGACACTTGGTTGATGTTACTATTATTATTATTTAAGATATCAGTTTTAATTAATGATTATGCATTGCTCTCAAATTCCTGTTGCTTATTATAAACACCCCATTATAAGACACCCTGGACACATCATTCCTTATTTTGTCCAGAAAGATACATATGATATGATTTTCATATATAATACTGTAAAAAAAAATCATAGTGTGAAAAAATAACTATTACATTTAAAAAAAAATCCAATTTAGTCCACAATTATGAGAAATTGTATTACATATTTTAATAAGGCCTTGGCCTTAATACCCTTTCAGACTCTGAGGGAAGCACTCATAGTCCTTGTTCTAAAACCAAGTGAGCTGAAGGTTTCACCAAGCATTGTTTTCACAGGCTCTTTACAGATTTACAGTTCCCCATCTGCACATTAAGGGAGAGTTGTGATTTAATTGGAAACCCATAGGGCCTTTGACAGTGCTGAATGGCCCTATTTGCTACAAATCCTGCAACTATTTGGATTCAGCCCTAAATTACTAATTGGGTAAAGGTTTTCTTTTACCTCCCCAGCTGCATTGATCAGGGTAAGCAATACTATCTCTCGAACATTTCCCATTCACCAGAGAACCCCCTTAATGTGCAGATGGGGGAACTGTAAATCTGTAAAGAGCCTGTGAAAACAATGCTTGGTGAAACCTTCAGGTCACTTCTCATCAGTGAGCTAATGTATAAAATTTTAGTGCCAATTGTATTATAATAGCTAGGATGATACAAGTCATGCCAAGTGGAATCTTTCCTTGGTTTTAGAACAAGGACTATGAGTGCTTCCCTCATGCCAACAGGACTGCCTCTTATTATCTACTTTATCTGCCTTAGCAATAGAATGCATCACTGCCTTGATCTGCTCTTCCATCTGCATTACACGCTCCTGAGACCTGCACTCTGTGCATTATGCACTCCTGCCTTTACTGTCTGTGTTATTCACTCCTGACCTCTGCACCATCTGCATTATGCACTCCTGATCCCTGTGTAGAAAAAAAGAAAATTGACTTTTGAGGCTTCCACTCACTCTGCACTCTGTGTGCTGAACACTCATGACCAGTACACCTAAGTGCGTTACACACTCCTGACCCCTACACCCTGTACATTATGCACTTATGAGCCCTGCACTATAGACAGTATGTTGTACATTTCATATTCTAAACCACTGCACTCTGTATGCTGAGCTTTATATGAAATTCTCCTGACCACTGCACTCTGAGTACATTATATACTCCTGAAGTTCTTTAAGGTAAACTGTGTGCAGGGAAGCTTATGTAAAAGAAAATTTTATTTTCATTGTGCTGTTGCCTGTACAGTACATGTCTGTTAGACCCCTGCTTATGGAATAATAGTTAAAGCATATTTTTGGAGTAAATGGACAGTATGGTATGCTGTCTATATAGCGAGTAGGCTCAGGTTTTATTCAATCAAGCCCCTTTAACCCCTCCCACGCTTAGTAAAATTTGGCCACACCCAGCATTTTGCACTTTATTATTGCAGATAACTTTCTGTAGATGGGAGTCATTGAAAAAAATATCGGACTGAGGTGCAAGATATGCTAGGTGCACCACTAGGACTTGGCACCCAAACTTTTGTTTAGTTCATCGCTAGCAGTGATTACTGTGAACTATTACACCATATAAATATAAGAAAATATACATAATAAATATACAGTAAATAGAGCCAAAAGGAGGCTTCTTTTGGTTTTGCCAATTAACTGCAGTGAACCTACAAACACATCTTGAAAGAGGTTCCACTTATAAATAGGGATGAGCCGAATACCCCCCAGTTTGGTTCGCGGCAGAGCATGCGAACAGACCAAAAATTCATGCGAACACGTGAACCCCGTTAAAGTCTATGGGACGCGAACGTAAAAAACCAAAAGTGCTAATTTTAAAGGCTAATATGCAAGTTATTGTCATACAAAGTGCTTGGGGACCCGGGTCCTGCCCCTGGGGACATGAATCAATGCAAAAAAAAGATTTAAAAACGGCCATTTTTGTGAAACAATAAAAGTGAAATATTTCTTTAAATATCGTGCCTGGGGGGTGTCTATAGTATGCCTGTAAAGCGGCACATTTTTCCCGTGTTTAGAACAGTCCCTGCACAAAATAACATTTCTAAAGGAATAAAAGTCATTTAAAACTGCTTGCGGCTGTAATGAAATGTTGCCCCCCCTCCCCCCAGCCCATTACCAGGCCCTTTGGGTCTGGTATGGATATTCAAGTGAACCCCACACCCAAATTTAAAAAAAAGGCGTGGGGCCCCCAGGCCCTATATACTCTGAACAGCAGCAGTATACATGCGGTCCCCGGGTTACAAACAAAATAGGGACTGTAGATTTGTTCTTAAGTTGAATCTGTTTGTAATTTGGAACAGATACATTTTCTAAGTGTAGCTCCAGACATAAAATCTATTTTGAAGCCTTTTGGAAAACATAGGGAAGGGTTATCATTACCCCTGTAACATTTCTTTTGCTGTCTGTGCCCCTGTTCAGAGTATTTCACCTCACTTTCTGTCCCAATGAGAATTGGATTTTGAAAATTTTGGGTTGTTGTAGAAACAAGGATTGGTGATAAAGCATCAGTGGAGACACCTTTTTCCCATATTCCCAAAATTTCCTTTCCTAGGGGTAAATTTCCTCTAACTTCCTGTTGTCTCCCTCCGTTTGTAAGTCGGATGTTTGAAAATAGGAGACCGCCTGTATATACTATACGGCCTGCCCTATACAATTGGCGGAAAATTGTGCCTTAGGTGTTGGTGGTACCAGAACACTGTAAGCCCTCACAGTTACTCTTGGTGGACGCTGGAACGGGCCCTGCTGTGAAATATTATATCAAGAATTGTAATTACGTGCCCCTGTTGAACAGGGGCATAAAAATTGGGCCTTAGGTGGTGCTGGTGGTGGTGGTGTTGGCACAACACTGTAAAGCCTCACAGATACTTTTGTTGAGCGTAGGAATGGGCGCTGCTGTGAAATATTAGATCAAACTTTGTAATGACGTACCGCTGTTAAACAGGGGCAGAAAAATTGGGCCTTAGGCAGTGGTGGTGGCACAACACTGTAAAGCCTCACAGATACTTTTTTTGAGTGTAGGAACAGGCTCTGCTGTGAAATATTAGATCAAAAATTGTAATTATGTGCCCCTGTTAAACAGGGGCAGAAAAATTGGGCCTTAGGAGGTGGTGGTGGTGGCACAACACTGTAAATCCTCACAGATACTTTTGTTGAGTGCAGGAACGAGCCCTACTATTAAATATTTGATCAAAAATTGGAATTATGTGCCCCTGTTAAACAGGGACATAAAAATTGGGCCTTAGGCAGTGGTGGTGGTGCCCTGAACCGAAAATATTCCTAGAAGCTATAATCATTAAGATTGAGAAGGAATAGGATAGTCAGCATATGCAGTCTTCAAGGGATCCCACATCCATAAATAAATCAATTGGTTACATCAGCATCAGGTACTTGGTAGCTGGTGATCCTAGACTGATTCATTTTTCTGAATGTGAGCCAATCAACAGAGTCTGTGGACAGGCGCACTCTGTGATTAGTTACAAAGCCTCCAGCAGCACTGAATGTGCGTTCAGAAAGAACACTGGATGCAGGACAGGCCAGCAGCTCAATTGCATATTGAGCAAGCACTGACCAGTGGTCCATCCTCAAGATGCAGTAACCCAGTGGATGCTCTGTTGGAAAGGTCTCCAAGTCTGATCTTGCCATTATATATTCCTGCACCATGTAATTCAGACGCCAGCGATGGTTGCTGGAACCGATCAGACCTGGGCGCTGAGGACTGAAGATTTGTCTGAAGGCATCGGTCAGCCGGCCACCTTCTCCACCGCTCTTTCTGTGATCGCACGAAGCCTCAGCAACATGTTGTCCAGCACCGGGAAATTGTAACCTCCCAGGCTCTGGAAACTCATTGCACAAACCTTTCTGCAAGGCCTCCCGAAGATGTTTCATCCTCTGCTCTGCTCCCTCTGCGAAGGCTGGATAAGTTCTGCAACCTTACCCTTGTAACGTGGATCAAGAAGGGTTGCCAGCCAGTAATAATTTCTCTCCTCTATACCACGAATCCTAGGGTCCTTTCGCAGGCTTTGCAGGATCAGGGAGGCCATGCAGCGTAGGTTTGCAGAGGCATTCGATGCATGGCCTCTCTGATCCTGCAAAGCCTGCGAAAGGACCCTAGGATTAGAAGAAGAGGAGGAGGAGGAGGATTGTGTCAGCATGGAGGTGGAGGATAACACTCAGGATAACACTGTACGTGGCTGGGTGAAGGTGGTTGAGGATCACAACTCTATGAGTTTCTGGGGACTGCAAACGATCCCTTGAAGACTGCTGATGATGTGTCAGCATGGAGATGGAGGATAACACTCAGCATCTTCAGCAGTCTTCAAGGGATCATTTGCAGTCCCCAGAAACCCATAGAGTTGTGATCCTCAACCACCTTCTCCCAGCCACGTACAGTGTTATCCTCCATCTCCATGCTGACACGATCCTCCTCCTCCTCTTCCTGTGTGATTGGCGGGCCTGCAGGAATACTAGTATCTGGATAAACGGGGGCCTTGAGAGGTAAGGAAGTCCCCCTCTTCCTCCCGCTGTTCTGCCTCAAGTGCCTTGTCCATTATTCCACGAAGCATGTGCTCCAACAGGAAGACAAGAGGGACAGTATCACTGATGCATGCACTGTCACTGCTCACCATCCTCGTGGCCTCCTCAAATGGTGACGGGACAGTGCATGCATCCTTGATCAGTAGCCACTGGCGTGGTGAGAAAAAAAACAAGCTCCCCTGACCCTGTCCTGGTGCCATACTCACACAGGTACTCATTGATGGCCCTCTGCTGCATGTGCAGCTGCTGCAGCATTGCCAACGTTGAGTTCCACCTGGTGGGCATGTCACAAATGAGGCGGTTCTTGGGCAGGTTGCATTCTCTTTGAATGTCAGCCAGCCGAGCACTGGATTTACATGACCGGCGGAAATGACCACAGACTTTCCTGGCCTGCCTCAGGAGATCCTGTAAGCCAGAGTACCTGCTCAAGAGCTGCTGCACCACCAAATTCAGGACATCAGCCAAACAGGGAACATGAGTCAAGTGTCCCTGTCGGAGGGCGGAGAGGAGGTTTGTGCCATTGTCGCATACAACCATTCCTGGCTGAAGCTGGCATGGCGTCAACCACCTCTAAGCCTGCCCCTGCAGAGCTGACAGACTCTCTGCTCCAGTGTGGCTCCTGTCCCCTAAGCAGACCAATTCAAGCACCGCATGGCATTTTGTTGCCAGAGTGCTTGCATAGCCCCTTGAAAGCCTAGGGAGCACCGCTGGTTCAGAGGAGAAATCTGCAGAAGAAGAGGCCATAGAGGAAGAAGAAGAGGAGGGGGTGGAGGAGAGAGCTGTGGCAGAATCACCACTAGCATTTTGGAGGCGTGGTGGTGGAACATTCTCCAACAATACTGAACCCTGTCCTGCATCCTTCCCAGCTGCCAGCAGAGTTACCTAGTGTGCCGTGAAAGAAAGGTAATGTCCCTGTCCATGGCTGCTGGACCATAAGTCAGCAGTAATATGCACCTTACTGCTGACTGCCCTGTCCAACGAGGCCAAGACATTGCCTTCCATATGCTGGTAGAGAGTCAGAATGGCCTTCCGTGAAAAGAAATGACATTTGGGAACCTGCCACTGAGGTACCGCACATTCCACAAATTCATGAAAGGGGGCAGATTCTACCAACTGAAAAGGCAGCAGTTGCAGTGATAGCAATTTGGCCAAGCTATCATTCAGACGCTGAGCATGTGGATGGCTGGGACCAAATTTCTTTTGACGGTTTAGCAACTGGGGTAGGGAAATTTGCCTGCTAAAATCCGATGTTGGTGTACAGCTAGCAGATTGACCGCAAGTTCTTATATAGGAAAAATAGAAATAGGACACCTATTTCTATACCTTCATTCCTCTCAGTGCAGTTTCTGAGAGGACTGGAGGTAAAGTGGGGTTAGAGATCCCAGCTGATAAGGAGCAAGAAGAGGTCCGCCTTGTTCTTTGATGTGGGTCTTTTAGGTGCTGTTGCCAACAGACTGCATGGGAGGTCGTCGTATGTCTTGTCAAGCATGTGGTGCCCAAGCGGCTGCTGTTTTGCCATGCTTGATATGCTTCAGAGATATGTTGCGAACAGTAACAATGTGATCTGCTGCACACGTGTCAAAAAAGCCCACACCAAAGAACTTTTCAAAATATGTGGGGAGTCAGCAGCGCCCTGCACCTGCTTAGCTCTGTGGTGTGATGCAGTTGGGTGGCTGCCCTTAAACTGCCCCCTGGAGGGCATCCTGCCTTGTTGGAGATGTGCCTCCTCCCCTCTTCTATCAGCCACCCAAGTAGAGTCAGTGACCTCATCATCCCCTCCCTCCTCATCACTGGAGCAAACTTGGCAGTATGCTGCAGCTGGGAGAACATGACTGCCAGTTTCATGACCCTCTTGGTCACCCCCTCTCTCTAGGCTCATGTTACTCCCTTCCTCAACCTGGGTACCATCATCGGAGCCTTCAAATCACTGCGCATCCTCCTGCAGCATGTACCCAACACTGTGGTCGAATAGTTCGGGGGATTCCTCCATGCATGATGGTTGGGCTAGGGAAGGAGTGACTGTTGACATGGAGCCGATAGAATAGTCCGCTTTGGCAGCTGCATTGGCAGACAAACTACTCTGAGCCTGGGTGACAGAGGAGAAGGAGGATGAGGAGGCTTTTGTTATCCATTCCACCAACTCTTCTGCATGTTGTGGCTCAATAACACGGCCAGCTGCAGAAAAAAAGGACAAGCGTGCCCCACGGCCACGTACTGAGTATGCACCGTGTCAACGACCAGCACTGTCAACTGTAGACACAGAACCCGCTTGCCCTCTTTTAGTGGCCTGTGAGCGTCTGCCTCTCCTTGGTGGCCTTCCGAACATGCTGTAAATTTTGTTTAGCAGAACCACACTACACTGAATTGTGTACTGTGTACACCACCAGGAAAGTAGTAGCAACTGCACTAGGGGTGCATGATTCTGTGTACAGCAACAGAAGTTTAATAACAACTATGGGTGCACTGTATGTATTGTGTACACCACCAGGAAAGTAGTAGCAACTGCACTAGGGGTGCACGGTACTGTGTACACCAACAGAAGTTTAATAACAACTATGGGTGCACTGTATGTATTGTGTACACCACCAGGAAAGTAGTAGCAACTGCACTAGGGGTGCACGGTACTTTGTACACCAACAGAAGTGTAATAACAACTATGGGTGCACTGTATATATTGTGTACACCACCAGGAAAGTAGTAGCAACTGCACTAGGGGTGCACGGTACTGTGTACACCAACAGAAGTGTTCTAAAAACTATGGGTGTACTGTATTGTGTACACCACCAGAAAAGCAGTAGCAATTGCACTATGGGTGCACAGTACTGTATACTGAATATTAGAGTATATTAGTATACTCTAAGTATATTCTAAGTATATTAGAAACAGTACACCAGGAACAGCCTGCAGTGAGATATAGCTAAACTGTATGTAGTGGAGATTATATATATATACGAGACTATGTGTGTGTGTGTGTGTGTATGTGTATGTGTATATGTATATGTATATATATATATATATATATATATATATATATATATATATATATATATATATTAAATACACTGCAGCTAACTGAATCGCCTGCCTGAAGTTATTAGAAACAGTACACCAGGAACGGACTGCAGTCAGATCTGGCTAAACCGGATACAGTGGATATATATATATATATATATATATATATATATATATATATATATATATATATATATATATATATATATATATATATATAATATATTTATATTAAATACACTGCAGCTAACTGATTAATCTGCCTGCCTGCTCAATCTAAATGAGACTCTCTCTCCATCCACGCCAACAACACACTACACAAGGCCGACGTGCAGGCGGCCTTATATAGTGTGGGGCGTGGACCTAGTCCCCCTGAGCCATGATTGGCAAAAGGCACCCTGCCTTTGGCCAATTATGGCTCTCTTAGCTGAGGGCGCTGTGATTGGCCAAAGCATGCAGGTCATGGTGCATTCTCTGGCCAATCATCAAACAGCAATGCGCTCCCGCAGTGCATTATGGCCCATTACGCGCCGCTCGAATTTGGCGTCAACGGCCCATAATGTTTGGTTCTTGACGAACGGGCGAACAGCCAATGTTCAAGTGGAACTCATGTTCGACCTGAACAGAAAGCTCATCCCTATTTATAAACTAACCAAATAAACAAAAATGCCAATCATTTTCTATTTTATATAGTATGGATAAGGATTGTTACATTTTGTTATTACTTTTACGTTTCAGTTGAGTTCAGAGAGTTTGAAGGATATCTTCCAAGTTCTTACAGTAAATGTTGTAATATCTACAGTATGTGAATACAGTTATGTTATCAGGAACTAAATGTTGTTGAGTCATCTAAGAGAGAACTCAATTGAATCCTCTGTATGTATTACTGTATTTCAGTCAGACTGCATATACAGTGATAAATATGCTGCTCTTTTAATGTTTTTTTTAAATTTCCAAATGCTACAGCAAGGGATAAAATATCCAGTGCTGGTAGCACTTTTTAAAGTCAGACCTCTGCTCACACAAGCAACAGCCTGTGTCTCTGGTGGTCCAACACACCCCCTGCCCACTGCTTCAATCAACAGCATTGCTCAAAGAGCTACTAATTAAAAAACAAAAAAAGAAATGTATTTATTACTCTTTTACTGTATGTATATTTCCTTTCAGCCAGTGTGTTTGTTTGTGGTTTTCTTTATTTTTTTATTCTGATTTTCACTTAATCCCCCACTACATTTCCCTTGACTACATTTTTAATTATACTTAAAGCAGAATCACAAGCACCATCATATTCCTAGTTTTAGAGGTATTAGTAAATGTTTACCTCTACACTGTGGTAAATCAATCTCTAGTTTAAAAGAAAAAAAAACGCTTAAAAGGACTCCTAATTAGTTTCATTGGTACAGTACCTGTTGTGCATGAGCAATAAATATATATAGACACCAGCACTGGTATTGTGTCACCAACTCTGTCTACTCTTGGCAACTCACAAAATGCATAGCCACAGTTTCATCACAGTCTGCATTTTGTGAATGGCCAAATTCAAATGGTGAAGACACGTTGCCAGCTCTGTATATCATACATGCAGTGCTAATGTCTGCAGGGGGGTTGACACATGATGGAAACATTACTATCTGACAAAACTGAAGAGAGTCTTTTTAAGCTTTTTGAAGAAATCATATATTAACTTAGTACACCGCAAAGGTCGAAAATGCTGCTGCCCAGATTTGAGCTTAAAGTATAACCACAAAAATGTTATCAAGGGAAATGTGATGGGAGATTAAGTAAAAAAAATCAGAACCACGAAAAACACACTGACTGAAAAAAAGGATGATATATCAGTTTTAATTACAATTTGTACATACTGAATCATAATGAAAAGCAAACTCTCTACGATTAAGCTCCTTCTGGGCAAAACATGTTAGAGGGGGTTCCCCCATGGGTAGGAGATAAGGCTGAAGCCATTTTTTATTAAGAGGAGTTCACTATATGCTGAGACGTTATGCGGACAGGTGCCATTTTGTTGTATTTCCTGATTTGTCTGAGAAGCCAGTTTTCAACCCAACCAGTACCTGCAAACATTGTTGCCAGCCATCTGAAATAACAGATTAGGGCATTTGAGCGCTATAATTTTTTTGTTTTATGGTCTACAAATGCAACTGACTTCCTCTTGTTATAATTGCTTGTTATAGTATGAGTTATAAACTGAACAATACTGAACATGCTCCTACCCAAGTCAAAGAGAAATAAAGGCCCCTTGAACCTCCTTTAGGGAAAGGGAGCCTTGACTGCTAGAAGCATGGCATCACTGTGGGTGTGAACCTAAAAGTTAAGTAGCTACAAGATTGGCTACAAAGATCTGAGGTGACTGGGTGGAGCCTGAACTCACAGAAAAGGCTACGCTGGGGCATGTCCAACTGCTCTGAGGAGATTCAGCTGTCAAGAGTTTCCCACCCTCGTGCCCCTTGTGATGTTTTGTGAAAGCTTCATTGGTGGTTTTGACCTTGCCAGCAATTGATGTTGCTTTATGGGCTATGCCCTCAAGTTTTTTTATTTATTTAAGGTACTTATATAGCATTGTCAATTTACGCAGCGCTTTACATATACATTGTACATTCACATCAGTCCCTACCCTCAAGGAGCTTACAGTCCCTAACACACATTCATACACACACGTACTAGGGACAATTTAGACAGGATCCAATTAACCTGTCATGTCTTTGGAGTGTGGGAGGAAACCAGAGTACCCAGAGGAAAACCCACGCAGGCACAGGGAGAACATGCAAACTCCAGGCAGGTAGTGTCATGGTTGGGATTCAAACCAGCGACCCTTTTTACTCCTAGGCAAAAGTGCCATCCACTACACCACTGGGGGGTCAGTCTAATGCCTGTTTGGCACTGATGGTAAGGACAGGCCTCTTAGACTATGTGAGTTTATGTTTTATGGGTGCGCACAATATAACTGAGACTTGTTTGGTACATTTAGAAGGTTGTTACTTTTGCAAAGTTTAATAAAGCTGTGGCCTTGCCCTATTTCCAACCTAATCAGCTTCTGTGTCTTTTTGGTGGGCAAGGTATTGGTTTATTAGTTGGTCATAAATGAGCGTATGCTTCTCAGCAGTCAAGTCTCAACCTGTCTTGGCTCTCTAGATATTTTACCTGCCATGAATTTTAGTCACAGGTCTGCCTGTCTATGTAAAGCCCAAGCTCTTTTTAATAACATTAGAGCCAAGTAGCTCAAAAAACCACTATAAGAAGACACATGATATCTACTAAAAGGTCAGTCCATTTGAAATAGAGATTCTATTTTCTGGTAGATTTTCCACTTTAATTGAATAACGTTACAAAGCCCAACATCATTCTTTGTAGCATCCAATGCATAGTTTAGGCAATAGGCTTTTCACAAGTTCCGGGACTAGCTAGGACAAGCAAGTGTACTTTGTAAGGCTACTAACAATAGAAAAGCATCTCCATCAATACAATGTGGAATTCTTGAGGTAATAAAAGGCATCGAAACCCTTAAAGTGATTGTAAAGGAAATGTTTTAATTTTAAAAAAAAATAACAAACATGTCATACTTACGTGCTCTGTGCAGTGGTTTTGCACAGATCAACCCCAATCCTCTTCTTCTCGGGTCCCCCGCCAACGCTCTGGGCCCTGCTTGCAGTGGGGGCACTCGTGCGTACTGGCCCCCGAGCTGGCTCTCTGTGTCCATAAGACACAGAGAGCGCAGCTCAGCCCCCGCCCCCTACTCCTCTAACCATCTCAGTGTTTTTCAAACCTTTTCAGTCAAAGCACCTTTTTAGAATTGTGCACACCAGTCTGAGTGTGAGCGTTTTTTTGCGCGTTCCCATGTGTTGCATTTTGAATTAGGCTGCTCTATACTAGTGAAACATGCAAAAAATGTGCTGGCATGATTTTTTAATTGAGCCCCACCAAAATGTATGGTACTGCTGTACCATGCGTTTTAGTGGGCAAAAACATGCATGCAATTGGTGGATGTGTGAGGGTGCCATTAAGAATTAACAACTGCAAAAGGCAATGGGCAATGCATTTTTGTGTGGTGTGGAAAAAACATGAGTTTCCGCACTGCACCTGGTGTGAAAAAGCTCTAAAATGTACTACAAACCCCCTCCTCTGCAAAATTCCCCCCTAGCAAAAATCCTCCCCTTCCCCTAACCCCACCCTCTTTTGCATTTATCACTGCAAGGAGCTGGGCTTGTGCTATTTACTAGCAGTTCTTTCTTTAAGTGCACAGAGGCTGCTCAGCTGTCGGTTAATTACCAGCCATTCATTGTTTCCACAGTGACTCACCTGGATACCATTACCTGCCTCATAAGTAAAAGAGGGGGGAAGGTTGGGACTTTGAATGAGGTGCGCATGATGCAGCCCAATCACACTCACAGAGGTGCAAACATATGTATGTTTATTAAGGACCAATGATCAACATGGCATAAAAACGCATTGCATACATTAAACATAAAAAAATCGCATATAGACAATAAATCTATGTATATACAATCATAGGACATGGGTAGGTACAATTATGCATCTTAATCCCCCAAGCAAGATAAAAGTCATGTGAAGTAAAAAACATCTGAAAATTGGTCAATGTGTGTTTGATGCATCAAAGGTAGGCCCGACGCTGCGTTTCATGGACTTCAATCCACTCTTCAGGAGCCAGATGCATCTAAATTCTATAAAAAATGTATGAAAAGCAAAATAATTTCAGGGTCTAACAAGATCAGCAGAAAAGGGGGAAATTTGGGCATAATGGGCAATGCCTAAAAGGTTACTCACATGATAGCCAAAACTGGGACTGTGCGACAAAGCAAAGCCAGGGGTGAGCTCCATGGCTCATGGCTTAAGGATGGGGGCGCAAACTTTCCCTTGCGTCCCATTTAAAGTCCTAAGTTCACTTTTCCCCCCCATTGCTTGCATTACCTGCCTCATAAGTAAGCCTACATCCAGCCCCTTTTGGCTATTTAACCACTTGGAAGGATTTACCCACTTCCTGACCAGGCCATTTTTTGCGATACGGCACTGCATCGCTTTAACTGACAATTGCGCGGTCATGCGACGGTGTACCCAAACAAAATTGACGTCCCTTTTTTCCTACGAATAAAGCTTTCTTTTGGTGGTATTTGATCAAGTCTGCGGTTTTTATTTTTTGCGCTAAAACAAAATAAAAAGCGCAAAAATCTTGAAAAAAAAAACAAAACACTTTTTTATTTTTTGCTATAGTAAATATCCCCCCCCCCCCCAAAAAAAAAAAAAAAAACAAGCTTCTTCATCAGTTTAGACCAATATGTATTCTTCTACATATTTTTGGTAAAAAAATAGCAATAAGTGTATATTGATTGTTTTACGCAAAAGTTATACAGTGAGGGAAAGAAGTTTTTGATCCCCTGCTGGTTTTGTATGTTTGCCTACTGACAAAGAAATGATCAATCTATAATTTTAATGGTAGATTTATTTTAACAGAGAGAGACAGACTAAAAACAAAAATATCCAGAGAAATGCATTTCAAAAAAGTTATAAATTGATTTGCATTTTAATGAGTGAAATAAGTATTTGATCCCCTATCAATCAGCAAGAATTCTGGCTTCCAGGTATCTTCTATACAGGTAACGAGCTGAGATTAGGAGCACTCTCTTAAAGGGAATGCTCCTAATCTCAGCTTGTTACCTGTATAAAAGACACCTGTTCACAAAAGCAATCAATCAGATTCCATTCTCTCCACCGTGTCCAAGACCAAAGAGCTGTCCAAGGAAGTTGGGCACAAGATTATAGACCTACACAAGGCTGGCATGGGTTCCAAGACCAACACCAAGCAGCTTGGTGAGAGGGTGACAACAGTTGGTGTGATTATTTGCAAATGGAAGAAACACAAAATAACTGTCAATTTCCCTTGGTCTGGGGTTCCAAGCAAAATCTGACCTTGTGCAGTTTCAATGATCATGGCAATGGTTAGGAATCAGCCCAGAACTACATGGGAGAATCTTGTCAATGATCTCAAGGCAGCTGGGACCATAGTCACAAAGAAAAGAATTGGTAACACACTACACCATAAAGGTTTGAAATCCTGCAGCACCCACAAGGTCCCCCTGCTCAAGAAAGCACATGTACAGGCCCATCCGAAGTTTGCTAATGAACATCTGAATGATTCCGAGGAGAACTGTGTGAAAGTGTTGTGGTCAGATGAGACCAAAATTGAGCTCTTTGGCATCAATTAAATTCGCCGTGTTTGGAGGAGGAGGAATGCTGCCTTTGACCCCAAGAACCCCATCCCCACCGTCAAATAATGGAGGTGGAAACATTATGCTTTGGGGGTATTTTTTTGCTAAGGGGACAGGACAACTTCACTGCATCCAACGGACGATGGACGGAGCCATGTACCATCAAATCTTGGGTAAGACCCTCCATCCCTTAGCCAGGGCATTAAAAATGGGTCGTGGATGGGTATTCCAGCATGACAATAATCTAAAACACACGCCAAGGCAACGAAGGAGTGGCTCAAGAAGAAGCACATTAAGGTCCTGGAGTGGCCTAGCCAGTCTCCAGACCTTAATCCCCTAGAAAATATGTGGAGGGAGCTGAAGGTTCGAATGATCAAATATCAGCCTCGAAACCTTAATGACTTGGAGAGGATATGCAAAAAGGAGTGGGACAAACGTCTGACCTCTGTGATTGCCAACAAGGGTTTTGTCACCAAGTACTCATGTTTTGCGAAGGGGTCAAATACTTATTTCGCTCATTAAAATGCAAATCAATTTTATTGCTTTTTGAAATTCGTTTTTCTGGATTTTTTTGTTGTTATCCTGTCTCATGGTTAAAATAAACCTAGCATTAAAATTTTAGACTGAATATTTCTCTGTCAGTGGGCAAACATACAAAATCAGCAGGGGATCAAATACTTTTTTTCCTCACTGAAGTGTTTACAAAATAGGGAATATATTTATGGCATTATTATTATAATTTTTTTTTTTTTACTATTAATGGTGATGATCAGCGATTTTTAGTGGGACTGCGACATTTTGGACACTTTTGACACTTTTTTGGGACCATTGACATTTATACAGCAATCAGAGCTAAAAATAGCCACTGATTACTGTATAAATGTCACTGGCAGGGAAGGGGTTAACACTAGGCGGCGATCAAGAGGTTAAGTGTTCCCTAGGGAGGTGTTTCTAACTTTGGGGGGGGAGTGGACTGACAGGGAGTAGAGAGAGAGAGATCGCTGTTCCTGATCACTAGGAACAGCAGATCTCTCTCTACTTCCCTGACAGAATGGGGATCTGTTTGTTTACATTGACAGATCCCCATTCTGGCTCTCAGAGGAGTGATCACGGGGGTCGCCCACGGACATCAAGGCCGCCTACCATGCGCATCGGCTCCGGCATTATGCCCCCTATAGCCCTTAAAGCGGCCGCCATACACCTACGGCGATTCATGCAGGTGAGCCAACTTGCCGCCGTATAACGACGGTGGCTGGTCGGCAAGCAGTTAAACAGCTTTGCTTAATCCTTCCATGCCCTCGCGTGATGAACATCTCCAGTATGTTTCTGTGTATGACTTGGCCTGGCTGACTACTCTTCTGATTCCTACTCTTGAGTTTTGGCTCCTGACAAGGCTGACTTCTGGTTGCCCGATCCTGGCTCGTCTAATTACCTGCTCTGGCTTCCGAATCCTGGCTTCTGTTTTTGACTACATTCCTGAACTGTTGTTATATTTGCTATTATATCAAAGGTGTGATTTTAACTGCGTTTTCTGTCTCTGCCTGGTTTATGGTTCCTGACAAGAAAGCCCTGAAATTGTCTGATGATTAAAGGTTTCCTGTGTTACCTACTGTGTATACGGAGCAGGGAGAGCACATCCCATTTCTCCTTCCGGCTCTCTCACCCTCCCTGCTGCTATCTATACTACTGCCAGCAAAACTGAAAGCTGTGTGTACTGCCCGACCTTTCCTTAGCAACCGATTATGTCGTTGGTTGGTAGGAAGCAGGTTTTGCTGGCAGTTGTATAGATAGCAGCAGGGAGGGGGAGAGGGCCCGGAGGAGGAACGGGATGTGATCTCCCTGTTCCGTATACACAGCCGTTAACACAGGAAACCTCATCAGACTGTATAAGGGCTTTCTGTAATTTTGGCGTGGAAGCACTGGGGACTCTTTGCAGCACCCCTAGCTGCCAGGGGAAGAACTCCTCCAGTGAGAGTGGGGGGGGGGGAGCGAAGGAAAAGGAAAGACAGATTCTGGTGGTAGGGGACTCAATTCTTAGAAAGACAGAGAGGGCAATCTGTCACAAAGACCTGAAGCGCCGAACTGTCTACCGGGTGCTCGGGTTCGGCACATCACGGATCTGGTGGACAGATTACTGGGAGGGGCTGGGGAAGACCTGACTGTCATGGTGCACGTTGACACCAATGACAAAGTCAGAGGCAGATGGAGTGTCCTAAAGAACGATTTTAGGGACTTAGAAGCTAGGTTGAGGAAAAGGACCTCCAAGGTAGTATTCTTAGAAATACTACCGGTACATCAAGCCACACCAGAAATGCAGAGGGAGATTAGGGAAGTAAACACGTGGCTGAGGAGCTGGTGTATTAAGGATGGGTTTGGGTTCCTGGAGAACTGGACCAACTTCTCAGTCGGTCACCAGTTCTATAGAAGGGACGGACTGCATCTAAATGAAGAGGGTGCAGATCTGTTGGGAGTGAAGATGGTCAAAAAGTTAGGTGGGGCTTTTAAACTAGGCGACAGGGGGGAGGGTTCAGAGGTAGAGATAGTGAACGTGGAACATATTCCAGAGGGTAGTATTGGGGGGCATTAGTGGTAGGTTGACTAAAGCACACAAACCTAAGGTAATTATAGTAACAAGTCCTATTTGCAATCTTGGAACACCGAATAGGAGGACAGTATGCAGCCGGTATAAACTACGTGGCATGTTCACCAATGCCAGGAGCCTGGCGGACAAGATGGGAGAACTAGAGATACTGTTGTACGAGGAGGATTTCGATTTTGTGGGAATTTCAGAGACTTGGTTCAACAGCTCTCATGATTGGCTGGCATTCATTCAAGGGTATTCCCTTTATTGCAGGGATAGAGAGGGTAAAAAAAGTGGAGGGGTATGCCTGTATATCAAGAATATTTGTACAAGTGAATATGAGAGATTACATCACTAAGGGAGCTAGGGAGGAGGTGGAATACTTATGGGTAGAGCTCCAAAGGGATAAAACTAAGGGGAAACTAATACTGGGAGTATGCTATAGGCCCCCTAACCTGAGGGAGGAGGGGAAGATGGACCTCCTATCACAAATTGGATTAGCAGCAAGGATGGGAAGTGTCATCATAATGGGGGATCTTAATTATCCAGACATAGACTGGGCAGAAGGAACCGCGCATTCGTCTAAGGCTCTCCAGTTCCTAAATGTCTGGCAGGACAATTTCATGGGTCAGATGGTAGACGCACCAACTAGAAAAAAAGTGTTACTAGACCTACTGATTACCAACAATACAGACCTGATCACAGGTGTGGAAATAAGTGGCAATTTAGGAAACAGCGATGACAGGTCAGTTAGCTTCAGTATAAATCACACAAATAGGAAACATAAGGGGAATACAAAGACACTGAATTTCAAAAGAGCCAACTTCCCTAAACTACGAACCTTGCTAGAAGATATAAACTGGGATAGAATCTTAGGAACAAAGAACACAGAGGAGAGATGGGTTTGCTTTAAGAGCATATTAAGTAAGGGCATGAGCCAGTGCATCCCGTTGGGAAATATATTTAAAAGAGCAAACAAAAATCCTGGATAGCTTAACTCCAATGTAAAAATGCCTATAAAAGCAAAGGAGAAGGCCTTCAAAAAATACAAGGCTGAGGAATCATCATCAGCATTCTGACTTTACAAAGAATGCAACATGAAATGTAAGTGGGCAATTAGGACGGCTAAGATAGAACACGAAGAAATTCTTTAAGTATATAAACAGTAAAAAAGGGAGGACAGAACTTATTAGCCCCATAAAGAATGAGGAAGGAAATCTGGTTAGAAAGAATGGGGAGATGGCAAAGGTATTGAATTTATTCTTCTCCTTAGTGTTCACGAAGGAATTGGGGGGCTTCAGTAACCAAAACTGCAGTGTTTTTTTTGTTTTTGTTTTTTAACATTCAATTTTTTGTTTAGTTATTAGAACATAAAATAACAAATAAAGACATTAAGAAAAGTATAACAGGATTTTCACACCATTACAATTACATAGTATAGCAAATACATTTTTGATAAATACATTAAGTCAGTATAATAATCGTGAATAATCCTTCAAATTCATATCTTTAAATTCAGTTTATAACTAGTAAACCTCCAAGAATAAACCTATTTACCCCTAGGGGAGCAAACTGTGAACGGGTTTTTTCTAACATGAATAAACAAATGAGAGAACAGGATATCGTCTAGTAAATCAATGTATTCTAGCCAGTCAAACCAATCAGGAAATGAAAGCAGCATACCGTATATACTCGAGTATAAGTCGATCCGAGTATAAGTCGAGGCCCCTAATTTACCACAAAAAACTGGTAAAAATTTATTGACCCGAGTATAAGACAAGGGTGAGAAATGCAGAGGGTCAACAATGCCCATCTGCAGCTGCCTGCCTCCCTGTGTCCTGTGCAGCCTACCTGTACCCTGTGCATGTGTCCTGTGTCCTGTACATGTGTATGTGTCCTGTACATGTGTGTCCTGTGTCCCTGTGTGCATGTGTCCTGTACATGTCCTGTGTGTATGTGTCCTGTGTGCATGTGCAGCCTACCTGTGTCCTGTGCAGCCTCCCTGTGGCGATCTCCATCCTCCTTGTGGCGATCTCCATCCTCCTTGTGGCGATCTCCATCCTCAAACGGCGGCCGGCGTGTGATGATAGTGTTCGGCGGCCATTCCACAGTTCAAAAGCCGCGCCTCCTCCTCATCTGCGATAGGCTTTCCGCTGACTGCCTATCACGGACATTCTCTCATTCTCATACCACGGACGAGGATGAGAGAATGTCCGTGATAGGCTGTACACTGACAGCTGTTCAGCCTATCACAGACGAGCAGGAGGCGCTCGCTTTTGAAAGCTGGAATAGCCGCCGAACACTATCATCACACCCAGGCCGCCGTCTGCCTGCATGACACGCTGATCATGCAGACAGACGGCGGTGACTCGAGTATAAGTCGAAGGGGACACTTTCATCCCAAAAAAAAGGGCTGAAAAATTCGACTTATACTTGAGTATATACGGTAAGTCTCTACAAGGAATAAGTGATACCAACAGGCTACCTAGTGGTAGTTAAGACTGAACGTACAAGTCTTTTAGTACTGTAGATGCTTTAGGATGTATGATCCATACATGCCAGTGCTTCTTAAAGTGATTTACGTTATAATTTTTAAGTGCTAACGGTAATTCATAGTATGCCTGGGTGTTGGCTCTAATAATGACATCACACAGGTTAGGGGCCTCAATTGATTTCCACATTTTCGTATAGTAAGTCTAGCCGCTATAAGAATATTTGCCACTAATATTCTGTATTGAAATGGGAAAGTGTCAAGGTTGATACCTAAAAGGGCCATACATAGGCGTGCGCAGGGGGTGTGCCAGGTGTGCCTGGGCACACCCTAATAACTATGTGTGGTGCCAATTCCCCCTACTGCCTGGGCTTTCCCCACCTTATTGGCCCCCCACCCCATAATGCTGCTGGCTTCCTTCCTCTCCTCTCCCCCAGGCTGCTGCAGGGTGTGTTTTAGGATAGAGAGCAGGGGAAGGGGTTAGTAAATATGTAATTTACTAGCCCCTTCCTTTTCCTAATGAACACAGTGAGTACACTCACTCACTGTGTCCATTCATAACTGAAGCATAGTACAGTGTGTTTACTATGCTACCATTTGTGAATAACCAGGAAGTACTCCGCACAGAGCACTTCCCATTCATTCACTGTCCCGTGCAACTAAGGCTGTAGAGAAAGACGTGTGTCTGAGCTTTGGGGTGCAAACCCTAATGCAATAGGCTGCGCACACCTATGGGGCCATAGCAAGTGATAGTTTTAACAAGTTGCCTGTGAGAGAGGCAATAAAGGTGGATATTGAGTTCCAGAAACTGGTCAGATTTTTACAACTCCATAAAATGTGGAATAAGGAACCAACTTGATCCGTACAACACCAGCATATTTAGCTAATTTGAAAGGAGTACCATCTGTTCAATATTTTCTGGGAGTTGTCCCAATGCTCTAAGCAGGATGTTGCAGTTTGGTTTATTCTCATAGCATTGTACCATTCATCCGAAAAGGATTGTCCTAAATCTTTTTCCCATTTATACATATTAGGGTTTTTCTCATATTTAGAATACTGAGAAAAAACTTTATAGAAGAAAGCTAGTTGGAATAAAGGGAGATGTGCAATAGATGCACAAAGGAGTCACCCCTTAGGACTTTAGTGGCAGAATGATGTATAGAGAGTAGGTTATATAAAATGCACATAAGTGCCACTTTTATTAAATATATAGAACATATGAAAAATATACGAGTACAAATACACAATATATATATTCACTAAAAAATATTCATCAATATATACAAGGTAGATTTATCAACCCAGAGCTTACAACCCGCTGCCTGAATAGAGTTGGGGTCAGACGGATAGATTTACAGCATGTATCCCAACATGTTTCGGAAATTAATATGTATTGTTCCTTCATCAGGGAATTTACAGTTGGGTGATCAAATCCTTATCTGTAATGTAAAATTTATAAGGTAATGAAATGACATCATGATATATAGAATTGTGGGAGAATGTCAGTCATAACAATTTATATATTATTTAATATTAGGGCTAGTCATGTATGAGCTGCATGCATCATCCTGGTATAACCCCTTAAAGTTGAGGCCACATATGTGCATACAGTCGGCGCTAATGGGTTAATAAGTCATCAGAACGAGATGTCTTGCACCCGAGGGTCCTTAGGGAACTTAGTCAAGTAATTGCCAGACCATTGTTCCTAATCTTTACCGACAGTCTACTAACGGGAATGGTACCAGCTGATTGAAGAAAAGCCAATGTAGCACCAATATTTAAAAAGGGCCCAAATTAATCCCTGGGAATTACACACCAGTTAGCCTAACATCAATAGTGTGCAAGCTCCTGGAGGGGATGATAAGGGACTACATACAAGATTTTAGTTAAGAAAACGGTATCATTAGCAGTAATCAGCATGGATTCCTGAAGAATCGTTCTTGCCAAACCAATCTATTAACCTTCTATGAGGAGGTGAGCTGCCATCTAGATAAAGGAAGGCCCGCAAACGTGGTGTATCTGGATTTTGCAAAACCATTTGACACAGTTCCCCATAAACGTTTACTGTACAAAGTAAGGTCCATTGGCATGGACCATAGGGTGAGTACATGGATTGAAAACTTGAACAAGTAAAAAAGGCACAGTACAAAGGTACCTCAATCAAAGGTTCCTATTAGTCCAAGGGCAAAAATATGTATATATGAACATATATATATATGTATGTAGAAAGTCAGTCAGTCTATCAGGGCTGCCACCATGAAGGACCAGAAGCCAGGTCCAATGTGCTAGAAAGGAAACAAGGAGAAGGGGTGCCACTGAGTATGTATCAAACACAATTTAATGATAAAAAGCAATATCCACTCACATGTAGAGCTGAAATGTTGAATTCAGGTACATCTCCAAGCTGGAGAGAGAGAGGAGGACTACAGGTAGCAGCAAGTCCATATGTGCAAGCATCACATCTCGTCCAACGGGGATGGGCTGCAGCAAGCTCTCTTAGTAGTCCAAGTAGCACACCAAAAAAGGAAGGGATCACAATGGAGCCGTAAGAAATGGTGTGGGTTCCAGGAAAGGGGTGGTGAGCCAGAGCCAGTCTTCAGCTTTGCTGCGATATCAAACAGCACCTCGTATAGCGTCCATGATGGAGGGATTACACGGCCGTGTGGTCGGGGCCAGAACGAGGCAATCCCTTCATCACGGACGCCGTACAAGGTGCTGTTTGATATCGCAGCACAGCTGAAGACTGGCTCTGGCGTCCTCAACCCCCTTTTCCTGGAACCCACACCATTTCTGATGGCTTCATTGTGATCCCTTCCTTTTTGGTGTGCTACTTGGAATACTAAGAGAGCTTGCTGCAGCCCATCCCCGTTGGATGAGATGTGATGCTTGCACATATGGACTTGCTGCTACCTGTAGTCCTCCTCTCTCTATCCAGCTTGGAGATGTACCTGAATTCAACATTTCAGCTCTACATGAGAGTGGATAGTGCTTTTTATCATTAAATTGTGTTTGACACATACTCAGTGGCGCCCCTTCTCCTTGTTTCCTGTATGGATTGAAAACTGGCTACAAGGGCGAGTTCAGAGGGTAGTGATCAATGCGGAGTACTCTGAATGATCAGGGGTGGAAATGTGGGTCCCCCAGGGCTCTGTATTTGCGGACGATATTAAGCTAAGCAGGGCAATAAAATAGAGAAGGGGAGGGGGTTTTGAAAAACACCCTATGGACTTTTAAGGTGCTTAAATTGTGTAATAAATGAAATGGAAAGACATGTATGATGTATTTATAAAAAATATATAAAATTTTATTGAAAATTTACTATTAAAACACATTGTAGACAAGACATACCAATTTTACATATATCTCAATATTTAAACCCTTCATGGGCAAACGATAAAAAAACCACTTGGTTCAAAAACAATCTACCACTCAACATGTTTCGCTCAATACGAGCTTCTTCAGGAGTTTGGGCATGGATTGTAATAAGCTCTAGACAATGAAAAGAAAAAACATATATGAGACATAATATTAAATCATTTTACAATAAAGCTAACACTCTAAGATTAACAAAGTGGTGTATAAACATAAATGTGAACATTGGATCATACATGCACAGGGCAAAGGCAGTCCAAACAATACAAGATATGTACATAGGAAAAATAATAAAGCATTGGTATTAATAATCTTACCAGGCTGTCATACATTGAAAATATATTAAGAATAAATAAACGCACCAGAACATGCGAACAGGAAAAAAGTTCGTTTGAACACGCAAACACCGTTAAAGTCTATGGGACACGAACATGAATAATCAAAAGTGCTAATTTTAAAGGCTTATATGCAAGTTATTGTCATAAAAAGTGTTTGGGGACCTGGGTCCTGCCCCAGGGGACATGGATCAATGCAAAAAAAAGTTTTAAAAACGGCCGTTTTTTCAGGAGCAGTGTAATAATAAAAGTGTAATATCCCTTTAAATTTTGTAGCTGGGGGGTGTCTATAGTATGCCTGTAAAGGGGCGCATGTTTCCTGTGTTTAGAACATAGATAGAAGATGCCGCGGAGGAGATGCTGGACGAGAACGCCGGAGGAAGAACCAGAAGAACCAAAAGAAGAAGAAGATGAAGGAAGATAGAAGAAAGAAGAAGCATTTAAATAAAGGAATTCTCAAAAACCTGTCTCTTGTCATTTTTAACATTTTTGACAGTTTTTTAGTGAAATGGTAGGGGTAAGTACCCCCTTACCATTTCACACAGGGGGGGGCCGGGATCTGGGGGTTCCCTTGTTAAAGGGGGCTTCCAGATTCCGATAAGCCCCCCGCCCGCAGACCCCCACAACCACCGGCCAGGGTTGTGGGGATGAGGCCCTTGTCCTCATCAACATGGGGACAAGGTGTTTTGGGGGGCTACCCCAAAGCACCCTCCCAATGTTGAGGGCATGTGGCCTGGTACGGTTCAGGAGGGGGGGCACTCTCTCATCCCCCCCCTCTTTTCCTGTGGCCTGCCAGGTTGCGTGCTCGGATAAGGATCTGGTATGGATTTTTGGGGGGACCCCACGCCGGTTTTTTTTGGGCGCGGGGTTCCCCTTTAAATCCATACCAGACCTGAAGGGTCTGGTATGGAATTTAGGGGGACCCCCACGTAATTTTTTAAAAAAAATTTTGGCCGGGTTCCCCTTAATATCCATACCAGACCTGAAGGGCCTGGTATGGAATTTAGGGGGACCCCCACGTCATTTTTTTTTTTTTTTTTTGGTTCGGGGTTCCCCTGTGGGGAATTCCCATGCCGTTTTTATCAATGAACTTCTATGTGTATTGTCGGACCGGCAATGCAATAGCCGCGAGTAGTTTTAAATGGGTTTTTTCCTTCGAAATGTAATTTTGCTGTCAGACTGTTCTAAACACAGGAAACATGTGCCCCTTTACAGGCATACTATAGACACCCCCCAGCTACGAAATTTAAAGGGATATTATACTTTTATTGTTTGACTTTAAGCATTATTAAAATCACTGCTCCTGAAAAAACGTCCGTTTTTAAAACTTTTTTCTGCATTGATCCATGTCCCCTGAGGCAGGACCCAGGTCCCCAAACACTTTTTATGACAATAACTTGCATATAAGCCTTTAAAATTAGCACTTTTGATTTCTCCCATAGACTTTTAAAAGGTGTTCCGCGGCATTCGAATTTGCCGCGAACACCCCAAATTATTCGCTGTTCTTGCGAACTTGCGAACAGCCAATGTTCGAGTCGAACATGAGTTCGACTCGAACTCAAAGCTCATCCCTAGTATTTATATAACAAAAGACTCAAATAACTATATAATTAATAATTTAGTTCCCTTGCTATCTAAATTTAAAAATAAGATCGATATATGGAGGGGGCTCCCATTATCGGTTGCTGGACGATGCAATTTGATCGAAATGCTGTGGTTGCCCCAGCTATTGTACTTATTGCATAATTCACCAATATGGATCCAGAGGAAATGGTTTTAAAAAATTGAAAATATGTTAAGAGATCTTATATGGAAAGGGGGACAGTCTAGGATAAGCCTACAAACCTTACAATTATCAACTCGTGAAGGGGGTATGGTGATTCCAAAACCCTTGATGTTATTTCCTAGCTGCCCAACTACAGCACTTAGGGTCAGGTACTGACCCTAATAGTGACAATAATGGGGGAATAGTGACTGCAGGAGCGCCACATAAAACATTAGTGGAGGTGCTGGAGGCAAATTCTTTTGCCTATAGACCCCCCACGGTTAAATTAATAACAAAAGTTTGGAAATCCATTAAAACTCTGAAAGGAATGGGAGGAATGGCTAAGTATGCCCCCCTCTGGGATAATAAGAACCTACAAGAGTTAATACCAATAGGGAAAATAAAGGCTTGGGAATCAAAGGGAATAGTCAGACAGGCCCAATTGTATAATGGTAGTACCTTAAAAACATTCTCCTCATTAAAGGAGGAATATGATATCCCAAACCACTCGTATTACAACTATATACAAATTAGACACGCCTTGAAGGCTCAATTTGGGGAACAAGGTCCGAGGTGGAGCCATTTTTGCATTCTCCAAAGAATAAGTAGTTCTGAAGGATCTAGTGGATCCATAGCAGAAATGTACCCACATATATGTAAAGGTAGTATGGAGGGACTAGAGAAGCTTAAGTGCAGAAATAAATGGGAAAGGGACCTGGGTATTATGTCGGATGGACAATGGAAACAGATACTGGTGGGAGGTCATCAGGTCTCGGTCTCACCTGCCCAGAAGTTCTCATATTTAATGCTCCTACATAGGACTTACTACACACCTAAAAGATTGTTTGAATTTGGGCGGAGGGCGGATGCCAATTGCCCAAGGTGCCAGAACACCGGGGACCTGATCCATATGATATGGAAATGCCCAAAATTATACCGGTATTGGTGCAAAATACTAGATGCTATAAATAGGATCTTTAATATAGGACTGAAAATGGATCCGAAGTTGTGTATTTTGGGAGTTGGGGAGAGTCTTGACAGAGGTAATAATAAAACTAAAGCAGTGTTGAGATGCCTCTTCCAGGCAAGGAAATTATTAGCACAAAGATGGCAGGCAGAGAGACCCCCCTCGAAGGATGATTGGATCAGAACAGCAACTGAAACAGTATGGAAAGAAAAGGTAGTATATACAAGGAGAAGAAATTTAAAGGAATTTAAAAAAATCTGGAAACCATGGTTAGAGGAATTGGGTTATCTGATGTAAGGTGTGTGTAGAAAGGAGACGATGTAGAATTATGTACGGTACCAAGATAATCACAAAGGTGTATTATTAATAATTACAAGATGGGGGGGTGGGTAATAGGTAGGTCTTTAGCGGTGGGGGGAGGGTTGAAAAGGGGTAAAATAGGTGAGAAATTTCTTGGTCTATTTTATATATGCATTGCAATGTATATGGTGTATGAATCGTTGTACTTGGTAATTTTTCTATATTATATAGAAATGAATAAAGATTATTAAAAAAAAAAAATGGATGAGAGACCAAATTACATTGAATGACATTAACTACAATTGTAGATGGACACATTATTAGTGAAAAGGCAGCCTGTAAAAAGATAATATCTAATCAAATTCATATATACAAAGCAATGATGTAAATAAATACAGATCTACAAATATAATTGCCATAAACATAAACTCAAGGTAAATAAGATTAAAAAAAAGAGAAGCAAGGAGAATGTTTGGGAACAAGAAATATGAAAGTATAAAATTACAAAAAAGGTTTAAAACTGAATGCATCATTAATGCCCGGATATTTTAAGGCTGACAATTCATGTATCCAACGTGCCTCCTTTTGAAGGAGTAGTTTGTCATAATCTCCCCCCCCTCTCTCCAGGGGGGATATGTTCAAGGGCAAAGAAGTGCAAACAGCTACTGTCAAAGTTATGTTGTAAACCAACATGGCGGCTGATGGGAGTTTCCATTCTTTTTTGTGTATCAAAGAAACATGGTCTCTTATTCAGCAGAAGAAAGGTCGCTTAGTCTTGCCAATATAAAACATTTGACATTCGCATTGCATAATGTATACAATGCCTATTGATTGGCATGTTACTGAAAAATTTGGTCTAAAGAGGCGGCCATTCGGAAGCAATAAACTACGTGCCGCAAGTATAAACCTGCAAAAATTGCAACGATGGCAGGGTCTACTGCCTTTGTTGGATTCAGTGGTGGTTCTTGTGTGGTTATCATAATGGCTGTGTACCAGGGTATCCCTCAGGGATCGAGATCACCTGAAGATAATCTCCGGATAATATTTTAAATGTTTTGCAACCTTTTCTTCCCCCATCAGCAGATACCAGTATTTTTTCATGATTTCTCATATCTGCCAGTGCTGGCTAGAAAACCTGGTAATAAGTCGAACACCAGGGTTGGCTCTTTTTGGTTTAGGGTCATGTAGAAGGGAAGCTCTATTGAGATTTTTTGCCCTAGGGTAAGATTTCTTGAGGCATTTCTTGCTGTAGCCACGCTTAAGAAAACACGATCGCCAGCCTCTCTTTCAAAGTCAGAATCGGCACTGCAATTGCGTTTGATTCTTAAGTACTGCCCGTAGGCCACATTTGTGACAAGGGGGGTGGGTTGAGAGCTGGTGGCGTGAAGTAGGGAATTCCTTGCAGATGGCTTGCGATATAGAGTCGTTCCTATGCTACCATCCGTATTGACTAGGATTTGGACATCCAAAAAGGTAAGGTTTTGTTGGCTGAACTCAAATGTGAATTTGAGATTGTAGTTATTAGTCTTAAGACTCTCTAAAAATGAAAGAAGTAAATCCTTAGTATCTGTCCAAATGAAAAAAATATCATCAATAAATCTTCTCCACATAGCAATTTGTTCAAAATACTTTTGCATATCATCCCTAAAAAAGAGTTCACGCTCCCACCCCCTCAGATACAGGTTGCCATAGGAGGGGGCACATTTGGTCCCCATAGCCACTCCCTGTATCTGGAGGTAGTGGGAGCCGCCAAAAAGAAAGATGTTATTGGAAAGAATAAATAATAACAGATCCAAAATTAATCTGTTATATTGATGAGATACCTCTGGGTTCTCAGAAATAAAGCCCTCCACAACTTCAACCCCCAAGTGATGGGGGATAGAATTGTAAAGGGCCTCCACGTCGAGGGCCACCAACCACAAACCCTCAGGGGTGGAAATTCCATTGAGGGCACGCAGAAGGTCATTGGTGTCCTGAAGATAGGACACCAATCCCTCGACATGGGGTCTTAGAAAGTCATCAATTAGCTGACTGGCAGTTTTGGTGAGACTACCGTTGCCCGACACGATGGGACGGCCCGGGGGTTTAATTGGGTTTTTGTGAATCTTGGGGAGTGCATACAAAGTTGGTGTTCGCGGGGAGGTGACATTTAGAAATTCCCAAGTTGGTTTATTTATGAGGCCTTTGCGATAGACCGAGCCAATCAAATGTTGATAACGATCAACCGTTAGGGCAAGGTGATTTGGTGATACCTTGCGGTACCATTCCCGATTCTGGACAACAGCCAGTATCATGGCTTCAAACTGGCTGTTGTCCATCACCACCAGATTCCCCCCTTATCCGAGGGCTTGATAGTGATGTTTTTATTGAATTGTAAAGATTTGAGGGCCTCCAGTTGAGAGGGGGTCAACTTTGATTCTGATGTATTTCTCCACTTTGTCTCCATAATTTCTATAGTCACTTGACTAGTAAATGCCCATACATTGGGGTTTCCCTGTAACGTGGGGAAACTGCGAGATTTGGGTTTGTAATTCTGAGGTCTAGATAAGACAGGGGGATGACCTGATGGGGGTGGTGGAGGAGAGGAGCCGAGACCAGATTCGAGAGCGTAAGCCTCGAAGAGGACTGTTTCATCAAGGCTTCCCTCCTCCCACAGCTCCATCAAGTCCTCCATAGCTTTAATATCACTAATGGACATGCCCTTCCATAGGGGACTATCCAGAGTGGAGTCCTGAATGGAAGTGGCTGGCTTGTCATACAGGATTTTAAACATAAGTTTTCTGGAAAATAAATTAAGATCTTTTATCAGTTCAAACTGATCAACCTTATGCGTAGGGCAATAAGTTAAGCCCAGATTCAATACAGAAATCTGTTCTGCCGAAAAGGAATAAGAGGACATGTTGATCACCTCTAATTGCTTTTCGAAGGTTTGGGATTCCCTAGATTCGAGCTCCCAGCTTTTTTGGACTCTGATATTCCTTGTGAGAAAATAGGAGCTGGACGAAAATCCAGCTGTGAAGGAATGGCATTGGTATTGCTTACCTGTGTGCTAGTGGTCATGGGTAGTGCGCTGTTGGTTAGACAAGTGTTAGTGATCGATTCAGAGTGACACAGTGCGTTGGTGGATGAACGTTTGGCTGCACCTGCTCGGGTAACCATGGATGCCTTGGTATTAGGAGTGCGCCTTACAGTGCCTGCAAGTGCGTTTTCTTTATAGTGTTTGGGATTTGAAGATCCCTGAGTTTTAGTGAATCGAGTGAATTCCTGTACCTGTAATGAAGAAACAGAAGAGGCAGATGAGTCGGAATCGTTAGGTTCACTGGTTGCTTGCCTAAAATGGCGTGTTTGGTTGTTTCGTCTTTTCCCCTTGTGATTACTGTGGGCCCAGTTATAGGCCTGCTTATTATCATACGCTAGTTTGTCTCTGATGTATTTCTTTTCTTTAGTCTTTAGAATTTCTGTGACGTAAGTTTCTAGATTAGTCTTTAGATTGTTTTCCCGTACAGGGAAAAGCCCATCGGTGGTGATCAATTTATTATCCTCATATAATTTTTCAATTTCTTTATCTAACTGGGAGAGTTCAATAGTATAGTGTTTACAGGGGAGGTCCATCATTTTCATGGAGCATCTCTGCAGATTGTCCCCCCATTCCAGTTTAAATTCGGGTTCCATCTGGGCAATGGTGGGAAAAATTTTAATTCTCAACCCCCAGGGGGAGATATTATCTTCTGTGTACTTCAAAAAATACCATTTATTCCAGAAAAGTCTTGATTTTTTCTCGTTTTTTCTCATACGTTGTAGTCTCGAGAAAAAACGTTCCATGGACAAGCCACCACTAGAAGCATTCTGTGATTTATGGATGTGATCCATGAGGCCCTCAAAGGCATCTCCACAATAGTTAGCCATTCTTATATGTCCCAAACTAATAAAGAAAATTAAATAGAAAAAAGAAAGTGTAAGTATAAACAATGTATTAAATAGATATAATGTTAACAAAAAGAATTTAAATGCACTAATAGTTATATGTAAAAAACTTCCCCATTAAGATAGATATCTGGATTAAATATCCTTATATTGTCAATCCAGCGACTATGTCTGTCCTTTTATAAATGAAGGGTGGGTAACACCCCATAGAAAAGACAAAAACAACAATAAGGGCAGAAATAATAAGGTTAGGTAAATTATAGTGAAGGAGGGGGAAAGAAAGGGAAAAAAGAAAGAAAAAGGAATAGAATAAATAAATAATAGCGGCATGTGGCAACCGACCAGGCGGCTGACTGGTAACGGCAGTTCCGGTTCCCCCCTTATTAGGGAACTTACGTTTGTAAGTAAGACTTAATAGAAGTCAAATATAAATAGGTTGAAAGGTGAAGTGAGTGAGGTAATTTGTACTTTGGGATGTTTATTTTTTTTTATTTTTTATTTTATCATTTTTGAGTTATGGGTGGGATTAAACTTTGTTCCTTTAATGCTAGAAGCTTGAACTCTCCCTCTAAAAGAAATCAAATACTACATTCATTCAATAAACAAAAAATAGATATTATTCTATTTCAAGAAACGCATTTTCGTTCCGAAAACAAACAATAGTGGTTAGGCTACTTAGTATCACATTCTCATACTCCAAATCAAAAGTCGTATCTATAGCGTTTCATAGGGACATCCCCCACCAAATAATGCAAGTTGATAAAGGAAAGGATGGTAGATATCTGATGGTAAAAGTAATGATATATGGTAAAATTTTCACAATAGTGAACTTGTATCTTCCAAACCAAGATCAGGTTAAGAATGGGGTAAGGGCCCTGACAAAGGCTATGGAGAAGGCGGAAGGCATAATTATCCTGGGGGGTGATTTTAACTTCGTAATGGATACTAGAATGGATACAACTAGTACCCATACATATAGAAAAAACAGTTACCTCAAAGAATTTAAGGACTTGTTGGTAAAATATCTACTGGTGGATGTTTGGAGGGTCCAGCATCAAAAAGTAAAGAATTACTCATATTACTCAAACATACACGATTCATATCACAGAATAGATTACTTTTTTATTAACCATCTAGGGATGACGATGTCCCCCTCAACTGACATAGAAGGCTTTTTATGGTCAGACCACGCTCCGATATTTTTGGAACTTAAGACAACAGAACATGAAAGATCAAGGGGGACTTGGAGATTGAATGACAACCTAATTAAAGATAAAGAATGTGAAGAGGACATAGAGAAAACAATAAAAGAGTTTTTAATAATCCATGAAAAAGATGAAACATCAATTCCCATTCAATGGGAAACACTAAAATGCGTACTGAGGGGAGTGCTCATCAAGCACGGTTCAAGATTTAAAAAAAAAAGAACAAAAAAAATCCTAACTGATGGTGGAGATTGGTAAACTAGAAAGGGAACATAAACAGAGTCTTAACTCAATAGATAAAATAAACTTAAAAAATAAACGATTGGTATTACAAACTGTGCTGGATGAGGAATCCCTCCGGTCAAGAGACAGAAATAGAACACAATGGTATCAATATGGTAATAAAACCGGCAAATTATTGGCAAAAACATTAAAGGATCAACAATCCCTGACCTCTATAGTAAAAATTTTAAATACAAATGGGGAATTGACGTATGACCCAAAGGAGATATCTAAAACGTTCCATACATATTATTCTAAATTGTATAATATTAAATCACATCAACAGAAGAAGGAAAAAGACGAGGATTGGGAGAAGATTATTAAGTATATGGAAGAAACAGCATTGCCCAGATTTTCTGAAGAAATAATAGAGGATCTGGAGAGAGAAATCTCTACAGAAGAGATCCAACAAGCCATTGCCAGATTGGTTCTGGGAAAGTCCCGGACCTGATGGGTATACTGCTAGATTTTATAAAAAATTTCAAGACTTAATTATTCCTATTCTTAAGAAAACTTATAACTCTATATCCAACACACACATTTTTACACCACAAAGTACAGAAGCCCATATTATATTAATCCCAAAACCAGAGAAAGATCACAAATTATGTAAAAATTATCGACCAATATCCCTGACTAATTTAGATATAAGATTATATTCAAAGATTATATCGAATAGATTAACACCCATTCTACCTAACTATATTAGGCTGGATCAGACAGGATTTATGAAGGGAAGAGAAACTAAAGATAATATTATAAAAACATGTACGTTGGTAGAATATGCTCAGAGAACCGCCATCCAGTCATGTCTATTGACTGTGGATGCAGAAAAAGCATTTGACAGGGTGGATTGGTGGTTCCTAAAGGAAGCATTAATACAACTAGGGATGGGCCCAAAGATGTTTAATAGAATTGTCGCATTGTACTCCAACTCAAGAGCCAAAGTGAGAACCAATGGAATACTATCAGAATATATAGAAATATCAAATGGAAGTCGACAAGGATGCCCTCTTTCTCCATTACTGTATATAATAGTGATAGAACATCTAATCACGGCTATAAGAGAAAATAAAGATATTAGGGGTATAGAAGTAAAAGAAAAGGAATACAAGACTGCCGCATATGCAGACGATTTGCTAATATATGTAACTAACCCTATTATAACAATACCAAATTTAATAAAAGAATTTAAGAGATTTGGGGAACTAAGTAATTTTAAAGTTAACTATGATAGATCTGAGATCTTGAACATATCGTTAACAGAACAAACATACTTACTCTTACAGAAAGATTTCCCATTTAGATTGAAACAAGAAGCAATTAAATATCTAGGAATAATGATCCCGAAAGATTTGGATCTTCTACAGGAGTTGAATTACGATGCGACAATATATAAGTTAATTAAACTATTACAAAAATATGATAAAATAGCACGCTCTTGGACAGCAAGAATTAATATAATTAAAATGGACATACTTCCAAAATTACTATATGTTTTTCAAACAATTCCCCTTGCTTCTCCTAAAAAGCTAATGCTGGACTTAAAAAAAGCTGTAGTAAGCGTTATATGGGCCCTTTAAACTCCCCGTATTAAGAGAGAAATATTAATTAGGAAAAAAAATGGAGGTTTGGCACTACCAGACTTTGTAAAATATTTACAGGCTGCATCACTGACCAGTATTATTGACTGGTATCATAATAGGGAAGCCAAACAATGGGTTAAATTGGAAGAAGAGATAATAGGCCCACAACTGAGATTTCTCCCATGGATAAACCTCCACTTAAGACCAAAAAAAAATGAACTAACAATTTTTGTTAATGCCACATTAAAAATATGGGATACCTTAATAAAAGGGGAGAATCTTTCTACAACAATAGGACCCATGACACCTTTGTTCCTCAACCCCGAATTCCGGTCAGCCTTGGAGGCCAAAAAATACCTTAAATGGTATAGGAATGAGAATATAAGAATGGTACAGATAGTAGTGGACGGGAAAATGCCAAAGTTGCAGGATATAGGATTCGAATATAAAAACAAATGGCTACAATATCAGCAATTAAAATCATTTATAGAAGATAAAAAAGTGAAAATAAATAGACCATTAACTAAATTTGAAAACATTTTAATAGAGAGGAAGATCCCAAATATAAAACTATCAAAGGTATATGATTTACTACTCCCCGCCAGCCCCTTTAGAGAGCTTATAGGAGGAATGAAAAAGTGGGAAAAAGAAATGGACGATATATTAGAAGAGGAAGAATGGGGAAACATTTTTGAAACAATATATAAAACAACAATAGCAAATAAATATCAGGAAAGAAATTATAAGATCACATTGAGATGGTATAGGTGCCCAGTAGCATTAAATAAAATGAACAAGGTTAATGTTGAGACTTGTTGGAGATATAAGAGGGAGAAAGGGACAATGGAACACATTTGGTTTGGATGTCAAGGGTTGAGGGACTACTGGAACAAAATTTTTGAGATCTGTCAGAAAGTGTCAGGGGAAGTAGTGAAGCCAAGTGTAAAAATATCTATATTTTCTCTGACACGAGACTCAATAAAGAAAATGAGAAAAGATATCCTGCATTATATGACATCTGCGGCCAGAACACTAATAGCTTATAAATGGAAAAGAGAAAAAGGACCTACAATTGCAGAATGGATATGTGAAATGAACGAAATTCAGTATATGGAAACACAGATAAGAGAAGAAAGGTATATAATAAACAAATTGCCAGAAATGTGGCAAAAATGGGATGCATTTTGGTTCTCAAAAGAAATGTTAAAATTCATATAATAGGAACAAGTTTTAGGGGTTTTATTTATTTATTTTTTTTGGGATGGATGAAAGGAATTAAATGGAACTAGTAAGGCGAGTGATAAAGGATTAATTATTGTATTAAGATATTTTTAAATGTTTGTAATGAATATGTAAGTTGTATAAATGTTAATGTATGTGCTCTTAACTTTTCTTTTTAAAAAATTTAATAAAGAGAGATTGAAAACAATAAGGGCAGAAATAGTCAGCAAACAGCACCACATCCCATACTATATGAAAGAAAATAGAGAAGGGGAGGGTGTTTTGAAAAACACCCCAGGGACTTTTAAGGTGCTTAAATTGTGTAATAAATGAAATGGAAAGACATGTATGATGTATTTATAAAAAAATATTGATTTTATTGGAAATTTACTATTAAAACACATGTCATTGTAGACAAGACAGGGCAATAACTTCTCAGCAGGATGTGGAAACCTTGCAAGAAGATCTGAACAAATTAATGGGGTGGGCAACTACATGGCTAATGAAGTTTAATGTGGAAAAATGTAAAATAATGCATTTGGGTGGCAAAAATATGAATGCAATCTACTCACTGGGGGGAGAACCTCTGGGGGAATCTAGAATGGAAAAGGACCTGGGGGTCCTAGTTGATAACAGGCTCAGCAACATCATGCAATGCAAAGCTACTGCCAACAAAGCAAACAGAATATTGGCATGCATTAAAAAGGGGATTAACTCAAGAGATAAAACGATAATTCTCTGCTCTACAAGACTCTGGCCTGGCCTCACCTGGAGTATGCTGTCCAGTTCTGGTCATCAGTCCTCAGGAAGGATGTACTGGAAATGGAGCGAGTACAGAGAAGAGCAACAAAGCTAATAAAGGGGACTGGAGGGTATTATTTATGAAGAAAGGTTGCGAGCACTGAACTTATTCTTTGGAGAAGAGACGCTTAAGAGGGGATATGATTTCAATTTACAAATACCACACTGGTGACCCCACAATAGGGATAAAACTTTTCCGCAGCAGGGAATTTAATAAGGCACGTGGCCACTCATTAAAATGAGAAGAAATGAGATTTAACCTTAAACTGCGTAGAGGATTCTTTACTGTAAGAGCGGCAAGGATGTGGAATTCCCTTCCACAGGCGGTGGTTTCAGCGGGGAGCATCGATAGTTTCAAAAAACTATTAGATAACCACCTGAATGACCACAACATACTAGGGATATACAATCACACACATAGGTTGGACTTAATAGACTTGTGTCTTTTTTCAACCTCACCTACTATGTAACTATATGTAACTATGACATTTGCAAAGTGGTTTTTATAACAAATTTTTGGGGAAAAATAAAGGTTAATGAATTTTAGTGCACACAAATACAATATAATACCCTATTGTTTGATAAAATAAAAAGATGATGTTAGGAAAAATAATTAGATACCTAACATGTCACGCTTTAAAATCGGAATGGCAACAAGCTACGGTACTTAAAAATCCCGATAGGCGACGCTTTAAAAGCCTTTACAGGTTACCAGTTTAGAGTTACACAGAAGGTCTGGTGCTAGAATTATTGCACTCACTCTGACATTTGCGGCAATACTTCATATGTGTGGTACAATTGCAGTGTACATATGTATGCGAGAACGGCATGCACGTTCACATTTGCGAGTGAGCATGGGGGAAAAAAATGCTTTAAATAAAAAAAAATGTATTAATTTTATTAAATTTTTTACATTATCTCTTTAAGAGACTCAACTTTATTGCTACACCCCTTGATATTGCTGGGGCAGTGACAGGTACTTTTTATCAATTTGATCAAATACTTTAGAAGTCGGTAAAACATATACACAAATGGAAACCTGGAGGTGATAAAATCCTTGTCACTTCCAGTTTCGTAGACCATAGAGATGACCGGGGAACAGAAGCTCCTTTTTTATCTCTATGGTGTGCCGCCCTGATTGTTTATTTCAGTCCTGGGCCCCCCAATACAATGGGAGAGCCTGGGGGGAGTGGTCACCATATTCCACCACATTTAAATGTGATTCAGCCGCTGTATAGTTGCTCTGATCGCTTTTACATTATAGAGCAGTGGTCTCCAAACTGCGGTCCTTTGCCTGCTTTTATCCGGCCTTTGGGTCATTATTCCCCCCACTGTCAGCAATATTGGGGCAGAGTTCCTGACACCAACAATGGGGCACTAGTCCTTTTACTGTCCCCAATGATGGGGCACTATTCCTCCCACTGACATTGATGATGGGGCAGTATTGCTCCTATTGATACCAATGATGGGGCATAATTCCTCCCATTGATACCAATGATGGGGCACTATTCCTCCCATTGATACCAATGATGGGGCACTATTATTCCCCTCAATACCAATGATGGGGTATTGTTTACTCCTACTGATGCCAGGACATTTTCCTCTCACACTGCCCACAGTCCGGCCCCCTAAAGTCTGAAGGGCAGTAAAATGGCTCTTTGTTCAGAAAGTTTGGAGACCCCTGCTATGATCATTGCCAGTTCTAACAAAAGATTCCAGGGTCATGACTGCAGCTGCAACCTAGACTCTGGAACCACTGAAACCTGAGGATGTATGGTTACATCCAATTGGGGAAGTGATACAAGGAGAGCCATGTGTTAATGTTCTATCCTGTATTGTATAATAATTTGATTGAGCAGGCTGTTAAGTTGCACACTCGCTGCCTAGCAACACTGCCTTGTGTAGCTGCAATCGATTTTGAAATGCAATCATTTCCTTTTTTCGTAGTAAACAGAAATGTGCATAAAGGGGAAATTGCATCTTTTGGAAGTAATATTGCTTTGCTTATTAGTACTTTCTTATTCCTCGATATGTGTAATATTACAGTCTTTCATAACTTGCAGTTCCTTGTTCTTAAATTGTCATGTTTGTCCGAGTGTAAGATTACTCTGGTACAGTTTAGGACTGGCTCAATATAAAATGATTAATAACATAACTTTAACCTTAAAGCTGACCTACAGACAAACAGCTAAATACACAAGATGAAATATATATGGAAACTGTTTTGCCTGCCAAAGGATTTGTATATTTGTACATCCAGTCCTAAGTTTTATACAGCCCTGCCAGATAGCACAGCCAGGCTTGTGACCTGATTTTCCTATATTGCAGTTAAGCATTATAGCTTGATCACTTCCATGCCCATAGCCTGTGACTGGACAGTTACAGAGTGACAGCAGGCTTATAAAATAATAATTCTGCTCTTGCTTCTCCTGTCCGCATTCTTTAGCAGTATCCTCATACAGCACACTGGATTGGCCCCTGCTCCAACCCCTCCTTCTCCAAGTGTAATCTCTTCCATTTATTAATTAGAAGAGCCTAATACCAAGTGGAATTCAAGCAATTACACTAGTTACCTTTAAAAATAGACCATAATTTTTTTTCTGAATACATTCTCACATTAATTAGTCCTTTTTACATCTACCTGGGGTTCTACTTTAAAAAGGATACATTACTTTGTCTATGTAGCGCTGGTAGATTTGCAATCTACCGCATGTTAGGTAAATTTAGTAAATTGTGCGTTAGGAAGGTAAAGTTTGCCTCTGTTCCAGCTTGGCTGATGTTGTGGGTGTTTCCGTGCTGACCGGTGGGTGTCGCTGTTACCACTGGTCAGGGTTGGAAAGGCAACGTGTTGAAGCGTATGGATGCTCCTCTGTCCCGGAGGCACGCTCGGTGGAGGTTGTCCTCCGAGTTGCATTCTGGGCGAGGGTATTTATGGGACAGACGCCATATTTTGGGGTTCGTTTTACAGCCACCTGCTGGCCCTCCTGGCCAACAGGTATGCGTCAAGGATCAACCTCGTGGTCCTCCATCCGGGAGGCCCACGATACAGCGGCGCAGGGGTGGGTCCAGAGGCTTGTCTGGAGCCTACCACCGCGGCCGAGGAATGGTCCTGAGCTGTCGGTCCTGTGTGACAAAGCTGGACAACCGAGGAGATCCCAGGGGAGGACCCATCTTGGAGAGATCACGCAGCGTGCTGGTCTATAGAGGGGCCTGGTGACTCGGTTGGAGGACGTATCCAAAAGTAAGTATACAGCATAGTGTTGCCGGCTTGGCTTAAAGGTTCAGGCACTGTGACTGACGTTCACTACAGCAAATCTATACATCCTGTGGCAGAGGATCGTACGGATTTTATTCCTAAGCAAGTCTGTGGCAGAGACTTTGATTCGTGCTGCGTACTGGCTGCTAGACCGGTGAGAGAGGCCTATCCAGATGAGCAAGAAGTGTGTCCCAGGAGGGGAGCGCATTTCAAATAGTGTTTGAATTATCCCAGGACATTTTGTCAAGAGAACCCTACCAGAGAATATTTGAGTTTCTTCTGCAAGTTTCCTTTGTACCTCTTTCCTGCTACTTCCTAAGTCGTTTGTTTAATAAAGCATTGAAAACATACTCCAGTGTTTGTGCGTGTGTTGTCCACAAGTAAACTCAACGGAACCCTAGACCCGGTGCCGGTGAAACAGAGGGAAGCAGAGTGAAGGTAACAGACCCGCTTAAACCAGCAGCTCCACCGAGAGTTAGTGCTACATCTATATAAAAAAAAAGCCAACCTTTTGGCTTAATATAAAGTAAGTTAAGCCCAATTACTTACTGTATACAAGAAAATATGAACTCATGTTCATATGCAAGATACAAAATAACACTGTAAGGTAGGCTTTCTTGACTGAACCCGATTTAGTTTGGGATGGCAGAATTGTTGGAAATACACTATAATACAATATAAAAGATATATAAAAGTATGTGAAAATGATTTGAAAGTTACTTTAAGGGAAAAGTGCAATGAAAAAATATACTACTTTATATGGTACAGTATAATATACTATGAACTATACTTTAATATATCCATTACCGTATGGGCATGAATAGACTTGTGTTGTCATATGCAGTATGATCTAGGCTCTGCAAGTGATGCACCCAACAACTGAGGACAGACCAATTTATGTAGCTCTTACCTAGAGTTTTTATATCAGCACGTCTGACTACTGGAAGCTTATGTTATCTCACACTAGGTGTGGCTAAATCCCTATAGAAATACACGGATCATTACATTTTGCATAGAGAATAGAGAACCAGAAATTCACTATATACTTGCTGCAATTGATCACCTATTGGCAAAGCTGGTTAGAAATCTGGGTCCTGGTGATTAGCTATGTATTTAAAGACTGCCTGATGCCCTACTACTTAATGTTCTCTGTGAGTTATTTGCCTGTCTACTATGGCTAAGATGACTGACTTGCATATGTCTCCATTTATAGACAATGACAGGAGCTTGTTTAACATAGTATTAGGAATCACTGACCCATGATAAAATAAGAATTTCCAGTGTACACAGGCTTTAAAATTTCGCAGAAATGTTCTCATTTTGTATTTCATCAGGGATGCTATTCACCCTGAATAAGTAAGGCTGTGTATATAGCAATACGCTTTTCACTCAATTAGAGAAAAGCACAAGGGTATTAAAAAATAATAATCATACATGTCGTTATTTTGTCAGGTATTCTATCTCATTTAATCTGACCATAGAAGGAGATAATGTGGAAGCTGCTAAGAAAGGCAATGGAAGAGGGGACAGAGCAGGGGCTGATATATTGGACACTAGGAGGGAAGCAGGAGGAGGAAGACTGTTAGCTAAAAGGGACTAGAAGGGCACTATGAGGCAGATTACAAGATGATTATGGGGCTGAGAGAGGAGTGGCAGCTGAAAACAGGAGCTGATACAGAAAGAAAATAGGAGGAGTTTAATGTAATTGTTGACGGGGGATAGTGGAGGTTAAACGTGCTTGATTGTTGGGAATTTGGAGAGTATTTACAGTGAAAGATGAGCTACCACTAAGCAAACTAGGCAGTCGCCTAGGGCGCACTGACACCTAGGGCGCAGCAACGGCCCCTGCGAGGGAGGAGATGGGGAAGCATCTGGCAAAAATGACAAGCCAGCGGGAGAAGGAAGTGAGTGGTGCACCATGCAGAAATTTCGTTTCCGTACCGCGCAAAACTCATCCACCTGCTTCTCTCCTCCCCCTCCCTCCTCTGGTGGCCGCTCCTCTGCTCTCTGTGTGTCACTGTGTGCAAGTGATGGCTCAGAAGTGCAATTGTCCTAGGTGGAGAGGATCCATTCCCCACATTGCTCCATCCACTCCACCTTCAGCATGCCTCCAGCCTGCCCAGAGTAGCTCCACACTTCTCCCGAGTCCCGCCCCTCCTGTGTGCTCCATCCAATCCACCTCCAGCATGTCTGCCACGAGCAGCTTCACACTTCTCCTGTGTGAAGCTGCTCATGTGAAAAGTGGAGTCAGGGGCGGAGCAAGAGGAGGCGGCAAAATGAGGTTTCGCCTAGGATGTCAAAATTACTTGCACTGGCCCTGGAGGACATTGAGGTAGATTGGGAGGTTATGTTGCTGAATGGTTGAGGGAAAAGAAGACAGGAGCAAAGGCTAACTGTGCTCCACTAGAGGAAGATGTGCAGCAGGTGCTGGTCATTCATAGACTATAGAGGTGATGGTAGACAAAGAATAGAAGTAGAAAACGGGCTGATCAGGGCTGGAAGGGATGGGGATTAGTAGGCAGTGATAGGGATTAGTAGGAAGTAATAGGGCTTAGAATTGTGGGGACTTGTGCATATCCATAATATGTCAGGTAACATTTTAGTATGCTTGGAAGCTTATCTCCATTGTAGCAGCCAGGATATAGGATATAGGCATAGTATAAGGTGAAAACAAACCACAGAACAAACCACAGGAGGTGCAGGAGTGAGGAGTGCAAAACACGAACACAAAAATTGCAACAAGGCAGTATCCAGAGAGCTTTAAGTACCTTACAAAGGCTCCCAATGCTACTAATCAGGCTGAACAGTATTTGAACAGAATGCAGAGAATGTGTCTTGGATGGCAGGTATATATTCCTGTTATTTTAATTGTGGTCCCTTGGTTTGGTTTGAAGATATTGTTGAGTACAGTAATACCTAGAATTGCGAGTAACGCAGTTAACGAGCGTTTCGTATTTCGAGCTATTATTTTTTTAAAATCCTGTCTTGGTTTGCAAGCGTTGTCTCGTAAAACAAGCAGGATTAAAGCCTCTGCGGAGTGCAATACCGCATTTGGCCAGAGGGGCGCTGGTGACATTCGGAGCCGCTCGAATGCACTTGGAGCCACCCGGAAACACTCGCAAACACTCCGTTTCCGAGTGTTTCCGAGCATCTCCGGGTGTTTCCGAGGGCATCTGAGTGGCTCGGCGCTGTTTCAAAATGTTGCAGAGTGTCTCCGGCGCCCCCCACCTCTGACCACATGCGGTACTGCATACCATAGATGTCACTGTGGAACGAAGATGTCACTGAGTTTCCATTGACTTCTATGGGGAAACTCGCTTTAATATACGAGTGCTTTGGATTACAAGCATTCTTCTGGAACAAATTATGCTTGTAAGCCAAGGTTCCACTGTACTGAGAAGTTCTCACCTATGCCGGGTGAAGGGTTCCAGGGCTGCAGAAGACCCTAATTTCAGGGACTTTGGTCCTGAAGGGGTTAAGCAACATGCAGGGGAAGTCTTGAAAAGCAGCCGGAAGGGATCAGCACCTGTGTCAGTGAGCCAGAGTGGCAAGGTTCACAAGCTGTGGGTAACTGTGAACTCCGTTCAACTGAGACACTTGTTGCTGAACAGCTGCAGCTTTTGTGGCGCCCTAGAGCAAGTGGGAACCTTAAAGCCAGTATGGGACTAAGAGATGGGCCATGAGCCTGTTGTACGGTTTTTGTTAATGCCAAGACTATGAATTATTTGCTTTACTTTTGCTGAAGAAAGCTATTTATTTATTTATTTGTTTGCTTGTTTTGAGAGACCAATAGACTATTTACTTTTACAAGCGGCTTGCTAGTGATCTTGAATTCTCCGTATGACATATAGCCAGGACTTTTCTGGCTCAGACCCTTGGGGGGGGGGGGGGTTGGGCTGCTGACCACAATCACACAGAAGTCCGGTTTCTGTGTTTGCAAGTGACAGCTCTGGACCCTGTGTGTAACCCCCCTGAACTCTACACTCTGTATGTAATGCAATCTTGGTATTTAATGCCCCTTTAGGACCCTCCTACTGTTCGTGAAATTTGACTGACCACACCCACTATTTGATGTGATTTGGAGGGTGTGTGTGGAGGGGTTTTGGGGGGTCGTGGTTGAGTTCCAGCACCTATTGTTTAAGAAAAAAAGCCCTGCATATAGCCGATAATAATCAGTCACTTTGCACTGGACTTGTGTAATGTTAAAGATACTTCATAGCTTATCCAAACCACTGCTTCAGTTGTATTGAGTGATAGGTGTATATCCCAGCATTTACATCCAGTAACAAAGAAACCTTAATCCAGTCATCAGTTGGGTTTTTTTGTAGCCGACGCATCCGGTAGTCAGTCCACTCTGACCGCGGACCAGAAGTCTCGAATTAGGTGACGGCGGAACGCCGTCTCGCACTGTGTCACCTTACCAACATTACCTTGTACAGTGTTTTTACTTATAAATTTTTTTTAATAAACTGGATATATTTACTTCACCATTGGAGGCTCCTCCTTTCCCCTTCTCTGTTTTTGGCATGACCATTTCTATCCCGATGCAAGTCTGATGCAGCTCCATTATGGACACCCTTCCACCTGAGGTTACTCATTGTCATCCAGCAGTATTTACCACAGTCATTCTTATGTGCATCCAGCATTAAGGCCTTTATCAAAGTCCTTTGAGGTAAGGGCACTGTGAGCACGTTTCCACATAAAAGACCACCCACGTTTGCCTATTGTATCCACTGCAGCCATTGAGGATTATTTATGAACTTTATCCAGCAGTGGTGCCACCCACTGATGATCCATTAATCCTTTTGAATGAACTTTAGTTTGTGTCATTTGCACATTTTATATTTTTTTCACTTGCACTATTTTTATTGCACATTGTATCCATTGCACATGTTATCACTATTTTCAATATTATTCATTCTTTTTCATTTTATTATTTTTTGTGAGTTTATGGATCCCTCACGAATTACCTTTTAGGAGTGACCTAGTGTATATTCAACACATGTCATTATTATGAATTATTACGGTTTTCAATGTTCTGCGCGAAATCACCTTTTTTATTCACTTAATCCAGTCATCATTGTGCACATGAGCCTTGTGTAGGGTTATGTTCTAGAGACTTTGTTTTGCATCAGCCAATGGCTGAGAGCGCTGACCGGAGTGTTTTTGCAGGGGCGTCCCCCTGTAGCACAGCAGGGGAGATCGCTGTACCAACAAGCGATTGTTAGTACAGCGGCTCCGACCTGAGCTGTCAGTTTGTTTTCATTCAACCCACATGGGTTGAACAAAAAAAAAAAACTAGTGGTGTGTACGAGGCTTAAAGCATAGAGCTGCGTTGTCTTAGCCAGTTGTAAACGTGATCTAACCTTATTTCTTAACAATACAAAAGTCTTTGTCAGCTATAGAATAAACTGAGAATACTTTCTGCAACCGCATGGTGCGTATGCTCTCCTGTGTACACTTTAAGGGTACTCTTGCAGGTTTGGATGCGCACTATAGGACACCTCTTTCTATACAACTTCCACTTTGGAATGGACAGCCATCTGAAAGAGGCCTTAGAAACCAATTGAAACTTCAGAGTCTTTGTTGTGATCAGAGAGGATTGTTTAGGATAAATAACTGACAGTAAGCTGATAAAACGGTCACTGATGGCTTGCTTTAAAGCTCCTTTACTGCCCACCCATAGTTCAGGCACAAGCGCACAGGTGCACTTTAATAAAGAGACAGAGTAAATGCAATGAGCTTCTGTGAGCTCCCTCCAGTGGCTATTTCTATTTTGCATCTAAATTGGGATACCTTTAATTTATACATGTTCTCATTTGCATAGCATAACTTAAAAAAATGCTGTTCACCTCTTACGTGCTCTTTTCTGAAAACTCTGTGAGTTAATTGTTACCATAATTAACCCTGTCTATACAGTGCTGGCAGATCTCATTGTCAGTTGTAAGCTGAACTAGAACACCGTCAGTCCGAACAGAGGGTTAAACATCTAGAGGCTGGGCTTCTACATACATGTTAAGTAGGGACAGAAAAAATTTCCTCTCAAATTGTTCAGATGTTCAAAGCAAATTGCAACCTGCTCCAAAAACCTAGAAAGGTAAAAAATAGTAAAAAATATATATTTTTAGGTATGCTGTGTGAATATGAACATACTAACAAACCTATAGCAGAGTTTTCTCAAATTTGACAGGAAACGTGCAAATGCACAATTATACAATAACAAAAATGTGTAAACGAATGTGAAAGTCATTTAAAAGTTACTTTAAGGGGAAAGCACACTGATAAATACTATACTTTAATATTTTAAAAATATTAAGCATACTATAAAAAAAACATATATATACAGCATATATATGTAATGCAGGGGTTTACCAAAGTCATCTTACTGGGTGGTGTGTTATTCCTTAAGTAAGAGAATGGCTCCCTCTAGTGGCCACTACAACTTTGGCATGAACTTTTCTCTATTTAGCAACAAACAATTATGCATTGCGGGATTAGTAGTTTAATGAGGAAATGACTCATGTGTTTAACTCAATCTGGGAACTACTGGCCCACAATGCCCAGTTCACCTACCCACAATGTCAAGTCACAGAACAGCCTGCTGTTGCGTAAGCAGATAAAAGGGACAGGCGTGGCATGTTTCCGGCCTCTTGGGACGCCGTTCAAGACCTGCCTGCAGTGAGGTCTGTGTGTGACCGACAGACTGCGGCCTGCAAGGTGAGGAGCGGAATCCTTTGGTCTCTGAGGAGCTCCAGAGCACAGCCAGCTGGATCAGCGTGCGATTGGACCGGAGAACCCAAGATTTCTTGAAGTTTCCTACATTACAGTCGCCAGCCATCAGAGAGAGCAGTGTGGTGTGACAGCGCCAGCTTGGATCGGGACTGAGATATCGGTAAAGGAGCCTTGCAAGCATCTGGGCCTGTTGTGGTGAGTGGGAATTTGCCCAGATCAATATAGTGTACTGTTGGCTGAGTGTGTCACCTATAGACTGCTGGTGAGACTTGTAGTCCCACAGAAGTGATCTCACTTATCTATAGACTGCATACAGTGGAACTTCAGGGTTGCTTTCCCTGTGCTATAAAGTAAATGCCGCATCACATCCACTGCTAAAGAGAAAGTATTAGAAGTGCCTTCTGTTTACAAGTACACAATTATCAGCGCATCACTTATCTTACAGTTCTGCTGTCTATTTATTTCCCTATTTGGATTTACAAATACTGCAGTCTAATACCATGAGCTAGCTGAAGATCAAGAAGACAAGGGACTTCTATCATCTCCTGCAAAGTACCATAGTTCACTTTGCATTGGGAACTTTGCATTACAACCTAGGGGGAGCCCTTGAGCACAGGATATATGCATTGTGTTGTATTACTGCATGTTCATAACAGTTATCGCAGATTTGGTGTGTATGCTCTGAGGACAGTAGGAAGGCGCTTAATATAAGTGTTTGAAGATATTGAGCGCCTGTCTTACTGTGCGCCTGTCTGCATATACATCCTTATGGTGGTCATTGAATTTTCAGTTCCCTGTACACATTGACTGTTATCTGTTGTCATTATTTATACCTAAGTTACCACAGTGTTTATTGTGCTAAGAATTTTCTTAGTAAACTTCCTAAGTGGTTAATTGACAACTTGTGTGAGACTCCATCTATTACTACAGCTGGTGAAGTGACGAGTTCCAAGGATACGGTAAATATATTATATAGTGTACCATTACTGTGTCTCTCTCTTTACCATTGGGTCTCACACTAATATTACTATACAGGTGTGCCAGAGGGGTTGAGTCTGTTCTTGGGGCTGATAGGCAGAGTACAGGATTAAACATTTATTTATACATATATATATATACACATACACACATACGTACAGCAATACTTATCTAATCTTTAGTGATGAATAACACATAACATATTTTACTAGATAAACATTGTTGAAAAATATGAAAATAAATTAGGCTAATGTGAAAAACTAACTATATATCCATTTTTTTCTAAATCTTTATTTATATAAGTAGCGTTGTTAGCTGTTTAAGGAAAATGTTCATGCAAGATTCCAAGAGTAAATTTCACACACCCATACAGCTCACTTTTGAACTGGTTGTGCCTTCAATTTGGAATAGTTGCTGAAAAAAGTTGTTAGTTCACTCTTCCATATATGACCACACTGCATGTGGTTTTCAAACACTTTTGAAAGCATTTTAAGACACATTTTTCCTGTACATAAAAACACGCTGGCATAATCCCTTTACACAATCTGTGCTGCCCCCACTTCCTCACTGTACTGTCTGCCGTGCTGTGCAATCAGCTGCAGGGAGATGCCTTTCATGGTCCATCTGACATTTATGATCCTGCTGTACAATATACATTAATACTAATGATATTTTAGACTGCAGCCTTAAATCGGAATATTTTTTTGTTTTTTATGCGTCGCTTGGCTGCCCCACCTTACCAGAAAAATTCAGTGATTTTATCATTTTATATTACTTAACCATACCATTTACATGGAAAGACGTGTCTCTTAGGCAAAAGTTTATAATCATCTGCATGTCAGAACAATGAATCACCTGAGACTAGAGACCATTTTATCCTAATATTCTAAGTGCATTTGTATCTGTCTTCTACTTGTTTTTTATTTCTCTATCCAAAGTATAAAAGTCTTTATTATACATTTATGAATATCTTATGACGTTGCACACATTAGGTAACTTCATTCAGAACTCATACATTTGTTTTATATGGACAGTACCAGGTAGGTATAGTAACCCGTTTGCGCTTTCTAACTCATAGATAAGCAGGATTTTCATTCTGCTTTAGACAGAGCAGTGGTGTTATTCCCTCTCAGGTGGATTGTGCATAGGGGAGATTCTAGAAGAGTTACTTTTATCATATTGGGTGTAGAGGTCAGTGCTTAGGGCAGACAGAGGCACTTAAAGTAATTCTAAAGGATTTTTTTTTCTTTTAAATAACAAACATTTTATACTTACCTGCTCTGTGCAATGGTTTGCACAGAGCAGCCCCAATCCTCTTCTTTTTGGATCCCTCGCTGATAGTCCTGGCTCCTCCCCCTTGCCGAGTGCCCCCAATAGCAAGCCTCTTGTTATGAGGCATTTGAGCAGGCATGTCCATTCGCACACAGAGAGCGGCTAGGCCCCACCCCACTATCTCCTCATTAGCTCACTGGCTATGATTGACAGCAGCAGGAGCCAATGGTTCCCACTATTGTGTGAGCCAATGAGGAGAGAGAAACCCAGGAGAGCCGCTACTCTCATGCGCATTGCTGGATCGAGATGGGGCTCAGGTAAGTATAAGGCCTCATGTACACTGGATGTTAAAATAACGTTATAAAAACGCCATTAGCTTTGCAGTGAGTTTTTCAATGTTTTTCAACGCTTTTGTAATAGCATTGTTAGCGTTTATTGGCGTTTTTAGCATTTTTCTGCGTTAGCGTTTTTTAGCGGTTTGAAAAAGAAAGGATCAAAAACGTTAAATGATGGTGAGCCACGTTTTTGAGCGCTTATCAGTGTTTATCAGCGTTTTTTGACGTTAGAGTATTTTTACAGCTGAAAACAGCTGAAAAACTCCTCTCAGAACCCACTAGTTTTTTACAGCCAAAAAACACCCCAGCCAAAAACAGTTGATAATAGCCTGTGTGTGCATGGACACATAGGATAACATGCTAGAGAGTTTATTGCCTGTATAAAAAAATGTCTGAAGCCAAAAACAGCAGCTGTAAAACGTCCAGTGTGCATGAGGGTTTTTGTTTTACCTTAATGCACAGAATGCATTAAAGTAAAAAACCTTCTGCCTTTAGAACTACTTTAAACAAAGTATAATGTTTGTGTTTGTTTGCTATTTGGTTGCCTAGATATTTGGGTAAATCCAGCAACAAAAGGAGAGAATACCAGGGTGCTGAGAGGACACATTTTTTCTGCAGGGTATAGATCACTGGACTATACTGTATATACAGTAGGTACTCTGAAAAAGTCAGTGTATTGATCTAAATGGCACATTCTGATTTTTACAACACAATGAGTCAGTGAAATAATTGGTGGAGATAATATAAAGGGGTTCCATTATACCTTCTAATTATTATTTGTGCTCCTTTGTTACCACTGTTTGTACCACATAAACCATTCACATTCTATGCTTGGGTACCTTACAGTGTCATTAAAGTTTAAACTTTTTTTTTTTCCTTTTGGATAGAGTGGAGAGGGATTAAAACACCTGTCAGTTTTTTTTGCTGTCTGTGCCCTAGTTAGGGAGATTCACCCTCTTTCTGTCCTGTTTACGTTATCAAAAGTGAACACAAAAGAAAATTCCAAATTTTGGGTTGACATCAGAACAGGAATAGAGGGGACATCTTCCAATGGGGACACAAGGTCAGATGATCTTTGTGACACGCCCAGATTCCCTCATTGTGGAGATATTTCTTTTCACTTCCTATCTTGGCTATGGGACAGAAAGTGAAGGGAAATCTTCCCAGTGGGACACAAATGGCAAAAAAATTACAGGGGTTGTAACCCTACCTTACTCTAAACAAAATAAAAATAAAAAGTTTTGCCTTTAGTGACACTTTAAATAGTAGCTCTAAACCCATTCACTAAAGTCACTCTTTTTACATGTAAATCTTTCATTAAAGCGTTTGTTAACCCCAAAAAAATGGATGCTGCTCCTTTAAAGCATGTTATATGACACAGTGCTTGTCCTTTGTCATTTTTGCCCCCTGTAACATCTAAAACACCTGGCTGATCCTGGCAGTTTCTCCCTTCCCCTCTGTAAACTGACCACGGTGTATCATGGTTGCTGAGACCAGACACCGTGGTCAGTTTACACTTCTCTGTCATCAGCAGCCTGCTATCTCCTCTCCTCTCTGCTCCGGTGTCCTCCTCCCCCCCTCCTCTCTCTGTGAGTGAGCTGCCCCTCCCCCCTCCTGCTGCTCTCATAACACTAGACTGTATATACCATCAACACTGCCTCCTATTGCAGTGTCCCCCTCTGTGTGTGATTTATAAATATAAATGCTGTAAATACCTCATTTCACAGCCGAGATTGCGTTTACATGAACAGCCAGCTCTCTCCTCCTCCCCTCCAGCCTGACATCAGCAGAGAAATCTCAGCCCCGCCCGCTGCATCTCTAAATGGAGGAAAGGAGAAAGCTGGCCAGTCATGTGATCGCAATCTCGACAGTGAAATTTAGGTATTTGCAGCATTTATTTTATAAATCATACACAGAGGGGGATACTACAATAGGAGGCAGTGCTGATGGTGTATACAGATTAGAGTGGCTTAAAGAGGAAGTAAACCCTCCTGCAAAAAAAAAAACTAAAAACACACCCTGCAAGATAAAGGCATAATGAGCTAGTATGCATTGCACACTAGCTCATTATGAATTACTTACCTGAGAACAAAGCCCCCGCAGCCGTCCTTGTCTCCCCCTCAGGCCGCCGACATGTTGCCCGGGGCTTGCTTCCGGGTATCACGGCTCCGGCGCTGTGATTGGCTGGAGCCGCAATGACATCACTCCCGCATATGCTCGCGGGAGCAGCTGCGAATGGCACAGTACAACTGAAGCAACGGCACGTACATGCCATTGCTTCAGTTGGCTTAAGTGCGTATATGCCGCATGACATCGGCACATGCAAATACAGGGATATCTCCTAAACCGTGCAGGTTTAGGAGATATCCAGTGCAGCTACAGGCAAGCCTAATTATAGGCCTTCCTGTAGTTTAAAGTGGTTGTAAAGGGTTTACAACCATTTTAACAACCACTTTAAAGCTGAACTCTAGGCTGGTGTAAAATGTAAAAGAGAAGTGTGGGCAAAGCTATTTTGGTAATACTGCTCCTGTTGGTCACAGGAGTACACTTACTTTTGCACTTATGTGGCCCAGATTTGGCTGACCGCTGTCAGCTGATGTGGCAGCTGATGAAGGCCCTAGAACAATCATGACCACTGCCTGATTGACAGCTGGATCTGTGCAGCTCAGCGTGTGTCTGAGAGCTGAAGTCAGCTGGGCTCACCACCTGTCCAGTCTGGTGCCCTTGTAAGCTCTGGAGGAGCAGAGTGCAGAACGGTGACTGACAGTCACTGCTCTTTGCTCTGAGTAGACCAAGAACTGAGCAATCAGCAGTCATGTAATTACTCAGCTCCTAGTGTTAGAGGCAACGCAGAACAGCTGCAGCATCACACCAATGCTGCAGCATAGAAGTGTGTATGAAGGTTTTTTTTTCCTTTACCCAAATTTCTCCTTTGTTTTGTCTAGCGTGATTAGAATAGGCAAAATATTTACCTTATTTTTTGCTTCCCTGGCAGTTGGCTGGAGATACTCTCCCAAGATGTGGACAGAGGTGCTCATAAGCAGTGTTAATTTTAACATCAAATTTCAATTTAGTTTTATTTATAGCCTTTTGACTAAAGTGCCAATTTAGTTTTAGTCGTATTTTAGTCTTTTGACTAAGATGCCATTTTAGTTTTAGTCGTATTTTAGTCATCTGAGTTGTTTTAGTTGTATGTTAGTCGACTAAAATCTCCAATACATTTTAATGCATTATTTCTTTAGAACTGCCAAACATTATATACTCCTGGAGTAAAAATCTAATAACATGTTTATTATTTATGGTATTAATGTTTGAGCACTACAGACACAGATTTAGCCGTTGTGATATTTTGACTAAATGCCATTTTAGTTTTGTGTCACCCTGCTTTGCACCTTTAAAATCCCAATTTTCCCTTTTATTGCATGTTCCATTTAAGTTTTAGTCGTAGTTTAGTCTTTTGCCTAAAATATAATTTTAGTTTTAGTTGTATTTTAGTCAAATTAAATAGTATTAATTTAGTCAATGAAAATATTTTGGTAGACAAAATCAACACTGCTTATAAGCTGGGGGTGCAGGGTCACCACGGGGATAGCAGTAGTTAGGAGGTGGAGGGTTTCAGGCAGGTGTCCAGCTCTCACAGCAGCTGTGCGCCTTCCGCTAATCATTAAACTCCCAGCCTGACTGAGACATGATTTGCAAGAGAGAGCTGAGCCACCAGAGACATCCTGCAGCTTCAAAGGATGCTTATTGATCCTTTATTAACCTCCCCAGCCTAGGGGCACCCTGTGCCCCCTGCTATCCTCTGATACCCAGCTCCCACTGTGACAAACATGGGTGTCAGACCACTGCCCTTTTCACCAAATCGTGACAAATGACTGGTTGACTTCACATCTTGCTGTCACTAATACGCAGCAATGCCACTTTCAGCCTCACCCTGCCAAAGGTTCTCCAGTTCACAGGATCACAATCCATAGATAGAATAGATGCCAGCAGCCTGAGAGCGATCGTCACTGGGTTAAGTTAACTAAGCAATTAACTCTTTAAACTCACACCAACAGCTTTTACCGAAAAGCAGGAAAATGTCACAAGATTAGCAATAACAATTATGATTTTAACCCCTTGGTGCCGGCCACACGCAAAAATGCAGCCTCTTGGCAGGTGGGCCTTGGCGGCGAGCGCCAGCATATTTGTGTGAATTTGTGTAAATAATACAGCTGTGCTGAGAGCGTGAGCCCTGCCTGCTCCTGGCACAGTTACTGGCAGCTAACGGACGTTCCTAATTGCTACTTGCGATTGGGAGCTTTCCGATCATGTGACCGCTGTAACAGCCAATCATGGCGGTCACATGATCATAAACCTCACCCTGTCTCCTGGCATCCCAGACCTCTTAAAGGACTGGCACCAAGAGGTTAAAATAAAAGTCTAAACCAGTGGTGGCTGGTGCTCAATATTTTGGGGGGGCGGCGGCGGCAAACAAACCTCCCCCCTCACTCCCACTGCCTGTAGATTAGGGGCCGGGCGCATGAATTAGGCTGCCACTGGTCTGCACACACACACACACACACACACACACTGTCCCTACAGACAGGTATTTTCTGAGATTTACACTACAGTAGCACTCTTCTATAAACAGGGATTCTTTAGTTTGCATTAGGGCATTAGAGACAGTTTTAGTACTTTTCAAAATATAGTTTACTAATGAAGGTAAAAATGGTGCAAATAAAATATTACAAAAAAATAAAGATATTACAAAGTAACAAAGAGAAAACAGGACAACAGAGAAGTAAAAAGGAGTTGAAGATGAGAATACTTAACAATGTTCTGGTTTGCTGAGTCCAATGAATAAGCAAAAACGGTACAGTGACCCATCACATTGGACAGCTGGAGAGCGGGGCAACTCTCCCACTTTCTCGGCTCGCTACCCAGATATAGGTTTTTTTCTAGACAACTTCATTCCTTTGAGGAAATATGTCTGGGTGATGGCCCAATTCGGGGTTCCCTTTCTAGATCTTACAAATCTTTGTTGGACATGCATGCTACCATAGACCCCCCCTTCCTAGCTAAGTGGGAAAGGGACCTTCAAACCACATTTACTACTCCGCAGAAGGAACGCATACTCTTCTTCGCACATAAATCGTCACTCTGCAGCAAATATCAAGAAATCTCCTATAAGTTGACCACACGCTGGTACCGCACGCCGGCTGTATTGGCCAAAATATTCCCCAACCAATCTGATCGCTGCTGGCGATGTGGGCAACAAACTGGTACTATTCTACACATCTTCTGGGAATGCCCCAAACTACAATCTTTCTGGCAACCGGTTCTCCGCTACATCCACAAATTCACAGATATTTCCTTAAACAATGACCCTGCCGCTGTGCTCCTCAACCTCACTCCCATGTCAGGAAAGCGATATCGTAAATCTCTTCTTAAACACCTGCTCAGCGCTGCTAGAGCTTGCATCCCAAGTCAATGGAAGCAACAGTCTGCCCCAACTGTGGCCCAATGGTTCGCAAGGGTCAATGATATCGAACAAATGGAGGACCTCACTGCTACGATCCGGGACAAATCCGAGGAACATAGGACCAGGTGGTTTTATTGGACCAAGTTCCGCTTCTCAGAGGAATACCTCCGTGAGACATAGCCAGGTCGCGTTGAATACCAGAGGCTCTTGCTCCTATTCATGGCCGATAGATGGCCTAGGGAGTAAAGGGCGGTCCTTGCTCTCTAGGTGGACTTCTGACTCCCCCCCCCCCCACTCTTCTACTATACCACCCTCCTTCTTTCCCTCTTCTTCATTCCCCTTTCTCACTCTCACTTCTTCCCTTTATTCTCCTTTATTCTCTTCCTCTATTTTAATCCCAAAAAACTTGGTATGATTTGACCTCAGTCAGTCACCTAGCAGCACCCTTCCCCTATGTACAGATACTTTACTCCACCTTGGATACGAGGGAGAATTCATAGAGCATCATAGTTGTTCAGATCCTCCGTCAAGACGAAGCTCTAGTCCTATACCCCCAGGGTATCCAAGTATTTTGTATGCTTACGGAACTGTTCCTGTTATGTAATCTGGAGTTTACTTATCTCTTGTTCAGATAATACTACAGGATGTTCATGTGTACTCTACTTTGTTTACACTACATATTCTGTGAAGTTATCGTTTCATTGTATGTCGCATACCACTAAATAAATAATTAAAAAAAAAAAAAAAAAAACGGTACAGTGGCTCTCTCAAGTCCGGTTATGTGTTCCTTGGTTTGATGTTAAAACGAGAGCTGTCACAATGTCGATGCATTCCACTTTTCCTTACATCAAAGGGTTGTTGACAGAGACCATCTGACCTATCATCTGGTCTAAGGGGTGGTTGCTGGGATGTCACCGCATTTATAACCAAGTCCCAGATACACTTTTCTATAGTTATAAATATCGCTGAATAGCTACAGGTGTACAGTCTGTGCATATTATTGACCAGTGTGAAATTTGCTTCAAAATGATAATGCATATGACAGGTTTTAGATGTCTACTTTACCTAGGAAGTTAAGGGGTAAGTAAGGAAAATGTTACAAATTAACTGAGGAAAATAAATATGTCCTTATTATAGCTGTGCTGTTATTTTTCTGTGAATTATGGAATACATATTCATGTGCAGTGCACACATTACACCCATGGATTATACACCACTGGGTGTGAGAAAAGGTGCACTGCATGGTTACATTTTACAGTAACTCAGAAATAGCCTTTACAACAATACCTGGTAATTCCTCAATGAAGGTCAATGTTGACCTGGGGCTGTCTCCCCTTTCACACAAGCTACCACTGGAGAGTTAAAGTGGATGTGTTGACACATTTTGTAGACATGTTCTGCTGTTGTCACCATCATCAAGGCTGCTCTTGGATATAATAGATTTTTGTAGCAAATTATGGAAGAAATTGGTTGTTTCCTTTTGGGAGTAAAGTTGGCTTTAAAAAAGGTATGTAATGAAAATGGAAAGATTGTATTTACAAATTATATTAGCATCTTGATAAGGGTGGATGGGGAGGAACAATGGAAGCCAAAATATATGCATATTACATTTTAACACTAATAAACTTTATTATCGGTTCTACCAATGTTGAAGAAAAATTTTGGCAGTTAAAAAAAACTTTTTTTTTTAAAGATATTTTCATAAGCTTAAATCCAGCAGTCTAAAGCTAGCAGTTGTAGAGAAAAACCCATGTTGGGAGTATGGGACTTTGTGGGTGCTTATTGCAATAAAATTGATATATCACAACAAAGTATGAAAAAATAAATGATTTTATTACAAAGACATGAAAAAAGGACAAAGACACACAGGGGTCGTTTTTCTCTATGCACTATATCCACATATTTGTTCAGTTTTCCACACATGAATTCTACATGTTTCGTCTTGCGGCTTCCTCAGGAACATGTGTGGACATTGTTCTATAGGTGCATCCAAGAGGGGTGGCAGGAAATTCTTAACCAATGGGCTCTGGTTCCAATGCTTAAGAGGTTCAGAAACCTGTCTGTGATGCGTGATATCAGAGCATATAATTGAGCACCAAGGCCCTCACGAGAGGAGACACCGACCAAGCCAAATCACCCACAGAGAGGAGTACCATAAATTGGCTTAGATACCGTTGTGAAATTTACATAAAAGGGTTCTGTTAAATGAACAACTGGGTGTTATAGTTCCACACCTACAATCCTGTATACGTTATTCGGTTCATATAAAGAAAACTCCTAAGCAGCGTGAACATAGATGAATTGATCTGTTTGCAGCTGCATTGACAATGTGGCTCCCAGGGACTTCGGCCAGGAGTCCCTGGGAGCCACATTGTCCATGAAATTTTTATTTTTCATACTTTGTTGTGATATATCAATTTTATTGCAATAAGCACCCACAAAGTCCTATACTCCCAACATGGGTTTTTCTCTGCTCGATGGTGTTAACTAACATATCTCTGTTTTGATCACTCTAATCCATCACACTAGCAGTTGTAATTTAATCCAGTAATTATTTGGAAAACAGGAAAAATTTTGTATTTTTGTAACTCATAATAAGTCTACGTTTGGAAAACTATATTTCAATATTTTTTTTATTTTTTATTTTTTGTGCTAAGTTTGTTTAGTTAAATAATCTGTTGAATGTAATGTTTTTTAAAAAAAAAAATTGCGATCTTGCACAGTTGTTTACATAAGCAATCACAAAATGTTTTCTATTATGATGTTATTTATTACTGATTAATTCAGTTTAATCACAATTTCAACATAATATAAAAAATTGAGTCAAGTTTCCTATGAATATAGCCACTTCTGCAAATCATCAAATACATCATTACTCTTCTTGGCGTTATTGAGGTAAAAGGAGAAAGGGTTCATTTGTGGTTTTAGTTTTTCTAAAGAAAACAAATTAAACTTAGGACCCAATAAATTAAATGTAGGGTCCAGTTTTGAAACTTGACCCACAGGCTGTGAGTAATGATGACTGAGCTAAACATACCTGGGTTCAGTTTAGGGCAAGTTCAGAAGACATGACTGAAGTTCAGATGGTGAATCCGAATCCCACTGAAGTCAATGGGAACCAAAACAGTAATGATCATTTTAGAGGGTTAAAGATAATTCCAGAAGTAATCTCAACCAGGGCATTACAGAGAAGTCACAGGAAAATCTCAGTCAGTGTTTGCAACTCAATAGCCTCACCTGTGAAGGTGCCAGCTCGGATGTTGTTGGGGCATGTAAACCCAGCCACCCCGGTCCCATTGTGTGATTTGGGAGGAGGAGGGAAAGATGAAATCCCTGTGGAAGAGTTCTACCCAAAGAACACTCCTCTCACACCTGCCTGGATGTAAAGGGCTAAGACTCAGCTCTTAAGATGGCGAGCTGCATTCTCGAAGAGTGAGTTCGATGTTGGCACGCGAAAAGTGCCCAAAACCGGATCCGTCTGGAGGAGGACAAGCCTTTCCGAAAAAGAGTCAGACGGATTCCTTTAGGGGACTTGGAAGACCTGTGAGAACAGCTGGCCAAATTGAAGAGAGCAGGAGTTGTCCGAGATTCTCGGAGTCCATACGCTCCCCCAATAGTGGTGGTGAGGAAGAACAACAGTTGCGGTTGTGCATCGATTACAGGACATTAAACCGAAGGACCATTCCTGATCAATATACCACGCCCAGGATAGAAGATGCCTTACAGAGCCTGTCAGGGGCGGAGTGGTTCAGCATTCTGGATCTGAAGAGTGGATGCTATCAAATCCCCATGCACCCTGAAGATAGGGAGAAGGCCGCTTTTATTACCCCGGTGGGATATTTTGAATTCGACCGCATGCCTCAAGGCCTGTCTGGTGCCCCAGCCACCTTCCAGAGATTGATGGAAAAGACTGTGGATGATATGAACCTGATTGAAGTATTGGTATACTTAGTTGACATCATCGTGTTTGGCAAGACTTTGGAGGAGCATGGAGAGCGCCTAGAGAAGGTCCTGAAGAGGCTCCATGATGAAAGCCTGAAGCTCTCCATGTAAAATTGCCAGTTCTACCAACCTTCAGTCAATTACCTGGGCCATATCGTGTCTGCCAAAGGAGTGGCTACAGACCCTCAGAAGCTGGAAGCTGTCACCTCATGGCCAAGACCCACCAATGTGACCGAGCTTAGGTAATTTCTGGAATTCTGCTCGTATTACCTGAGATTTGTTGAGAGATTTGCTAAAATAGCTCGCCCACTCACTGAGCTATTAAAGAATGAGGAAGACAATGACCCAGATTCAGTCAAGCCTGTAAAACCAGCAGGAGGGCCCAGGAAGCCCAAAGATTCCATCCAAGAACAGTGGACTGCCCACTGTGAAGAGGCTTTCAGGCAGTTGAAGTGGACCTCTCTCACATACCTACTCACTACTGCAAAGCTGGATGCCACGGGCCATAGATGGTTGGCCGCCCTATCAGGCTTTACCTTCAGTTTGAAGTACCGGCCAGGGGTCGGGAACAAGGATGCAGATGCTTTGTCGAGAAGACCCCATTTTTCCCAAGACTCCACAGATGAGTGGACCCAGCTCACCCCTGAAGGAGTGAAAGCCCTTTGTGAAGGGGCAAGAACAGCAAGCAAGAGGTGGGGCCAGGGCTGAGGCGATTGGAGTGTCAGCTGCTGGGGTGCCCAGAAGTTATTGCAACATCACCCAAGTTGGAGATTAAGGTCTGCCAAAACTTTCAAAAAAGGACCTGCATAGAGATCAGTTAGAAGACCCCCTCTGCAATTTGACATTGAAGGCATTGAAGAGCTAACGTCCCAACTTGCTTCTTACTAACTCACTAAAAGAAGGCCGTTTACTACACCGAGAGCGGGATCAGCTGCAGTTACAGCAAGGGGTGGTCTACCGAAGGGGCCCCTTAGAAGACCCTGAAGAGAAATGGCAGTTGTTCTTATCAGAGAAACATAGAGAGAAGGTGTTGATCGCTTTACATGATCATCATGGTCATCTAGGGTCCGAGAGGACTTTCCAACTGGTGAGAGATAGATTCTATTGGCCCCGCATGCGGACTAAAGTCAAGGGTTACTGCCATTCTTGCCTTAGATGTATTCAAAGAAAGACTTTACCTCAACGAGCTGCCCCAATGGGCCACCTGGAGAGTCAAGGACCATTGGATCTGGTGTGCATTGATTTTTTCGTGCTTGGAGTCTGATCTGAGTGGACAGGGAAATGTCCTGGTGATAACTGACCATTTCACTCGTTATGCCCAGGCGCTTCCCACAAAGGATCAACAGGCATCAGCGGTGGCCAAGATCTTGGTAGAGAAGTTCTTTGTACATTATGGCCTGCCCCAGCGTATCCACTCTGATCAAGGAAGGGACTTTGAGAGCAGTCTCATTAAGAGAGTTTTAGACTTGCTGGGGATCAAGAAATCTAGAACCACGCCCTACCATCCTCAAGGGGACCCTCAACCGGAGAGATTCAACAGAACCCTTTTGAATATTCTGGGAAACCTAACTTCAGAACAAAAGCAACGCTGGAGCAAACACATAGCAGCTATTGTACACGCTTACAGCAGCACTGCAAATGATGCCAAAGGATTCTCGCCCTATCGCTTGATGTTTGGGCTAGAGGCCCGGCTACCAGTAGACCTAGCCTTCGGCACACCCCCGGACCATACCTCAGCAACTTCTCACAGAGGGTATGTGGACTGACTCCGGAGAAGCCTGAAGACTGCCTATGAAAAGGCTCAAGCTGTTTCAGATGCTCAAGGACAGAGGAATGAAAGAAGTTTTGACCTCAGTGTGCGAGTACAGGACTTACAACCAGGTGATAGAGTACTGCTGAGGAATTTAGGTATACCCGGGAAACACAAATTGGCTGATCGGTGGAAGTCACAGCCCTATATGATATGCAAGCAATTCCCAGGGCTGCCAGTGTACCAGATTCGGCCATAAGGATGTACAGGGCCACTAAAGACTTGGCACCATAATAACCTTTTGCCTCTATCAGAAGCAGTGCGGTTAACACCCCAGCAAGATTTACCATCTACATCCACCATTCCTGAAAGACCTCGATCAGTGACTAGGTCCCAGTCTAGGCCTCTTGCTGTAGATGATGAAGACAGCGAAGATGAAGAGATGGGAATAGACTGGTTGTGGTTGTCTCACACACCAGAGATTGTTACAACTCCTCTCCCTCATCCCACAGTGATGGATAGTGGGACTCTTCGGCCAGAGGCCCCTGAATTTGTGCCGCAGGATAGATCTTCTGAAGATCCAGAAGACCCTCCACACTGCTTGCAGGGAACAGACTCTGAGGATTCTTTCCTCTCTACTGAAGCCGAAATACAGGGGGCTGAAGTAGACGAACTGGAAAAAGAGGGGGGTGGAGAGGACACCAGTTTACCTGAAACACCAAAACCCAAAGAACAGAGAGCAAAGAGAATTATTCACCCACCCAAGAGACTAACCTATGACACCCTGGGTGAATGCTCCGAGGAGGTTTGTTTCACTTCAAAAAGGACTCTTGAAGTGCCTGGTCCTTCCACCGCTGATTTGGTGGAGAACAACCCCATCTCACCCCCTGGCACATCTATACAGGACACTTCCATGTCAGTAGCAAGTGGACAGAACAGTCTCCCTCCTTGTGACAATTGGTGGGAGGCTCCTCTGTCAAGTTTGTGTCATGGTATGAACTGTTTGAGTTTAAACTCTGATTATGATAATGCAACTTGTTTGTTATCATGTGTACACTAACCTATTTCCTCCGCGTGTATACAACAGCATGTAACAGGTCACAAATTCTAACTATCTTTGGGGACCAAAGACTTCAAGTCAATTTTCAGTTCCCTGTACATATTGACTCTTATATTTTGTCATTCTTTATACCTAAGTTACCACAGTGTTTATTGTGCTAAGTATTTTCTCAGTAAACTTCCTAAGTGGTTAATTGACAACTTGTGTGAGACTCCATCTATTACTACAGTTGGTGAAGTGACGAGTTCCAAGGATACGGTAAATATATTATATAGTGTACCATTACTGTGTCTCCCTCTTTACCATTTACCACACTAATATTACTATACAGGTGTGCCAGAGGGGTTGAGTCTGTTCTTGGGGCTGATAGGCAGAGCACAGGATTAAACATTCATCAGCAGCTCCTACGGGGGTAGTGCTACATATATATATATATATATATATATATATATATATATATATATATATATATATATATATATATATATATATATAACATACACATACACATACACATACACACACACACACACACACACACACATATATATATATATATATACAGCAATACTTATCTAATCTTTAGTGAATAACACATAACATATATTTTAATACATAAACATTGTTGAAAAATATGAAAATAAATTAGACTAATGTGAAAAACTAATGTAGCACTGGTGGATTTTCCAATCTACCGCTTATAGGTAAATTTAGTGAGTCATCGACTCTGTACATAGTTCAGATTCAATTTATCGTCAGATTTAGCCTCTGTTCCAGTTCGGCTGTGTTGCGTGCAGTTCCGCATTGTGCCTGTAGATGTCGTTGTCACCATGGATCGGTGTTGGAAAGCAACAAGCTGAAGTGTATGAGTGCTCTTCTATCCCAGAGATAACTCGGCGGAAGTGGTCCCCTGGGTTGCATTCTGGGAGAGAGTATTTATGGGACAGACACCATGCTTTTGGAAGTTTTTGCCTCGTGGCCCTCCTGGCCTAGAGGTATGTGTTAGTGAGTTCTACCTTGCGGCCTTCCGGGCTGGAGGGTTGCGTTGGTGCAGCCGTGCGGGTAGACCCAGAAGTCTGTCTGGGGCCTGCTAATGCTGGGATTGTCCTGTGCTATCTGTCCTGCGGGAAGAAGCCACCCAAGTCTTTGGCAGAGACTTTTGTTCGTGCTGCGTTCCGGCTGCTAGGTTAGTGAGAGAGAGACCTATCCGGGCGGGCAAAGATTTAATCCTCAACTGAAGATACATTCATCCTTGAGATTTTAATTCCTTAGTGCTACACCTAGAAAAGGTATTTGAACTTCCCTGCAACTCTTCTTCTACCTCTTTCCTGCTACTTCTTCCAGTTATCTCCCAATAAAGCATTGGAAAAGTACTGGTGCCTACATTGTCTGATAATAAGCTCGACTGGGACCCTAGACCCGGTATCGGTGAAACCACAGGTAAAAAGGTGATGGAAACAGCCCGTTTTAAATCAGCAGCTCCACCGTGAGTTAGTGCTATGCTAACTATACATCCATTTTTTCTAAATCTTTATATAAGTAGCGTTGTTAGCTGTTTAAGGAAAATGTTCATGCAAGATTCCAAGAGTAAATTTCACACACCCATACAGCTCACTTTTGAACTGGTTGTGCCTTCAATTTGAAATAGTTGCTGAAAAAAGTGGTTAGTTCACTCTTCCATATATGACCACACTGCATGTGGTTTTCAAACACTTTTGAAAGCATTTTAAGACACATTTTTCCTGTACATAAAAACACGCTGGCATAATCCCTTTACACAATCTGTGCTGCCCCCACTTCCTCACTGTACTGTCTGCTGTGCTGTGTAATCAGCTGCAGGGAGATGCCTTTCATGGTCCATCTGACATTTATGATCCTGCTGTACAATATACATTAATACTAATGATATTTTAGACTGCAGGCTTTAATCAGAATATTTTTTTATTGATTTTATCATTTTATATTACTTAACCATACCATTTACATGGAAAGACGTGTCTCTTAGGCAAAAGTTTATAATCATCTGCATGTCAGAACAATGAATCACCTGAGACTAGAGACCATTTTATCCTAATATTCTAAGTGCAAGATTATTTAAAATCCATTTGGATCTGTTTTCTACTTGTTTTTTATTTCTCTATCCAAAGTATAAAAGGCTTTATTATACATTTATGAATATCTTATGACGTTGCACACATTAGGTAACTTCATTCAGAACTCATACATTTGTTTTATATGGACAGTACCAGGTAGGTATAGTAACCCGTTTGCGCTTTCTAACTCATAGATAAGCAGGATTTTCATTCTCTTTTAGACAGAGCAGTGGTGTTATTCCCTCTCAGGTGGATTGTGCATAGGGGAGATTCTAGAAGAGTTACTTTTATCATATTGGGTGTAGAGGTCAGTGCTTAGGGCAGACAGAGCACTTAAAGTAATTCTAAAAGATTTTTTTTTCTTTTAAATAACAAACATTTTATACTTACCCCCAATCCTCTTCTTTTTGGATCCCTCGCTGATAGTCCTGGCTCCTCCCCCTTGCCAAGTGCCCCCAATAGCAAGCCTCTTGTTATGGGGCATTTGAGCAGGCATGTCCATTCGCACACAGAGAGCGGCTAGGCCCCACCCCACTATCTCCTCATTAGCTCACTGGCTATGATTGACAGCAGCATGAGGGGTTTTTTTACCTTAATGCACAGAATGCATTAAAGTAAAAAACCTTCTGCCTTTAGAACTACTTTAAACAAAGTATAATGTTTGTGTCTGTTTGCTATTTGGTTGCCTAGAAGATATTTGGGTAAATCCAGCAACAAAACAGAAAAGGAGAGAATACCAGTGTGCTGGGAGGACACATTTTTTTTCTGCAGGGTATAGATCACTGGACTATACTGTATATACAGTAGGTACTCTGAAAAAGTCAGTGTATTGATCTAAATGGCACATTCTGATTTTTTTTTTAAGTACAATGAGTCAGTAAAATAATTGGTGGAGATAATATAAAGGGGTTCCATTATACCTTCTAATTATTATTTGTGCTCCTTTGTTACCACTGTTTGTACCACATAAACCGTTCACATCCTATGCTTGGGTACCTTAACGTGTCATTAAAGTTTAAACTTTTTTTTTCCCTTTTGGATAGAGTGGAGAGGGATTAAAACACCTGTCAGTAGACATGTGCACAGCCAAAAAATTCGTTCATTTTCGTTTCATTAGTTTATTATTTTTTTCGTTTTTCATTCGTTATGATCGCGATTCGTAAATTCGTTCATTAGTAAATTCGTAAATGCGTTCATTCGTACATTCGTAAATTCGAACATTCGTTCATTCGTACATTCGTACATTCTTACATTTGTACATTTGTAAATTCGTACAGTCGTAAATTCGTAAAATCGTACATTTGTAAATTCGAAGTTTGAAAATCCAAAAACCCAAAAATTCAAAAATCTGAAATAGTAACTAACTATTAAATTATAGGTATTGTAATTTCCTTTAAAATTTGACTGTCAGTGAATGTAACAAATACGAATTTATCCAAAGTTACGAATTATCCAAAATGAATGCTGCATCTAAACAAATGGAACAGAACAAATTAATAATAAATAATAATAATAAAACATTATTATTATTGTTATTTATTATTATTAATTCATTACGTTCCATTACGTTTTTTCGGATCATTCATAACTTAGGATAAATTTGTATGTGTTATGTTCACTAACAGCCAAATTTGAAATGAAATTACAATACCTACAATTTAAAAGTTACTAGTAATTACTAATAGTTAAGTTATTATTAGTTAACTATTATTTCAGATTTCCGAATTTTCGAATTTATAAATTTACTAATTTACTGATGTACGAATGTACATTCGTAAATTGCGAATGTACGAATGCCCGAATTTCCGAATGTCCAATTTGATTGAATTTACGAATATTCGGAAAAAAATAGTTAAACGGGTTTTCGTTAATTCGGATATTCCCGAATTAACGAATTTGTCGAAATTCGTTAAAAAAGGAATTCGGAACGAAACGAATTACACATGCCTACCTGTCAGGTTTTTTTTTTGCGGTCTGTGCCCTAGTTAGGGAGATTCACCCACTCTCTGTCCTGTTTACCATTATCATCAAAAGTGAACACAAAAGAAAATGCTAAATTTTGGGTTGACATCAGAACAGGAATAGAGGGGAAATCTTCCAATTGGGACACTAGGTCAGGTGACCCTTGTGACACCCCCGGATTCCCTCATTGTGGAGATATTTCTTTTCACTTCCTATCTTGGCTATGGGACAGAAAGTGAAGGGAAATCTCCCCAGTGGGACACAGATGGCAAAAAAAAATTACAGGGGTTATAACCCTACCTTACTCTATACAAAATAAAAAAAATAAGTTTTGCCTTTAGTGACACTTTAAATAGTAGCTCTAAACCCATTCACTAAAGTCACTAAAGAGTGGTTCACTCTTTTTACATGTAAATCTTTATTAAAGCATTTGTTAACCCCCCAAAAAATGGATCCTGCTCCTTTAAAGCATGTTATATGACACAGTGCTTGTCCTTTGTCATTTAGCCCCCTGTAACATCTAAAAAACCTGGCTGATACTGGTAGTTTCTCCCCACCCCTCTGTAAACTGACCATGGTGTATCATGGTTGCTGAGACCAGACACCGTGGTCAGTTTACGCGTCTCTGTCATCAGCAGCCTGCTATCTCCTCTCCTCTCTGCTCCTGTGTCCTCCTCTCTCTGTCTGTGTGTGAGCTGCCCCTCCCCCTCCTGCTGCTCTCATAACACTAGCCTGTATACACCATCAACAATGCCTCCTATTGCAGTGTCCCCCTCTGTGTGTGATTTATAAATATAAATGCTGTAAATACCTCATTTCACAGCCGAGATTGCGTTTACATGAACAGCCAGCTCTCTCCTCCTCCCCTCCAGACTGACATCAGCAGAGAAATCTCAGCCCTGCTCGCTGCATCTCTAAATGGAGGAAAGGAGAAAGCTGGCCAGTCATGTGATCGCAATCTTGACAGTGAAATTAGGTATTTTCAGCATTTATTTTTATAAATCATACACAGGGGGATACTACAATAGGAGGCAGTGCTGATGGTGTATACAGGTTAGAGTGGCTTAAGGAGGAAGTAAAAAAAAAACTAAAAACACACCCTGCAAGATAAAGGCATAATGAGCTAGTATTCCCCCTCAGGCCACCGACATGTCGCCCAGGGCTTGCTTCCGGGTATCACGGCTCCAGTGCTGTGATTGGCTGGAGCTATGATGACATCACTCCCGCGCATGCGCCGCTGCGAATGGCACAGTACAACTGTAGCAACGGCACGTACGTTGCTTAAGTGCGCATGACATCAGCACATGCAAATACAGGGATATCTCCTAAACCGTGCAGGTTTAGGAGATATCCTGCGCAGCTACAGGCAAGCCTAATTATAGGCTTGCCTGTAGTTTAAAGTGGTTGTAAAGGGTTTACAACCATTTTAACAACCACTTTAAAGCTGAACTCTAGGCTGGTGTAAAATGTAACCGTGATGTAATCATGCATGCAGCCCCCCCTATGCATTTTTTAAAAGAGAAGTGTGGGCAAAGCACTTTTGCACTCCTGTGGCCCAGATTTGGCTGACCGCTGTCAGCTGATGTGGCAGCTGATGAAGGCCCCAGAACAATCATGACCCTTGCCTGATTGACAGCTGAATCTGTGCAGCTCAGCATGCGGCTGAGAGCTGAAGTCAGCTGGGCTTACCACCTGTCCAGTCTGGTGCTCTTGTAAGCACTGAAGGAGCAGGGTGCAGAACGGTGACTGACAGTCACTGCTCTTTGCTCTGAGCAGACCAAGAACTGAGCAAACAGCAGTCATGTGATCACTCAGTTCCTAGTGTTAGAGGCAACGCAGAACAGCTGCAGCACCACACCAATGCTGCAGCATAGAAGTGTGTATGAAGGTTTTTTTTTCCTTTACCCAAACTTCTCCTTTGTTTTGTCTAGGGTGATTAGAATAAGCAAAATATTTACCTTATTTTTTGCTTCCCTGGCAGTTGGCTGGAGATGCTCTCCCAAGATGTGGATAGGCCTTTTCTGTCCTCATGTACAACACAGAAATGCGGGTCCTGCATTGAATATGATGACATCAGAGTGGAAAAAAGAGTGGCTTCAGGAAAATTGTCATGCAGGTGGGTAGGAAGTCTGTGGGAGCAAGGAATAATGTAAGCATTATTGGCCATACCTTTCCTCAAGACAAAACAAGCATTTAACCCATAAGGAGTGAGCAGGGGAGTATCATGAAATCAGTGGGCCTATGTACAAGATCAAAATGGGCCCTAGGAATTGAGGGAAAAAAATGCGGTGGCAAAAGTGGGTGTGGTTTAAATTGCACTTAAATGTTGGGTGTGGCTTAAAGGGGTGTGGTTAAATAGGGTCTGAGATGACTTACAGTAAGTGTATAGCAGTGGGTACTATGTGCAGGTGAGGAGTATGGAGTGTATGGTGTTTACAGGAGGGGGGAAGCATCACAGAAGGTGAGCAGTGGGACAGGAGGAAGGCAGTATCCCAGGAGGTGGGACAGGAGGGGGCAGCAGGACAGGAGGGGGGCAGCATCGCAGGAGGGGCAGCAGGACAGGAGGGGGGCAGTGTCACAGGTGGTGGGAAGCATTACAGGAGGTGGGCAGTGGGACAGGAGGGGGCAACATCACAGGAGGTAGGCAGAGGGACAGGAGGGAGGCAGCAGGACAGAAGGGATACTGCCTCACAGGAGAGGGGCAGCAGGACAGAAAGGGAGCAAAGTGCCAAAAGGGAGGCAGTGCGACAGGAGGGGGGCAGCAGGATAGGAGGGGCAGCATCACAGGAGCTGGGCAGAGGGACAGGAGGGGGCCAGCGGCACAGGAGGGGGACAGCATCACAGGAGGGGGGCAGCGGGACAGGAGGAGGCAGTGAGACAGGAGGAGGCAGTGTTACAGGACAGAGGAGAACCTCTCTAGCATCAGCCAGCAGTGGATAGTGGGGCCTGTGTAGTCCCAGTTAGGCATGGTGAGGGGGGGGGGGGCGAAGAGATGCTCATAAGCAGTGTTAATTTTGACATCAAATTTCAATTTAGTTTTATTTATATAAAACAAGTAAACCGCGCTAGTATGAGTCCAATTAACAATCAGTGAAAATAAAATAAAATCAATTAAGTCCAGAATAATGCAATAAATTCTTCTATGCGATGAGGTGAAGAAAAATGGAAGATAACTGTGTGGTGAACTGCTTACTAGAACGTAAGCCAAGTCAAACAGATGGCTTAAACCCAGCCCGGGCCTTTAGGAGCACTCCAAAGTGGGCAGAATCCGTCACGCTCATGCAGCAGAACGGGTCCACATAGGGTTTAATTACATAAAAATACAAAGACCATAGCGTGATACTGACATAAACATATTACATCAAAAAGAAGGAGTGTTCACACAAATAATCATAAAAATCATAAATGCACCCTGAATGCGTGGCAAATACAGGGACGTGAAAAAAGGTGACATGCAGCATGCAATGAATGGTGTCCTTGAAAGTATGATATAAAACACCAAATATATCTGTTTACCAGAAATGAGGTTGGACAAGCAGACCAAACGTCAAAAAGCAAAGAGAACACCCGGTGCACAAACACAAGAGGCCGCTTACCAGATGGTAAATTGGTGAAAATATAATCAGCGGTAGGCTTATTGCCTCTGTGTAACCCAGAGTATAAACTTGGATAGACTCATAGGGGTTCCTGCTCACCAGAAGATTGACTGGAAATAGCCCAAACAAAACTTTTTCCAAGTTGTGGTGGACCTCCACTTTAAACTCCCAGCCTGACTGAGACATGATTTGCAAGAGAGAGCTGAGCCACCAGAGACATCCTGCAGCTTCAAAGAATGCTTATTGATCCTCTATTAACCTCCCCAGCCTAGGGGCACCCTGTGCCCCCTGCTCACCTTTGATACCCAGCACCCAGCTCCCCCTGTGACAAACACGGGTGTCAGACCACTGCCCTTTTCACCAAATCGTGACAAATGACTGGTTGACCTCACATCTTGCTGTCACTAATACGCAACAATGCCACTCTCAGACTCGCCCTGCGCAAAGGTTCTCCAGTTCACAGGATCACAATCCATAGATAGAATAGATGTCAGCAGCCTGAGAGCGATTGTCACCGGGTTAAGTTAACTAAGCAATTAACTCTTTAAACTCACACCAACAGCTTTTACCGAAAAGCAGGAAAATGTCACAAGATTAGCAATAACAATTATGATTTTAACCCCTTGGTGCCGGCCACACGCAAAACTGCAGCCCCTTGACAGGTGGGCCTTGGCGGCGAGCGCCAGCATATTTGCGTGAATTCATGTAAATAATACAGCTGTGCTGAGAGCGTGAGCCCTGCATGCTCCTGGCACAGTTACTCGCGACTAACGGAAGTTCCTAATCGCTACTTGCGATTATGAGCTTTCCGATCATTTGACCGCCAATCATGGCGGTTACATGATCATAAACCTCGCCCTGTCTCCTGACATCCTAGACCTCTTAAAGGACTGGTGCCAAGAGGTTAAAATAAAAGTCTACACCAGTGGTGGCTGGTGCTCAATATTTTGGCGAGGGGGGCGGCGGTGGCAAACAAACCTCCCCCTTACTCCCACTGCCTGTAGATTAGGGGCCGGGCGCATGGATTAGGGGGGCGGCGCCCCTAATGCATGGGCCGCCACTGGTCTGCACACACACACACTGTCCCCACAGACAGGTATATTCCGAGATTTACACTACAGTAGCACTCTTCAATAAACAGGGATTTTTTAGTTTGCATAAGGGCATTAGAGACAGTTTTAGTGCTTTTCAAAATATAGTTTACTAATAAAAAAATAAAATATTACAAAAAAATAAAGATATTACAAAGTAACAAAGAGAAAACAGGACAACAGAGAAGTAAAAAGGAGTTGAAGATGAGAATACTTAACAATGTTCTGGTTTGGTTTGGAGTCCAATGAATAAGCAAAAACGGTATAGTGGCTCTCTCAGGTCCGGTTATGTGTTCCTTGGTTTGATGTTAAAACGAGAGCTGTCACAATGTCGATGCATTCCAATTTTCTTTACATCAAAGGGTTGTGAGACCATCTGACCTATGATCTGGTCTAAGGGGTGGTTGCTGGGATGTCACCACGTTTACAACCAAGTCCCAGATACACTTTTCTATAGGTATAAATATCGCTGAATAGCTACAGGTGTACAGTCTGTTAATGTGCATATTATTGACCAGTGTGAAATTTGCTTCAAAATGATAATACATATGACAGGTTTCAGATGTCTACTTTACCTAGGAAGTTAAGGGGTAAGTAAGGAAAATGTTACAAATTAACTGAGGAAAATAAATATGTCCTTATTATAGCTGTGCTGTTATTTTTCTGTGAATTATGGAATACATATACATGTGTAGTGCACACATTGCACCCAGGGATGATACACCACTGGGTGTGAGAAAAGAGGGCACTGCATAGTTACATTTTACAGCAGCTCAGAAATAGCCTTTACAATAATACTTGGTAATTCCTCCATGAAGGTCAATGTTGAGACAATGCTTGTTTCCTGTCTCCCCTTTCACACAAGTTACCAATGGAGAGTAAAAGTGGATGTGCTGACACATTTTGCAGACATGTTCTGCTGTTGTCACCATCATCAAGGCTGCTCTTGGATATAACAAATTTTTGTAGCAAATTATGGAAGAAATTATGAAAGAAATTGGTTGTTTCCTTTTGGGAGTAATGTTGACTTTAAACAAGGTATGTAATGAAAATGGAAAGATTGTATTTACAAATTATATTAGCATCTCGATAAGGGTGGATGGGGAGGAACAATGGAAGCCGAAATATATGCATATTACATTTTAACACTAATAAACTTTATTATCGGTACTACCAATGTTAAAGAAAAAACTTTTGGCAGTTAAAAAAACTTTTTTTTTAAAGATATTTCCATAAGCTTAAATCACTAGCAGTTGTAGAGAAAAACCCATGTTGGGAGTATGGGACTTTGTGGGTGCTTATTGCAATAAAATTGATATATCACAACAAAGTATGAAAAAATAAATGATTTTATTACAAAGACATGAAAAAAGGACAAAGACACACAGGGCTCGTTTTTCTTTATGCACTATATCCACATATTTGTTCAATTTTCCACACATGAATTCTACATGTTTCGTCTCGCGGCTTCCTCAGAAACATGTGTGGACATTGTTTTATAGGTACATCCAAGAGGGGTGGCAGGAAATTCTTAACCAATGGGCTCTGGTTCCAATGCTTAAGAGGTTCAGAAACCTGTCTGTGATGGGTGATATCAGAACATATAATCGGGCACCAAGCCTTCACGAGAGGAGACATCGACCAAGCCAAATTGCCCACAGAGAGGAGTACCATAGATTGGCTTAGATACCGTTGTGAAATTTACATAAAAGGGTTAAATGAACGACTGGGAGCCTAAAGTGTCCAGCAAAGTGCAACTGCAAATGTATAGCTACATTCAGAGTTATAGTTCCACACCTACAATCCTGTATACGTTGTTTAGTTCATATAAAGAAAACTCCTAAGCAGCGTGAACATAGATGATTTGATCTGTTTGCAGCTGCATTGACAATGGGGCTCCCAGGGACTTCGGCCTGGAGTCCCTGGAAGCCACAATGTCCATGAAATTGTTATTTTCATACTTTGTTGTGATATATCAATTTTATTGCAATAAGCACCCACAAATTCCCATACTCCAAACATAAGTTTTTCTCTGCTCCATGGTGCTAACTAACATATCTCTGTTTTGATCACTTTAATCCATCACACTAGCAGTTGTAATTTAATCCAGTAATTATTTGGAAAACAGGAAAAAATTTGTATTTTTGTAACTCATAATAAGTCTACGTTTGGAAAACTATATTTCAATATTTTTTTTAATCTTTTTTGTGCTCAGTTTGTTTAGTTAAATAATCTGTTGAATGTAATGTTTTGTTTTTTTAAATTGTGATCTTGCACAGTTGTTTACATACGCAATCACAAAATGTTTTCTATTATGATGTTATTTATTACTGATTAGTTCTGTTTAATCACAATTTCAACATAATATAAAAAATTGAGTCAAGTTTCCTATGAATATAACCACTTCTGCAAATCATCAAACACATCATTACTCTTCTTGGAGTTATTGAGGTAAAAGGAGAAAGGGTTCATTTGTGGTTTTAGTTTTTCTAAAGAAAACAAATTAAACTTAGGACCCAATAAACTTGACCCACAGGCTGTGAGTAATGATGACTGAGCTAAACATCCCTGGGTTCAGTTTAGGGCAAGTTCAGCAGACATGACTGAAGTTCAAATGGTGAATCCGAATCCCACTGAAGTCAATGGGAACCAAAACAGTAATGATCATTTTCTAGACTAAAAGAGAAATTGTCAAAGAAACGGCATGGGGGCTGGGCACTAAACAGAAATTTTAGTAATGCTTAAAATTAAACATTAAAATTTCAAAATTTCTTAAAATAACATGCCTCAAGAATGCCCTGACCTTGCCTGTGAAATGGCACAAATGTACAATGTATACAACCTATGACAGCAAAATTGACATATTGGGGGTCACTTACTATAGCGCTGCACGCTAATTAGCGGTAAATTACCACTAAAATGCTGCAATCACGATAATTAGCGCTAAAATGGAATTCACTATAGCTCTGGTGAATACTCCCAAAATCAAATTTACTATAGCTCCCAGAAAACAGATAGCGCCCAAACCCTTACTCTTGCTAGGACCTGGAGAATTGCACATGGAAATAATGTTTAGAGCATGGTATGATTGCTTAAATGGTACTGAAATATGCAATATATTTTTTAAAGATAATCTGCTTTTACAGTGTGTAAAAAAAGTCTGAGAAGAGATAAATTCCCTGTCTCTTTACAACTAGGTGCCAGCACAACTGAGCATGCTCAGACATGAAACCACTCTCATTTTAACCCCCATGCCTTTTTTACCAAGAGTTATAGTAAATACCAAAATGAGAACTGGGCTAAAGAGCGTTTTTTGAGAGTGAAAATGAGAGTTGTGTCGCAATGCAAGTTTCAGCCATTGATTCTAATGGTGCAATTGTACCTTCCCCAAATAAATCCTTTTCATGTTGAGATGAAATGCATCTTTCTCTCAAAGAAATTGTCCTTACAACAATGTTGCTTCTTCATCATCTATTTTGTTTTTAAGAATGCTAGCATGTGGAATGTTTTCATGCTTTGGTAAAATGTATTTTTCTCTGTATCTCTCACTTGTTGCTGTCCATCTCACAAAAATCTTTACCCAAACTCACACACGCGGGGCTTAACAAACCACAAACAACACCATTGCTGATGCAAATTTAAAATGAGTCACAATTTTGTGTGTTTTTTATTATTTCCAAATGATCATAATTTGAGCCCAAAAAATGTGACATGTGTACCAACATCAGAAATCAAAATGTCCTTCCCAAAAATGAGAGGGTAACATGTTAGAAAGTTTATTTAATCTAATGTCTAATATTTATAAATTAACAAATATTATGCAATGAATGAATGGATTAGATCTTTTTAGAATAATTGAGTTGTGTGTGTTTATGTATATATGGAAAAAGTGAAATAATATAGACGTTTATACTTGTGAAAGTATACATATTGTTATAAGGTTCATAAGCATTTCTTTGGAGAGCTCACTGTCACAGATCGGTTGCGGTGCTGATCTGTGTCTTACCTGTTACTGCTGTAGGTCGGCTGGTTCCTGTTCCACAGAAAAAAAGGGGAGGGAAGGAAAACGAATTCTTCAACGAGGAACCAGCAAGGTAGCAAAGATATGATTTATTATAGAAAAATAATACCACATATACACCAAACAGTGTCAGAAAAATTTGACAATAAGTGAACCAGATACCACCACTAACAATAAAATAGACAACGTTGTCTAAAAACAAAAACAACATACAGATGGCCACCACTACACATACAATCACATCTAATTGGCTAAATGGACAGAGACCGTCTCATATATAGTGTCTATAAAGTGAAGTTAGAGGCCAAGAGGTGAATGTGTACAGCCGTGGATGATAGGAGTCCGCTGTGCACGCTGCCGATGGCAGACATTGAGTGTAACTAAAGGTATAGGCCACGAGGGTTGCTGATAGTAGCACTTGCAGATGAATACTCAGCCACAGCTGATAACATACATAGGCAGCTGTGTAGATGCTGTGCAGAGGTACAGGAGGGAGTGTGTGCCTGTATGGATGGTAATGTGTAAACACAGCGTGTTTGCTGAATCATGGAAAGATAATGATTAGATACGATCTCACCAGACCATGGACATCAGGGTATAACAGGCATGCTGAACACTCCGATCCTCCTCGAGTCTTCTCAAGTTATGCAAGACAGCTAAATCCTCCTCTGGCCAAGTGGAAGTGGCTCGTAGGTCTGTATGGACGAATGCCCGCCAGGATAGTGGAGATTGGGGAGATGTTGTAGCGTACCGCCTGAATGCGGTGTAACTCCTCGATCACTTCCTGGTTCCGTACGGCAAGGCTTCGGCAAGGCTTCAGCGGTATAACGAATCAGTTCCCCAGGGCTGGTGGGTGGATCTGTATGTGTGCTACGTCGAACGTGATGGTGTCATGCTGACGCATTTCATCCGTATTAGTTGTCACATCTGACAGTTTTATATTTTTTTTTGGATTTTTTTTTTTGGTTTTTAAGCCTTTTTTTTTCTTTTATGTTTGGATTTTTTCCAAGGCTGATCTTTGTTCAATGTTATTTTTATTTTTACTCCAGAATATTTTTGTGTGTGTTTTGTGTGGCAAGTTACCCCAACACCATTGATATCTTTTATTATTTATTCTCCAGGAGATTTTTTGTTGTTGGTGTCCCTTGTTCATTTCACATTGTATATTTGCAATGTACCTGAATCCTCACAAACAAACCATCATTTTTGAAGTAAAACACATAGGAGAGTATAATTCAAAACAAAAATCCTTTATTAAGGGCTCAGAACCAAACAAAGAGGAAGGCAACACTGGATCAACAGGAGAAATTAGTGAAGCCTGGGACCCCCACGGCAGACATCAATTCTTAAACCTCAAAATTGGTGGCCTGAGGAGTCCATATATAAGGGAGGGCAGTCTGGTCCGGGATTCACAGAGACTTGGATAGCAGCAGATGACATCAGTGTCCCCAGGCTGTGGTACCACAAGAGGCTGCATCTTTTGGCCGACCAGACTGGATCCAGGGCAATCACTCTCTGGTCTTCCTTTCACACTTCCTTCCAGGCTGTGGCTGTGCAGTAGGAGATGTGGCAGGAGGAGGAGTAGGACCTGGAGGAGGAGGACTGGGAGGACCTGGAGGAGGAGGAGGACTGGGAGGACCTGGAGGAGGACTGGGAGGCCCTGGAGGAGAGGGAGGAGGAGGAGGAGGACCTGCAGGAGGAGGAGGAGGACCATCCCAAAGCTGTGTGTGAGGTGTAAGTTGGCCCCTCACACCTTTCGCCAGAGCCTCTGATATGAGGGCCTGACACATGGCTTGTTGGCCCTCCTCCATCCTCTGCATTGTATAGGCAATGAATGCCGCAAGGTTCTCCTGCCTGGTGTGTGGTGCACCCAGGACCTCTGTAGCCCTCCAAAAAAATCTGATAGCCGCCTCCTCTAGGCTACTCCTCCTGCTGCCACTTTCTGTTTTCAGGGGGGGTGGAGGGACCTGCAGATCAGCCACCTCCTGGCTGAGACTTCCCTGTGTATGAAAAAGGGACATGGTTTTAGTTTTTGCATCATCAATCACAATCATAAATTAGTACTCCCAACTAACATCTAGTTAACATCATTGATTGGACAAGCAGAAATATTTAGAGGAATGCTATACCTGGCTCAATCTGGGCTCCTCCACATGCGGCCTGGAAGGCCCAGGTTGGGCATCAGAAGCCTCAGCCGGGGGGGAAGGAAGCGTGGAAGGAAGACTGGAGAGGGATGACCTGGGTTCAGTCTGGCCTGCCAGAAAGTGCAGCCTGTCATAGTACAACATCCTGGGGACATAGATGTCATCTGCTGCTCCGGATCTCTGTGAATCCAGGACTTTATTGCGCTCCCTCAGATATGTGCTCCTCAGGCAACCAATTAATATCTTTAAATAAGTGATGTCTGCCGTGGGGATCACCTGCTTCACAATTTCACACAATTGCTCCAGTGCTGCCTTCCTCTTTGCTTGGTTTTTGAAATGGGGGTGGGTAATCTCCCACAGACAGGGCAGCTCCCTTAGCATATCAATGAATAGTGACATGAAGTCAGTATCTCTCATTAAGATATCCATGTTCACTGCAAGACACAACACAAGACAAAGCCTAATGTCACACCAAACTCTCCTAATCTTGTTACAATATAGGCCTCAATCTAGAAGCAGTATAGGCCCAAGTTTGTCTCTTACCTTCGTTCTTACGATCGGCGCGTCCAATGCTCCTTCCTCCGCTCACAGATCGTACGTAATACGCACGCGTGTTACGCTTTATACACACTGCGCATGTGTGTAACTCCGCCCGCCCCTGACGTTCTTTCTATTCTATTCCCCGCCCCTTTTCGTTCGGCGCAGTGGGGGAAGAGCATGATGGCGGAGTTACAACAGGTGCGTGCTAATTCTAACAACGAGGAGGAGGAGGAAAGCCCGGATCCAGGCACGTCCCGATCCAGAAGGAGACGTTTTAAGGCCACAAATATGTCGTTTGGGGAGATGTTGGAGATGGTCGACATCATGAAGAAGTCCGACTATGACGGAAAATATGGGCCTTACCCCAACCCCAACATCCGAAAAGGCCAAAATCATTGGTAAAGTGGTCAGGAGTCTTGAGCGGAATTTCGGGGTACGAAGATCTAAAGATCAGCTCAGGAAGCGGTGGTCGGACCTGAAGTTGAGAGAGCCAGAGCAGTACCGAAAGATCCGGAGAGTGCTGCAAAAAAGTAAGTAGTTGTGCTGTGTTCATATTCTTTCTGTCTTTATTCCGTTCGTTCTGCTCCATATGCTTTTAGTAATTGTAACGTTTAAAAGGGCAACTTTAATGTTCATGGGCCCATTATTCGTTCGTATCAAACATTTTTTCTTTCGGCCTCTAGAACACCATTGTTTAGGCCATATGCATTTTCCCACATTTTTTTTGGGCCTACTTGGATGCAAAATATTTGTTTGTGTAGATGGGTTTGTTACTAGAATGAAATGCAAACTAGATTGTGTGTAAGGAGAGGACACAGAGCAGCTGTTTTCACATCTGGACACTGGAGCACTAGTGTGGGACACAAGAACACCATTTTTATTAGGGGGGGCACACTGATGCTCCAGTGTATACTATAGGGGGGTCTCCATCTGTGAAGCTTGTACCAAACAGGTAAAGTATTGCAGCTTGACAAAGGGCAATAAAAAATATACATCTTTGAACTCGGCTAACATAGAAAGATGTACCCCACTTCCAAGCAATGTTTCCTATTTCTATAGTTCTGCCATCAAATATCTGTGTGCTAAGTATACCATTTTTGTTTTACATAGGGGAGAAAAGACTCGGAGGTCACTCCTCATCCCAGGAGACCAGAGCCCCCCCCCCCTCTGGAAGAAGGGGAAATACCACCAACCCAAGAAGAAAAGCAGGAGGAAGAAGAAGATGTGGTGGAGATTGGCACCACAACAGGTGAGTGTCTGCAACCACAGGCTCAGGTAAGAGATGGATGTTGGCAGATTTTTGAGACCTTTTTTTTTTGTTCTTTATCTCTTTTTAGGTGATCGGGATCCAGAACGTTTCACATCTGAAAGTGCCCAGATACTGATTGGGGAAATCATGGGATGTAATCTCCAATTGCAAAACATCCAGCAACAAATCACTGATGTTATTAAAAAAAATAATAACATCATTGATGTTTTGGGGCGAATTTAAACCCCACAAAATCACCTGTTTTAGGTTACTCAAATTTTTCCAATGTTTATAAAAGCCAAATTTGGAGGATGCACACAGTGTGCCAACATGTGCTATCTGCCATCACGGGAGATCAATGGACGCGTTTTGGGGGTGCAACCCCTTCTTCACTTATAAAGTAGCGTTGAGGAAGGGCTTGCTCCCCCAAAACACGTCCCTTGATCCCCCCTGATGGCAGATAGCACATGTTGACATTCGTAAATTGGTGTGCATCTTCCAAATTTGGCTTTTCCAGGGGTAATTTCCCCCCATCTGAACGCTATATCAAACCCAGTTCCTAAATACTGATGTCTGATATAGCCTTCAGGTTTTACCTAATGTGAACTTTGTAAGTTCAAGTTTTTTGGCTTTCTTGTTGGTTTTACACAGGCCTGTTTTATCTGAAATGGATATTTAGATTTTTCATAATGCTACTGCAAACATTTTATACAACAAACATGTTGGTTTGTTTTAAAAACCTTTGGTAAATGCACATGTGATTGTGCAGGTATAAAAAAGTGCCTTACTCAAGAATGTGTGGATTATTGTCTCAACACTACAACACTTTTGGGGTGATGTAATTGATGTTTTATGCACAAATGGGGGTTATTTCCTAAGGGCAAATCCTCTTTGCACTACAAGTGCAGGTTCAGTGCAGTTGCAAGTGCACTTGTAGTGAAATGTGTTTTTGCATTTAGGAAGTACCAGCCAACACTGTTTTTTATAAGGTTACCCAATCACGACATTTTCTGCACTCAACACATTTCTGTCAGGGTCAGCTAAAACAAACACAAGCAGTAAATGTCCAACAAGAATTTCTTTTGGTTGTTTTTTATTTGAAAAAGGTGTCACATATTGTCTGGCATATTGATAGCCCCCCTACCCGCAAAGAACTCCAGGTATCGTAACCGGACATCACGGGCATTCAGGGAGGGCAAGCCAGGACGGCCGCTTTCAAGTGCCGTCATTGTTGAAGTATTTGGGATTCCGGCCTCAGGCCCAACTGAGCCAGCATAGTTGGCTGAATGTTTTCGTAGAAAATTATGGAGAACACAGCAGGCAAGTATTATATGGTTCAGTTTATACTCCGTCATATGGATGGGTGTCATAAATAATCGGAACCGGCTGGCCAGGATTCCAAATGTGTTCTCCACCACTCTTCGGGCTCTGGCCAGCCGGTAATTAAAAACCCTCTGTTCCGGGGTGAGGGTCCTCATCGGGAATGGCCGCATCAGGTGGTCCCCCAGCGCAAATGCTTCATCAGCAACGAACACAAATGGGAGACCTTCAACATTGTCCTCTGGAGGTGGCAAGTCCAAGCTGCCATTCTGGAGATGCCTGTAGAACTCCGTCTGGGCGATCACTCCACCATCGGACATCCGGCCATTCTTCCCCACGTCCACATACAAGAAGTCGTAATTAGCCGACACCACCGCCAACATCACTATACTATTAAACCCTTTGTAATTATAATAGTACGACCCCGAGTTGGGTGGTGGGACGATGTGGACGTGTTTCCAATCAAAAGGAAAGTCCCACCGATGGGCAAAGTGGGAGGCCACAGTCTGACATTCCTGTGGCGTGGAAGGAAACTGTTGAGGAAAAAACAATAAACATTACTATTTTTTCAAAGAAACCTGGCAAGCAGATTAGACACAAACATTATGGGTCAACCTCCAGATAGCATTTATTAAGGGGAATTTAACAAAAACAAAGTATAAGGTACACCTATCATATTCCCCCCCCCCCTCTCATGGGCCATTTCTAACATTATAGGGGGGGGGGACTCTTGGACAGGTAACCCTCTTCACTTCATTGAGAGATGAATGCCTAAATACAGGGTATTACTTGGAACAGCCCCTCCTTATTTACACTATTGGCAGCCCACTGGACAGGTAAGAAGTGTCATAATACAAAGATATAAATACACACTGTACACATTTAAGCACATTTGGACATTCTGCTATTACCTATCAAGATAATAATAGGATCCCAAAAATGTAAACAGTACCATTGGAAAGTATACAGGCAGGCCCTTGCACTACATGCTTTGGGGAATTCATCCATAAATCTGACCAGTAAAGAGATGGGTATAGTGTGTATGGGTTTGGCAAAGTCAGCAGATAGATTATTGAGGATAGAGAATTGGGATCAGCTGACTTAGCAGTTGGGGGAGGGAGGGTTCCAAAAAATTTGGGGACACCACAAAAAAAAGCCTCTGGCCCTCTGCCTGAATTTACATCAAAAATAACATTTCCAAACATTTTAGGGGTTGTTTGGGGTAAAGCACTACTATGGAGCTGATAAAATACATTGTTAAGTGACTACATGAGGTGAATATAGGGCAGGAGACACCATGCTGGAGAGGTTATTGAAGGGCAAATATGTATGAAGGACCTAAAATAATAATTACATAAAAATCCAGAATGCATGAGGACAAAGGGGACATTCACAGCATAATACAATCCTGGTAATTAGGGAATGAGGAAAGAAATACAATATATTATCAAACATTCAATACAATAAAATGTGATATAAAAGGATAAAAATCTTACCTTCATATACTCCTTCTGTAGGACCTGTATGATGGCAGAACAGGTCTCTGGGATAATGATCCCCAGAGCCTGGGGGGAGATGCCTGTCGAGAACTTGAGGTACTGCAGGCTTCTCCCTGTGGCCAAATACCGCAAGGTAGCGACCAACCTCTGCTCCGGAGTGATGGCTTGCCTCATGCAGGTATCCTGCCTGCTGATATAGGGGGTCAGCGAAGCCAACAAACGGTGAAATACGGGGTCCGTCATCCTGAGAAAGTTCCTGAAATCATCAGGATTATTCTCACGGATCTCACGGAGCAAAGGCATATGACAGAACTGGTCACGCTGAAGCAACCAATTCTTGGTCCATGAACTCCTCCCCACCCTGTTCATGGACTGGACTTGTGTCAAGGTCAGGACCCCAACACCAAGCCCCCGCACAGCACGAACTCTACGAGGAGTACGCATACGAAACATGGGTAGAAAACGGTCGGCTGCTCAGAACGAAGTAACAGAACGCACTGAAGAACAGCAAGGCCTGTGAAGAGCGACCTGAAAACCAGTAACGAACGAACAAGAATACAGTGACTAAAGTCACGCGGAACTTGCTTGCACGCACTGAAGAGCAGATACAAACCCACAAGCACAAACTGAACGGCAGAAAACGATCTGAAAGCCACGAGTCTGAAAAAGCGCGAATCGTCTCTCACCAAACTTTTACTAACACGAGATTAGCAAAAGGAGCCCAAAGGGTGCTGCGCTTGGTTCTGAACCGGCCTTTTCTAGTCTCGTCGTACGTGCTTGACGTCACCGCGTTCTTGGCGATCGGAAATTCCGACAACTTTGTGCGACCGTGTGTAGGCAAAACAAGTTTGAGCCAACATCCGTAGAAAAAAATCCGAGGATTTTGTTGTCGGAATGTCCGATCAATGTCCGACCGTGTGTACGGGGCATTACTGAGAATGCTCTGGACGTGTTCACTGATTCTGATCCTGAGTTTCCTTTTAGTTTTCCCCACATATTTTTTGCCACATGGGCATGTGAGCATATAAACCACCCGTGTGGTATTGCAGTTGATAAAGTTATAAATTTTAAACTGTCTCTTACCATCAGAATCAGTGAACACGTCCGTGCGCTCCACATACCTACAGATGATACATCTGCCGCATTTAAACATGCCCCTTAGGGGTGAGAGTTGTGTGAGCCAATTTTGACTCTGTGACCTTTGGTATTCAGAATGAATCAGATGGTCCCTGAGATTCCGAGAACGTCGAGCGGTGAGGAGAGGGCGTTCCCCTACTATCTCACCGAGAACAGGGGAGCCAGAGAGAATATGCCAGTGGTTACTGAGAATGGTCCTAATTTGTTCCCATTGGGAACCATATTTGGTAATAATCCTGGGAGGCCCATATCTATCTTTGGAGGCCGTAATCTCCCCAATCTCCACTATCCTGGCGGGCATTCGTCCATACAGACCTACGAGCCACTTCTACTTGGCCAGAGGAGGATTTAGCTGTCTTGCATAACTTGAGAAGACTCGAGGAGGATCGGAGTATTCAGCATGCCTGTTATACCCTGATGTCCATGGTCTGGTGAGATCGTATCTAATCATTATCTTTCCATGATTCAGCAAACACGCTGTGTTTACACATTACCATCCATACAGGCACACATTCACCTCTTGGCCTCTAACTTCACTTTATAGACACTATATATGAGACGGTCTCTGTCCATTTAGCCAATTAGATGTGATTGTATGTGTAGTGGTGGCCATCTGTATGTTGTTTTTGTTTTTAGACAACGTTGTCTATTTTATTGTTAGTGGTGGTATCTGGTTCACTTATTGTCATATTTTTCTGACACTGTTTGGTGTATATGTGGTATTATTTTTCTATAATAAATCATATCTTTGCTACCTTGCTGGTTCCTCGTTGAAGAATTCGTTTTCCTTCCCTCCCCTTTTTTTCTGATATGCTCTCTAATTCAGAGGAACACACCCACCCATGATCTTTTGAGTCTTTGGGTGTTTGCAAGTAGCTGCATCTATATGCAGATGTCTTTTGGGTATCACCCCCATCTGCCTATAAATCATATTCAATTAAGCAAAGTATTTGGTTTATAAGTCCCTTCTTGTTTGTTCCTGTTGTTCCACAGCTTGTGTTCAGCTCTTGCTGCACTCAGCAGTTATGGGTGTCGCCAGCTTCACCTGTTGCCTTTTATATACTTCCTTCCTGCTACTTCCTGTCCAGCCTCCCATGTTCTTCTCTATTTAAATTCCACTCAGACCAGTTTCTGGTTGCTTGAGCAATGCTTGTTTCTGAGCTCCCTTCGTGTAACCTGCTTTAACCTGACCTCTCGTTGTCAGGGAAGACGGGCTTTCCATGTAAGCACCCGGCATGCACGCATGCGTACTAGCACTTTAGGACACACACCTGTCACTAATACTGAAGTCAGGCGGGCTATTTAAACAGGGCTCCTACAGAGGTTCATTGCTGTTTGGTCTGCAGCTCCTGTGTTGTATCCTGTTTCCTGTGTGACCTCTGATTCTGATCCAGCTTGTTGTTACCTGTGATTGCCTGCTGCCTGTTCTGATCCCGGCTTCCCATAGACTCTGATCCTGCCTGCTGATTCTGTCTTCTGATCTTCCGGTACTACTTGGCTTGTGACCTGACCTCTCTTCTGCCTACCGTCTATGCCTGATCTGCCTGATTATTACCGACCCGGCCTGTCTGACCCTGCATCTCGCTCATCCAGCCTGCTACAGCTCCCAGCCCTGCAAGTCTGCATCTGGTACTGCTCTGTGGTTCATCCCAGCCTGCCACCAGTCAAGCATCGTGTCAGCTCATCTACTATCTGCCTGCTGATCACCGCTACTACACGGACTATTGAACTGTTTACAGGCACTCATACCCCACCGTGCTCCTGTGGCTGCTGTATCACTACCAGTGGTCCGTGAGCCGGAGTTGTACGAGAGGCCTTCCTCTACACGTCAGGCTCACATCCCAGGTACGTAACACTCGTGAACTGATCTCTGGTGTACCGATTTGGCTAGTTCTGATTACGTTGTCTGCTGCCCACCCTGACCTTGGCTCGCTATCTGGCTCTCCTTTGCTTCATCCATCCGTGTCTGACAGTGTCTTCTGGTACTCACCTAGTGAGTAGGGTGAACCTGGGGGTCGTGGCCTGGGGTCATCACGCAGCTAAGCCAAAACCCTCGTGAGGGGGTCCCTGGCAGAATACTGTCTGGCCCATAGACTCCACGCCCTGGGGGATCCCGTGTCACCTGCTCACCTGTGGGCTCACAGCAGTAGTACCTTGACACTCACATATGGTAATAATTAGTTCTTACCTCCCCCATCACAGATGGAGAAAGAAGGATTCACATTTCCGATTATTTAAAAGTTAATGTTTTAGTTAATATTATAAGTTCTTTATACTACAATATTTCTTGATTAGGATATTAATGAGAACATTGAGTTTTCAATGAATATAATATGCATACTGATTTATGTAGTATTTAATTTAGATGTGCAAGAAGTTATATCCTATACGTTAAATGGTTTCACACATTGTTCTTGCCCACTCCTAAGGAATACCAATGCATAGAGACTGAGCAACTCCCACCATTACGTGAGGGAGTTAAAGCCCACAGTTTTCATAAACATATGAGAACCTTAAACCAGCCCTTTTAAAGATAAAGTTGGGGTCAGATTTTAGGAGTAAAAGCTAGAAACAGAAAGACAGTTGAGCTGATTTGCTTCAGACACACCACAAGGAAACTTCACACACACACACACAAAGACACACATTTGATTCAATTTTCATCTTAAGAATATAATTACAATATTGATGTTACATCAATTGTATTGATGTTTTTACATTTTACATTTTGATATTGTTCTTGTAATATTTTGCTATTTTATTATTAAATTTTTGAGTTTTTACACAAGAACTGAATAGATTTTCTTGGACTTTCCTCATCAAGATAATTTACAGAATATCAGTAATAATACCATAATAAAGTTATTTTAACAGTGGCGAGCCTTAGCCAGCCTGGTGGTAGGGAGAAAGCAGTGATGAGGCAGGTGATGCAAAGTTGGCTCACACACTAGGGCTGTCAATGTCCAAAAGTGCAAATCACACAAGGAACGGGGGAAAAGTCAAACAGTGATGGTGTCAACACAAGCTCCGCCCCCCATATGGTACTGTACCTCGCTGTTTGTTGATACAAGAGACAAAATCTCTTCATTCACTATGGTGTTGCTTTGTCTAGCAGTTAATCTGAGAGCGCACACAGAACCAAGCATTCTCCTAATGGGTTTCTTCCTACAACGAGACTCTCTCGGAGGGGAATGGTAGCTGTCAACTGCCCTCACTCGATAGTCTAAGTAGCCACTGGTCGTCTTTGCCCCACTATGACATCACTGTCATAGGGACTTCAGAACCATCCTATCCTTCTAGCTTTGAAAAGGCAACCTCCAGATATGAAGTGACACACAGTAACATTCCCTATCCCATCCCATCCCCAATTCCTTCAGTCTGGCCCCCCCCTAAAAACCTGGTATGTATGTGACAAGTCAGCATGGCGAGGCTAGGCCTGCTCCCAGCACTGCCAGTGATGACCAGGCTTCCGCCAATCACTACTCCAATGAGACCCCTTTCAAAAAAACATATCACAAGCTGTGATTTACGAGGTCTGTCCAAGGTTGAGGACCAAGAGGACACCTTTTTTGATAATGATGTTCAAGAGGCTTACTTGAGAGACATGTTTAATTTTTGTTTTTGTTCAATGTTAATTTATGTTGGTTACATGAGCAAATTGTATATTTTTTTACAATTTTAGAATACTTGAATAAATCATTATTATGCCAACTTTTGTCGTGTTATATATTTAGAATGACACATGTTTGAATAGTTCAAAAATACAAAGATTGCATGCTCCAAAATTCACATGACAAAGGACCTTAATGTGATCAGTAATCTTTCAGCAGGCTAGATACTTATTCTGTAGCACGTGTTATAACGCTCCAAGCGAGGGGAGATTAATCCAAGCAATTCATCATAACTAATTCAAAAATTAGTCTTTTATTAGATTCATGTCTGAAACAAATTTTGACATACAATTTTAAAAATAATAAGGTAAGTGTTTAAGAACATTATTATTTGTAAGAAGACCTGCATCCTTAATCAAAATAAAAATGTATGTTAAAAAAGTGGCATCAAAAATAAGATATAACGTAATTTGCAGCTGTGTCATCATTTGGACATAGATTTAGCCACTGGCAGCTGAATTTAACAATAACAATTGTCTGGTCCCAAACTGGACAGCAAAATGGCATGGGATCCCCCCACACAAAGCACCTTGTCCCCATCAACTTGGGGACAAGTTGTTTTGGGGGGGGGGGGCACAAAACACACTACACATGTTAAGGGCATATGGCCTGGTTTGGTCCAGAAGGGGGGGTGCTCGCTCCCCCCCTTTTCATGGCCTTTTAGGCTGCATGCTCAGATAATGTTCTGGTATGGATTTTGGGGGGGGGGGGGACACCATGCTTTTTAAAAATATAAGACTGACATAATCACACACATAGGTTAGACTTGATGGACTTGTGTTTTTTTCAAACCTTCCCTACTATGAAAATATGCATGTAAAAAATGTATTGTTTGGCAGATAAATTACTCACCTAGTTTTTGACATGCGCGTGTAATTAAAACATTTTTTATCATGCCCACGGAGGTCTTCATACAGGATCATGAACTGGCCTCTCTCCTCCCGATTTGCTATTATGGGATGAACCCAGTATCTTCTTCTCCTCCTCCTTCTCCTCTTCTCTACTTCCAGTAAGATTGCTGCTGTTACATCAACAACTTTTCGATTTATTTGCTCATGTATACCTTATAAGTGGTGATTTATTAGTTTACTTATCAGATGTGTGTTTGAGTTAGTGGTGGGAATTTATACACATTATTATATTCAATATCCAAGGTGTCTTGGGCTAGGTTTATTTGATAACATTCACCATCAATTAGCCACAGTTTGTTTTGGTTTACGGATCAGAATATTGAGGTTATTTATTGATTTACTATTCTACTAGATTGAATGAGTAATATTAGCAGAACAAACACCATGTTTTCTGTTTATGCTTTAATTAGTGTGGGAATATATTAGGGCATTTGTAGCAGCTTCCCTGTTTTTTGAGTTTTTATTTGTGTTTCCCCCCCTTTTTTCTTTGATATACAATTTTAAGCGCATTCTATTGAGCATGGATGGTTACGTATTAGCCACTGTAATGGCCCAGTGTGGAAACCTTAAAGTGTTTGTAAACTCTTACATACACTCAATGAAGGGAATATCCTCAGGTGATTAACAGGGATAAAACAAATCTCTCTAGATAAGTTGTATTTGCTTATCTGCAGTCCTCTCTTCTCTACATCTGTTCAAAGTCCAGAACTTCTACAGCTTGTCTGAGCATTTAGAAAGGAGGTGGCGAGGAGGAGCTGAAGTTACACTATGCTGATCTCAGTGAGGAGAGCTGAGAGCTGATTGGAGGGAAGGGACACACCACTTTACACAGCACACAGGAACAGAGCTGGGGCTGTCAATCACAGGCTGTGTATTGGAGCTCCCTCCCTATCACCTTTGTTCTCTTGGTGTCAGGAAAACCTGTCAGAAGTGATTCATGCAGATAGCAGAGGTACATAACAGCAAACAGAATCGACAATTGGTGCTTTGGATCGAGACAAACACATGCTATAAAGGGATATGCTTTGTTCTAATGTCATAGATTTACAACCACTTTAATGCTAAAATATGGGCTTTTAAAGTAAGAGAAGCATTTTTTTTCCAATGATGATTTTGGCTTTTTGTTTTTACCATTTTTACATTTCCTACCCAAATGGAAGGAGCTTCATGCAGCCTGTATTTTCTGCATGTATTCAGTCTTTAAGTCTAATCTGCAAACACTCAGCTGCTTTACTGCAAATCCTTTAATAAGATCATCATGATGACTGAGCCCTGTCCTGTCCTGCTGTAATAAACCTTCATCTAATCCAGTTATTTTCCCTCTGGCTTCCATCAATTTTCTGCCTTTCTGTTTAAGATGTTATTATGCAGCCTAATTATTAGGAATATACAACATTATAGCAGATGCAACAGATGGTAAATTTATCTCATGATGGAAAAATGTTCAAATCAAAAGCAGAGACACAACAAGCTAGTAAAACAGTTGGCTAATATTAATTAAATCTATTAAAGTAATAATAGTATGATAATCAGATAAATCTAAATGTGCCTAAGGGAGAGTCATTTGGGGAGTGCAAAACGTGTATTTATTCCATGTACGGAATTATATGTGATATGTATTTTCCATATTCCATGGTGAACACAGAACTTGCTACGCTGTGGATTTAGCACAGAGCATACTGATATCCTTAAAGTGATTGCAAATGATCACTTTGTAAAGCAACCAATTAAAGGGTAACTCCACTTTCGTGGGAAAAAAAATAGCAAATAAAGAAAAAAATTATATAGTGTATACAATTGCGACACAAATCATATTGTAATTGAATGTTATTAAAAATTACCTTTCCTTTTTAATCTGCAGTGTTGCAATTTTCTGTAAAATGCAATGCAATATGGCCACCTGTAGGTGTTCTATACACAAAACAATAAGGGGGGCCCCCAACCCCCCGCATTAAAAAACACAGACAGTTTTTGGCATGTACATCCACTGTCAATCATGTCATTCAGCGATGTATCCACATCAATCATGATGCCCGATGACCACTGACACGCATCCTGTCCTGCCGCTTCAGTTCAGCCAAATAACAAATCCAGAGAATGCAATTAAAATGTACAGCTGTACATATATAGTCAATTACATCACTGGGATCCTAGGATCCCAGATAGCCGACAGGCGAGGCTTCCAATCATGTGACCACTGTGACAGCCAATCACAGTGATCACGTGATCAGGAAGTCAATCCTAACTCCTAGCATTAGGGAAAGGGCTCCTGGGAGGGTGCAGGAAGTGGTTAATGTTAACCCCTTCCTGCACCCTGTGTTTTCTGCACACCTTCCTGCACAACTGTGTTTTACACTGCATTCTTTAACCACTTTGCATTTCACACCTGTTCACCCCCTATGGACCGGAGCAATTTTTGCATTTCTGTTATGGATCTATTTATTCGGCAATAACTTTGTCATTGCTAAAAATAAAAAGATAATGCACATATTGATTTTTTTAACTATTTGTACTGAGGAAAGTTTTACCTCCTTCATGACTAATGCCGCGTACACACGAGCGGACATTACGGCGGACTTTGCCCGGCGGACTGGATTTCGTCGGACAATTCGATGTGTGTGGGCTCCAGCGGACTTTGTTTTCTCAAAAGTTGGACGGAATTAGATTTGAAACTTGTTTAAAATTTATCCGTTGAAATCGAGTCCGGTCGAAAAGTCCGCCGTCTGTATGCTAGTTCGACGGACAAAAAGCCACGCTAGGGCAGCTATTGGCTACTGGCTATGAACTTCCTTGTTTTAGTCCGGTCGTACGTCATCACGTACGAATTCGACGGACTTTGGTGGATTGTGTGTAGGCAAGTCCGTTCATTCACAAAGTCCGTCGGAAAGTACGTCGAAAAGTCCGCCGGGCAAAGTCCGCCGTAATGTCCGCTCGTGTGTACGCGGCATAGGGCATTTTTTACTATTCAACATTGCACTACTTTAACTGGCAATTTCTCAGTCATGCAACACTATACGCATATGAAATGTATATCATTTTTTCCCACACAAATAGAGCTTTCTTTTTGTGGTATGTGATCATCTCTGGATTTTTAATTTTTTTTATTATATAAATGAAAAAAAGACTGAAAGTGTAGAAAAAAAACTCCTAATATTTTCTACTTTGTTATAAATCATATCCAATAAAATAAGTCAAGATGTATTCTGCTACGTGTCCTTGGTTAAAAACAGAACTGCAGTTTTGGGGACACTATACTATTGGGGACACTAGTATAGTTGTAATCATGATCAAGATACTGATCCGTACAGACACTATACTAGTAATGGCGGATCAGCGACTTAAAGTGTGACTGCCATAGTGGGGTTGATTTTCAAAAACTGGAGAGTGCAAAATCTGGCTCAGCTGTGCTTAGAAACCAATCAGCTTCCAGGTTTTATTGTCAAAGCTCAGCTGAACAAGATAAAGTTAGACGTTGAATGGTTACTAGGGTTGCACCAATACTAGTATCGGTATCGGTGCTGATACTGAGTATTTGCACAAGTATCGGTACTCGTGCAAATTCACCGATACCTGAACCTGATACTTTTAGGCTTGGTTCTTTCTGTCAGTGGGTCTTCCCTGTTGACAGCTGAAGTGTTAACCACTTGAGCCCTGGACCATTTGGCTGACCAAAGACCAGAACACTTTTTGCGATTCGGCACTGCGTCGCTTTAACTGACAATTGCGCGGTCGCGCAAGATGGCTGCAAAACAAAATCGACATCCTTTTTTCCCCACAAATAGAGCTTTCTTTTGGAGGTATTTGATCGCCTCTGCGGTTTTTATTTTTTGTGCTATAAACAAAAAAAGAGCAACAATTTGGGAAAAAAAGCATTATTTTTTATTTTTTGCTATAATAAATATCCCCAAAAAATACAAAAAAAAACTTTTTCTTCCTCAGTTTAGGCCTGGTACGTATTCATCTACATATTTTTGGTATAAAAAAAAAAAATCGCAATAAGCGTATATTGATTGGTTTGCACAAAAGTTATAGCGTCTAAAAAATAGGGGATAGTTTTATGGCATTTTTATTAATATTTTTTTTTTTTACTAGTAATGGCGGCGATCAGCAATTTTTATCATGACTGCGACATTATGGCGGACACGTTGGACAATTTCAATACATTTTTGGGACCATTGGCATTAATACAGCAATTTGTGCGATTAAAAATGCACTGATTACTGTAAAAATGTCACTGGCAGTGAAGGGGTTAACACTAGGGGGCAATGAAGGGGTTACTGTGCGTTCTAGTTTGTGTTCTAACTGAAGGGGGGATGGGGACTGTGCAGGGGAGATAACAAATCGCCTGTTCATACTCTGTATGAACAGACGATCTGTCAGTTCTCCCCTCAGAGAACCGGAAACTGTGTGTTTACACACACAGTTCTGGGTTCTCTGTTTGCTCCGAGCGATGATCAAGTGGCCACAGGGCGAAGCGACGTTACATACAGTTCGTACAACTGCGGCGGCTGGTCGGCATGTGGTTAACCACTTGAGCCCCGGACCATTATGCTGCCTAAGGACCAGAGGTCTTTTTCCAATTTGGCACTGCGTCGCTTTAACTGCTAATTGCGCAGTCATGCAATGCTGTACCCAAACGAAATTTGCGTCCTTTTCTTCCCACAAATAGAGCTTTCTTTTGATGGTATTTGATCACCTCTGCGGTTTTTATTTTTTGCGCTATAAACGGAAAAAGACCGAAAATTTTGAAAAAAAATGATATTTTCTACTTTTTGTTATAAAAAAAATCCAATAAACTAAATTTTAGTCATACATTTAGGCCAAAATGTATTCGGCCACATGTCTTTGGTAAAAAAAATGTCAATAAGCGTATATTTATTGGTTTGCGCAAAAGTTATAGCGTCTACAAACTAGGGTACATTTTCTGGAATTTACACAGCTTTTAGTTTATGACTGCCTATGTCATTTCTTGAGGTGCTAAAATGGCAGGGCAGTACAAAACCCCCCCAAATGACCCCATTTTGGAAAATAGACACCCCAAGGAAATTGCTGAGAGGCATGTTGAACCCATTGAATATTTATTTTTTTTGTCCCAAGTGATTGAAAAATGACAAAAAAAAAAAAAAAAATATTTACAAAAAGTCGTCACTAATTGATATATTGCTCACACAGGCCATGGGCCTATGTGGAATTGCACCCCAAAATACATTTAGCTGCTTCTCCTGAGTATGGGGATACCACATGTGTGGGACTTTTTGGGAGCCTAGCCGCGTACGGGGCCCCGAAAACCAATCACCGCCTTCAGGATTTCTAAGGGTGTAAATTTTTGCTTTCACTCTTCACTGCCTATCACAGTTTCGGAGGCCATGGAATGCCCAGGTGGCACAAAACCCCCCCAAATGACCCCATTTTGGAAAGTAGACACCCCAAGCTATTTGCTGAGAGGCATATTGAGTCCATGGAATATTTTATATTTTGACACAAGTTGCGGGAAAGTGACACTTTTTTTTTTTTTTCATAAAGTTGTCACTAAATGATATATTGCTCACACAGGCCATGGGCATATGTGGAATTGCACCCCAAAATACATTTAGCTGCTTCTCCTGAGTATGGGGATACCACATGTGTGGGACTTTTTGGGAGCCTAGCCGCGTACGGGACCCCGAAAACCAATCACTGCCTTCAGGATTTCTAAGGGTGAAAATTTTTGATTTCACTCTTTACTGCCTATCACAGTTTCGGAGGCCATGGAATGCCCAGGTGGCACAAACCCCCCCCAAATGACCCCATTTTGGAAAGTAGACACCCCAAGCTATTTGCTGAGAGGCATGGTGAGTATTTTGCAGCTCTCATTTGTTTTTGAAAATGAAGAAAGACAAGAAAAAAAATTTTTTTTTCTTTTTTCAATTTTCAAAACTTTGTGACAAAAAGTGAGGTCTGCAAAATACTCACTATACCTCTCAGCAAATAGCTTGGGGTGTCTACTTTCCAAAATGGGGTCATTTGGGGGGGTTTTGTGCCACCTGGGCATTCCATGGCCTCCGAAACTGTGATACGCAGTGAAGAGTGAAATCAAAAATTCACGCCCTTAGAAAGCCTGAAGGCGGTGCTTGGTTTTCGGGGTCCCGTACGCGGCTAGGCTCCCAAAAAGTCTCACACATGTGGTATCCCCGTACTCAGGAGAAGCAGCAGAATGTATTTTGGGGTGTAATTTCACATATTTCCATAGCATGTTTGAGCAATATATCATTTAGTGACAACTTTGTGCAAAAAAAAAAAAAAAAATTTGTCTCTTTCCCGCAACTTGTGTCGCAATATAAAATATTCCATGGACTCGACATGCCTCTCAGCAAATAGCTTGGGGTGTCTACTTTCCAAAATGGGGTCATTTGGGGGGGTTTTGAACTGTCCTGGCATTTTATGCACAACATTTAGAAGCTTATGTCACACATCACCCACTCTTCTAACCACTTGAAGACAAAGCCCTTTCTGACACTTATTGTTTACATGAAAAAGTTTTTTTTTTTTTGCAAAAAAATTACTTTGAACCCCCAAACATTATATACTTTTTTAAAGCAAATGCCCTACAGATTAAAATGGTGGGTGTTTCATTTTTTTTTTCACACAGTAATTGCGCAGCGAATTTTCAAACGCATTTTTTGGGGAAAAAACACACTTTTTTTAATTTTAATGCACTAAAACACGCTATATTGCCCAAATGTTTGATGAAATAAAAAAGATGATCTTAGGCCGAGTACATGGATACCAAACATGACATGCTTTAAAATTGCGCACAAACGTGCAGTGGCAACAAAATAAATACATGTTTAAAAGCCTTCAAAAGCCTTTACAGGTTACCACTTTAGATTTACAGAGGAGGTCTACTGGAAAAATTACTGCACTCGATCTGGCCTTCGCGGTGATACCTCACATGCATGGTGCAATTGCTGTTTACGTTTGACGACAGACCGCCGCTTGCGTTCGCCTTAGCGCGAGAGCAGGGGGCGACAGGGGTGTTTTTTTTTTTTTGTTTTTTTTTCTTTATTATTTTTTTGCTTTTTTAATCTTACTTTTAAACTGTTCCTTTCATATTTTTTTTTTTAATCATTTTTATTGTTATCTCGGGGAATGTAAATATCCCCTATGATAGCAATAGGTAGTGACAGGTACTCTTTTTTGAAAAAATTGTGGTCTATTAGACCCTAGATCTCTCCTCTGCCCTCAAAGCATCTGACCACACCAAGATCGGTGTGATAAAATGCTTCCCCAATTTCCCAATGGCGCTATTTACATCCGGCGAAATCTAAGTCATGAAATACTCGTAGCTTCCGGTTTCTTAGGCCATAGAGATGTTTGGAGCCACTCTGGTCTCTGATCAGCTCTATGGTCAGCTGGCTGAATCACCGGCTGCATTCTCAGGTTCCCTGTTGAGACAGGAGAGCCAGAGAAAAACACGGAAGACGGTGGGGGGGGGGCATTCCCTCCCACGGCTTGTAAAAGCAGTCTAGAGGCTAATTAGCCGCTAGGATTGCTTTTACATGAAAGCCGACCGCTGGCTGAAAAGAATGATACCAAGATGATACCTAAACCTGCAGGCATCATTCTGGTATAACCACTCAAAGTCGTGAATGGCGTACCTGAAGACAAAAAAATGGTTAACAATGGTTAACAATAAAGCACAGTAAAGTGTAAATAATTACACACCTGAAAAACAAACATGATAAAACATAATAACAATAACAATAACAATAAAACATTGCAGAATAGAATACAGTAAAAAAGAGCAGAACAATAGAGAGAGAGAATAGAGAGAGAGAGAACAATAAAACAACAACTATTTTTTTTTATTTCATATTTTTTTTTTTTTTACACTTTTTTTGTAACTAACTTTTATAACGGTAACCGGTTCCAGGTTCGGGTCTCTCAAAATGCGATGGCATCTTGGGAGACCCTGTGAAAGTGTGCCTAGTCTGTGGAATGCTGTACCCTATGCTAATACTCAACTAGTGAATGGTAGCGTTCAAAACATTCACCAATGCAAAGACCAGGATTGTCAGGACAGGAGGGACAATAATAGCGGGTGTCACGTCTATATCCGCGCTTGCTGCAGACACAACATCTTTTTTTGGGGGGTTCGCTGGGTAGGGGTACTCGGGAGGACATAAAAATGCCTCTCATGCAGCCGACTGCATTTGGTTGGGGATGTGAATGGGGGAAGTACGGGCGCTGCAGAAGCGGTGGGTTCCCAATTAGGATTGGCGAATGCAGCAGGAAGGGCATTATGGGCACGACGGGCCTGTGTTTGTCTTTTTGGTGGCAGCGGGACACTACTTGTGCTTGCCACCTCACCAGCTTGAACTGCACTTATGGGACTCGCCACGTCACCACGTGTTACTGCAGTGCTGGTTTGACTATGACCGGTGTGTACTACGCCGCTGGTGCTTGCCAGTTCGCCAAAACGCTACCAAAAAACTGTTAGCGATCGCAGGGATCAGGCCTGACTCTGCGAACGCTGCAGTTATGCGTTTAGTGCCTTGTAAGTGACAGTGATCGATCGATACTGCACTTGGGTGGGCTGGGCCGGGCCGGGCGGAGGGGCAAAACGCAGGTGCTAGCAGGTATCTGGGCTGATCCCGCTAACACTGCGTTTTTGGGAACCCTAAACTGCTGGTGACGCTAGTATAGATCTGATCGGATCAGATATTGATGCGATCAGATACTATACCACTAAGGGAGGTGTACAGTGCGTGCGTGGGTGTTAGCGGTACTGGCGCTAATCTGACGCTGCCTGGGGCTGGTGCTTGCCAGTTCACCAAAACGCTACAAAAAAACCTGTTAGCGATCGCAGGGATCAGGCCTGACTCTGCGAACGCTGCAGTTATGCGTTTAGTGTTTTGTAAGTGTCAGTGATCGATCGATACTGCACTTGGGTGGGCTGGGCTGGGCCGGGCGGAGGGGCAAAACGCAGGTGCTAGCAGGTATCTGGGCTGATTCCGCTAACACTGCGTTTTTGGGAACCCTAAACTGCTGGGGACGCTAGTATAGATCTGATCGGATCAGATATTGATCCGATCAGATACTATACCACTAAGGGAGGTGTATGGTGCGTGCGTGGGTGTTAGCGGTACTGGCGCTAACCTGACGCCTGGGGCTGGTGCTTGCCAGTTCACCAAAATGCTACCAAAAAAACTGTTAGCGATCGCAGGGATCAGGCCTGACTCTGCGAACGCTGCAGTTATGCGTTTAGTGCCTTGTAAGTGACAGTGATCGATCGATACTGCACTTGGGTGGGCTGGGCGGAGGCACAAAACGCAGGTGCTAGCAGGTATCTGGGCTGATCCCGCTAACACTGCGTTTTTGGGAACCCTAAACTGCTGGGGACGCTAGTATAGATCTGATCGGATCAGATATTGATCCGTACAGATACTATACCACTAAGGGAGGCGTATGCTGCGTGCGTGGGTGTTAGCGGTACTGGCGCTAATCTGACGCTGCCTGGGGCGACGCATATCACCGCCGGGCGATCGGGGGGCTAAACCTTTATTCGGTAATAAACGGCGGGTGCCCTGACACTATAAAAAATAAACGAACTAACCAGCGTCAACCGTAACGGTTATACGGTGATCAGTGGTGAAAGGGTTAACTAGGGGGCAATCAAGGGGTTAAAACATTTATTAGGTAGTATATGGGGGTCCCTGACGCTATAAAACGCTGACGGTGAACCTAAATATTTACCTCACTAACTAGCGTCACCAGCGACACTAATACAGCGATCAGAAAAATGATCGCTTAGCGACACTGGTGACAGGGGGTGATCAAGGGGTTAAAACTTTATTAGGGGGGGTTAGGGGGGTACCCTAGACCTAAAGGGGGGTAATACTAACTGTCCCAACACAGTAACTGTCACAAACTGACACCTAGCAGTAATCAGAAAAAAAAAAAAAAAAAAAAACTGCTGGTGTCAGTTTGTGACAGGGGGGGGGGGTGATTGGGGGGGGATCGGGGGGCGATCGGGGGGGGGATCGGGGTGTTTTGTGTGCCTGGCATGTTCTACTGTGTGTGTGTAGTGTTGTGCACTCACATAGATGTCGTCTCTCCTCGGGCCGGAACGGAAAATACCGACCCGAGGGGAGATGACGTCACTTCCTTTGCTGCTGTTTAGCATACAGCAGCAAAGTAGTGTTCTCATTGGCCGGCGGCGATCGCGAGGGGGGGGCCACGAACGGATGGTCTCCCCCTCATCACCGATCGCCGCTGGACAAAAGACGACCGCCTCGGGCACCGGGGGGGGGTCCGATCGGACCCCCCACCCGCGGAAGGCAAATCACGTACCCTGTACGTGATTTTGCCTGTCCGTGCCACTTTGCCGACGTACATCGGCGTGAGGCGGTCGTCAAGTGGTTAAAGAAGTTTGGTAATTGGAGCTGTCAAAAAAAAAAAAAAGCAGTCAGCAATGTTTATTAGCAACACTAAAATAAAAAGAAACATTGTTTCATTTTGTATCTTTCTTTTCTTCATCTGCAGATCAAAGGGATGAACAAATGTTCCTCTGTTTAACCCCTTATTAACCCTTAATTTACGCTAATCAGCCTTAATTAACTCCCTATTGTACTCCATTTAATTCTTATTTTCCTGCTTTTTTTTTTGATTGTTTGCTTTGTTAGTGAATATTTTTACACATATAACATATATGTTTACACATTATAACATATATTTTACACATTTCACATTGAAAAAACGCAAAAAAAAAAAAAAAATGTATTTCATTTGTAAATAACTTTTCAATGCTTTGTACCATTGCTGACAGCTGCAGTGAAAACAAAACAGTTGCGGTAGGTATTGGTAATTGCTATCGGCGAGTACTAAAAAAAAAAGTATCGGTACTTATATTCGTTGTAAAAAAAAATGGTATCGGTGCATACCTAACTGTGATCAGTCTGCTGCAGATATTTCCTAAGTCTCCCTGGCCCCAGTGATTGGAATGCAACATTGCAACTGTGTAGGAAGTCACAAGATGAGGGGCTGATCTAACGCTAGGTTCACACTTATGCATGTGGTTGAGGGTATCACAGTGATTCCCACACCCCCGACCACCCACAGTAAAAACACACGGGGCATTCTGAATGGCAGCCCCACGCATGTAAAAACGCAGTGCATGTGCAGGAACCGCAGGGAAATTGCAAAATAGCAAAAGTCAAAATAACCATGTTCTTTTCCTACGGGTCACGTTTTGAAAAAGGTGCATGCACCTTTTTTCTGCGGAGAACGCAAGCACTGCCGTGCCCGTGCCGGGCTGGGCCAAGCCCACGCAAAGCTGCTGTGCCCCGCACAAGTACGGGCCGCAGAAATGCTAAGGTGTGAAACTAGCGTAATTCAGACAGTTGTGAACCCAGCCAAGAACTGCACAGGCACCGGGAATTACATGACTATGTCATCTCTGAGGTGATGATCCAAGATAATGTATGAGCAAAGATGGTGTTGTCCTTTTGGAGATGAAGGCATTGTGAGAGGGAAGTACTGTGATCTCTATGAGAAGTAATGAATAACTGAAAGGATTACACTGGCACATAGCTGAGAATGTTGCGATAGGTCGCCTCAACAAACATGACAACCCGCCCAGGGTGGATTCAAATCGATAATTTTTTCTAAAACAAAAATTTTTTTAAATAAAAAAAAAATGATTTATTTTTATTTTTATCCAATTTATTTTAATAAAATGCTTTTGGAGTAAAAATCTATCTAAAGATAGTTTTAACCACTTCAGCCCCGGAAGATTTGGCTGCTGAATGACCGGGCTATTTTTTGCGATTCGGCACTGCGTCGCTTTAACTGACAATTGCGCGGTCGCGCGACATTGTACCCAAACAAAATTTTTTCCCACAAATAGAGCTTTCTTTTGGTGGTATTTGATCACCTCTGCGTTTTTTATTTTTTGCACTATAAACAAAAAAAAAACAACAATTTTGCAAAAAAAAAGCAATATTTTTTACTGTTTGCTGTAATAAATATCCCCAAAATATCCCCAAAAATATATAAAAAACAATTTTTTTCCTCAGTTTAGGCCCATATGTATTCTGCATATTTTTGGTAAAAAAAAAAATCTCAATAAGCATATATTGATTGGTTTGCGCAAAAGTTATAGCGTCTACAAAATAGGGGATAGTTTTATTGCATTTTTATTATTCTTTTTTTTTATTAGTAATGGCGGTGATCTGCGATTTTTATCGTGACTGCGACATTATGGCAGACAGATCGGACACTTTTGACACTATTTTGGGACCATTGTGATTTATACAGCGATCAGTGCTATAAAAATGCACTGCTTACTGTGTAAATGACACTGGCAGGGGAGGGGTTAACCACTAGGGGGCGATGAAGGCGTTAAGTGTGTTCTACGGAGTGATTCTAACTGTGGGGGGCTGGGCTACAAGTGACACGACAGTGATCACTGCTTCCGATGACAGGGAGCAGTAGATCTCTGCCCTGTCACAAAGGCAGAATGGGAAATGCCATGTCCCTGTTCTGCCTCTCCGTGAGTCAATCGCAGGTACCCGGCAGACATCGAGTGCGCGGGACCTGCGGGCGTTGAAAGGAACGTACAGGTACGCCCATTTGCGCAGCCGTGCCATTCTGCCAACGTAAATGTACATGCGGTGTTCAGCAAGCGGTTAAGATACATTAATAATTTTGTTTATTCAGCATGAAATGAAGCTTAGTTATGTAGCATGAGGCTGTATATTCGGCAATATTTAAATTTTTGGTAAACTCATTCAATGAATCCAAACTCTGCAAGCTGAGATAACATGCACTGCATTGATGCACTCACACAATGTCACAGTATCCATGAGATAGAACAAAGTTCAGGAATATTCCTTTATCCCATTTTTTTGCAAATCTATGTACACTACAAACTGTATGATTGTTTGAAGAGAAATGCATCTGTAGCAGTCTCTAAAGTGTGAGGAGGAAGGGCAAGCAGTAAAAATGAAAATGAAATCTTCTAAGCAGCTTATAAACTTTGTGATCTTTCTGCACATAGCTTGAAGTGCTTTACTCCTCCTTTGAGGAGCAAAATGGCAGCAGGCCGTAAAAGAGACCCAATTTGGGAACATTTACTAACCTGACAGCTGTTTATTCTAAATAGGAAACCTTCATTTTGTCTGCAAATTTTAAAGATTCTAAATACCAGCAAGAATGAGTCCTTACATTTATAGAGCACCTGTCATTTCAGATCCATCATGGCAGTGTCAGGTCACCTTGAGGCTAGGTGACATATGCACTCTGTAGGAGTCAGAAGTGCACCGCTAAGGTAGTGGACCCTAGGACTGACTGCGGATTGAACCCTGGGAGGTTCAGGAAGCAGGTCTAATGGATCACTGACACAGATCCCACTGGGAGCTAGAGCATAGATTCCCCAGGGCGCGGAGTCTAAGAGCCTCTAGTGGTGAGGATGGACTACGCTGCAGTCTGGCTCCAGGTTGAGGCCCCCAGGGTCTCACGGTAGACTACAGGAGAAGAGGAAGGAGGCAGCAGGCTGGAACAACAAGGAAAGTAAGGGACAAGCCAAGGTCGGGGCCACAAGCAGACAAGGACAACAGAGTTCATGCCAAGGTTCAGGGTCACAGGCAAACAGGGATGGTCAGGGACACGCCAAAGGTCAGGGTCACAAGCAGACAGGAATAGTTAAGAACAGGCACTGCTGGCTTGCAGTGCACAGGTTAATAAAGGGTTCCCTGATAGGGCCTGGGGTGGGGCCATGCTTAGAGGAGAGGTTATAAAACCAGTCAGGTGAGAGGCAGCTGGTCTTTAGAGATGAACACATGGAGACAGGTAAGCTGACAGAGAAACTCTATTGCATAACCATGACAGGCAGGGCCTGTTAACGGGCATCCACTCACCTGCTCCTGCCACGTCCCTCACCTTGTTATGTCACTGCCGCATCACCAGCCGTCCCGTTAAAGTGAATGGGACTGACGCTGAGTAAACAGCGGGTCAGAGGAGGAGCCAACAAAGGAAGAGCTGCTGTGGGACAGAGATGACAGTTACTCTTTAAAAATTATGATTTAAATCAAATACACCCTGAACACGTCTTACCAAGCCAATGCCCACCGCAAGAGCAAACAATCGAATCACTCTGGCAAGTCATAGCCTCACCTGTGGGAAGACACAGCCCTTCCCTGTGATCTGCCCAGAGATGTGAAGCAGACCCAGCCTGATATAGATGAGGTGTTTATCAGTAGACATGTGCATTCGTTTTCGTCCGAATGCATTTTCGTCCGAATTTCAGGTATTTTCGTTATCGTTTTAACAAACGATAACGAAAGTGCAGAATCCGAAAAACGAAAGATCCAACATGAACAAATGCTTTATTTTCGTTTTCGTTGCTGACGACAATAACAATCTGTGTCCATCAAACCTGTGGTCGACTGTGCCTAAACTTAACTCTATTAGTCCAAGATTATTCTACATAGAGAGAAAAGATTCGACATAGAGATAAAAGATTCAACGCAGGGGAGAAAAGATTCGACGTAGGGGAGAAAAGATAATTAAAAATAAGGATGATGATGAATGTTATTGGCTGGTTGTAACCAAAGAGGAGGAGCAGTAAAACAGCTAGAACTAAGTACACACGTACTTTGGCTTATGGTGTCTGTTGAAAGTTCTAAGAAGATTCGACGGAGCAGGTAAACTATACGGCGTCGCAATTTTTAACGAAAAACAAAATGAATAAAAACGAATTTCGGGAGTAACTAAATAAATTTATTTTTTGGACGAAAACGAAATTCCGAAACAAAATATTTCAGTGTGCACATGTCTATTTATCAGACAGATGAGGAAGGCAATGAAATCCTTTTAGAAATGAGAATGTAGGAGAAGTGCTTCCTGTCTATAAGATGAAGTGTTTGATGTCTGAGAAATGAAGAGCAAAAGGAGAGGAAAAAGGAAAAGCCATAGCCATATTCCTTTGCCATTGAGCCAATTCCCTGGTACCTTTTCATGCGGAAAATGTGACAAGTGTCGATTCATGCCAAACAACAATGAATTATTATTACCAAATGGACAGGTTCACATGATTAGATACAGAGTGACATGCCAAACTCCGGGTATCATTTACCTTATGCAATGTACATGTAAGTGCTTCTATATTGGGAAAACAAAATGCCCTTTCCACAAGAGAATAAATGATCATATTTCTCTTATAAAAAAATGGAGAATGGAAACAGCAATAAGTCGCCATGTGGGGCTATTTCACAACTTTAGTTTGAATAGTATCAAATTCATGGCCTTTGAACACATTCCCCCTGATGTCAGAGGAAGCAGTAAGGATCAAAAGCTTCTGCAATTAGAATCACGTTGTATTTATTTATTTGAAGCTACAGTATATCCTGGGTTAAATGAAAGTTAGACCTTTTTTATAATATCCTTGATCTTGGTATATTGTTAATTTCTCTTTATACCAACTTTTTTAATTCTTCATCCCTATCACTCTCATAGTCTCCCTCCCCCTCCTTGTTTCCCCCCCTCTTCCCCCTTCCCCCCTCCCCCCTTTCCCTTTCCTCCCCCCCTTCCTCTTTTTCTTTCCCCCCTTTCCCAAACACCCTCCCTCCCCCCTCCCCCCTCCCCTTTACCCCCTCTTTCTTCCCTCCCCCTCTTTCTTCCCTCCCCCTCTTTCTTCCCTCCCCCTCTTTTCCTTAAACCCCTCCCCTTTTCCTTTTTTCTTTTTCTTTTCACCCCCCTCTTCTTTTTCTTTGTCCTTTCTCAATGGATGTTTAACAACACACCTCCCTCCCTACAATTATCCTCCCTCCTCTGGCCTGTAGTAATTAATCATATCTTAACAACATCATATCTAGATGCATAAATAATATACAAAAACTGTTGCTGTTCCTTGTAGTTTGATGAATCAGTAATGAAGTACTACTAATCGTAACATATTCTTATATGAACTGTCATTAAAACTAATTTATGTTTTGTTTATCATGCTAATTGTTGCTTTGTGTGTTCTTTTTTCTTTTTTTCTTTTGTGCTATTTTATCAAAATTATGTTTTGTAAATGCATTTGCGTCTTCATGGCTATGCACTGCCCCCCAATGTCCATCTCTCTTCTATTATTTACACCAATTTGACTGCTCTGCCATTATGGGGTGTTATTTTGCTCGTTTGGTTTTCCTAGCGTAAATTAGGTGACTGTATGGATGCCCAGGGTGTCCCTGCTATCAAAGCTGGGCACCCGATTTTCTGTGCTATCTGTGTGTGCGTCGCCGTTTGTTCTGAAACCTCTACATGTCGTTGGACAGGTGAGATTTCCTCTCTTATCCACCAGAGGGAGCTCTCTTTCCATATATCCGACCGAGCCTTAGGACCCGGTGGGAATGGATGAGCGAGTTACAATGGCGAGGTTCGTGCATGCGCATCACAGTCCTCATGTCCGCATCCAGTTTCTATATCGGTTGGATGGTATTTAACCACTTGCTTACTGGACACTTAAACCCCCCTCCTGCCCAGACCAATTTTCAGCTTTCAGTGCTCTCACATTTTGAATGACAATTACTCAGTCATGTAATACTGTACCCAAATGAATTTTTTGTCCTTTTTTTCATACAAAAAGAGCTTTCTTTTGGTGGTATTTGATCACCTCTGGGTTTTTTATTTTTTGCGCTATAAATGAAAAAAGACCGAAAATTTGGAAAAAAAACGCATTTTTCTTAGTTTCTGTGATAAAATTTTGCAAATTATTAATTTTTCTTCATAAATTTTGGCCACAATTTATACTGCTACATATCTTTGGTAAAAATAACCCAAATTAGTGGATATTATTTGGTCTTTGTGAAAATTAGAGAGTCTACAAGCTGTGGTGCAAATCATAAAAAATTGATCACACCTGATGTACTGGTGGCCTCTCTCATTTCTTGCGACCCGAACAAGTCAGGAAAGTACAAATACCCCCTAAATGACCCCTTTTTTGGAAGCAGACATTCCAAGGTATTTAGTAAGATGCATGGTGAGGTTTTTGATGTTGTCATTTTTTCCCACAATTCTTTGCAAAATGAAGATTTTTTTTTCCTCCACAAAATTGTCATTGTAATAGGTTATTTCTCTCACATGGCATGTGTATACCACAAATGACACCCCAAAATACATTCTACTATTCCTCCTGAGTATTACGATACCACATGTGTGGGACTTTTTCACAGCCTAGCCACATAGAGAGGCCCAACATGCAGGGAGCACCATCAGGTGTTCTAGGAGCATAAATTACACATCTAACTTGTTGACTTACCTATTACATTTTTGAAGGCCCTGTAGCACCAGGACAATGACACATGACACTGACGTGGCACTGATGACAGATGGCACTGATACGTGGCACTGATGACACTGACGTGGCACTAATTACAGATGGCACTGATATGTGGCACTGATGACACTGATGTGGCACTGATGACAGATGGCACTAATACGTGGCACTGATGACAGATGGCACTAATACGTGGTACTGATGACAGATGGCACTAATACATGGCACTGACAGATGGCACTAATACGTGGCACTGGTGACACTGATGACAGATGGCACTAATATGTGGCACTGATGACACATGGCACTGATGACAGATGGCAATTATACGTGGCACTGATGACACGTGACACTGATGACAGATGGCACTGATACGTGGCACTGATGATACGTGACACTGATGACAGATGCCACTGATACGTGGCACTGATGACACGTGACACTGACAACAGTTAGCATGTGACACTAACAGGTGGCACTGATGACAGATGGCACTGATACGTGGCACTGATGACAGATGGCACTGATACGTGGCACTGATGACAGATGGCACTAATATGTGGCACTGATGACAGATGGCACTGATGGTGGCACTTTTTGACTTACCTATTACATTTTTGAAGGCCCTGGAGCACCAGGACAATGACAGGTGACACTGACATGGCACTAATGACAAATGGCACTGATACGTGGCACTGATGACACTGATGTGGCACTAATGACAGATGGCACTAATATGTGGCACTGATGACACTGATGTGGCACTGATGACAGATGGCACTAATACGTGGCACTGGTAATATGTGGCGCTGATGAAATGTAGCACTGAGGACAGATGGCACTGATGACAGATGGCACTAATATAAGGCACTGATGACACGTGGCACTGATGACAGATGGCAATAATACGTGGCACTGATGACACGTGACACTGATGACAGATGGCACTGATACGTGGCACTGATGACATGTGACACTGATGACAGATGTCACTAATATGTGGCACTGATGACAGATGGCACTGATGACAGATGGCACTAATACGTGCCACTGATGACACATGGCACTGATGACAGATGGCAATTATACGTGGCACTGATGACATGTGACACTGATGACAGATGGCACTGATACGTGGCACTGATGATACGTGACACTGATGACAGATGCCACTGGTACGTGACACTGATGACACGTGACACTGACAGCAGTTAGCATGTGACACTAACAGGTGGCACTGATGACAGATGGCACTGATACGTGGGACTGATGACAGATGGCACTGATATGTGGCACTGATGACAGATGGCACTAATATGTGTCACTGATGACAGATGGCACTGATGATGGCACTTGTTGACTTACCTATTACATTTTTGAAGGCCCTGGAGCAGCAGGACAATGACAGGTGACACTGACATGGCACTGATGACAGATGGCACTGATACGTGGCACTGATGACACTGATGTGGCACTAATGACAGATGGCACTGATATGTGGCACTGATGACACTGATGTGGCACTGATGACAGATGGCACTAATACGTGGCACTGATGACAGATGCACTAATACGTGGCACTGGTGATAATGTGGCGCTGATGAAATGTAGCACTGATGACAGATGGCACTGATGACAGATGGCACTAATACAAGGCACTGATGACACGTGGCACTGATGACAGATGGCAATAATACGTGGCACTGATGACAGATGGCACTAATACGTGGCACTGATGACACGTGACACTGATGACAGATGGCACTGATACGTGGCACTGATGACACGTGACACTGATGACAGATGCCATTGATACGTGGCACTGATGACACGTGACACTGATAACAGTTGGCATGTGACACTGACAGGTGGCACTGATACGTGGCACTGATGACAGATGGCACTAATATGTGGCACTGATGACAGATGGCACTGATGACAGATGGCACTTATATGTGGCACTGGGGACAGATGGCAGTGACAGATGGCAGTGGGGACAGATGGCAGTGGGGACAGATGGCACTGACGTCACTTTTTTTTGTCTCACGCTGCAGCGGTTCGCTCTCCCTCCTCACACGCTGTATTTGTGTCAGGAGGGAGCACCAGCGATGAGAGATGATCTCATATGTTTACATATGAGATCATCTCTCATTGGCACCGCTGGTCGCGCTGTAACTGGCCGCTGTAATTGGCCGTTTACAGCGATCTGTGACTGGCTGTGTCCAGGGGACACGGCCAGCACAGAACTTCCACGATGCGCGGCCGCGGGAGTGCGCATTGCGGAAGTAAACAGGAGGACGTCCAAGGACACCCTCCCGGCAATTGGCATCCACACTGTAGCTGTCTTGCGGCTATAGCGCGGGTGCAGAGTGGTTAAAGCCGCTGTAAGCAGCATGGAGACGCTGCGGAAACCAAAGGACCCATGCATGCTGCTCTCTCTCATCCAGGTAATTGTAACTAGCCCAATTTTTGAAAATGGTTCTTTTTGTGATTTCATAATGGCGATCGTGACTCTTATGTTTTTGAAGATTATTATCTTGCCCTGCTGGTATTGTACAGCAAGTTACACAGAAACCAACTGGTGTGTTCATGTTCATAAAAACTTTTAGACACCTGTATGTCTATTAAATATTTACATAAAAACATCTGCACCCAGAGGCGCTTCTCTCCTTGTTTTCTCTGCAACTCCTTGGAACCTGGTTTCTGTTCCTATATGATGGCAGCCCTGAATGCTTTTAACCCCTCCTTATCACTCTGCACATGGACTTTAATAGACTGTGCATTTATTACAGATTTTTATTGTTATTGGATATTTTATGGTTCCAAGTTTTTGCGCCTTTACTTGTATTTTTTTAACAGGATGCACCAATCACAGTATCTGCTATAGCAATTGAGAGCTATAATAAATGCCTGTGACATCTGTTGCCATGCCCAGATAAGAATGTAGCAAAGGTTAAATATGGGGGCTTTTTTCAAAGAGGTAATACAATCTTTTATTTTGGATACAGCATTCAGAGATTCAGCCTAAAGTGTGTGACAAACAGCCCCTGTCAGTTATTGATGGTGTATATCTGCCACATATGAGATTCTTAAGGTAAATGGGGGCAGTGAGAAGTCTGTAGGCAGCAAGGGGTTAAGCACTGGCCACACCTTGCTTCCCACCTGGGGTTTAATTTTGACTTACCTGAGTTTAATCAGTGGTGGTACTGAGAGAGAACATGCCTGCAGGACTGAGGCTGGGTTCACACTGGTCCGACAAACGCTCCGACATTGGGAGCTCATGTCGCATGACGTGTGAAATGTAATGTTTCCCTATGGGAGCCGTCCTAACTGGTCCGACACAAGTCGTTCCGACTTTAGAAATGCTCCCTGTACTACTTTGGTCCGACTTTGATCCTACTTCAGCCTATTGACTATCATTGAAGTCGGATCAAAGTCGGATTGCCGTCTCGCATGATCCGACTTCGGCACGCGACTTGTGCTCAGATGATCTTGAGGGGGAACTCCGCGCCAAATTTTAAATAAAAATCCGGCATGGGTTCCCCCTCCAAGAGCATACCAGGCCCTTGGGTCTGGTATGGACCTTGAGGGGAACCCCCTACGCCGAAAAAGCGGCGTGCGGGGGTCCCCCCAATCCATACCAGACCCTTATCCGAGCACGCAGCCCGGCCGGACAGGAATGGGGGTGGGGACGAGCTGGCGGCCCCCCCCCTCCTGAACCGTACCAGGCTGCATGCCCTCAACATGGGGGGTTGTTGCCTTGGGGGAGGGGGGCGCGCTGCGGCCCCCCCACCACAAAGCACCTTGTCCCCATGTTGATGAGGACAAGGGCCTCTTCCCGACAACCCTGGCCGTTGGTTGTCGGGGTCTGCGGGCGGGGGGCTTATCGGAATCCGGGAGCCCCCTTTAATAAGGGGGCCCCCAGATCCCGGCCCCCCACCCTATGTGAATGAGTATGGGGTACATCGAACCCCTACCCATTCACCCAGTGAAAAAGTGTCAATTTAAAAAAAAACACACTACACAGATTTTTAAAGTAATTTATTAGACAGCTCCGGGGGTCTTCTTCCGACTTCGGGGGTCTCTCCGGTTCTTCTCCGCGCTCTCCGGGTCTTCTGCCGGGCTCCTCCTCTCTCTTCTGCTCTTTTGCCGCTCTTTTGCTAAAGAGGAGGAGCCCGGTCTGCTGCCTTCTTCTCTTCGGGGGTCTCTCCGGTTCTTCTCCGCGCTCTCTGGATCTTCTGCCAGGCTCCTCCTCTCTCTTCTGCTCTTTTGCCGCTCTTTTGCTAAAGAGGAGGAGCCTGGTCTTCAATCTTCTGCCTTCTGCCCTCTTCTCCTGATGTTGACACGACGCTCTCTGGGGCTGGAATGCACTCTGAGCGCTCCGCTCTGACTTATATAGGTGGTAACCACGCCCCCTTATGCCGTCACAGTCCCTGGGCATGCTGGGATTGTGACGTTTTAGGGGGCGTGGTCATCACCCGATGACCACGCCCCCTAAAACGTCACAGTCCCAGCATGCCCAGGGACTGTGACGTTTTAGGGGGCGTGGTCACCGCCTATATAAGTCAGAGCAGAGCGCACAGAGAGCATTCCAGCCGGGGAGAGCGCCGTGTCAACATCGGAAGAAGAGATGAAGAGAAGAAGCGGCGAGACAGCGGCGACAAGACAGCGGCAGCAGACCGGGCCCCTCGCTGGCAATAGAGCTGGAAGAAGATAGCGGCGGGGCCCGGGAGAAGAGGCGGAACACCGGGAGAAGTCGGAAGAAGATACCGGAGCTGCCCAATAAATTAATTTTGAAACCTGTGTACTGTGGTTTTTTTCTATTGACACTTCCCTAGGTGAATGGGTAGGGGTACCATGTACCCCATACTCATTCACAAAGGGTGGGGGGCCGGGATCTGGGGGCCCCCTTATTAAAGGGGGCTCCTGGATTCCGATAAGCCCTCCGCCCGCAGACCCCGACAACCAACGGCCAGGGTTGTCGGGAAGAGGCCCTTGTCCTCATCAACATGGGGACAAGGTGCTTTGGGGTGGGGGGCCGCAGCGCGCCCCCTCCCCCAAGGCACCAAACCCCCATGTTGAGGGCATGCGGCCTGGTACGGTTCAGGAGGGGGGGGGCGCTTGCTCGTCCCCACCCCCATTCCTGTCCGGCCGGGCTGCGTGCTCGGATAAGGGTCTGGTATGGATTGGGGGGGACCCCTACGCCGTTTTTTCGGCGTAGGGGGTTCCCCTCAAGGTCCATACCAGACCCAAGGGCCTGGTATGCTCTTGGAGGGGGAACCCATGCCGGTTTTTTATTTAAAATTTGGCGCGGAGTTCCCCCCTAAGATTCATACCAAACACAGTGCCGGCATTGGCGGGGATCCAAGTCGGATCCCCGTTCATTGAAAGTCGGACACATGCCGGCTTCATGTCGCAGGGCAAAGTCGGATCCAAAGTAGGACGGCTGTCGTGTCGCACCAGTGTGAACCCAGCCTGAAGCAGACTCAGTGAGGTCTATTTATTAGCCAGGAGGCTTACTTTTTTTATGGACTTTTGCTTTGAGACTATGTTTTCTACCCCTGCTGTTGCTGTTTTACTGACCAAATAAACATGGGCAGGAAGCCCTTAACCTTGCACATGGCTGAATTACCTCTCTGAGAACTCTCTACTTGGTATTAAACCCAAAACCAAAAATGTATTTAATTGTATCTTACCAATCCTTAGATGTGGTGGCTGCATTTGTTTTCTTTATGTTTTCACCTGGTGATCTGGCCAGTAACACACTGCGTTTATTAAAATGCTGGGTGAATGAACACAGACACACCTTATACAACAGCGTTAGTCTGTCTTTTTTTTCTTTTGCGATAAAGGTTTTACATGAATAAATAAAAGCTGATTATTGTAAGCACCCATGTCAGTGTTAAATGGTTTGTCTCAACACTAATTGCTACATTTGCAGCAGAGCTTGTTCTTTTCAAAAATAAGAGAATTGCTGCCTGGATCTTCAGGTGAAAATAAAGGAAAGAAAGCCTAAAAAAACGAATGTAGCCATCACATCTAAGAATTAGTAAACTGCAATATAGGTAAGTAAAAGTGTGGTGCTGCTCTAATCCTTAAAGGCATATACAGGTCTGTGACAAAACTAAATGAATTGACAGTGTAAATGTCTCACAATTTAAGTAATGGTTCTGACGTGAAAAACCAACATAAGCAACCTTGTGCAAAAATAATCATAAACAAATTAGAAATATAAAAATCTCAATATGAAGATATCAAAAAAATGATAGTACCTGGCTAAAAATAATAAGTGTACACAGTGCAGCCAGGCATATAACAAACAAGCGAAAATAGAAAGTGACTGGTGCTCTTTGAACACAATAAGAGTGATAATTAAACTGGAACCTTGTGATATTCAAAAAATAAAGTCCACAAATCAGCGTGCATGAAAAGTGATCCAGTTAAGCTAATAAAAGTCCAAAAATGTGTATCAACAGTGGTCCATTTGAAATTGATTAAAGTGACTAGTAACAGTTGTGATGTGTAATCTTCTTCATGCAACACAGCACGCAGTGGTGGGCAGTGGCCCCTTACCTGAAGGTAATGGGGTATTTGCATTAGCCAATATTGGGCATGGCGGCCCTTAGCTAGCAGAACCACAGCATCAACCAATCCTGGGAACGACACTAATTAGATCCTATCCTGGCTTATCTTCTCTGGGGACATCCGTCTCTCCAAGTAGTATCCCGGGGTCACCAAGATAAAAACATCAAAGGAAGATCTCACAATGGTGTGATATCGTTTGGTAAAAGGTAGGTTTTATTGAAACAAATCAAGATACTCACAATAAAACAATAGTAACGAGTGGAGATCCGACGAGCGGCGAGCTCATACCGCTAATCACTATAGAGTGCCTGTCCCGTCCCTACGCGTGACGTCACGACACACGTGACTTCATCAGGGGATACAGGGAGGCACTGTGGATGTCCTTAAATAGCTCTCCCATAGGCTATAATGGGCGGCCATTTTCTTGAAGGCTAGAGGAAGTGCTGTGGTGGCCATATTGCCGGAGATGGATGGGCGCAGCGATGTTACACGTAAGCCAATAGAACAGACAGGGGCGGGTGCCAGTCTCTGACGGCCGTAGTGGACTGACCTGATCAGCACTGACCCCAAAAAACACTTTCAGCAAAGGGGGAACACAGCTACATCGGCAGCGTGACATAGTCAGTATGCTGTGTGTCTGGACATAAAGCGCAGCAACACCCAGACAAATCTAGATCCGAGGTGCATAAAAGACATTTTACATATGATTTAAAATAGAAAGGCCAGCTCATTGTCCACAATTAAGCCTATTTCAAATATTAAAAAATTGTTAAAAATATTTAGGAAATTTAAAATTGAAAAATGGTCTGATCGGTGAACCGGTATAAAAAAACGATTGGCTAGGGAAAGGCATCTATATAGACCGGGATCTGCAGAACACCGATACCTAGTATATTGCTTCGGGACCCAGAACACCAAAGTGCCAGTGCATTGTACATATACAATACCAGAATATATGCATGATAAATGTACACAGCTAAAGATATAAATAAAAAATAAAATATAAACATTTTTTTACAGAGACATCATATGTGAGGAAACTATATGACTAACGCCTAATCATGAAACCAGATATTTGACTGTGAGGATGATTTAGAATGTGTCAGGAAAGGGTCCATCCGCTGGTAAGATATATCATTTGGCATGCAGTACTGGGGTCAACCAGCAGGTGTCTCCTGGCAGTGTTGAACTGTCAGGAGAATATTTCCCTGCTGGTGTCATTTCATCTTTTGGCCGCAGTACTGATGTCCACCAGCGGATGGATTCTGGCAGTATGGAGCAGACAACATTCCCTGCGCTCAGGTGTGACTTGAAGCCAATTATAGGCAGCCCTATTAATACCCGGCAAGCCCTCACATGCTCGCCTTGGTATCTTTCTCCTTGTGCCTTGACCTTGCATCCTGTTTGTGTACCTGCTCCGTCCCGTCCCGTCCCGTCCTGTCCCGTCCCGTCCCGCTCTGCTCTGATCCGATCCCTATCCCAGGCCCATCCTGTTCTTGTCCCTCCTGATTCCCTTGGATCCCTACCCTGCAGCTTTACCATCCATCCTCTCCCCTTCCTGCTGGTTTCCCGTCCTTACCCATCTGCTGACTTCCCTGTGTATGACCTTGGCTTGGCTTTGTTTACGATTACGATATCTCCATTTACTTGTATATATTGTTGTTTGTAGTGGGTTGTTGTGTTGGTTTTGCACTGTTTATATTCCTTTTACTTATCACTTGTTTAATAAACACCATTATTTCACTTACATGTGTTTCTGGTCTCCTCTGTGCAGTCCACACAGTCTGGTCAATTAGATTCTCTGACAGTATACCAAGGCCGTCCCTGACCAGACGTGGCTGCATTGAGGAAACCATCCTGGTGTATTGGGTCTGCTAATATGGATTTCGATGAAATCATTTATTATTCTCTGCTAGCAGAAGAGGATGGTGAATATTGTCGCCAGATTTTAAAAGGGTGGACTAGTGACCAGCTGATGGAAACTATCCGATCAGCTCATTCCCTAGTGGATCAGGGTTATATGTCTTTTGAGGATGTTCAGCCCCTGATCCAGTTATGTGCAAAACCAGCCCTGTCATGTATTCCCAAGGGAAGTGATGATTTTTCGCCCCCCTTCAATTATGGCCAAGTTGAATCCCTGGTTTGGTTGTTAGAGGATGATCCAGCCTATTTTATGGAACATTATTCCTCTCGTTCCCAGCAAGTGTTGTCTAATTGCATCCAGTCAGTGCAATCCTTGATTAGTCAGGCTGTATGTGAATCAGCGTTTGTTCAACCTGTGCTGCAGGCATGGTCAGATCTCCTGTCTTTAGCTAAGCCACAATATTCCAGCCCTGCCATTAATCATCTGTCTTCCCAAAAATGTATCTCCCCGTCGCCTATGGCAACCTCAGCTACAGCCCAGTTTACTCAACCCCCTACCAAATACTACTACCCAGTCTCCAAGTGTAGCACCTATCCCACCTTCAATCCACCTGTCTCTCCTCCTCCACCTGTAACAGTCCCACAAAACCCCTCTCTAGCTACAGTTCCTTGGTCTTCCTTCGATCCAGCTACGTTCTTTTCTTTCAGCCCTGCACCTACATACAAGACTGCACGGGCTAAACTTAAAAAGAAACAAAAATTCTTTCCTACCCACACGATCCTGCCAGTAACCCAACTTGCTTCCACACCAACTAACCCACCTGATTCTGTCAAACCTCTGCCTGCTACCCAGCCTGACAGTCCAGTGCCTGCTACCGAGCCTGATGCGCCAGTGTCTTCTAAACCTGTTGTGCCAATGCCTGTGCCCGCTGTCCAGTTTGAGGTCCCATGCCTGCTGCTCAGCCTGACATCTCAGTGCCCATGTTCCAGTCTGACGCTTCAGTGACTACTGTCCAGTCCGATGTACCCATTGTTCAGCCTGGTATGCCAGCACCTGCTGTTCTGCCCGATGTGCCAGCGCCTGTGTCTGCTGCCCAGTCTAAAGTTCCAGTGCCCGCTCCCCAGTCTGATGTCTTCATGCCTGCCTCCCAGCCTGATGTCCCGAAGCTTGCTTTTCAGCCTGATGTCTTGGTTTCTGCATTTCTACCTGATGTCCCGATGCCTGCCCTCCAGCCTGATGCCCGGGTGTCTGCCCTCCAGCCTGATGTCCGGGTGTCTGCCCTCCAGCCTGATGTCCGGGTGTCTGCCCTCCAGCCTGATGTCTGGGTGTCTGCCCTCCAGCCTGATGTCCGGGTGCCTGCTGCCCTCCAGCCTGATGTCCGGTTGCCTGCTGCCCTCCAGCCTGATGTCCGGATGCCTGCTGCCCTCCAGCCTGATGTCTGGGTGCCTGCTGCCCTCCAGCCTGATGTCCGGGAGCCTGCTGCCCAGCTTGGCTTGTTCCTGTCTGCTGCCCAGCTCGGCTTGTTCCTGTCTGCTGCCCAGCTCGGCTTGTTCCTGTCTGCTGCCCAGCTCAAGTTGTTCCTGTCTGCTGCCCAGCTTGGCTTGTTCCTGTCTGCTGCCCAGCTCGGCTTGTTCCTGTCTGCTGCCCAGCTCAAGTTGTTCCTGTCTGCTGCCCAGCTCGGCTTGTTCCTGTCTGCTGCCCAGCTCAAGTTGTTCCTGTCTGCTGCCCAGCTCAAGTTGTTCCTGTCTGCTGCCCAGCTCAAGTTGTTCCTGTCTGCTGCCCAGCTCAAGCTGTTCCTGTCTGCTGCCCAGCTCAAGTTGTTCCTGTCTGCTGCCCAGCTCAAGTTGTTCCTGTCCGCTGCCCAGCTCAATGACTCTGACATGCCAGCCGTCTGCCCGGATGTGCCAGATGACCAGCCTGAAATGCTTTCTTCCACCATTCTGCCTGACGCCATAGACCATGGACAATTAAGACCAGTTGGAGCGTCCGGAGGCCGCTCCTTTAGGGAGGGGTACTGTCAGGAAAGGGTCCATCCGCTGGTAAGATATATCATTTGGCATGCAGTACTGGGGTCCACCAGCAGGTGTCTCCTGGCAGTGTTGAACTGTCAGGAGAATATTTCCCTGCTGGTGTCATTTCATCTTTTGGCCGCAGTACTGATGTCCACCAGCGGATGGATCCTGGCAGTATGGAGCAGACAACATTCCCTGCGCTCAGGTGTGACTTGAAGCCAATTATAGGCAGCCCTATTAATACCCGGCAAGCCCTCACATGCTCGCCTTGGTATCTTTCTCCCTGTGCCTTGACCTTGCTGCCTGCATCCTGTCTGTGTACCTGCTCTGTCCCGTCCCGCTCTGCTCTGATCCGATCCGATCCCTATCCCAGGCCATCCTGTTCTCGTCCCTCCTGATTCCCTTGGATCCCTACTCTGCAGCTTTACCATCCATCCTCTCCCCTTCCTGCTGGTCCTTACCCATCTGCTGACTTCCCTGTGTATGACCTTGGCTTGGCTTTGTTTACGATTATGGTATCTCCATTTACTTGTATATATTGTTGTTTGTAGTGGGTTGTTGTGTTGGTTTTGCACTGTTTATATTCCTTTTACTTATCACTTGTTTAATAAACACCATTATTTCACTTACATGTGTTTCTGGTCTCCTCTGTGCAGTCCACACAGTCTGGTCAATTAGATTCTCTGACAGAATGGTACATTCTAGAATGAAGTATAGTTCCTAGGGGGTGGAAATATAAGCTCAACCTCAGCCGTGGAAATGTGGGCATATGTAACCTCACGCCCCTCATACAGAAGTGTTTCACCCTGTACACAAATGTACAGGGTGAAAATATTAAAAATTTAAAAATATTAAATGTTTTGAATATTAAAAATCTTAAAATAATAATAGTATTAAAAATCCCTGAGGAAACAGTTCAGGTCAAATTCTATATTCAAGCCTCTTGGCGAGAAGGTATCCAGGGTAAAAATCCATTTGGATTCCATCTGGCTGAGGGTCCTGACCTTGTGTCCCCCCCCGCCAGTATCTAATATATGGTTTGATACCCCAGAACTTCAGATGGGAGGGGTCTTTATTGTGACACAGCACAAAGTGTTTGGATACGCTATGTTTATCGTATCCGTTTATAATTCCTGTCCACATTTTTAAAGTGCGTCCGTTTGGCCATGGGAGCCAAATTTGCCCCCAGCATAGCTGGGCTTTTCATGGCCCAATGGGAAGAAGAATTTGTTTTAAATGATCAGCCAGAAGAACTACTTATCTATAAAAGATATATTGACGATATTTTTGTAATATGGGAAGGCGATGTAAATCAGTTGAATTAATTCATGTAGAAACTGAATACAAATTAGAGGAACATCTGACTCTCATGGGACATAAGTGAGAAGAAAGTAACTTTCCTAGATCTAGATATTCTACAAGAAGATTCAATAATGAGCACAAGGACGCACTTTAAAAATGTGGACAGGAATAGTTATCTTCCGATAGAGAGCTGCCATCACAAAGACTGGCTCTTTAATGTCCCCAAAGGTCAACTAATGCGTTTTGAGAAGAAACTGTACCAAACTTCAAGTTTTTTTGGAGCAGGCAGAGAAAATTGGAGCCAGGTTTACCGCGAAAGGGTATGATCAAGGGTATATAGCTGAGAAAATAACAGAAGTATCAGTAATGGATCAGAAAGCATTAATTGAGGATAAAGTTTTACAGAAACACCCAATGGAGGGACCAGCACTTATCCTCGATTATAGCGTGCAACATAAGAAAATAGAGAAGATCATCAGACGCCATTGGCATATTTTGCTGGCAGATACACAACTTCAGGGGAGTCTACCAAAAAAACCCAAATTCATTTATAAAAGAGCACCGTCGATTCGGGACAAATTGATGAAAAGTGTGATAGATCCACCAAAGAAGACCTTCACGTTTTTTTCGGGTAAAGGATTCTTCCCATGCAAAAGATAATTTGCATGTGTTAGAACTAGACGTCCCAATGAAAAAGTGTTTCACTTTTCATCGACAACTACGGGGGATACTTATGAAGTTCAAAATTTCATCTGCTGCAATACAGAGGGGGCAGTATATGCCTTACAATGCAGCTGTGGTCTGCAATATGTTGGCCGGACAAAAAGACCACTAAAGGTACGAATTAAAGAGCATGTGAATAACATTATAAACGGATACGATAAACATAGCGTATCCAAACACTTTCTGCTGTGTCACAATAAAGACCCCTCCCATCTGAAGTTCTGGGGTATCGAACCATATATTAGATACTGGCGGGGGGGACACAAGGTCAGGACCCTCAGCCAGATGGAATCCAAATGAATTTTTACCCTGGATACCTGGCTTGAATATAGAATTTGACCTGAACTGTTTCCTCAGTGATTTTTAATACTATTATTATTTTAAGATTTTTAATATTCAAAATTTTTTTTAATATTTTTAAATTTTTAATATTTTCACCCTGTACATTTGGTAACACTTCTGTATGAGGGGCGTGAGGTTACATATGCCCACATTTCCACGGCTGAGGTTGAGCTTATATTTCCACCCCCTAGGAACTATACTTCATTCTAGAAAGTACCATTCTAAATCATCCTCACAGCCAAATATCTGGTTTCATGATTAGGCGTTAGTCATATAGTTTCCTCACATATGATGTCTCTGTAAAAAAAATTTTATATTTTATTTTTTATTTTTTTTAAACAATAGTATTTATTGAGTTTTGGGTTTACAGAAAATAAGGCAAAAATCAGGAACAACATTAGCATTCATCTATCGATATTTAGACTGTAATAAAAAAACATTTAGGAAAGGAAGACACAAAACAAAACAAAAAAGAAAAGGGGGGAAGGGGGGGAGGGAAAAGGCAAGTAAAACCAAAGGGGGAGAAGAACAACTCCCAGGATAGTACTTTAAGTTACAATTACATTGTCTCAGCCTGGTTCGTAGGAACTATATCTTATACAAATGGCACTGTTTTCCTCCGCCCGTCACCCCCTTGGGAACTTACTGTGACTAGGCGGAGGTTCAGTCCCTGGTATTCTATATTTATTTGTATACTTCTAGCATTTTGGTTCCTGTTATCGTCTAAACCCTCGAACCAGACTAGGAAAAGAAGTTGACATTGTTCATTATCCATATGAGAACTTTAGTAACTGTATAGAACTCAACTGTTAAGTTATAATATTATTATAGCATATGTACTACCCGGCTCATATAATTTTTTATACACCCAAATGGGCTAAGTTAAAAACGAGTCATCAATCCGTTATACAGTATATAAAAACAGTCGTAGCAGAGAACCTGAGGAAAGAAAAAGAAAAGGAAAGAGAAGAAAAAGGGGAAAGTGAGGCAGTGGGAGGGGGTAAGGGGAGGGGAGGTGTTGTGGATGTGCTCCTGCACGCCGCGGACGCCAGACACGACCGGCATCCTACGTATTAGTAAGGTACCTTATCCAGGGGTCCCATATTTTATTAAATCCATTGATCTTATCCTTCAAGATTGCCGTAAGGCGTTCATTTACCATTATCCATGACAGTTTGGTTTTTAGTAAGTAAAAGGGGACTGTGTGGGACCTCCAAGACTTGGCTATTGAAATCCTGGCCGCCACAAATATAAATGTGATTAGTCTACGCATTGACTTTGATGCCCCCTCCACTGGGCGTCCCAGCAGTGCGTGCAGAGGTGACTTAACTAGATTCACTTGTGTGAGGGAGTATATAAGATTATACGTGCGTATCCAAAATCTCCTCACTTTGGGGCACGTCCACCAAGTGTGGAACATAGTGCCGTTTACGTTACATCCTCTGAAGCACTGGGGGGACGCCCAGTGGACTAGTGACCAGCTGATGGAAACTATCCGATCAGCTCATTCCCTAGTGGATCAGGGTTATATGTCTTTTGAGGATGTTCAGCCCCTGATCCAGTTATGTGCAAAACCAGCCCTGTCATGTATTCCCAAGGGAAGTGATGATTTTTCGCCCCCCTTCAATTATGGCCAAGTTGAATCCCTGGTTTGGTTGTTAGAGGATGATCCAGCCTATTTTATGGAACATTATTTCTCTCGTTCCCAGCAAGTGTTGTCTAATTGCATCCAGTCAGTGCAATCCTTGATTAGTCAGGCTGTGTGTGAATCAGCGTTTGTTTAACCTGTGCTGCAGGCATGGTCAGATCTCCTGTCTTTAGCTAAGCCACAATATTCCAGCCCTGCCATTAATCATCTGTCTTCCCAAAAATGTATCTCCCCGTCGCCTATGGCAACCTCAGCTACAGCCCAGTTTACTCAACCCCCTACCAAATACTACTACCCAGTCTCCAAGTGTAGCACCTATCCCGCCTTCAATCCACCTGTCTCTCCTCCTCCACCTGTAACAGTCCCACAAAACCCCTCTCTAGCTACAGTTCCTTGGTCTTCCTTCGATCCAGCTACGTTCTTTTCTTTCAGCCCTGCACCTACATACAAGACTGCACGGGCTAAACCAAAAAAGAAACAAATATTCTTTCCTACCCACACGATCCTGCCAGTAACCCAACTTGCTTCCACACCAACTAACCCACCTGATTCTGTCAAACCTCTGCCTGCTACCCAGCCTGACAGTCCAGTGCCTGCTACCGAGCCTGATGCGCCAGTGTCTTCTACTCAACCTGTTGTGCCAATGCCTGTGCCCGCTGTCCAGTTTGAGGTCCCAGTGCCTGCTGCTCAGCCTGACATCTCAGTGCCCATGTTCCAGTCTGACGCTTCAGTGACTACTGTCCAGTCCGATGTACCCATTGTTCAGCCTGGTATGCCAGCACCTGCTGTTCTGCCCGATGTGCCAGCGCCTGTGTCTGCTGCCCAGTCTAAAGTTCCAGTGCCCGCTCCCCAGTCTGATGTCTTCATGCCTGCCTCCCAGCCTGATGTCCCGAAGCTTGCTTTTCAGCCTGATGTCTTGGTTTCTGCATTTCTACCTGATGTCCCGATGCCTGCCCTCCAGCTTGATGCCCGGGTGTCTGCCCTCCAGCCTGATGTCCAGGTGTCTGCCCTCCAGCCTGATGTCCGGGTGTCTGCCCTCCAGCCTGATGTCCCGGTGTCTGCTGCCCTCCAGCCTGATGTCCGGGTGCCTGCTGCCCTCCAGCCTGATGTCCGGGTGCCTGCTGCCCTCCAGCCTGATGTCCGGGTGCCTGCTGCCCTCCAGCCTGATGTCCGGGTGCCTGCTGCCCTCCAGCCTGATGTCCGGGTGCCTGCTGCCCTCCAGCCTGATGTCCGGGTGCCTGCTGCCCTCCAGTCTGATGTCCGGGTGCCTGCTGCCCAGCTCGGCTTGTTCCTGTCTGCTGCCCAGCTCGGCTTGTTCCTGTCTGCTGCCCAGCTCGGCTTGTTCCTGTCTGCTGCCCAGCTCGGCTTGTTCCTGTCTGCTGCCCAGCTCAAGTTGTTCCTGTCTGCTGCCCAGCTTGGCTTGTTCCTGTCTGCTGCCCAGCTCAGCTTGTTCCTGTCTGCTGCCCAGCTCGGCTTGTTCCTGTCTGCTGCCCAGCTCAAGTTGTTCCTGTCTGCTGCCCAGCTCAAGTTGTTCCTGTCTGCTGCCCAGCTCAAGTTGTTCCTGTCTGCTGCCCAGCTCAAGTTGTTCCTGTCTGCTGCCCAGCTCAAGTTGTTCCTGTCTGCTGCCCAGCTCAAGTTGTTCCTGTCTGCTGCCCAGCTCAAGTTGTTCCTGTCTGCTGCCCAGCTCAAGTTGTTCCTGTCCGCTGCCCAGCTCAATGACTCTGACATGCCAGCCGTCTGCCCGGATGTACCAGATGACCAGCCTGAAATGCTTTCTTCCACCATTCTGCCTGACGCCATAGACCATGGACAATTAAGACCAGTTGGAGCGTCCGGAGGCCGCTCCTTTAGGGAGGGGTACTGTCAGGAAAGGGTCCATCCGCTGGTAAGATATATCATTTGGCATGCAGTACTGGGGTCCACCAGCAGGTGTCTCCTGGCAGTGTTGAACTGTCAGGAGAATATTTCCCTGCTGGTGTCATTTCATCTTTTGGCCACAGTACTGATGTCCACCAGCGGATGGATCCTGGCAGTATGGAGCAGACAACATTCCCTGCGCTCAGGTGTGACTTGAAGCCAATTATAGGCAGCCCTATTAATACCCGGCAAGCCCTCACATGCTCGCCTTGGTATCTTTCTCCCTGTGCCTTGACCTTGCTGCCTGCATCCTGTTTGTGTACCTGCTCTGTCCCGTCCCGCTCTGCTCTGATCCGATTGTGACACAGCACAAAGTGTTTGGATACGCTATGTTTATCGTATCCGTTTATAATTCCTGTCCACATTTTTAAAGTGCGTCCGTGTGGCCATGGGAGCCAAATTTGCCCCCAGCATAGCTGGGCTTTTCATGGCCCAATGGGAAGAAGAATTTGTTTTAAATGATCAACCAGAAGAACTACTTATCTATAAAAGATATATTGACGATATTTTTGTAATATGGGAAGGCGATGTAAATCAGTTGAATTAATTCATGTAGAAACTGAATACAAATTAGAGGAACATCCGACTCTCATGGGACATAAGTGAGAAGAAAGTAACTTTCCTAGATCTAGATATTCTACAAGAAGATTCAATAATGAGCACAAGGACGCACTTTAAAAATGTGGACAGGAATAGTTATCTTCCGATAGAGAGCTGTCATCACAAAAACTGGCTCTTTAATGTCCCCAAAGGTCAACTAATGCGTTTTGAGAAGAAACTGTACCAAACTTCAAGTTTTTTTGGAGCAGGCAGAGAAAATTGGAGCCAGGTTTACCGCGAAAGGGTATGAATAAGGGTATATAGCTGAGGAAAAAACAGAAGTATCAGTAATGGATCAGAAAGCATTAATTGAGGATAAAGTGTTACAGAAACACCCAATGGAGGGACCAGCACTTATCCTCGATTATAGCGTGCAACATAAGAAAATAGAGAAGATCATCAGACGCCATTGGCATATTTTGCTGGCAGATACACAACTTCAGGGGAGTCTACCAAAAAAACCCAAATTCATTTATAAAAGAGCACCGTCGATTCGGGACAAATTGGTGAAAAGTGTGATAGATCCACCAAAGAAGACCTTCACGTTTTTTTCGGGTAAAGGATTCTTCCCATGCAAAAGATAATTTGTATGTGTTAGATAGAACTAGACGTCCCAATGAAAAAGTGTTTCACTTTTCATCGACAACTACGGGGGATACTTATGAAGTTCAAAATTTCATCTGCTGCAATACAGAGGGGGCAGTATATGCCTTACAATGCAGCTGTGGTCTGCAATATGTTGGCCGGACAAAAAGACCACTAAAGGTACGAATTAAAGAGCATGTGAATAACATTATAAACGGATACGATAAACATAGCGTATCCAAACACTTTCTGCTGTGTCACAATAAAGACCCCTCCCATCTGAAGTTCTGGGGTATCGAACCATATATTAGATACTGGCGGGGGGGACACAAGGTCAGGACCCTCAGCCAGATGGAATCCAAATGAATTTTTACCCTGGATACCTGGCTTGAATATAGAATTTGACCTGAACTGTTTCCTCAGTGATTTTTAATACTATTATTATTTTAAGATTTTTAATATTCAAAAATTTTTTAAATATTTTTAAATTTTTAATATTTTCACCCTGTACATTTGGTAACACTTCTGTATGAGGGGCGTGAGGTTACATATGCCCACATTTCCACGGCTGAGGTTGAGCTTATATTTCCACCCCCTAGGAACTATACTTCATTCTAGAAAGTACCATTCTAAATCATCCTCACAGCCAAATATCTGGTTTCATGATTAGGCGTTAGTCATATAGTTTCCTCACATATGATGTCTCTGTAAAAAAAAATTTATATTTTATTTTTTATTTTTTTTAAACAATAGTATTTATTGAGTTTTGGGTTTACAGAAAATAAGGCAAAAATCAGGAACAACATTAGCATTCATCTATCGATATTTAGACTGTAATAAAAAAACATTTAGGAAAGGAAGACACAAAACAAAAAAACAAAAAAGAAAAGGGGGGAAGGGGGGGAGGGAAAAGGCAAGTAAAACCAAAGGGGGAGAATAACAACTCCCAGGATAGTACTTTAAGTTACAATTACATTGTCTCAGCCTGGTTCGTAGGAACTATATCTTATACAAATGGCACTGTTTTCCTCCGCTCGTCACCCCCTTGGGAACTTACTGTGACTAGGCGGAGGTTCAGTCCCTGGTATTCTATATTTATTTGTATACTTCTAGCGTTTTGGTTCCTGTTATCGTCTAAACTCTCGAACCAGACTAGGAAAAGAAGTTGATATTGTTCATTATCCATATGAGAACTTTAGTAACTGTATAGAACTCAACTGTTAAGTTATAATATTATTATAGCATATGTACTACCCGGCTCATATAATTTTTTATACACCCAAATGGGCTAAGTTAAAAACGAGTCATCAATCCGTTATAGAAAAGCAGTCGTAGCAGAGAACCTGAGGAAAGAAAAAGAAAAGGAAAGAGAAGAAAAAGGGGAAAGTGAGGCAGTGGGAGGGGGTAAGGGGAGGGGAGGTGTTGTGGATGTGCTCCTGCACGCCGCGGACGCCAGACACGACCGGCATCCTACGTATTAGTAAGGTACCTTATCCAGGGGTCCCATATTTTATTAAATCCATTGATCTTATCCTTCAAGATTGCCGTAAGGCGTTCATTTACCATTATCCATGACAGTTTGGTTTTTAGTAAGTAAAAGGGGACTGTGTGGGACCTCCAAGACTTGGCTATTGAAATCCTGGCCGCCACAAATATAAATGTGATTAGTCTACGCATTGACTTTGATGCCCCCTCCACTGGGCGTCCCAGCAGTGCGTGCAGAGGTGACTTAACTAGATTCACTTGTGTGAGGGAGTATATAAGATTATACGTGCGTATCCAAAATCTCCTCACTTTGGGGCACGTCCACCAAGTGTGGAACATAGTGCCGTTTACGTTACATCCTCTGAAGCACTGGGGGGATGCCCAGTGGACTAGTGACCAGCTGATGGAAACTATCCGATCAGCTCATTCCCTAGTGGATCAGGGTTATATGTCTTTTGAGGATGTTCAGCCCCTGATCCAGTTATGTGCAAAACCAGCCCTGTCATGTATTCCCAAGGGAAGTGATGATTTTTCGCCCCCCTTCAATTATGGCCAAGTTGAATCCCTGGTTTGGTTGTTAGAGGATGATCCAGCCTATTTTATGGAACATTATTTCTCTCGTTCCCAGCAAGTGTTGTCTAATTGCATCCAGTCAGTGCAATCCTTGATTAGTCAGGCTGTGTGTGAATCAGCGTTTGTTCAACCTGTGCTGCAGGCATGGTCAGATCTCCTGTCTTTAGCTAAGCCACAATATTCCAGCCCTGCCATTAATCATCTGTCTTCCCAAAAATGTATCTCCCCGTCGCCTATGGCAACCTCAGCTACAGCCCAGTTTACTCAACCCCCTACCAAATACTACTACCCAGTCTCCAAGTGTAGCACCTATCCCGCCTTCAATCCACCTGTCTCTCCTCCTCCACCTGTAACAGTCCCACAAAACCCCTCTCTAGCTACAGTTCCTTGGTCTTCCTTCGATCCAGCTACGTTCTTTTCTTTCAGCCCTGCACCTACATACAAGACTGCACGGGCTAAACCAAAAAAGAAACAAATATTCTTTCCTACCCACACGATCCTGCCAGTAACCCAACTTGCTTCCACACCAACTAACCCACCTGATTCTGTCAAACCTCTGCCTGCTACCCAGCCTGACAGTCCAGTGCCTGCTACCGAGCCTGATGCGCCAGTGTCTTCTACTCAACCTGTTGTGCCAATGCCTGTGCCCGCTGTCCAGTTTGAGGTCCCAGTGCCTGCTGCTCAGCCTGACATCTCAGTGCCCATGTTCCAGTCTGACGCTTCAGTGACTACTGTCCAGTCCGATGTACCCATTGTTCAGCCTGGTATGCCAGCACCTGCTGTTCTGCCCGATGTGCCAGCGCCTGTGTCTGCTGCCCAGTCTAAAGTTCCAGTGCCCGCTCCCCAGTCTGATGTCTTCATGCCTGCCTCCCAGCCTGATGTCCCGAAGCTTGCTTTTCAGCCTGATGTCTTGGTTTCTGCATTTCTACCTGATGTCCCGATGCCTGCCCTCCAGCTTGATGCCCGGGTGTCTGCCCTCCAGCCTGATGTCCGGGTGTCTGCCCTCCAGCCTGATGTCCGGGTGTCTGCCCTCCAGCCTGATGTCCCGGTGTCTGCTGCCCTCCAGCCTGATGTCCGGGTGCCTGCTGCCCTCCAGCCTGATGTCCGGGTGCCTGCTGCCCTCCAGCCTGATGTCCGGGTGCCTGCTGCCCTCCAGCCTGATGTCCGGGTGCCTGCTGCCCTCCAGCCTGATGTCCGGGTGCCTGCTGCCCTCCAGCCTGATGTCCGGGTGCCTGCTGCCCTCTAGTCTGATGTCCGGGTGCCTGCTGCCCAGCTCGGCTTGTTCCTGTCTGCTGCCCAGCTCGGCTTGTTCCTGTCTGCTGCCCAGCTCGGCTTGTTCCTGTCTGCTGCCCAGCTCGGCTTGTTCCTGTCTGCTGCCCAGCTCAAGTTGTTCCTGTCTGCTGCCCAGCTCAAGTTGTTCCTGTCTGCTGCCCAGCTTGGCTTGTTCCTGTCTGCTGCCCAGCTCAGCTTGTTCCTGTCTGCTGCCCAGCTCGGCTTGTTCCTGTCTGCTGCCCAGCTCAAGTTGTTCCTGTCTGCTGCCCAGCTCAAGTTGTTCCTGTCTGCTGCCCAGCTCAAGTTGTTCCTGTCTGCTGCCCAGCTCAAGTTGTTCCTGTCTGCTGCCCAGCTCAAGTTGTTCCTGTCTGCTGCCCAGCTCAAGTTGTTCCTGTCTGCTGCCCAGCTCAAGTTGTTCCTGTCTGCTGCCCAGCTCAAGTTGTTCCTGTCCGCTGCCCAGCTCAATGACTCTGACATGCCAGCCGTCTGCCCGGATGTGCCAGATGACCAGCCTGAAATGCTTTCTTCCACCATTCTGCCTGACGCCATAGACCATGGACAATTAAGACCAGTTGGAGCGTCCGGAGGCCGCTCCTTTAGGGAGGGGTACTGTCAGGAAAGGGTCCATCCGCTGGTAAGATATATCATTTGGCATGCAGTACTGGGGTCCACCAGCAGGTGTCTCCTGGCAGTGTTGAACTGTCAGGAGAATATTTCCCTGCTGGTGTCATTTCATCTTTTGGCCACAGTACTGATGTCCACCAGCGGATGGATCCTGGCAGTATGGAGCAGACAACATTCCCTGCGCTCAGGTGTGACTTGAAGCCAATTATAGGCAGCCCTATTAATACCCGGCAAGCCCTCACATGCTCGCCTTGGTATCTTTCTCCCTGTGCCTTGACCTTGCTGCCTGCATCCTGTTTGTGTACCTGCTCTGTCCCGTCCCGCTCTGCTCTGATCCGATTGTGACACAGCACAAAGTGTTTGGATACGCTATGTTTATCGTATCCGTTTATAATTCCTGTCCACATTTTTAAAGTGCGTCCGTGTGGCCATGGGAGCCAAATTTGCCCCCAGCATAGCTGGGCTTTTCATGGCCCAATGGGAAGAAGAATTTGTTTTAAATGATCAACCAGAAGAACTACTTATCTATAAAAGATATATTGACGATATTTTTGTAATATGGGAAGGCGATGTAAATCAGTTGAATTAATTCATGTAGAAACTGAATACAAATTAGAGGAACATCCGACTCTCATGGGACATAAGTGAGAAGAAAGTAACTTTCCTAGATCTAGATATTCTACAAGAAGATTCAATAATGAGCACAAGGACGCACTTTAAAAATGTGGACAGGAATAGTTATCTTCCGATAGAGAGCTGTCATCACAAAAACTGGCTCTTTAATGTCCCCAAAGGTCAACTAATGCGTTTTGAGAAGAAACTGTACCAAACTTCAAGTTTTTTTGGAGCAGGCAGAGAAAATTGGAGCCAGGTTTACCGCGAAAGGGTATGAATAAGGGTATATAGCTGAGGAAAAAACAGAAGTATCAGTAATGGATCAGAAAGCATTAATTGAGGATAAAGTGTTACAGAAACACCCAATGGAGGGACCAGCACTTATCCTCGATTATAGCGTGCAACATAAGAAAATAGAGAAGATCATCAGACGCCATTGGCATATTTTGCTGGCAGATACACAACTTCAGGGGAGTCTACCAAAAAAACCCAAATTCATTTATAAAAGAGCACCGTCGATTCGGGACAAATTGGTGAAAAGTGTGATAGATCCACCAAAGAAGACCTTCACGTTTTTTTCGGGTAAAGGATTCTTCCCATGCAAAAGATAATTTGTATGTGTTAGATAGAACTAGACGTCCCAATGAAAAAGTGTTTCACTTTTCATCGACAACTACGGGGGATACTTATGAAGTTCAAAATTTCATCTGCTGCAATACAGAGGGGGCAGTATATGCCTTACAATGCAGCTGTGGTCTGCAATATGTTGGCCGGACAAAAAGACCACTAAAGGTACGAATTAAAGAGCATGTGAATAACATTATAAACGGATACGATAAACATAGCGTATCCAAACACTTTCTGCTGTGTCACAATAAAGACCCCTCCCATCTGAAGTTCTGGGGTATCGAACCATATATTAGATACTGGCGGGGGGGGACACAAGGTCAGGACCCTCAGCCAGATGGAATCCAAATGAATTTTTACCCTGGATACCTGGCTTGAATATAGAATTTGACCTGAACTGTTTCCTCAGTGATTTTTAATACTATTATTATTTTAAGATTTTTAATATTCAAAAATTTTTTAAATATTTTTAAATTTTTAATATTTTCACCCTGTACATTTGGTAACACTTCTGTATGAGGGGCGTGAGGTTACATATGCCCACATTTCCACGGCTGAGGTTGAGCTTATATTTCCACCCCCTAGGAACTATACTTCATTCTAGAAAGTACCATTCTAAATCATCCTCACAGCCAAATATCTGGTTTCATGATTAGGCGTTAGTCATATAGTTTCCTCACATATGATGTCTCTGTAAAAAAAAATTTATATTTTATTTTTTATTTTTTTTAAACAATAGTATTTATTGAGTTTTGGGTTTACAGAAAATAAGGCAAAAATCAGGAACAACATTAGCATTCATCTATCGATATTTAGACTGTAATAAAAAAACATTTAGGAAAGGAAGACACAAAACAAAAAAACAAAAAAGAAAAGGGGGGAAGGGGGGGAGGGAAAAGGCAAGTAAAACCAAAGGGGGAGAATAACAACTCCCAGGATAGTACTTTAAGTTACAATTACATTGTCTCAGCCTGGTTCGTAGGAACTATATCTTATACAAATGGCACTGTTTTCCTCCGCTCGTCACCCCCTTGGGAACTTACTGTGACTAGGCGGAGGTTCAGTCCCTGGTATTCTATATTTATTTGTATACTTCTAGCGTTTTGGTTCCTGTTATCGTCTAAACTCTCGAACCAGACTAGGAAAAGAAGTTGATATTGTTCATTATCCATATGAGAACTTTAGTAACTGTATAGAACTCAACTGTTAAGTTATAATATTATTATAGCATATGTACTACCCGGCTCATATAATTTTTTATACACCCAAATGGGCTAAGTTAAAAACGAGTCATCAATCCGTTATAGAAAAGCAGTCGTAGCAGAGAACCTGAGGAAAGAAAAAGAAAAGGAAAGAGAAGAAAAAGGGGAAAGTGAGGCAGTGGGAGGGGGTAAGGGGAGGGGAGGTGTTGTGGATGTGCTCCTGCACGCCGCGGACGCCAGACACGACCGGCATCCTACGTATTAGTAAGGTACCTTATCCAGGGGTCCCATATTTTATTAAATCCATTGATCTTATCCTTCAAGATTGCCGTAAGGCGTTCATTTACCATTATCCATGACAGTTTGGTTTTTAGTAAGTAAAAGGGGACTGTGTGGGACCTCCAAGACTTGGCTATTGAAATCCTGGCCGCCACAAATATAAATGTGATTAGTCTACGCATTGACTTTGATGCCCCCTCCACTGGGCGTCCCAGCAGTGCGTGCAGAGGTGACTTAACTAGATTCACTTGTGTGAGGGAGTATATAAGATTATACGTGCGTATCCAAAATCTCCTCACTTTGGGGCACGTCCACCAAGTGTGGAACATAGTGCCGTTTACGTTACATCCTCTGAAGCACTGGGGGGACGCCCCCGGAACGAAAGTTGCTATCCTCTCTGGGACCATGTACCATTGCATCATTACTTTATAGTTTGCCTCTATCAAGGAGGTATTAACAAGCCACTTAGATGCATTCTGTATTATTTTGCTCCATTCTTCCATATCTAGATCTATATCCATGTCCTGCTCCCATTTATGCATATAGTACAGTTTAGGGGTAGATAATGTCAAGATATTGTAGATCTGTGATATGTGATCAGTGTGCTTATCAAAATTCCTACAGAGGCTTTCCATTGGGGTGAATGTGGTGAGATTAGAGGTGCGATTCAGTGTCGCCAAGAAATGCCTTATCTGGGTAAAGCGAAAAAGTTCCGAATTAGGAAAGTCATATTTCTCCTGTAATGTTGATTTCGACAAAGCACCCCTGTGGTCACAAAAATCTGCAATGCGCATTAAACCTTTATTGGTCCACCACAAAAAAATTTTGGGGTTGGAGACCCGGAGTGAACAATGCATTTCCAAGTAGAGGGGCCAATGGGGCGTGTTGGGACTTAAACTTAAAAATAATGACCGGCCTGTCCCTCGCCTTCATCCACATTAAATGGCTAATCTCTCTGTCAGGGTACAGAGAGGATTCTATTGACATCCAAAGCGGTCTAGGCTGTTTTGTGTGGAATTTGATTAATTGGGACAGTTGTGCTGCTTGAAAGTATTTAATTAAATCGGGCATTCCCAGACCCCCTCTCAGCTTTGGTGTATATAGTGTACGCCTGTTCACTCTGGGTCTCTTGTGTCCCCAAGGTATTGGATAGAAAGATCTGGATGACGCACACTGGATAAAGTAGAAAACTTGTCTTTATTGTAGAGATAGGACCATCAAAAGTACAAGACAATCATGCAGGATGTACAGGATCAGCTTGTGTCCCCACACATAGTCCAACAATCTCCTCTGAAATGTTTGTAGATCTTTCCTTACTATTGCTATTGGGAGAGTCCTAAACAGGTATAGCACCTTCGGTAAGACCGTCATTTTAATTGAGCACAGCCTTCCAAACCATGACGGAGGGTTATTCGACCATTTTTTGAGGTCATCTAGTATTTTCTGAAATAATGGGGGATAGTTATGTTTGTACAGTGTGGTGAGTGTTGGAGTAAGGAAGATGCCCAAATATGACATTGTCTCCTTCTGCCATTTAAAAGGATAGGATTGTTGCAAGGCATGAATTATGTGTGTAGAGAGACGTTAAGCGCCTGAGTTTTAGAGTGGTTCACTTTTAGTCCCGAGAATTCTGAGAAATGTCGCAATACAACCTGTAGATTGGGTAGGGAGGTGACCGGGGAGGAGAGAAGTAGTAAAATGTCGTCCGCGAACATTGCACATTTGTGCTCGCGGTCGCCACATCTCACTCCCAGTATATCTTGATGTTCCCGAATCTTAATGGCCAGTGGTTCCAGGGCTAAAATAAATAATAGGGGGGGATAAGGGACATCCCTGCCTAGTTCCTCTAAGTATCTTTATGTTTTGGGATTTATATCCCTTAACTAGTAGATTTGCTGTGGGGTAGCTGTAAATTGTTTTAAGTGTGGTTAGAAAGTGAGGTCCAAACCCATATTTTCCCAAAATAAAAAAGAGATAGTCCCAGGATAGAGAATCAAACGCTTTGTGTAGGTCTAATGAGACCAGTAGTGCTCCTCTCCGGCCCCCTCCGTCCCAACCCGAGTTTAAGGCAGAGATTATATCAATAATGCGTCTAGTTTGGTCTGGAGCTTGTCTATTCAGGACAAATCCCGTCTTGTCAGGGTGAATATATTTCGATATGAACGAGTTCATGCGAGTGGTTAATATCTTGGTCAATATTTTAAGGTCGACGTTAATCAGCGATATGGGGCGATAGTTTGCGCAGTCTCCATGGTCTTTGTTCGGTTTAGGAATAACATGTATGAAGGCCTTGTTTTCATGGAGTGGTATCGGAGACCCCTTTCTTAGTGAATTGTAGAAAGCACAAAGACGTGGAGACAGAATTTCCGTATATTTGCAGTAATATTGGCCTGAGAATCCATCTGGACCCGGAGATTTCGACGGATTCAGGGATTTAATAGCCGCCGCTACTTAGTTTACCGTAAACTCTGACTCCATCATCTCAGTGTGGTCATTGGACAGAGTTGGGAGTGGTAAGTCCCTCAAAAATTCTTCTACTTTGTTTGCGTTAAAGTCCGTAGGGGAGTTGTAGAGTTTAGAGTAGAATGTATAGAATTCCTGAAGTATTAGTTGGGGATTTTGTGTCACTTGTCCAGTCTGTAGTCTCAGTTTAGGGAGCGCTGGGTTGTAAGGCCTTGGGTTAAGTTTTCTTGCTAGTATTCTACTTGGTTTGTCCCCCATTGTGTAATAGCGGTGTTTGGCCCATCTGACATATTTTTCTGCTTTGGTAGTGAGACTCAAGTTTAACGCTGTTCTGGCTGTATCGATATGGTTTCTAAGATCCATATGTGGGTTGGATTTTTGTTCATGTGTTAGTCTATTTAACTCTTCTTCTTGTTGTTGAATTGTTTGTATTCTTTCCCTTTTGACCCTGGTAGCTAGCTGTATAAATTTACCCCGTAGGGTAGCCTTATGGGCTGCCCATACTATCTCTGGGGAAGAGGTCGAAGGGGTGTTTTCTTGGAAGTATTGTTGTATAGCTATTTCAACCTCCTTGGCAATTATAGGATCGCTCAATAGGGATTCGTTCAATCGCCAGGAGGGCAGTTTTGACCTAGACCACAGGTCTGATAGATTCACTAGGACTGCAGAATGGTCCGACCATGCGATTGGTAATATTTTAGTCGATGATATGTATGGGAGTAATGGAGATAGTGTGAATAGGTGGTCAATGCGGGAGTATGATTTATGCACATGTGAGTAAAATGTGTAGTCTCGTTCTGTAGGGTGGGTGTCTCTCCAGAGATCTATCAGGTTGTGGCTGTGGAGCAGACGTGCTAAGGTACTGCTTTGTTTAGGGGTGTGTTTCAGGAGTGTCTTTCGGGGGTCCGATTTATCTAAAATTTGATCGAGGGAGGTGTTGCTGTCTCCGCCTATCATCACATGACCAGCTAGGTGGGGCGTTATGACTTCCAGCATTGTATTGAAAAAGTTTATCTGTCCTACGTTGGGAGCGTAGTAAGAGAGAAAGGTGACCACACTATCATTGATCTTACCAGCGACCATAACAAAACGGCCCTCTTTATCTCTTATCACATTAGTGGGGGTAAAGGGGACCTGCTTAGCAATGCATATGGCCACCCCTCTCTTTTTATCTGGTCCATTAGACAAAAAAACTGTCGGGTATTTAGCGTTTAAGTATTTTGGGGCTGAAGTTCGCGAAAAGTGAGTCTCCTGTAAAAACAAAACATCTGCCCTCAATTTGTGGTATTGCTGAAAGGCCTTGGTCCGTTTAGTTGGGGAATTAAGACCTTGTGTATTGTGCGTCAGTATAGTGTAGGTTGGTTGATTTCTACAGGTCATGGTGGTTCGGAAGGCTGTACTCACATTATAGATGTTTCAGAGGGGTTGTCCGGAGGACTCCGGGATCATCCCCTCGGGTTCTTACGTGGTGCAGGAGCGCATCCAGGGAGTGGAAATGGGAAAAGGGAAGAGAAAAGACAGAATTAGAGATATAAAAACACAAATAATATAGTACTGTTTTTTGTTGTAACATTAAGTTAGACCTATTGATTATACTGAAAACAGCATGGGGATTTACCGAATGGAAAAAAAAGGGTATAAGTAAGAAATAAACGAAAGGCGCCAAAAGGGCACCTTCACACTGCATTGCAGTGCGGTTACAGGGGCCACGAGCTCCTGTGTAGTTGTTGTGAGGTTGTCTCTCCGCTTGCGGTGGAGACAAGTTCACTCTTAGTGGCATGCGGTTCACCTCCAGCACTATTTTCTAGCTTCAGGAGGGGGTGAGCTGGATCCACCCGCTATTTGATTGGGAAGATTGACGACTTAGGCCAAACAGGATAACGCAGGGGGAGGGGGGAAGGGAACGGAGGCAATTCTGCTGGTAACCTGAAACAGTGTTAACTTTTAAGTCTTTATAAAACAGGAACAGCTTCAGCGGGAACGGCGTCAGCGGGATCAGTCAGATACTTGCATCTGGGTCTTCGAGAGGAGATCTTGGACCAGCGTTGGAATACTCGGTCACGAGTATCGAAGTTGTGTGCTGCTTCTTGGGTAGAATTCAGGTGGCTGACGGAGATTTCCTGGCTCTGGCGCTACCCTGTTGGGACCATAGGGGGGAAATTGGTCGGCCTTCATCGAACAGGACACTGGATCCCTGTGGTTCCATTTGTAGAAGGCCCAGGTCTTGGAGCAGGGCCTCACCGGACTGGAAAATAGTGAATGAATGGGATTTGCCTTTATAAAAGAATGACAGTCGGGATGGAAATGACCACCGGTATTTGATCTGTCGGTTGATGAGTTGATTGAGTAGTGGCTTCAGAGCTCTCCTCTTCTGAATCGTTACCTGAGCTATGTCCACAAAAATCTGGACCGGATGACCTGAGACAGTTACCGTATTTATCGGCGTATAACACGCGCCGGCGTATAACATGCACCCAAGTTAAGGAGGGAATTTTAAGGAAAAAAACTTTTAGGAGTAAAGTTTAAGGAAGAAAAACTTACATTAAAATGCCCATCAATGCAGCGTTATCGGTGTCCATCTGCAGCCTTGTCAGTGTCAGTGCAGCCTTGCCCCAGTGTCCATTGCAGCCTTGTCAGTGCAGCTTTGCCCCAGTGCAGCCATGTCAGTGCAGCCTTGTCAGTGCAGCAATGTCAGTGCAGCCATGTCAGTGCAGCCATGTCAGTGCAGCTTTTCTCCAGTGCAGCTTTTCTCCAGTGCAGCCTTGCCCCAGTGCAGCTTTGCCCCCATGCAGCCTTGCCCCAGTGCAGCCTTGTCCCCAGTGCAGCTTTGCCCCCATGCAGCCTTGCCCCAGTGCAGCCTTGTCCCCAGTGCAGCTTTGCCCCCATGCAGCCTTGCCCCCCCCGTGCAGCCTTGCCCCCCCGTGCAGCTTTGTGGGATCGCCGCGATCCCTGCCGTCATACACAGCCCTGTGTAAATTTAAATATGGCGCCGAGACTGCAGGGAATCGGCGGAGCGCTGATACACATAGCCGAGAGTCCTCGGGTTTCCTCTGCGCCGCTTACAGTCCCGCCCAGTTCCGCCCTATGGGCGGGACTGTAAGCGGCGCCGAGAAAACCCGAGGACTCTCGGCTATGTGTAGCTCCGCTCCGCCGATTCCCTGCAGTCTTGGCGCCATATTTGAATTTCCACACGGCTGTGTATGTCGGCGGCGATCGCGGCAATTGCCGCGATCGCTCCGATCACACACAATTGGGGGGGGATCGGCCTATAACACGCACCCACGATTTTCCCCTGATTTTCAGGGGAAAAAAGTGCGTGTTATATGCCGATAAATACGGTATATCTCTCTGGTTTCTCGCCTCCAGCATGATTCTTTCTTTGATACGATAAAAGTGAGGCTTAACTATCCCGTCACGTGGTAGTCCATCCTGTCTAGGGGCTGTCAGGGCTAGGTGCACCCTGTCCAGTTCTAATTGGTGGGGAGAAATGTCCGGTATCAGTTGTTTCATTATATCATGGATCGAATCTTCCAGGTCTAGTTCTGATTCTGGGAGGCCTCGCACACGGAAGTTATACCTCCTAGATCTGTTTTCCAAGTCTTCAATTTTTGCGTTTGCTTGGTCTAATTGGTCTTGCAGGGATGTGATCATTTTGGAGTTTTGGTTTACCCGTTTTACTGTCCCATCCATTTTGGACTCGATCGTGTACAATCTCTCCCCTATATTTTGGAAGTCATCCTTCATACCCGTAGTGATGATGTTACATGCTTTGGATAGTTCCTGCTGCAGGAGTGCTGAGAATCTAGCAAGGAAAACTGTGTCTCCCGAATATCCAGTTGCAAGGGCAGGTTGTTGTGAAGGAGGCCCACTGTTTTGACTCATGGCTATTTCAGCCAGTTCGGCCATTTGCCTATCTGTGGAGGAGGCAGGGGAATCTGTAAATAATAATGGCCTGTCCGAGGAGCCCGATAGTGGGGACATCTGTGGGTGCTCGCTCTGTGGGGAGAAAGGTCCCTCCTGGGACTGGGAAGAGAAGGGGTCCCTGTGCACCTCAGCTAGAAATGGGATTGCAGGACGATTAGGTTCCTTCTACTGTATCTGTGTCTGACATCTCTCATGTGTGTAATCTCCCATGTCAGGCGCCATCTTAGGCAGGGGGGGGCGCTGCTGTAGCTGGGGACTAACCTTCTCAGGTGCAGTTAGCTGCTGTGACGGCTGCTGGGTCTCCCAGTTCTGCTGCTGGGCTTGAGTATTGTGGCCCTCAGAGCGACTTCCTCCCTGTTGTGTGGTGGGCTGCGGGGTCCGCCGCTGTGCTGAGGCTCCGCCGCGTGTAGTGTCTCCCTTCCCCGGCGCCATCTTGGGAGAGGGAGGCTGCTGGGCCTTAGAAGCGCGGGTATTCCTGAGGTGCTGTGGGGGATTTCGGTTGTTTCCCGGTCCTCTCCGCTGCATCATACGCTCCCAGACACCTAGATGTAGGTTCGGTGGTGGTCCGCTCGTCCCCTATAGCTTACTATTAAGCTGTTCTGGCCGGAGGTGTGCGGAGCGGAGTCAGTGCATGTCTGACCTCGGCGCCGCGCGCATGCGCACTTTTATTTTTTATTTTTATTTATGTCTTTAGCTGTGTACATTTATCATGCATATATTCTGGTATTGTATATGTACTATGCACTGGCACTTTGGTGTTCTGGGTCCTGAAGCGATATACTAGGTACCGGTGTTCTGCAGATCCCGGTCTATATAGATGCCTTTCCCTAACCGATCGGTTTTTTATACCGGTTCACCGATCAGACCATTTTTCAATTTTAAATTTCCTAAATATTTTTAACAATTTTTTATTATTTGAAATAGGCTTAATTGTGGACAATGAGCTGGCCTTTCTATTTTAAATTATATGTAAAATGTCTTTTATGCACCTCGGATCTAGATTTGTCTGGGTGTTGCTGCGCTTTATGCCCAGACACACAGCATACTGACTATGTCACGCTGCCGATGTAGCTGCGTTCCCCCTTTGCTGACAGTGTTTTTTGTTTTTTCTATTGGCTTACGTGTAACATCGCCGCGCCCATCCATCTCCGGCAATATGGCCGCCACAGCACTTCCTCTAGCCTTCGAGAAAATGGCCGCCCATTATAGCCTATGGGAGAGCTATTTAAGGACATCAACAGTGCCTCCCTGCTTCCCCTGATGAAGTCACGTGTGTCGTGACATCACGCGTAGGATCGGGACAGGCACTCTATAGTGATTAGCGGTACGAGCTTGCCGCTCGTCGGATCTCCACTCGTTACTATTGTTTTAATGTGAGTATCTTGATTTGTTTCAATAAAACCTACCTTTTGCCAAACGATATCACACCATTGTGGGATCTTCCTTTGATGTTTTTATCTTGGTGACCCCGGGATACTACTTGGAGAAACAGATGTCCCCAGAGGAGATAAGCCAGGATAGGATCTAATTAGTGTCGTTCCCAGGATTGATTGATGCTGTGGTTCTGCTAGCTAAGGGCCGCCATGCCCAATATTGGCTAATGCGAATACCCCATTACCTTCAGTTAAGGGGCCACTGCCCACCACTGCGTGCTGTGTTGCATGAAGAAAGATTACACATCACAACTGTTACTAGTCACTTTAATCAATTTCAAATGGACCACTGTTGATACACATTTTTGGACTTTTATTAGCTTAAGTGGATCATTTTTCATGCACGCTGATTTGTGGGCTTTATTTTTTGAATATCACAAGGTTCCAGTTTAACTGTCACTCTTATTGTGTTCAAAGAGCACCAGTCACTTTCTATTTTTGCTTGTTTGTTATATGCCTGGCTGCACTGTGTACACTTATTATTTTTAGCCAGGTACTATCATTTTTTTGATATCTTCATATTGAGATTTTTATATTTCTAATTTGTTTATGATTATTTTTGCCAAGGTTGCTTATGTTGGTTTTTCACGTCAGAAACATTACTTAAAGTGTGAGACATTTACACTGTCAATTCATTTAGTTTTGTCACAGACCTGTATATGCCTTTAAGGATTAGCGCAGCTCCACACTTTTACCTACTTATTTGATATATAGGGGCAGGTTGTACCCCACCTGGTGTAGGCGGCATTTCCTAGTTCTATTCCCCCTCTCCTTTCCCCGTATATGGTAGCGCAGGAATATTCTAAACTGCAATATAATAAATATCTAAACTGCAATATAATAAATGTATGCTTTTAGATTTAATGCTGCGTTAATGATTTCTAAATTATTGTTTAAATGAAAGAAAAGAAAAACAGTGTAAGAGAGTAGTTACAGAAAAGACATTACAAAACAGACAATTATCAACTGTAAAATAAATGACATTTAGGCTACTTTCACACTGGAGGCCCTTTACAGGCACTATAGCGGTAAAAATAGCGCCTGCAAAGCGCATGTAAAGCACCTCTCCTGTCACTCCATTGTGAAAACCAATAGGCAACGCCAGCAAAGTGCCACTGCAGTGGCGCTTTGCAGGTGCTTTTAACCCTTTTTTGGCTGCTAGCAGGGGTTAAAAGCGCCCCGCTAGTGGCCGAAAAGCACCGCTAAAATGATGGTAAAGCGTTGCTAAAAATAGTGGCGCTTTACCACCGATGCCCCAGCTCCTCAGTGTGAAAGTGCCCTAAAGGTAAAAAAAAAAATACATAAAGGCTAAGTTTACCTAAAAAAAAAAAATCAGCACAAGGAATAATAGTGACCTTTAGGCTGCATTCACACCTTTCAAAGTTGCGCGTTTTTTGCCATGTTTTTGCTCTCGATTTTGCCGTGATTTTGTACAGGTCACCAATGTAAAAGGCAGAAAAATGCCTGTAATCTGCCCCAAAGCAGCTCATGTTCTTTTTTGAGCTCAGGGCGTTTTTCAGGTGTTTTGCTTTAGGTGACAAAAAGCTCAGATGTGAACAGGTGCCATTGAAATGAATGGGATTTTGGTTATTGGGCATTTTACGAGTGTTTTATGAGCTGAAAACGCTCAGGTGTGAATGCAGCCTTATGCCCTGTACACACGATCTGAAAATCGGATTACAGATCGTCCGACTTTTTTCACTTAATAGTCTCAAGTAGAAATTGAATAGGTTACTAAAGTCACGAAAATTCTTGTACGACAGAAAAAAAAAAGTGATGTCATGTGTTGTAATGTATTTGTATTGTATTTTCAGATGACAACTGTACTGACTAAACAAAAATCATACAATCTGGTATCGTACAAGGAAAATTTTTGTGCTTGTCCCCAAGCATCAGTCCCCAGTTACAGTAGATCTTTACTCAAAGTGACCTACGTGCTGTCTGCCACCCACCCTCGACAGGTAGACCTTTTGTGAGGAAGATAACAAAATCCTCCAGACCATGACTCTGAAGCAGTGTCCTTCAACAGGTTTGCCTACTCAGCAATTCTCCTAAGCCCCCCAGCCCAGCAACTGCTGAGCCCCAAACTGTAGTCTCTTGTCTGAGTGATTCTTCTCCTAGTGGAAGCAGCTTGGGAGTGCTGGAACCCTCCCTGTGAAGAGAGTCAGATTTGCTCAGGGCTCCATCCCTTATCACCTTTGCAGCCATCTTCTGGATGCCCTGATCATACCAAAACAATCAACAGCCACTCCACTCACTATAGTGGAGCCAATAACTACATTTATCTAACAGCCTAGCTGGGAGGTGCTACACATGAATGAAGGATGGACAAATGATTGAAAAGTGCACCTCCTCCATTAATATAACTTGAAGGTAAGAGAGGTGTGCTAAAGGAGTTTAAAAAAAAATATACTACAGCAGACGCTCCCTCAATGCCAATGATTCTAACTATAATATCATTTCCATATAACCACGTTTTACTACCAGCGAACTAACATTTTACTGAAGAGAATGAAATTACAATATATTAGGACATCTAATATGATCCACAAACCGTCTACACTTTGTTAAATACATGTGTTTTTGGTGTCTAGCTGCTTGTATTTTACATGTATTTTGTATACTTACTGTATTTCCTTCCTATTAAAATAACTCCATCACAGCAGGATTTATGGAAAATGAGTACAGTTGTGAGTTGAGATGTATGGAAGTTTCGTTTTAGGTCAAATATAACCAGACTTACAGATGAGTATTGCTTCTAAATGGTTTATGACAGGTTATTTACAGCAGAACAGCATTAAGAGGCTTTTCAGACTCTGCTAATAGGGTTTGACAGCTTTGCTTTGCTCCTAGCTTGAGGTTGTTTTTTGTAGTTTGTGCTTTAACTGGATTTGTTTTATTTCTCAATGTGTATCTCCCTTGGCTGCCCACACAAACATGTGTCTTCAGCATTTTGTAGAAACAAGGACAGCACTGTGTGCAATAAGACTTCCCTATTCTCTGCACACAGTTTGGGCTTATCAGACCTCTAATCTATAAACATCAAAGTAAGACCTGTCCTCTGGATTTCTACAGACCCAATTCATTTTATAACAACTAAAAAATGTATACAGCGGGAGCATGAATCACATAAAAATATTTGTTTACTTACACAAAATTAAAATCACACACCATGGTACATAAAAACCTTCTGGGTGATTGGATAACTGGCTACTGAGACATTCATCATGTACACTAATTTTGACTTAACCACTTGACCTCCGGAAGATTTTACCCCCTTCATGAGCAGGCCATTTATTCGGCACTGCGCTACTTTAACTGGTAATTGCGTGCACATGCAGTGCTGTACAGAATCAAACTTTATATACCGTATTTATCGGCGTATAACACGCGCCGGCGTATAACACGCACCCCAAGTTTAGGAGAGAATTTTAAGGAAAAAACATTTTTAGGAGGGAAGTTTAAGGAAAAAAAACTTACATTAAAATGCCCATCAATGCAGCCTTATCTGTCCATCTGCAGCCTTTTCAGTGTCAGTGCAGCCTTGTCAGTGCAGCCTTGTCAGTGCAGCTTTGCCCCAGTGCAGCTTTGCCCCAGTGCAGCCTTGCCCCAGTGCAGCTTCGTTAGTGCAGGTCTACCCCAGTCCAGCCATGTCAGTGCAGCCTTGTCAGTGCAGCTTTGCCCCAGTGCAGCCTTGCCCCAGTGCAGCCTTGCCCCAGTGCAGCCTTGCCCCAGTGCAGCTTTGCCCCAGTGCAGCCTTGCCCCAGTGCAGCCTTGCCCCAGTGCAGCTTCATTAGTGCAGGTCTACCCCAGTCCAGCCATGTCAGTGCAGCTTTGTGCACTCGGTGTAGATTCAAAAAATGGCGCCGAAACTGCAGGGAGCCGAGATACACATACTCGAGTGTTCTCGGCTTTTTCCGGCGCCGCCGTCACGCCCAGTCCCGCCCCTGGACCTGTGTTATGTCCATCATAGGGCGGGACTGGGCGTGACTGTGAGCGGCGCCGAAAAAAGCCGAGAACACTCGAGTATGTGTATCTCGGCTCCCTGCAGTCTCGGCGCCATTTTTGAATCTCCCCAGGGCTGTGTATGTCGGCGGCGACCGCGGCAATTGCCGCGATCGCTCCGATGACACAGAAATCGGCGGAGATCGGCCTATAACACGCACCCACGATTTTCCCCTGATTTTCAGGGGAAAAAAGTGCGTGTTATATGCCGATAAATACGGTAATTTTTTTTCACACTAAGAGAGCTTACGTTTGGTGGTATTAGATCGCCACTGGGTTTTTTTTTTTAAATATATAAAGGAAAAAAGACCAAACATTTTGTAAAGAAAAGACAAATAATATTTTTTACTTTCTGCTAAAAAACATATCCAATAAAATACATTTTTTAAATCTTATTTCATAGATTTTGGCCAAATGTATTCTGCTACAATAAGTGTATATTGATTGGTTTGCATAAAAGTTATAGTGTCTGCCAACTATGGTATACTGTATATCATTGGTGCTCAACCTGTGGCCCTCCAGCTGTTGCGGAACTACAAGTTCCATCATGTCTCTGCCTTTGGGAGTCATGCTTGTAACTGTCATCCGCTTGCAATGCCTCATGGGGCTTGTAATTTCGCAACAGCTGGAGGGCCACAGGTTGAGCACCCATGCTGTATATACTGGAATTTTAATTTTTTTCTTATACTACTAATGGCGGCGATCAGCTACTTATAATGGGACTGCTATAGTGCAGTGGACAGTCTGACACTAACTGACGCTGGGGGAAACTGACTTACTCACTTACATCACCATTGACAAAAAAAAAGTGATAATACCAGCCCTCAAAAATTCCACTTGCCTGCTTCAATTTTGCGAGTGGATATTAAGGGCTGGCGAGCTATGGCTGCCTTGTCGGAAATTCCGAGCGTGTGTACACAATTCCGACACACAAAAGTCCACGCATGCTCGGAATCAAGCAGAAGAGCTGCACTGGCTATTGAACTTAATTTTTCTCAGCTCGTCGCATTTGTGTGGCCATGTGTATGCAAGACAAGTTTGAGCCAACATCAGAAAAAAAATCCACGGTTGTGTTGTTGGAATGTCCGATCGTGTGTACGAGGCATAACAAGTTCATGTAAATGTGCACTACATGGTGGCATCATCACGATGCCTACTTTCAGTGCACATTTACATGAACTTCTCTGCTTTAAAAAAATATATAATGTTTTGTGGGTGGGGTTTATGAAACGGGCTCTGCTGTGAAATATTATATCAAAAATTGTAATTACATGCCCCTGTTAAACAGGGGCAGAAAAATTGGGCCTTTGGTGGTGGTGGTGCCCTAAACCAAAAATATTGTTGGAAGCTAAGATTGAGGAGGATCAGGATAGTCAACATAGGCAGTCTTCAAGGGATCCCACTTCCATAGCAAATTCAATCAGTTACATCAGCATCATGTGCTTGATAGATAAATAATTATGGTGCTAATACATGTGTTAAAATTGCCAAAATAAATCTTCAAATTGGTGATGTGACGGTGAATATAAATAAAATAATAATGACACTCTGAGTACAATGTCCAGGCAGAGATAAATAGTGGGGGAAAGTAAAAATAATTAAACAGTTCCTTCCCTTAATCCAGATTGATTGACTCACTGGGTTAGATCGTTTGTATCAGGATATTTAGTTTTTCTTGCATCCCACTTTAGCCATAATACTGCTGGTGATTCGACTCTCAGGATAAAGGTTTTATGCAAAGCAAGCAAAGAAAAAATAGATCATTGTGCAGTAAACTTACTAGATAGTACATAAGCAAAATCCTTGCTCCTTGAAAAAGTCACGTGTCAGTGATGCAACGCGTGGGAGGAGCTTAGGACATTCAGTGCTGCAATACACCTGAAGGTTAACAGCAGCTGTTTCTCTATGGGAAACCTCGTCCACAGCGGCTGACTGCAATCTGCATATTTGAATGCTTCTAATAGACCGGGAGTTTGTGAGTGTATCTCTTGTCCCTGTTTTGCTTATGTACTATCTAGTAAGTTCACTGCACAATGATCTATTTTTTCTTTGCTTGCTTTGCATAAAACCTTTATCCTGAGAGCCGAATCACCAGCAGTATTATGGCTAAAGTGGGATGCAAGAAAAACTAAATATCCTGATACAAACGATCTAACCCAGTGAGTCAATCAATCTGGATTAAAGGAAGGAACTGTTTAATTATTTTTACTTTCCCCACTATTTATCTCTGCCTGGACATTGTACTCAGAGTGTCATTATTATTTTATTTATATTCACCGTCACATCACCATTTTGAAGATTTATTTTGGCAATTTTAACACATGTATTAGCACCATAATTATTTATCTATTTTATTCACATGTATGCATTTTTTATTCCTGGATTTAAGCTTAGTCACAGCAGCATATTGTGCACTATTTATTTAAAGCACATCAATTTTATACTTAGTACTATTTGTTTGGTTATCTGATCATCCTATATTGATAGCAGCTTTAATTTACTAATTTTATCATAGCACTAACTATATTGGTATATATATATTTTTAAGCACAATTTATTTATATCACACATATTTATCCACATCAGCGCTTGGTTTTTATTCATTTTTTTATCAGGTGCTTGATAGCTGCTGATCCAAGACTGATTCATTTCTATGAATGTGAGCCTATCAACAGAGTCTGTGGACAGGTGCACTGTTTGATCCATTACAAACCCTCCAGCAGCACTGAATGTGTGTTCAGAAAGCACGCTGGATGCAGGACAGGCCAGTAGCTCGATTGCATATTGAGCAAGTTCTGGCCAGTGGTCCATCAACAAAATCCAGTAACCCAGCGGATGCTTTGATGGGAAGGCCCTCAAGTCTGCTCTTGCCCCTAGATATTCCTGCACTATATAATGCAGATGCTGGCGATGCTTGATTAAACCAATCAGACCTTGGTGCTGAGGACTAAAAAATTGTTTAAAGGCACTGGTCAGCTGGCCACCTTCTCAACCGCTCTTCCTCTGAACGAAGCCTCAGCAACACGTTGTCCAGCACCAGGAAATGGTAACCTCCCAGGGTCTGGAAATGCATTAAACAAACCTTTCATCAAGGCCTCCTGAAGATGTTTCATCCTCTGCTTCCTCTGCGAAGGCAGGATGAGTTCTGCAACTTTACCCTTGTAACATGGATCAAGAAGGGTTCCCAGCCAGTAATGATCCCTCTCCTTGATACCACGAATCCTAGGGTCCTTTTGCAGAATCAGGGAGGCCATGCAGCGTAAGTTTGCAGAGGCATTCGATTCTGAGTCCTCTGGGTCACTAAGGATCATATTATCCGTAAGTACCTCCTCCAAAAAGAAGCTAAGCTCCCCTGACCCTGTCCTGGTGCCATACTCGCACAGGAAATCATTGATGGCCCTCTGCTGTGTGTGCAGCTGCTTCAGCACTGCAAACGTTGAGTTCCACCTGGTGAGCATTTCACAAATGAGGCATTTGGTGGGTAGGTTGCATCCCCTTTGAATGTCAGCCAGCCGAGCATTGGCATTGTATGACCGGCAGAAATGACCACAGACTTTTATGGCCTGCCTCAGGAGATCTTGTAAGCCTGGGTACCTGGTCAAGTACCGCTGCACCACAAAATTCAGTGTGTGCTAAACATGGAACATGAATCAAGTGTCCCTGTCGGAGGGAGGAGAGAAAGTTGGTGCCATTGTCGCATACAACCATTCCTGGCTGAAGCTACTGTGGTGTCAACCACCTCTGATCCTGCCCTGCAGAGCTGACAGAATCTCTGCCCCAGTGTGGCTCCTGTCCCCTAGTCCTGTACCCAACTCAAGCACCGCATGGCATCTTTTAGCCTGATTGCTTGCAGAGCCCCTTGAACGCTTATGGAGCACTGCTAGTTACATAGTTAGTCAGGTTGAAAAAAGACACAAATCCATCCAGTTCAACCTTAAAAACAATATATAAATAAAATAAAAAATATCGTACAATCCAATATACCCAATTTGATACCCTCAGTTGATCCAGAGGAAGGCAAAAAACCCCAGCAGAGCATGCTCCAATTTTCTGCAGCAGGGGGAAAAACTCCTTCCTGATCCCCCAAGAGGCAATCGGATTTTCCCTGGATCAACTTTACCTATAAATGTCAGTACCCAGTTATATTATTACATTTAGGAAAGTATCCAGGCCTTTCTTAAAGTAATCTATTGAGCTGGCCAGAACCACCTCTGGCGGGAGTCTATTCCACATTTTCACAGCTCTTACTGTGAAAAAACCTTTGAGTATTTGGAGATGAAATCTCTTTTCCTCTAGATGTAAAGAGTGCCCCCGTGTCCTCTGGGTTGACCGTAAAGAGAATAATAAAACACCAAGTTCACTATATGGACCCCTTATATATTTGAACATATTGATCATATCCCCCCTTATTCTCCTCTTCTCAAGAGTGAATAAATTCAGTTTCTCTGATCTTTCCTCATAGCTGAGGTCCTCCATGCCTCTTATCAGTTTGGTTGCCCTTCTCTGCACTTTCTCCAGTTCCCCGATATCCTTTTTGAGAACTGGTGCCCAAAACTGAACTGCATATTCCAGATGAGGTCTTACTAATGATTTGAACAGGGGCAAAATTATATCTCTCTCTCTGGAGTCCATACGTCTCTTAATACAAGAAAGGACTTTGCTCACCTTGAAAACCGCAGCTTGGCATTGCATGCTATTATTGAGCTTATGATCTACCAAAACCCCCAGATCCTTCTCCACCATGGATTCCCCCAGTTGTACTTCCCATAGCATGTATGATGCATGCCCCCAAGTGCATAACTTTACATTTAACCTCATCTGCCACATAGTCACCCAATTAGACAGTGCGTTGAGGTCGGCTTGTAAATTGGAGACATCCTGTAAGGACATTATTCCACTGCATAGCTCGGTGTCATCTGCAAAGATATAAATGTTACTTTCGATCCCAGACCCAATATCATTTATAAAGATATTAAAAAGTAAGGGTCCCAGCACTGAACCTTGGGGTACACCAATGATAACCTTAGACCATTCAAAGTAAGAATCATTAACCGCTACTCTCTGAATTCTGTCTTTTAGCCAGTTTTCTATCCATTTACAAACTGATATTTCCAAGCCTGTAGACTTTACCTTACACATGAGCCACGTGTGTCGAACGCTTTTGCAAAATCCAAGTATACCACGTCCACAGCCACCCCTCTGTCCAAGGTTTTACTTACCTCTTCATGGTTCAGAGGACAAATCTGCAGCAGAGGCCATAGAGGAAGAAGAAGAGGAGGGAATGGAGGAGAGAGCTGTGGCAGAATCACCACCAGCATTTTGGAGGCGTGGTGGCGGAACAAGCTCCAACAACACTGAACCCTGTCCTGCATCCTTCCCAGCTGCCAGTTACCCAGTGCACCGTGAAGGAAAGGTAACGTCCCTGCCCATGCCTGCTGGACCATGAGTCAGCGGTAATATGGAACTTACTGTCCAACGAGGCCAAAACATTGCCTTCCACATACCGATAAAGAGCCGGAATGGCTTTCCGTGAAAAGAAAAGGCATTTTGGAACCTTCCACTGAGGTACAGCACATTTCACGAATTCACAAAGGCGGCAGAGTCTACCAGCTGAAAAGGCAGCAGTTGCAGTGCTAGCATTTTGGCCAAGCTAGCTTTTAGACGGTAAGCATGTGAATGGCTGAGACCAAATATGTTTTTATGGTTCAGCTACTGTTAGCAGGGAAATTTGCCTGCTAAAATTAATTGGTGGTGTACTGCTAGCAGATTGGCTACAAGCACTTGGGACCCCTATTTCTGTAGCTTCATTCCTCTCACTGCAGGTGTTTTGGAGTACTGGAGGTATAGTAGGGTTGGAGATCCCAGATGAAGAGCAAGGAGAAGTCTGCCTTTTTCTATGATGTGGAAGTGCTGTTGCCAACGGTCTGCATGGTAGTTTCATATGTCTGGTCAAGCATGTGGTGCCCAAGCGGCTGCTGTTCTGGCCACACTTGATCTGCTTCAGACATAGGTTGCAAACAGCAATGGTGCGATCTGCTGCAACGCGTCAAAAAAGGCCCACAACAAGGAACTTCAGTCAGCGGGGAGTCAGCTGCACCCTCCACCTGTGGAGCTCTGCGGTGTGTGATGCAATAGGGTGGCTTCCCTTAAGATGCCCCCTAGAGTACATCCTACCTTGTTGGAGTTGTGCCTCCTCCTTCGCTCTTCTCTCAGACACCCAAGTAAAGTCAGTGACCTCATCATCCCCTCCCTCCTCATCACTGGAGCAAACTTGGCAGTATGATGCAGCTTAGGGAACATGATTGCCAGTTTCTTGTCCTTCTGAGGCACCCCCTCTCTCTAGGCTCATGTTACTCCCTTCCTAAACCTGTGAACCAACATCGGAGCCTTCAAATCACTGCACATCCTCCAGCAGCATACAACCAACACTGTGGTCAAATAATTCTGGGGACTCCTCGGTGCATGATGGTGGGGCTACGGAAGAAGTGACTGTGGACAAGCAACCAGTGGAATAGGTCACTTTGGCAGCTTCGTTGGAAGACAAAGCCTGAGCCTGGGTGACAGAGGATGAGGAGGATGAGGACAGCTTCGTTATCCACTCCACCACCTCTTCTGCATGTTGTGGCTCAATAACACGGCCAGCAGCAGAAAAAAATGACAAGTGTGCCCCAAGGCCACCTGCAGAGGATGCACCATGTCCAGGACCACCACTGTTGACTGTAGACACAGAGGTTGCTTGCCCTCTTTTAGTGGCCTATGAGCGTCTGCCTCTCCTTGGTGGCCTTCCGGATATGATGTATTTTTTGTTTTGCAACACTACATTACACTGTATTATATACTGTGTACACCGCCTGAAGTGTATTATAAACTATACACCACCGAATGCACTGTAAATATAGGCTACACTGAATGCATAGTATATACAGTATCTCACAAAAGTGAGTCCAGCCCTCATATTTTTGTAAATATTTTATTATATCATTTCATGTGACAACACTGAAGAAATGACACTTTGCTACTATGTAAAGTAGTGAGTGTACAGCTTGTATAACAGTGTAAATTTGCTGTCCCCATTGAAATAACTCAACACACAGCAATTAATGTCTAAACCGCTGCCAACAAAAGTGAGTACACCCCTAAGTGAAAATGTCCAAATTGGGCCCAAAGTGTCAATATTTTGTGTGGCTGCCATTATTTTCCAGCACTGCCTTAACCCTCTTGAGCATGGAGTTTACCAGAGCGTCACAGGTTGCCACTGGAGTCCTTTTCCACTCCTCCATGACCTTGCGCTCCTCCACCTTCCGATTGAGGATGCCCCACTGATGCTTAATAGGGTTTAGGTCTGGAGACATGCTTGGCCAGTCCATCACCTTTACCCTCAGCTTCTTTAGCAAGACAGTGGTCTTCTTGAAGGTGTGTTTGGGGTTGTTATCATGTTGGAATACTGCCCTGCAGCCCAGTCTTTGAAGGGAGGGGATCATGCTCTGCTTCAGTATGTCACAGTACATGTTGGCATTCATGGTTCCCTCAATGAACTGTAGCTCCCCAGTGCCGGCAGCATTCATGCAACCCTATACCATGACACTCCCACCACCATGCTTGACTGTAGGCAAGACAAACTTGTCTTTGTACTCCTCACCTGGCTGCCGCCACACATGCTTGACACCATCTGAACCAAATAAGTTTATCTTGGTCTCATCAGACCACAGGACATGGTTCCAGTAAAACATGTCCTTAGTCTTCAGCAAACTGTTTGCAGGCTTTTTTGTGCATCATCTTTAGAAGAGGCTTCCTTCTGGGACGACAGCCATGTAGACCAATTTGATGCAGTGTGCGGCATATGGTCTGAGCGCTGACAGGCTGACCCCCCACCCCTTCAACCTCTGCAGCAATGCTGGCAGCACTCATACGTCTATTTCCCAAAGAAAACCTCTAGATATGACACTGAGCACGTGCACTCAACTTCTTTGATCAACCATGGTGAGGCCTGTTCTGAGTAGGGATGAGCCGAACACCCCCCGGTTCGGTTTGCACCAGAACCTGCGAACGGACCGTAAATTCACAGGAACGTTAGAACCCCATTGAAGTCTATAGGATTCGAACATTCAAAATCAAAAGTGCTAATTTTAAAGGCTAATTTGCATGATATTGTCTTAAAAAGAATTTGGGGACCCGGGTCCTGCCCCGGGGGACATGTATCAATGCAAAAAAAAGTTTTAAAAACGGACGTTTTTTCGGGAGCAGTGATTTTAATGATGCTTAAAGTGGAAAATTTTTTTTAAATATTCCTTTATATATCGTACCTGGGGGGTGTCTATAGTATGCCTGTAAAGTGTTGCGTGTTTCCCGTGCTTAAAGCAGTCCCTGCACAAAATTACATTTTTAAAGTAAAAAAAGTCATTTAAAACTGCTTACGGCTTTAATGTAATGTCCGGTCCCGGTAATATGGATGAGACAAACGGCATGGGTCCCCCCCCCAGTCCATTACCAGGCCCTTTGGATCTTGTATGGATATTAAGGAGAACCCTGCACCCAAATTAAAAAAAGGAAAGGCGTGGGGCTCCAGGCCCTCTGAACAGCAGTATACAGGCGGTGCAAACAAGACAGGGACTGTAGGTTTGTTGTTAAGTAGAATCTGTTTGTAATTTTGAACTGGTACATTTTTAAAGTGTAGCTCCAGCCAAAAAATCTATTCTTAAGCTTTTTGGAAAACATAGGGAAGGGTTATCACCCCTGTGACATTTGTTTTGCTGTCTGTCCACCTCTTCAGAAGATTTTACCTCACTTTCTGTCCCAATGACAAATGTTTTTTGACAATTTGGGGTTTTTAGAGAAACATGGATTGGTGATAAAGCATCAGTGGAAAGGAGACACGTTTTTCCCATATTAACTCTTACAGGAGCGAATTTCCCTTCCTAGGGGTAGATTTTAACTCACTTCCTGTTGTCTCCTTCCATTTGCAAGTAGGAGTCGTTGTAAGTTGGATGTTTGAAAGTAGGGGCTTGCCCTATATACTCTGCAGAAATTGGGGCCTTAGGTGTTGGTGTTGCCACAAAACTGTAAACCCTCACAGTTACTCTTGATGGGCGTAGGAACGGGCTCTGCTGTGAAATATTAGATCAAGAATTGTAATTACATGCCCCTATTGAACAGGGTCAGAAAAATTGGGCCTTTGGTGGTGGTGCTGATGCCACAACACTGTAAGTCCTCACAGTTACTCTTGGTGGGCGCAGAAACGGGCCCTGCTGTGAAATATTAGATCAAGAATTGTAATTACATGCACCTGCAGAATTAGAAGTGTATCTTGACACGGAGTGGCACCGTGGGCACACACAAAAGGTGAACCTGTGCCACGTCCTAACAATTATGCGAAAACCAAACAAGAGGGACTTTTTGGACTTTTTAGGCACAACTCTAACAAACTGATTATATAAAAAAATATTTTATTTACTTAGAAAAATACATAGCAAGAAAGACACATTATCTAAAAACCACAACATGTGTATATGTTTTAAATGCTCGCTATACACCCACCTCTATAGTATACAATATTCGGACGTCTGGATATACTTTCCACAACAAGATCAATCCGAAATGATGGCTCGATAGCGGGTCTGTAGTCAGTTCAAGTCACGTAAATCTTGGATACTCGACATGTTTCGCGTAAGGTTACGCTTCTTCAGGAGCAATACAGGATATGTTGTGGCTATCAGAACATATAACATAGCAAATAGTTAATACAATGTATATATCCAAGAAACAGACGTCTATAGTGACGCCACATAGATAGTACTTAAAAATTTTTTATACTGGTTCAAGCAGGGCAGTGATGGGTGCGCCAAACATGGGGGCGATGAAAGGCTAGCTATGGGGGCGTACACAACATAATCTGATGTAATATTACAAAAGGTGTGTCACAGTAGGGAGAATTCATAGGGTAAGTACAGATTTTATTCCCAATGCCTAAAAGGGTAAAGAAAAAGAAAAGGAGAAAAAAGGAAAGGAGGGGGGGGGAAGGGGAGAGGAAGAGGGGGGAGAGAAAAGAGGGAAAGAAAGGGAAAAGATGAGGGAACGAGGGAATGGGAAGGGGGGGGGGAGGAGGGGTTTTTTTTTAAGCTAAAGGAAATACTCACATTGTGGAATATGTATAAAATCATAAAAGAGGTAATGGTCCGCAAGCCCACACGGGCCGGAAAACCGGCAAAATAGTATACCTAAGCACGTCGGAATAGATGTAGGATGGTACTAGCTTATTTCATAAGCCTGTTCCTAAAAGAAAAATAATGGATTTAAAATAACAATAAGGATGTATAAATATAGGTGGGTATCTAGTGACATAGCCCCGCCTGTTATCATAACACTCACCAGTGTTGATTTTTACAGGTGTAATTGTATGTTCTGTGTGCCCCTAGATTCCACAGTGGGGCTCAGGTACTCCTAGGCAGGGGGTGCCAACAGCCTAGTGTGGACAGAGGCGATCTGCCAATAATTTTTCCTATGATGTAAGCAGGCACACAAAGGAAAAGGAGGGGGAAGGTAAGATAGTAACTGATTTGAGAATGTAGATATTCATCAATGGCCACAGTCTAGTAGCTATATGCTGTGACAAAAGAAGGGGGGGGTTACCTGCATAAGATGAGAAAGAATCTCCGACGTGTGATGTCCTCCTAGGGCTGAAACGGAGTGCACACAATAATAGGACGCCGTCCTATTTGTGTGCACGTCCCGTCCGTTGTCAACCAATCGGCATCGCCGACGTGACGTCATCCGGACCGGCCAAATGCCTACAGTGCGCATGCGCGCCGACTAACCAGAAGCGCTGTCTACACGGCGGAGGCGCCTCCAGTGAGGAAAGCAGCGCCCGCCCACTGCAGGCTACACCAGCCTGTACATGATGTGTACCAGCTGATGTAAGCGCCACACCAAAGGAGGCTGATGTGACGCTGGGCGGCCGCATAGCAGCCAAGAACTCACCACCAGGTGGCGCCCACACCAATGCACTGCATGAACTCAGCAAAAACAACAACAACAAAATACATGGCATGTACAATAAGTAGAGCTTCAACACATAAAAATTTTTTTTGACAACACTTGAGAGAATCTTGTCTCTCAGATGTATATATATCTCAGAAAATGCAGCAATCGTATGAGGAATACTTGCTCTGAGCTCGAGCTACAGTGGAACCTTCATTATGTTGATATATATGTATAAATATTGTATATATAAGCATACATATGAAATAAAGAGAATAAAGAGAATATGAACTTAAATAGTGAACAGCATGTTAGGAGTCATATATGCGAAGATAAAAGAAGTGAATATTATAGCGAAAAAGTGGAGGGGGAAAAAAAGAAAAAAAGAAGAATTCACTGGGATAGGAAAAGTGGGGAGTTAGAAAGAATTTACGAACAAATGAACAAGCATGTTTCCAGAACATTACTGTAAAAAATTAACCATTTAGCCTGGAATGACTAAAATCCCTGTCTATATGTCAAAAATACTGTCAAAGAAAAGGTTTGTATGACTGCGATTCATTTATGCCAGGGGCTCGAGTCGCATTTAGGCATTCTATCCAGAGTGTTTCTTGTCTCAAAATTTGTTTGTCCCAGTCGCCACCTCGGGGACTTCTTGGGATCACCGCAAGGGCGATGAAGGAGACCACCGAGGTGTCCAACCTGTGATAAAGGTCCAGGTGCCTGCTCACTGATGTAATCATTTTTCCCCCTCCGGAGTAATATATATGGTCCTTTATGCGTGAGCAAAATTGTCTGATAGTTTTTCCGACATAGAAGGCTTGGCATTCACATGTCATAAGGTAAACTATGCCCTGAGTTTCACAATTAGCGTGAAAATGAGGGGTAAACATTTCCCCATTAGGGAGTCTGAAGCAGGTACCTACACAGATCCAGGGACAAAACGAGCATCTCCCGCATCTGGTGATCCCTTTGGGACAAGGTTGTAGTGGAGGATCATTACAGAAATGACTAGATGTAAGTTTATCTCTAAGGGATCTACATCTTCGAAATGTAATGGCTGGAGTAGGGGTTACATATTTGGCCAGGATTGGATCCTCACGTAGGAGGGACCAATGTGTGGTTAGAATGTCACGTAGTTCTGAGTGGTGTTGGGAATACCTAGTGATATATCTTACCATCAAGTTGGATTTGGGAATTTTATTCTGGTATAAAAGGGAATTTCGTGGTTGACGCAGTGCTTTATTGTAAGCACGGCGAAGAAGTGATTTACTGTATCCCCTTGCCCTCATTCGGTCACGAAGTATATTGGCTTGTTGCTTAAAATCCTCCGTGAACGTGCAGTTTCTACGGAGTCTAAGGTACTGCGCGTAAGGTATACTCCGTATGAGGGTATGTGGGTGAGCACTTCTTGCGTGCAGCAGAGTGTTATCTGCTGTAGGTTTACGGAACAGGGAGGTGGCCAACCGGCCATCATTGTCTTTGCGAATTGTGAGATCGAGAAATGTAATAGTAGAGTGATCACTACATACCGTAAATCTCAGGTTGAACATGTTACAGTTCAATCTCTCCACGAAAGTATTTAAGCTCTCCATAGATCCTGACCATACAATAAAAATGTCATCGATAAAGCGCCACCAACACATCACCTGATTTGTGAAGTGTAATAAGCTATCATCCGAAAACACTGTACGTTCCCACCCCCCCAGGTACAGATTGGCGTAGGTGGGCGCACAACAAGTACCCATGGCCACGCCCTGCACCTGGAGGAAGTGGGACTCGTCGAATGTAAAACAGTTGTGCGTGAGAATAAAACGTAACAATTTCAGAATAGATTCACAATAGTCCCAACGGTGGTGCGTTTGTTCACGAAGGAAGGTACGCGCTGTCCTGATGCCCTGCTCGTGAGGGATGCTCGAGTATAGGGCCTCGACATCCAAAGTCACGAGCAGGGCATCAGGAGGCACGACCATCCCCTCGATCTGCTTCAAAAGATCCAATGTATCTCTTATGTATGAGGGTAAGGATAGTACATGTGGTAAAAGGATTGAGTCGACTAAGCGACTTGCATTTTCAGTTAAAGACCCAATGCCTGACACTATGGGTCTTCCCGGGGGCCTAGTCTGGTTTTTATGCACTTTTGGAAGTGCATAAAATGTAGCCATCCTCGGATGGCGTACATTCAAAAAATTGTAGAGGTCCTGGTCAATGAGGCCTTCCTGATGGGCAGAACCAACGATAGTCAGAAATTCAGTTTTATACTGATCAATTTCTGTGGAATCAATGCATCTATACCAAGCTTTGTTACATAGGATATCCATGACCATCTGTTTGTAGTCCGCTTTGGTCATGAGGACAATGTTTCCGCCTTTATCGGCGGGTTTAATCACTAAATCAGGATGGTTTTGTAATTGTGTAATTGCTTGTACTTGAGCAGGAGTCAGATTCCTATGTTTTTGTATTACATTAATTTTTTTGACATCGTTGATCGTGCCCATCAGGAAGGCCCAGATATTGCGGTTAGTCATCAGATCGGGAAAGCGTTGAGATTTGGCTCTAAATAGGTTGTTAAATGTGGCGACTCCAAGATTTGAATTGGAGGTCGTGGGAGTCTCCTCCTGGCTAGATTGATCGTTTTCATCAAGTAATAGCATAAAATCTCGGAGGGCTCTAAAGTCCTCCATGGTGAAGTTTTTGACTTGTTCGGAAATCTGCTTGTCCTGTATGGATCGAGCCCGATCCTGATCAAACAAAAATTTGTATGTGAGATTCCGGGAAAATAAATATAGGTCCTTAATGGTTTCATATTTGTCAATCATAGTGGATGGACAGAAACTCAGACCAAGTTGGAGAACCTCCACTTGGTGGGCGTTGAGGGAATAAGGGGTTAGATTAAGAATATCTAGATTAGTATTTACGTGAGCGGTAGTTTGTACTCTATTACATGCACCTGTTGAACAGGGGCAGAAAAATTGGGCCTTTGGTGGTGGTGGTGTTGCCACAACACTGTAAGTCCTCACAGTTACTCTTGGTGGGAGCTGGAACGGGCCCTGCTGTAAAATATTAGATCAAGAATTGTAATTACATGCACCTGTTGAACAGGGGCAGAAAAATTGGGCCTTTGGTGGTGGTAGTGCTGGTGCCACAACACTGTAAGTCCTCACAGTTACTCTTGGTGGGCATAGAAACGGGCCCTGCTGTGAAATATTAGATCAAGAATTGCAATTACATGCACCTGTTGAACAGGGGCAGAAAAATGGGGCCTTTGGTGGTGGTGGTGCTGGTGCCGCAACACTGTAAGTCCTCACAGTTACTCTTGGTGGGCGCAGAAACAGGCCCTGCTGTTAAATATTAGATCAAGAATTGTAATTACATGTCGCTGTTGAACAGGGGCAGAAAAATTGGGCCTTAGGCACTGGTGCCACAACACTGCAACCCCTCACAGATACTCTAGTTGGAGCGCAGAAATGAGCCCTCCTGCAAAATATTGCATCAAAAATTGTAATTACACGCCCCTGTTAAACAGGGGCTGAAAAATTGGGCCTTAGGCACTGGTGGCGGCACCCAGAACCAAAAATATTCTTACAAGCTATTAGCATGATCATTGAGGAGGAAGAGGATAGTCACTCAGTATAACAGGATAGTCACTCAGCATCAGCATAGGCAGTCTTGAAGGGATCTGACATTTCAAAAAAATTATTCGGTTACATCAGCATCAGGTGCTTGGTAGCTGGTGGTGATACAAGACTGATTCATTTTTAAGAAGGTCAGTCGATCGACCAAGTCGGTGGACAGGCGCACCCTGTGATCGTTTACAAAAACTCCAGCAGCAATGAATGTGCATTCCGAAAGAACGCTGGATGCAGGACAGGCCAGTAGCTCAATTGCATACTGTGCAAGCTCTGGCTAGTGATCCATCCTCAAGACCCAGTAACCCAGAGGATTTTCGGTGGGAAAGGTGTCCAAGTCAGATCTTGCCCCTAGGTATTCCTGCACCATGTAAAACAGACGCTGGCGATGGTTGCTGGAACCGATCATACCTTGGGGCTGCTGACTAAAAAATTTTCTGAACGAATCGGTCAGACGGCCACCTTCTTCACCGCTCCTTCTTTGACTGACCGAAGCCTCAGCAACACGTTGTCCAGGAACAGGAGTTTGTAACCTCCCAGTCTTTGGGAACACGTTGCAGAGACCTTTCTGCAAGGCCTCTCGAAGATGTTTCATCCTCTGCTCCCTCTGCGACGGCAAGATAAGGTCCGCAACCTTACCCTTGTAATGTGGATCAAGGAGGTTTGCCAGCCAGTATTGATTCCTCTCCTTGATACCACGAAAACAAGGATCCTTCCGCAGGCTTTGCAGGATCAGGGAGGCCATGCAGTGTAGGTTTGCTGAGGCATCCAGTCCGGAGTCTGGGTCACTAAGGACGACATGATCCACTGCCACCTCCTCCCAGCCACGTACAAGTCCATGGGTTTCTTGGGACTGTAAATGATCCCTTAAAGACTGCTGCTGATGCTGAGTGCCAGGCTCCACCTCCATGCTGACACAATCCTCCTCTTCCTCCGCCTCCTCCTCCTCGTCCTCTTCCTGTGTGATCGGCGGGCATGCAGCAACACTGTCTGGATAAAGGGGGCCTTGAGAGCTAAGGAAGTCCTCCTCTTCCTGCCTCTGTTCTGCCTCAAGTGCCCTGTCCATTATTCCATGCAGCGTGTGCTCCAACAGGTGGACAAGGGGGACCAGTGTCACTGGTGCATGCACTGTCACTGCTCACCATCCCCGTGGCCTCCTCAAATGGTGACAGGACAGTGCATGCATCCCTGATCATGGCCAACTGGTGTGGGGGAAAAAAAACAAGCTCCCCTGACCCTGTCCTGGTGCCATAGTCACACAGGTACTCATTAATGGCCCTCTGCTGCGTGTGCAGCCGCTGCAGCATGGCCAAAGTTAAGTTCCTCCTGGTGGGCATGTCACAGATTAGGCGGTTCTTGGGCAGGTTAAATTCCTTTTGGAGGTCATCCAGCCGAGCACTGGCATTATATGACCTGCAGAAATGCACACAGACTTTCCTGGCCTGCCTCAGGACATCCTGTGAGCCCAGGTACCTGCCCAAGAACCGCTGCACCACCAAGTTAAGGACATGAGCCAAACAGGGAGCATGGGTCAGTTGTCCCTGTCGGAGGGCAAAGAGGAGGTTGGTGCCATTGTCACAAACCAACATACCTGCCTTAAGCTGGCGTGGCGTCAACCACCTCTGAACCTGCCCCTGCAGAGCTGACAGAATCTCTTCCCCAGTGTGGCTCCTGTCCCCCAAGCACACCAGCTCAAGCATCGCATGGCATCTTTTGGCCTGCGTGCTTGCATAGCCCCTTGAACGCCTACAGAGCACCGCTGGTTCTGAAGTTAAATCAGCACAGGAAGAGGCCATGGAGGAAGAAGAAGAGGAGGGGGTGGAGGAGAGAGGTGTGGCAGAATCACCACTAGTAGTATTTTGGAGGCGTGGTGGCAGAACAACCTCTAACAGTACTGCACCCAATCCTGCATCCTTCCCAGCTGCCAGAAGAGTCACCCAGTGCGGGGTTGAAAGATAGGTAACGTCCCTCTCCATGACTGCTGGACCACGAGTCAGCGGTAATATACACCTTACCGCTGACCGCCCTGTCCAGCGAGGCCAAGACATTGCCTTCCACATGTCGGTAAAGAGCCAGAATCGCCTTCCGTGAGAAAAAGTGCCGTTTGGGAACCTGCCACTGAGGAACCGCACATTCCACAAGCTCACGGAAGGGGGCAGAGTCTACCAACTGAAAAGGCAGCAGTTGAAGTGCTAGCAATTTAGTCAAGCTAGCATTCAACCGCTGGGCATGTGGATGGCTGGAAGCAAACTTCTTGCAGCAGCTGGGGCAGGGAAGTTTGCCTGGTACAATCTGACGTCGGTGTACCGATAGCAGATTGCCCCCAAGTACTTGGCTGTGACACACCTACTTCTACACCTTCATTCCTCTCAGTGCAGGTCTCAGAGAGGACTGAAGGTATAGTGGGGTTGGAGATCCCAGCTGATGAGGAGCAAGGAGAGGTCCTCTTTGTTCTTTGGTGTGGGTCTTTTAGGTACGCTTGCCATCGAACTGCATGGTAGGTCAACATATGTCTGGTCAAGCATGTGGTGCCCAAGCGGGAGATGTTTTGGCCACGAGAGATATGCTTGAGACATATGTTGCAAATAGCAGCAGTGAGATCTGATGCACTTGTCTCAAAAAAGGCCCACACCAAAGAACTTTTGGAATAACGCGCAGAGACAGCAGCGCCCTGCACATGCGGAGCTCCGCGGCGTGATGCAGTCGGTGTGCTTCCCTTAAGCTATCTCCTGGAGGGCATCCTGCCTCGTTGGTGATGTGCCTCCTCCTCCTTCTCTCTCCTATCAGGCACCCACGTGGAGTCAGTGACCTCATCATCCCCTCCCTCCTCATCACTGGAGCAAAGCTGGCAGTATGCTGCAGCTGGGGAACATGACTGCTGTCCTTCTTGGGCACCCCCTCTCTCTGGGCTCACATTACTGCCTTCCTCTAGCTGGGTACCATCATCGGAGCCTTCAAAACGCTGGGCATCCTCCTGGAGCATGTACCCAACACTGTAGTCAAACAGTTCGGGGGACTCCTCAGGAGGACATGGTGGGGCTAAGGAAGGAGTGACTGATGCCATTGAGCCGAGGGAAGAGGCCGCGTTGGCAGCTGCTTTGCCAGACAAAGTACCCTGAGCCTGAGTGAGAGAGGATGAGGAGGATGAGGATGGCCTGGTCATCAACTCTACCAAGTCTTCCGCATGTTGCGGCTCAACATGGCCAGCTGCCGAAAAAAAGGACAAGTGTGTCCCACGGCCACTTGCTGATGAGGATTCACCATCTCCACGACCAGCACTGTTGCTTGCCCTCTTTTATTGGCTTGTGACTGTCTGCCTCTCCTTGTTGGCCTTCCAGACATACTAATGGCCTGCAGTGAAATGTAGCTGCACAAAGCTGGGATATATATATATACTGATACTGCAGCTAGCAGAATCAACTGTCTGCCTGTAGTATTATTAGTATGAGAACACCAGCAATTGTCTTCAGGTAGCTTTAGGTGCACACTGTGCAGAGGACGCAGTACACTAACTGTAAATACTGTAACTGCCTGTCTGTGGTATTAATAGGAGCAGAACAACAGCAATTGTCTTCAGGTAGCTTTAGGTGCACACTGTGCAGAGGACACAGTACACTGACTGTAAATACTGTAGCTGCCTGCCTGTGGTATTATTATGGGATAAGAAGAACACTACCAATTTTATTCAGGTAGCTTTAGGTGCACACTGTGCAGAGGACACAGTACACTAATTGTAAATACTGTAGCTGCCTGCCTGTGGTATTAATATAGGAATAGAAAAACACCACTAATTTTCTTCAGGTAGCTTTAGGTGCATACTGTGCAGGGGACGCACTACACTAAATTGTAAATACTGCAGCTGCCTGCGGTTCTGTACTGATAGGATCAGAAGAACACCACTAATTTTCTTCAGGTAGCTTTAGGTGCACACTGTGCAGAGGACGCACTAAACTAACTTGTAAATACTGCAGCTTCCTGCGGTACTGTACTAATAGGATCAGAAGAACACCACTAATTTTGTTTAGGTAGCTTTAGGTGCACACTGTGCAGAGGACACAGTGCACTAACTGTAAATACTGTAGCTGCCTGCCTGTGGTATTAATAGGAGCAGAACAACAGCAATTGTCTCCAGGTAGCTTTAGGTGCACACTGTGCAGGGGACGCACTACACTAACTGTAAATGCTGTAGCTGCCTGCCTGTGGTATTAATAGGATCAGAAGAACACCACCAATTTTCTTCAGGTAGCTTTAGGTGCACACTGTGCAGAGGACACAGTACACTAACTGTAAATACTGTATCTGCCTGCCTGTGGTATTAATAGGAGCAGAACAACAGCACTTGTCTCCAGGTAGCTTTAGGTGCACACTGTGCAGAGGACGCACTACACTAACTATAAATACTGTAGCTGCCTGCCTGTGGTATTAATAGGATCAGAAGAACACCACTAATTTTCTTCAGGTAGCTTTAGGTGCACACTGTACAGAGGACGCACTACACTAACTTGTAAATACTGCAGCTGCCTGTGGTACTGTACTAATAGGATCAGAAGAACACCACTAATTTTCTTCAGGTAGCTTTAGGTGCACACTGTGCAGAGGACACACTAAACTAACTTGTAAACACTGCAGCTGCCTGCGGTACTGTACTAATAGGATTAGAAGAACACCACTAATTTTGTTTAGGTAGCCTTAGGTGCACACTGTGCAAAGGACACAGTGCACTAACTGTAAATACTGTAGCTTCCTGCCTGTGGTATTAATAGGAGCAGAACAACAGCAATTGTCTCCAGGTAGCTTTAGGTGCACACTGTGCAGAGGATGCACTACACTAACTGTAAATGCTGTAGCTGCCTGCCTGTGGTAATAATAGGATCAGAAGAACACCACTAATTTTCTTCAGGTAGCTTTAGGTGCACACTGTGCAGAGGACACAGTACACTAACTGTAAATACTGTAGCTGCCTGCCTGTGGTATTAATAGGAGCAGAACAACAGCAATTGTCTCCAGGTAGCTTTAGGTGCACACTGTGCAGAGGACGCACTACACTAACTGTAAATACTGTAGCTGCCTGCCTGTGGTATTAATAGGATCAGAAGAACACCACTAATTTTCTTCAGGTAGCTTTAGGTGCACACTGTGCAGAGGATGCACTACACTAACTGTAAATGCTGTAGCTGCCTGCCTGTGGTAATAATAGGATCAGAAGAACACCACTAATTTTCTCCAGGTAGCTTTAGGTGCACACTGTGCAGAGGACGCACTACACTAACTGTAAATACTGTAGCTGCCTGCCTGTGGTATTAATAGGATCAGAAGAACACCACTAATTTTCTTCAGGTAGCTTTAGGTGCACACTGTGCAGAGGACGCACTACACTAACTTGTAAATACTGCAGCTGCCTGCGGTACTTTACTAATAGGATCAGAAGAACACCACTACTTTTGTTTAGGTAGCTTTAGGTACACACTGTGCAGAGGACGCACTACACTAACTTGTAAATACTACAGCTGTCTGTGGTACTGTACTAATAGGATCAGAAGAACATCACAAATTTTCTTCAGGTAGCTTTAGGTGCACACTGTGGGTAGGATGCACTACACTAACTGTAAATACTGTAGCTAATAGGACTAATAGGATCAGAAGAACACCAGCAATTTTCTTCAGGTAGCTGTAAATACTGTAAAAACACCTGCCTTCCTGTCAGTAGTAGGAAGAGAATAACAGGAACGGATCTAGCTAAACTGAATACAGTGTATATATATATATATATATATATATATATATATAAACACCTAGGATGTATATATATACACAATACACTGTAAGTGCAGCTAACTGACTCACCTGCCTACTCTATCTAACTTAAATCAAATGACACTGTCTCTCTGTCTATCTATCTCTCTCTCAACGCCGGAACACATTAGACAGGGCCGCCGTGCAGGCGGCCTTATATAGTGTGGGGCGTGTACTAAACCCCCTGAGCCATAATTGCCCAAAGCCACCCTGGCTTTGGCCAATTACGGCTCTCTGTACAGAGGGCGCTGTGATTGGCCAAGCAAGTGGGTCATAGTGCATGCTTGGCCAATCATCAGCCAGCAATGCACTGTGATGCCGCAGTAAATTATGGGCCGTGACGCGCCCATATCGTTCGGAATTCGGCGAACGACCGAACAGGCAATGTTCGAGTCGAACATGCGTTCGATTGGAACACGAAGCTCATCCCTAGTTCTGAGTAGAACCTGTCCTGTTAAACTGCTGTATGGTCTTGGCCACAGTACTGCAGCTCAGTTTCAGGGTCTTGGTAATCTTCTTATAGCCTAGGCCATCTTTATTTTTTTTTTTTTTTTGTCACTTCAGTCGACCATATTGAGAGGTGCGAATCAGCTTTACAGCTCATATATATTCCATCTCCTCTCGTTTGTCTCATCATTGTGACGTTTAATCATATCAAAAAAAAAAATACCAATTACATCCGGCTATTGTAATATCTAACATCTTTGGCTAATCCCCCCCAGGGGTCACCTTAACCGAATGAAGGATGTCAGCTTCTTCTTGGTGCTCCCCATCCCTCCTCCCCACCCTTCCACCCACAGCCCAACCTCTCCAGGGTCAAGTACACCCATCTCTCCTTCCATATTCTAGGCCTATTTCTGTGTTCTACACCACATTTTTTTGAATTTTATCCATTGTTCCCACTCCTCAGAACCCGTAGCACCTTTTCCCTCTATTGCGCGGACCCTATTCTCCAGCATGTATGTCTCTTCAACAGCATCTATCCATTCCCAAATCTCGGGGCTCTCCTTCCTCTGCCAGTTCTTCGGGATTATTCGCTTCGCAGCATTCAGGAGATGGGGTACTAATGACTGTTTATATTTTTTAATATCTCCACCTCCCCCATGGAACAAAACCTCCCAAGGATCATCTGCTATAACTTTTCCGGTTATTTCCTTGATTAACCCGCATATCTCACCCCAGAAAGTTTTTATTTTAGGGCATGTCCACCATAGGTGCGACATTGTTCCTATCTCCTGGCATCCACGCCAGCAGTACGCCGTTTTATTTTGATATTTGCATACTATCTCTGGGGTGAGATAGCTTCTGCTTATGCATTTATAATTCATCTCTGCCGTACGTGCGTCTCGTGCCGAGTTACAAATCATATCCAAAATTCTCTTAATTGTGTTAGCATCTTTCTTTGTGCCTAATTCCCTTTCCCATTTATCTATGTATGGAGGTATCTCCAGCTGGTCAACCTTCATCAAAACTTTGTACATTTTAGAGACTATATTTCTTTGATCTTCGGTGTCGCATAACCTCTCGAGTTCCGTGAGCTTATCTCCTGCCCTAATCGGGCCTGGTAACCCACTCACGAAATGACACAGCTGAAGATATCTCCACCCATCTAGCCCGCGTGTCTCCTTTCCAGCTCTAATCTCGTGTAATGTCATAATTTTACCCCCCCTAATAATGTGTCTTAGTTGTGTCTTACCCCACAGTGCATCCTTGCCTCCTATACTTTCTAATCCCGGTGGAAAAAAATTATTATCTACTAGTGAAATTAGTGGTGAGTTATAATTTCCAATCACTTTCTTATATACCCTGTCCCAAATTTTAAATACGTTATGTGTTATAACATGTGTGTCTTTATCAAAAATTCTAGCTTGTGGGGGATTCCAGATCATACTTCCAAGTGGTGCTTTACATAGAAATTCCTCTATTCTAACCCAGTGTTTTTCATTTTCTCGTTTTGCCCATTCGGCCATTCTAGACAGCACTACGGCGTTGTAATAATGCTGAATGTCCGGAACTGCCATGCCACCATGTGTTTTCTTTTGTTTTAGAACCCTGAAAGGAACCCTCGGTTTTTTGTTTTTCCATATGAAGCTCATTATGATTTTTTTTAAATTTCTCAAGTAATATGGGGGAAGTGGAAGTGGTACCATCTGGAATAGATATGTGATCTTGGGGAGTAGGAACATCTTAATGACGTTGATACGTCCTATCCATGAGAGGGCTTTGTAGGCATAGTTTTTACAGTCAGTTCTTATGGTGTCGAGTAAAGGTAGGTAATTTAATGTAAATGTTTTCTTATTTGATCTAGCCAGCTTTACTCCTAAGTACTTTAGTTCTTCGGTCCATCTGAAACTATGTTCTTTTTTCAATGTATCTATTTCTGATTTATTTAAATTTATATTTAATATTTCTGATTTTGCGAAGTTTATTTGGAAATTAGACAGCTCTCCATATTCCTTTAGGGCGATCATTAACTTAGGCAGGGTAGTTATAGGATCAGCGACATAAAATAATATGTCGTCAGCAAAAGCTGCAACCTTGTGCTCATCTTTGCCGAACCTAAAACCTCTTATTTCTGGATCTGCCCGTATTGTTGCTAAAAGAGGTTCCATAGAGAGAACGAAAAGCAACGGGGACAGGGGACACCCCTGCCTCGTTCCATTTGCCATCTTGAAGGGCTGAGACATTACTCCGTTCACTCCCACCTCAGCCGTGGGATATTGATACAGGGTTTTTATCCGCTGGATCATTTTGGGTCCAAGACCCATATTCTCCAATGTCAGGAACATGAACCCCCAGTCTACCCTGTCGAAAGCCTTCTCGGCATCAATCGACAGCAGCAGTCCTGGGGGTCCGCCCTCCCCTGTTTTTTGGAGCATAAGCAGTGTCCTGACCCCGTTGTCCTTCCCCTCTCTTTTAGGGATGAAACCCACCTGGTCTGGGCTAATCAAAGCGTTCATTGATCCCTTTAACCTCTCCGCAAGTATTTTTGCGTAGAGTTTCGTGTCAATGTTAAGAAGAGAGATGGGACGGTAACTTGAGCATAGTGTTTTTTCTTTTCCTTCTTTGAGTAAGATCGTAATAGAGGCCTTTAAGGCCTCTTTGCTCATCTCGTAATCCTTACCTAACCCATTAAAATACTGGCACAACCTGGGGATCAAGACTTCTTTGAATGATCTATAGTAGGCTAATGTGAATCCATCCGGGCCTGGACTTTTCCCCAGAGCCATTCCTGCTATAGCTTTACTCACTTCTTCTTCTGAAATTGGTGTTTCCATGCATTCCCTTTCTTCTTCTGTAATTTTAGGCAACATTGCTTTTCTTAAATACTTAATGTTTCTCTCTCTACTATTTTTGAGCTGGGTACCCTGTTTTGGAATTGAATAGAGCTCCTGGTAGTATTTTTTAAATACCTCAGCTACTTTCTTGGAAGAGTACTCTATGTGGCCATCTTTGGTCTGAATTTTTTCTATAAAATTCCTGGTTTTCCTTTTTTGTACTGTTTTTGCCAGATGTTTACTCGGTTTGTTGGCCCATCTATACCTGTCTCCTAGGGTCTTCCTATATATTGCCTGAGTCTCTTGGTCCATTAAGTTTTTCAACTCAGTCCTTTTAATTATTAAATGTTTATACGTAGCTTGTGAGGGTTGTCCTGATTGTGTCTTATGCTTCAATTCTAAGCTGGCCAGCTCTTCTATTAATTTTTGGCGTTCCTTGCTTTTCTCTTTTTTCCGCCTTGATCCTAGCTCTATTAATACTCCTCTTATCTAGGCTTTATGGGCCTGCCATAGAGTACATCCAGATATTTCTCCTGTGTTGTTTTCCACGAAGTAATTCTTTAACTCCTTATTGATTCTATTGAACCCATCCTCCCACCTTATCAGTTCTTCATTTAAACGCCATTGCCCCAACTGTCTATTTTCTTTTTTTTTTTTTTTTTTTTTTTTTTTTTTTTTTTTTTATCCACTTCAGCGAAAGTTTACCGAGAGACATTATTTCAACTTTGTGTCAAACTTTATCTCTTCTCCTTTTTCACATCATTGTGGATTGTTTCCGTCACATCTTTATTATTTTTCCTTTCTAGGATATTCTTAAATATTTTTAAAAACCGGCGACAAAACGCCTTCTATATTTATAAACCCTATTATTATCTTAGTCTCTCTCAGTCCCTCTTATTTCCCCCCGCCCCCCCTCCCCCTCATCCCCCCCCTCCCCCTCCCCTGTGTCTGGTCCGTTCCTTTATGTTATTTATTTATCCACTTGGCTCTGCACCTGTTCTTTCTTTTGTCCTATCTAAATATATATCCGAGACTTTGTAGTTTTTCCAACTTTCCCATCTACTATTATCCCCTTTCTCTCCTCCTTCCATTTTGTAGTGATAATCTATTTCCTTTTTTGTACTGTTTTTGCCAGATGTTTACTCGGTTTGTTGGCCCATCTATACCTGTCTCCTAGGGTCTTCCTATATATTGCCTGAGTCTCTTGGTCCATTAAGTTTTTCAACTCAGTCCTTTTAATTATTAAATGTTTATACGTAGCTTGTGAGGGTTGTCCTGATTGTGTCTTATGCTTCAATTCTAAGCTGGCCAGCTCTTCTATTAATTTTTGGCGTTCCTTGCTTTTCTCTTTTTTCCGCCTTGATCCTAGCTCTATTAATACTCCTCTTATCTAGGCTTTATGGGCCTGCCATAGAGTACATCCAGATATTTCTCCTGTGTTGTTTTCCACGAAGTAATTCTTTAACTCCTTATTGATTCTATTGAACCCATCCTCCCACCTTATCAGTTCTTCATTTAAACGCCATTGCCCCAACTGTCTATTTTCTTCGCTTATTTTTATTTCCATGGTCATGGGTGCATGGTCTGAGTGAGTTATGTTTCCTATCCAGGAGTCCACCACCTTCTCTATTGTGCTGTGGTCGATCAAACCAAAGTCGATCCGGGAGTATGTCCCGTGCACAGGGGAATGAAACGTAAAGTCGCGTTTCTTAGGATGGTGTATTCTCCATATGTCCACCAATTGCAGGCTGGCTAATTTTTGCCTGAACTTTCTTAGTTGCCCACTGGTCTTCCCCTGTGCCCGGGCCGTACTATCCCGACCCGGATCTATACAGAAATTAAAGTCGCCCATTATTATCAAGTGCCCTTTTCTAAATGCTGTCAACTTCTCCAAGATTTTTAACACATAGTCCACCGGATTTTTGTATGGCGCATATATGTTGGCTAGTGTATATTCTTTCTCATTTAGTCTGCCTCTTAAAAATAAGTATCTGCCTTCTGAGTCAACTGATCTTTCTTCTAGCGTGAACCTGACTCTTTTTGAGAAACCGATGGCAACGCCTCGTGTTCTACTTGAAATAGTATCTCCTTGGTACCAGATCGGGTACTCCCCCGAAAATAGTCTTAGTCTTGATTGGTGTGAAATATGTGTTTCCTGGAGGAATACCACCTCTGGACCAAGCAGTCTAAGCTCGTTGAATATACTTCGTCTTTTGTGGGCTGCATTTAAACCTTTAACGTTATATGTAATGCATTTTATTGTGGTGGATGTCATTTTTCTGTGTCCCTACCGTCACATTCTATCTTTGGACCCTGGAGAGTTTTTACACGCCTATCTGACTTAAACCCTGGAGAGGTGTCCCTACATTCCGTATATAAACTAAAAGTGCAACTCCTAACCGTCACCCCCACTCCTGCCCACCCCCCCCCGCTTCCCCCTTCCCTCCCTCCTCCCCTCCTCCTCCCCCCCCCTCTCTCCTCCGCACCCCCTTCCTCCCCCCCGTTAGTCCCTATTGATCCCCTTCCATCTCTATCTCCCACTTTCCCCCCATCCACCACCCCCCACCCCCTTTTCCCGGTCCCAAATGGACCCTTAAACCCTCAAGGGACCCACCTATCGTGAGCCACTCTCGGATACCACCTCCAAGGGTGGAGCTCTCGGTGTGTATCGTACCGAGCCGCCGTTTAACGCGGCGACCCGTTGGGCTGGCCAACTCCTAGGGCCCCATTTATTTTAGCTGAGTCCCTCCCCCCCCCTCACCCAACTCCCCAACCCAGACCCCAAAGATTTATATTCCCAAGACAACACACTGCTCATTAAACCAGTCCAGTAATGGGGGGGCTTGAATACCCAACTTCTCACAGAAGTCCCCTAATTCTTCAGGGAATCTTAGCCTTGCTGTTCTGCCATCTTTGCTTCCAAATAAACATGCCGGGAACCCCCACGTATATTTTATGTTTTGTTTTACCATTTGGTCTAGGAGGGGCTTCAGGTGGCGCCTCCTAGCCAAAGTGTCTTTGGCTAAGTCAGCGAAGACTAATACCCTTGCCTCCTCGTATTTGAGTGGGGTTTTCCCTCTTAACTTTATCCATAGGTTTTCTTTGTCTTCATAAAAACTGAACCTCACTATTATGTCCCGGCTTCTTTCCGTTCGTTTAGCATCGAACCTTCCTACCCGATGAACCCGCTCAATTTTGGGAAAGTCTCTTCCATCTAGTTCCAGAATGGGGGTAAAGATTGCCACAATGATCTTCCTCAACTCTTCGCCCCTCTTTTCCGGTACCCCACGGATTCTTAGGTTTTGTCTACGATTCCTATTTTCCTGGTCTTCCAACCTGTAACTGATTTTTATTTGGTTTTGCTGTATGGTTTTAAATTGATTTTTTAAGTCAAAGAGGTCCCGCTCATGTTTATCTATTGTATCTTCAGTTTGCTCGACTCTGGCCAATATATTCCCCAGATCTGTCCTAAGAGCCTATATTTCCTGTTTGATTGAGGCCTCTAATGATTTGAACATTTCAGAGATTTCGTTTTTCGAGGGGTACTGTGTATCCAATCTAAGTTCCTCCAGTCTAGTTGTCTCTAACGTGTTCTCCGCTAAAAGCTCTTCTCTGGAGTGGTCAGGTGTCTGAGCTCTCCTGTTGTTCTCCCCAGTTTTCCCCTCTGCCGTGTTTAATGTTTGGGGCTCAAGATGGGTTTTCCCCGGGCTACCTCCCCGGGTCATGTATTGCTTAATGGAGCTCCCCGTAGTTGAACTCCCTGTGGTGTTGTCTTTGGGGGTCTTGGGTACCCCCCCCTCCCAGTTTTTGTCGTATTTCTACTCATGGTGTACTCCTGAATCTTGGGTGATGTCTTCTATTTTAAATCTATAGTTTGTATTCTTATGCAGTGATTTGAGTTGACCCCTATAATCTTTAGGGGAATTTGTGGGGGTTTTTTAATACTGCCGGAGACAGCACACTTTATCCCTGGGCTTTTATTGGTATTTTATTAGTTCGCTGCTGGGATTGGTGCTCAGTGTGTTACTCAGTCTAATTGAGTTATAAGTGTTTCAATAACAAGCAGCATAGGAAAGGCTAAACAACCTCTGCAGCACTCACTCAGTCCGCAGGATACCAAAAAAAATGCAGGCTATAGTGTTCCACAGTTAAAGACCATTTCCCCGTTCTTAATAAAGCTCATACCTTCAGCATTTCTTCAACCTTGTTTGACATGGAGGGGGCTGTTTTAATCTCTTACCTCATAAGCTGAGTTCATGAGACCGTTCTTACCCCAGTCCTTAAACCAGTGTGTGCAGCGTTTTCTGGAGGTAGTATCAGCTCTCCGTTCCTTGTCCAGTTGTCAGGCTCAGGTGTCTGTGTGCTGTCAGGCTCGGGTGTCTGTGAGCTGCTTCATCCACACCGCGTTCTGCTCTGTGTCCCTGTCAGCAAGGATGAATCTTACACACAGCGCTCGTTACCTTGCTACTGGAGAGAGAGAGGGAGGGGGGAGGGAGGGGAAGGGAGGGGGCCGAGGGACCCAAGACAGGCAGAGAGGATTATCTCGGCTCTACGGCCGCTTCTAGTGGTTCCTAAAGAGAGTCTGCCTGTGTTTGCCTGTGTTCAGGCACTCGGAAACCCCTCCAGTCCCTGTCCTCCGCTGTGCCGTTTGTTTGTTCCTCCACGAGGCCTCTCAGAGCCGGCCAGCCCACACACCTCCATCTCCTCCCCTCCCGGCCGACGTCCTACGTCATGACCCGCCCCACCAAAAAAAAAAAAAGCCAAAAATGCTTTCAGCCTAGGCCATCTTTATGTAGAGCAACAATAATTTTTTTCAGATCCTCAGAGAGTTCTTTGCCATTAGGTGCTATGTTGAACTTCCAGTGACCAGTATGCAAGAGTGAGAGCGATAACATCAAATTTAACACATCTTCTCCCTATTCACACCTGAGACTTTGCAACACTAACGAGTCACATGACATTGGGAGGGAAAATGGCTAATTGGGCCCAATGTGGCCATTTTCACTTAGAGTGTACTCACTTTTGTTGCCAGCGGTTTAGACATTAATGGCTGTGTGTTGAGTAATTTTGAGGGGACAGCAAACTTACACTGTTATACAAGCTGTACACTCACTACTTTACATTGTAGCAAAGTGTCATTTCTTCAGTGTTGTCACATGAAAAGATATAATAAAATATTTACAAAAATGTGAGGGGTGTACTCACTTTTGTGAGATACTGTATATATATATATATATATATATATATATATATATATATATATACTCTGCATCCAGTGTAGCCTATATCTACCGTGCATTCGGTGGTGTACTGTTTGTAATATACTTCAGGCGGTGTATTAATATATATATATATATATATATATATATATATATATATATATATATATATATAAAAACTGCCTCACATTTTTGTTTAGTTTTCGTTCGTTAACGAAAACTGAATTAATTTTGGTCCAGTGGACGAAAAAGTGCTGTCATTTTTGTTTCGCTTTTGTCACTGTAAAAATGCTGCTGACAAAAATTATGCCGAAAACTTTTTCGTTGACAAAATTAACACTGATTATTAGCCACTGCCACCATTCCTGTGAGCAGGAACTTTTTTTTTGTGTTCCCACTTCAGCAAACACTATCGTGAGATTTATTCAACTTTACCTTAATTTGTTGTCTCTCTTGATTTCACATCATTGTGGTATTTTTTCCTATTATTATTTTCACTTTTTTTTCCCACAATCTTTCAATTCTTTCCTTTTTTCTTCATTCCCACCAAATATGTATCATTGTGGCCCTCTGTCCACATCTCCTCCAACACTGTGGGGATTTGTCCGGGTTGATATTTATGTATTTTTTTCGGGCGTCAGGTACCATCAAACCAATAGCTTATAATTCATTTCTATTGTATTTATGTCTGTTGCGTAATTATGTACTGTTTCAATCATTCTCTCAACTTGGTCCTCTAGTTTCGCACCTATTTCTTCTTCCCATTTCTCTATGTAGGGAGGTGTCTATTGTCCTTCCAAGTCTGTATTCCATAAACTTTGTATATACCATATTTTAATGGAGTTTGTACTCCACAGTGTGAGCAGGAACTAATGTTTTGTTGTACAATGTATTATAGAGGGGTCGCCTTCCTTTGATCAATCATCCTTTGAGTAGAATTGTAGTCAACATATAGTGCCTGATTTTAAAAGATCTGTTTCCCACCATTGTGTGTGTGTGTGTGTGTGTGTGTTGGGGGGGTGCTGTGGGTGTTCATTTCATCATTTACCCTTCAATTAAGATTTTATCAAACACACCAAGGCATACATACTGTATGGGCAGCTTGTGTAACTGGAAGGGGGCAGATTCTGAGGGTACCATCTTGAGGCTCAGGTTCTAAGTGTACCTCTCTGCACAGCACCGTTTATGACTCATAACATTTGTTTATGTTGATAATTTATATACATACATATATATAAGTTCTCCCAGATTGCGCCAAGGTTACTTACCTCGGCACTTTATCATTACGTAATAAGATAGCTCCCAATGTCAATAAACCTCCAACTAGACCCACATTTTTTCTTAATTTAAAGGGATATTATCCACCTCGCAGGTGTAACGTGTGCCATCATAATGTGTGCGGTAGGAGGAAGTCGGATACGTTTGAGTCCACTGTCACGAACCGCATATATCGGATGAAGCACTTCACCACTTGTGCAACCAAATTCATTGTGTATTTACTTACACGTCCATGTGAAAAACAATACGTTGGGCGGACCATACGTCCACTTTCTGTTAGAGTTATGGAGCACATAGCAAATATAAACAAAAGAGCAACTAATCATAGTGTCCCTAAACACTACCTTCAATATCATAATAAAGGCCCTAAAGGCACTCAATTCCTTATAGACAAATATATATCTCCAAGGAGGGGGGTCCTAGCATAAGGGGTGTATCACGGTTAGAAACGGTTAAAAACTTAGAAACAGACACCATGATGGACATGGCCATCAGTCAATATGTTTTTATACAGGTCTGTATAATTATCATTGATTACTGTGTGTATAATATTGCGCAATGCATGGATTCCGACTCATACCCCAGTTGAAGTCTTTGTTGATGAAACGCATAGAGTTTAATAAATCCTTTCCATGCCATTGCACCCCTTGAAGTCCTTATGCTTTTGTGATTGCAAAGGGGATATTTTATTGATGCACAATACCCCACTGTTTATGTAAGCTTTCTACTTTTAAGAAACCCGTAACCAAATTGTTTTACACTATGTGGAGGCTTTTTTGTTTTTTTATGGATGCCGTAATTGGTGATTACTATCCTGACCCTTATCACTATATGCTTGGTTGATGTTGCTATAAGTGGCTCTGCTGCGAAGGAGGAATTACACTGCTTTCACCTTTGGATACCATCCCTGGGACCGTCATCTTGATTTTTGATACCATACGCTTGATTGATACTGCCTTCTGGTAAGCGCATTTATTCTTCTCTGCTGGGTGGTGGATGCACACATTGTGGTGACTCCTTTAGTCCTACACCCCTGGATATATTCCCACAAACAGATGTGAATGAATTGGTGTTTTGAATCACTAACGGGACTATACAATAATGTTTATTTCTTGCACAGTGCACTTTATTTATGTTAATAATTAGTTAACGATGTTTTGGTCATTTGGTTGTACATGGCAGTTATTATCCACACTGTACACTATAGCATGTTGATATGTCAATATTCAATATTTAAATTTTAGCGCTGCACTTTTTTACTTTATTTGATAATTTATATACATTGAAGATATGGGCTCTTTTTGCAGGTTTTTCTATTAAGTTAAACATTAAGTCGTTCTATGGTATGTGATTTTAAGTTTGTATAAACAATGGAATTCATGCTTTAGCTTTGTATGTTATTTTGGATGTTATTTGGATGTTATTTTAGGAATTAGGTCTGTAAAAGTCTAGAGGACAGGTTTTATTTTTCATGTATATAGTTGAGTTACATAGTGGTAAGGTTGAATAAAGAAAGCCGTCCTCATTATCACACTGCCCCTCTTTAGGAGGTCAAAGGAGGTCAAAGGGAAGGGATTACAAGTTGCTTTCCAACATGACCAACTTCTGCTAGCTCTGTTTGGTTACTTTCATTCTTCTGCTGTATGATGAAATCTAATTGCTGGAGAATGAAGCTCCAATTGGGTCACTTCCCATTCCACCCAGCAACACAGTTTACCCAGGTGAGTGGATAATGGTCACAGGGAAGGCATTGGCTGTAGTGATGACATTTACTGTAGCTTTCTGTAGTCAATGCAGAACTTTGTCACTTGGTCCTTTTTGTCGACCAGGATAACTGGTGACATCCAAGCATTGTGGGACTTTTTTTTGACCCCTAACTCCAGCATTGCCTCAAGCTCTTTTTTCATATCTGCCTGCAACTACCCTAAATTGGTTGGGTATATTGAGTTGTCTTTTAACCATTTCTGCTTCCAAAAAAGCTGCCTAAAAGGGGTTATAGGTATCATACTCCTGCTCTGCAACAGGAGACTGCACCTCAAGCGCTTCAAGCACTAAGAAGGACAACTAATACTGGCAATATATTGTCATCAGATTCAACAAGTACATTTTCTACATGCAAACTGTCTTCCCTAGGGAAACTTTGTACATCCACCCCACTTCCCTCCTTCTCTGTCCATGGCTTGGTTGCCCAGATATTGCACCCACATCTTTACTTCACTTGGTGACCCTTGGCTGTAATCAGAAGGCACATAGCATGAGACCAGAGGTCTGGTCCTAGCAACACTGATGTGGGAATGTCATTTAAAGCTCAGCTCAAGGTGAATGAGTGTGACTTCTTTACTTGTCTTGTAAGCCAGTTGACAGTTCGGTTGCCTGCTATGACAGGCTGTAGGTTTGTGTTATGTTCCTCACTTTTTCACTGATGCTTCCACAGAGGAAGCAGTGCTGGCTGGAAGGCCAGGGGCAGCTAGCTTCTTCTACTTGAGACAGATATTTCTGAGGTGTCTGAACTTCTTACAAGTGTAGTATCTGCAGGTATCAGCTGATGTTGGCTTGCTACAAGTGCTCCAGGCGCTGGCCACTGGTAGACTTTGCTTATAGATGTAGTAGTGGTTGCCATCGGTGATTCTCCTTTGCAACCCCTAGAGAAAGCTCTACAGTCATCAGTTACCTGAGTGTTGATATAAATATCAAAAAAAAAAGTTGGGATGCTATGTAAAATCAACATAAAAACAGAATGCAATGATTGACAAATCTCACAAACCCATACTTTATTAACATTTGAAAATAGAAAACATATCAAATATTTAAAATGAGAATATGTACAGTTTTAAGAAAAAAAATAAGTTATATTTGAAATTAATAGCAGCAACATATTTTAAAAAGTTGGTACAGGGCGAGGTATACCACGGTGTAGAATACCCTCTTTTTTTAACAAAGGTCTGGGAACTATGGAGACCAATAGAGGAATGTTGTTCCATTCTTGCCTAATATAGCATTATAACTGTTCAAAAGTACTGGGTCTTCTTTTAGTAATTTTTGTTTCAAATATTTTCAGTTGGTGAAAGGTCTGGACTGCAGGCAGGCCAGTTAAATACTCGGACTCTTCCACTTTGCAATAGACCATTTGGATGGCATGTCGAACTGTGTTCACAGGGGCATCCAATATTGCATCCAATATCCAATATTGCATTTTGGCCTTGTCCCTTACGCGCAGGGATTTCTCCAGATTCTCAGAATCTTTTGATGATATATTTAAAATCTTTGCAATTTTATGTTGAGCAACATTATTGTAGAATGACTTTCTAAGATGCTCTTTTTATACTCAATAATGTTATTGACCGGTTGCCAATTAACCTAATTAGTTGCATAATGTTCTTCCAGCTGTTCCTTGTTAGTACCCCTAACTTTTTTGAGAATGTTGCTTCTATCAATTTTAAAATTATCTTCTTATTTTTTCTTAAAGGCTAAGTTTACTTTTGATAAAAAAAATAATAAATGCACATATTTTTGCATGTGAAAAAATACATTTATTATTTTTTACTTTGTAGCCTGTAACTCATTGCACCTCCAATCAGCAGATGAGATACCTGGATTCTGCAGACTCTCAGTACACTGTGTGCCGTACCTCCGATACAGGCAGACAGTTACTGAATGCCTGGAGGAATCAATGGACTACGTGAATGCCCACCAGCGCCCCCACAGTTCATTGAGTACTTTAAGCCGTCAGCCACAAAGGTCGATGGTACTTCTAGTTCATTCATTCACACTACTTTGTGAAGGAATGATGCAGCCATGTGGGCAGAGCCCCACATGCATGCACTGTTTTCAAATCGCTGTCATGGGGGGGAGGGCTTTGTGGGGGGGGGGGGAGCGGGAGGAGAGGAGGCAGAAGCTGGAACATGTTACATGTTCCAACCTAAATATGGGTAGAACATGCAACATGTTCCAAAAAGTAGACGTATTCTTTAAAATGGTTCATTTTCTCAGTTTAAGCATATATGTTTTCTAGTTTCTATTGTGAATGAAATATGGGTTTGAAATTTGCAAATCATCGCATTCTGTTTTTATGTAGATTTTGCACAGCATCCTGACTTTTTTGGAATTGGGGTTGTATTAATTTTGCTACCACATTGACAGACTCAGGCTTGTGCTCCAACAAAAACTGTTAATGTGGGACAGAGGTGTAGGAAAGAATTCAGAATTTACAGGTCCTCTAGTAACTCACAGGAATCTTCTTTCAGTTCTTTAGTCCACTGTTGTAATGTGGGGAGTAGGTTGCTTATAACATCTGTGTAAGTATCTCCATTTCCTTTCAGAGGGGACTGAACGTATTGCAGTATACTTCGGGGTATCAGCAGATACTTCATAATTATAGCATACCTTATGGCCCCATAATTGACATCCATCCAATTCCACATAGGCCTCCAGGACTTTGCCTCTCAGCTCTGGAGTGGTACTGATGACATGTTTTTCAAAGTATACTAAATAAGTATGTCATGGTCCTTCTCAATGAATGGAAATTTGGCTGTATGGTTCACAATCAAAGCTGCTTCCCTGCACTCAAGGTAACCGAGGGTCTGATTCTGCTGCTGTTGCTGGCTGGAGCTTACTCATATCCTGTTTATGCGGATGGACAGCTTCTCTGCTTCTGCAGTCTCCCCTTAAGCCTTTCACTAGGAAAACTGCAGGTAGGCCATAGAATCTGTAGCAAGTATCAGTTGACGTGTTTCCTGCACCTGATGCGATTCAATGTTGGGTACTGCGATGGACCGCCTAGCATCCCGCTTGGGTGCTTCTGCCAAGATATAGCTTCAACCACTCCGGGACCAGGAACCAGGTATTATAGTGGACCATTTCACCCAACAACTAGACGACACTAGCTTAGGTGCAAACTGGAACTGACTTTTTTGTAAATGCACACAGAATATATACCACACAAAATCAGGTGAAAACTTGATCAAATTATCCTAAACAATGCAAATTGTAAACATTAATGTCAGTACATCTAATGAACAGTTAAAATAAACAAACAGTAAGCTAATTAAACAGTAAGCTAATTAAAATCTAGTCTCCTAGACAAGCCCAGGTGTCAGTGCCCACCCAGACAGCACCAGTATTCAAGAAGACCCAGGGCTGTCCAAATCTCATTAACCATTTTTTTTCACATACATCTTCTCACTGAGTTTCAAGTTGGCAGAGACCATCATGGCTTCCTTGACTGTTAAATGTGGTAATGTCATCTTGCATTATATAACAGGACATCTTCCTGAATTTTTGTAGCTCCCTCAAATGCCAGGGCCCATAGTCAGTAGGTAAGAGGCAGGTACCCTGCAGTCCCCTCCAAAAGCCCCTGTCCCAGTTGGGTCTGTTACAGGTTCAAACAGCCTGACATGCAAAATCTGAGGTTGCATTCCTTGATACAATAGGTTTAGTCCGTGTACCCCAATTGGCTAAGCTGTGCCAGATCCACTTGTACCCAAGATGGACAGAACTTTTTCTGTTGCAGGTTCTTCCAGGATCTATTTTGCCTGGATATCTGCCTCATGTAAGCAGGTGCTTACAAAGTACTGGAAACATATTTCTGGTGTTGTATTAATAGCATTGTGTAGCTATGTAGATAACTCTTTCCTATCCTGAAATAACTATGTCTCAGATCTTTCCCAGGTCTTTTCATGTCCTGCACCTGTTGTGGACCTATAAATACAAAGGAAGGGCCATGTAGTCCCTCCATCTGGTTCACTCTGCTGGGATTCTCCCTGAAACTAGGAATCTACCACTACTAGACTTGAACTAAATGTACTTTTTTTTGGGCAAGGTATGAACCTGGCAGCCTGCATTAGATAGTTAGGGTCGGACTCTGCTTCACGTATGTTGTGCTGTTGAACTGTGTTACTGAATGCTCAGTAAAGTTTCATAAACTGTTCCACGCCTGGTCTGAAGTCTGTTCAAAGGCGTGCATGAAGGTACATGTATCGAAAGAACAGGGCCTTTAATATGCACATGAGGATGAGGAGGGGAAACTAGACAGCCATCAAGGAAGGGTTAGCCATACAGAGGAGTTGGTGCAAAGTCATGTCTAACATGCAGTTGCTATGGGTAACCAGGACTGGTGGGAATGCTATAGCATTCAGCCAACGGTAGAGTGGGACTGGGCATGGATGACAGGTCCTCTGGTAGTGAGGGTGTCATGTCTCGACTCCCTCCCTAGCAGTTGGTGCCCCCTAGAGCATCCGGGACCAAACTGCAGCACAGAGAGAGCCCATGGACATAGTCACAGTTATGGGAAAGTTTATTGTGCACACCTAAAGATTTGCGCACAGTGCACGGTGGGATCTCTAAACTGCCACTGGGAGTGAGGTGGAAAGGGTAGTTAGGCTGGTGGAGTGGAACATAGGCTCAGTAGTGTCCCCCTCAAAATGCTGCATTCATTAAGATAAGATGTACAGTGTCACAGGGGAAGAGAGTCTCACAGTAAAGAGACTCAGGTTTAATGTGTAAGGTAATGGCTCACTTCTAAGTATGGAGTGCCACTTTAATGCTAATTCTCGCATGACCACGGCCCCGCCTGGTCCCAGGCATTAGTGAGTGCGTTCACAAAGAGTCCCCATCTACAGCGCGAGTAGGCCCCACCCACAACCTTGTCCTGGATCATGTCCACTTTTGCTTTGCTATGTGTTTCAATCTTCATTGCTTGGCACACATTTATTAGATCATACGGACTCATTCTATTGTATCCTGCTGGCCCAGACATGATTACAAAATAAAAGATAGAAATCAATCCAGTCCTTTAGGGCAAAGCTAGTTACTTAACTCATGCATTACTGCTCCATGTGGAAATGTCCCATCATGCTGCCAATAGCCTCACCATGCACATGTATTTTTCAGCTTGTTGGACAACAATCTAAACAAACATAGTGGACATCACTAGGGAAGATCAACTTTACAGGTAATCCTTATGACGCGTACACACGAGCGGACTTTATGGCAGACTTTGCCAGGCGGACGGGATTTCGTCGGACAATTCGATCGTGTGTGGGCTCCAGCAGACTTTGTTTTCTCAAAAGTTGGACGGACTTAGATTTAAAACATGCTTTAAATCAATCCGTCGAAATCGAGTCCGGTCGACAAGTCCGCTGGTCTGTATGCTAGTTCAACAGACAAAAAGCCACGCTAGGGCAGCTATTGGCTACTGGCTAAGAACTTCCTTGTTTTAGTCCAGTCGTACGTCATCACGTACAAATTCGACAGACTTTGGTGGATTGTGTGTAGGCAAGTCCGTTCATTCAGAAAGTCCGTCGTAAACTACATTGAAAAGTCCGCCGGGCAAAGTCTGCCGTAAAGTCCGCTCGTGTGTACGCGGCATAACACACGCAAATAACAGCCACCACTTGTAATGGAAATACATGTGAGTGGGTGCAGCATGGTGTGGCCGCAATAACACACACACACAGTCCAGGTGCAAATAATGGAACTTATATATAGGTAAAGGCAGAACAATTCACAACAAACTCGGTGGAAAGAGGTCCACCTGGGAACACTCACGGAAGTCAACAGCATGTAGCGGAGCAGGTTTCAGCTGAACTGAAAGCCTCTGGAATGCAGTGGTGGTCCGTCCATTAGGGGCGCAAGAGCGCGGCCCCCCAATCCATGAGCCAGGCCCCTAATCTACATGCAGGGCACCGGACACATGGATTTCAATGGGGTATTTTTTTTTTAAGCACATGATTAGAGGCTGAGGCTCTAATTGTCTTAAAAAAAGGGTTGGGCTCGGGGCAAGAGCACTGCGCCCCGAGCCCACCTACTTGTGTGACACAATAGTTCAGCATCCTCCCCAACACAAAATTCAGGCTGCTTTTATCTCAGTTGTTGGAGAACTTGTCAGAAGTTACCAGGCTGATAACAGAAGAACGGAGCAGGAGACAGCTATGGGACATAGTGCTTTGAAGAGAGATAAGAAAACACTACAGATATACAGTGGGGACGGAAAGTATTCAGACCCCCTTAATTTTTTCACTCTTTGTTATATTGCAGCGATTTGCTAAAATCATTTAAGTTCATTTTTTCCCTCATTAATGTACACACAGCACCCCATATTGACAGAAAAACACAGAATTGTTGACATTTTTGCAGATTTATTAAAAAAGTATTAGTACTTAGTAGAAGCACCCTTTTGATCTAATACAGCCATGAGTCTTTTTGGGAAAGATGCAACAAGTTTTTCAAACCTGGATTTGGGGATCCTCTGCCATTCCGCCTTGCAGATCCTCTCCAGTTCTATCAGGTTGGATGGTAAACATTGGTGGACAGCCATTTTTAGGTCTCTCCAGAGATGCTCAATTGGTTTTAAATCAGGGCTCTGGCTGGGCCATTCAAGAACAGTCACAGAGTTGTTGTGAAGCCACTCCTACGTTATTTTAGCTGCGTGCTTATGGTCATTGTCTTGTTGGAAGGTAAACCTTCGGCCCAGTCTGAGGTCCTGAGCACTCTGGAGAAGGTTTTCGTCCAGGATATCCCTGTACTTGGCTGCATTCATCTTTCCCTTGATTGCAACCAGTCGTCCTGTCCCTGCAGCTGAAAAACACCCCCACAACATGATGCTGCCACCACCATGCTTTACTGTTGGGACTGTATTGGACAGGTGATGAGCAATGCCTGGTTTTCTCCACACATACCGCTTGTAATTAAGGCCAAAAAGTTCTATCTTGGTCTCATCAGACCAGAAAATCTTATTTCTCACCATCTTGGAGTCCTTCAGGTGTTTTTTTTAGCAAACTCCATGCGGGCTTTCATGTGTCTTCTTGCACTGAGGAGAGGCTTCCGTTGGGCCACTCTGCCATAAAGCCCTGACTGGTGGAGGGCTGCAGTGATGGTTGACTTTCTCCAACTTTCTCCCATCTTCCGACTGCATCTCCGGAGCTCAGCTACAGTGATCTTTGGGTTCTTCTTTACCTCTCTCACCAAGGCTCTTCTCCCCCGATAGCTCAGTTTGGTCGGATGGCCAGCTATAGGAAGGGTTCTGGTCATCCCAAACATCTTCCATTTAAGGATTATGGAGGCCACTGTGCTCTTAGGAACCTTAAGTGCAGCAGAAATTTTTTTGTAACCTTGGCCAGATCTGTGCCTTGCCACAATTCTGTCTCTGAGCTCTTCAGGCAGTTCCTTTGACCTCATGATTCTCATTTGCTCTGACATGCACTGTGAGCTGTAAGTTCTTATATAGACAGGCGTGTGGCTTTCCTAATCAAGTCCAATCAGTATAATCAAACACAGCTGGACTCAAATGAAGGTGTAGAACCATCTCAAGGATGATCAGAAGGAATGGACAGCACCTGAGTTAAATATATGAGTATCACAGCAAAGGCTCTGAATACTTAGGACCGTGTGATATTTCAGTTTTTCTTTTTTAATAAATTTGCAAAAATGTCAACAATTCTGTGTTTTTCTGTCAATATGGGGTGCTGTGTGTACATTAATGAGGAAAAAAATGAACTTAAATGATTTTAGCAAATGGCTGCAATATAACAAAGAGTGAAAAAATTAAGGGGGTCTGAATACTTTCTGTCCCCACTGTATGTGCCCAGCTCAAATTTCATGAATCAGGTTTACATCCACTTTAAGTCCCATCTCTACTATTGCAACTCGCGTCCGTGTTTTTTGATTGCCTTGCTTGCTGACAGATCTATCCTGCTCTTGAGCTATCCTTGCATCTTGTTCCCTTTCTGCTCCTCACCTTGTTCCTGTACCCAGTCCTGATTTCCCCTTCTTCTTGCATTGCCCCTGTTACCCTTGCTTCTCATATTGTATATATTTGTACATATTGTTTATAGTGTTTGATAGGATGTTTTTTGTTTTTTTTCACCCAACAAGCTGGGTGGATTCCTCCATCCACCCAGCCAGGACATTGTATCCTGACAGTGGCACTCTTCGCTGTCCAAATACACTAATCAGTGTCTGCAGCCACTGATCTACAAACGTTTTACAACACTTCCGTTCAACAGAAGTTGATCTATGTTGTTTAAAAAAAAAACAAAAAAAAAACCTGCAAGTCAATGGCATAATTATGAAATACTAACCTTGGAATGAAGCCCTCCAGCGCTGTACTGTCACCACTGAGAAGGCTGACATGTTCCCCCTGTCTTTCTTCTCCATTCAGTAGATATTCATTTTACCTACAGGTAAACATTATTATAGGCTTACCTGTAGGTAAAAATTACCAAGCGGGGTTTACTACCGCTTCAAATAGTAGTAATCAAGCTTAGTGTTTCCACAAAACAATAAAGAATGATTTAATTGCAATGTATGGGCTCAGTATTGATTTACTATATCATTTGCAAGACCAATTAAACTAGTATACATTGCCAGTGCTGGTGTCCTTTACACTGAAGATTATTATATTACGTGCTCTTAGGTACATAAGCTTTGAAACCAAATTGACTAGTTTCTCGTATAAAATGATTGGGGGTTTGAGATAGATTATAGGCAACTTAAATCTTCAGATGAAATGAGAAATTAAAAAAAGGATCTTGCAAATTCACTCCAAAACATTTGTGCAGCCCAGTGTTGTGTTAATAGCTGTCTTTTAAATGCTTGTGGAATTTTGCTGACCTCCACTGGTTGTAGAAATTATGACATACAGGTTTTGTAGCTCAAAATGATTTGTTTTAGTCTTCCCGCGCGGTCTTATTCTTTTGCCGCGTACACACAACCTGACCTTCCAGCAAACTAGGTCCGACGGTCTTCCCAACGGATTTTCGGGAGAGGTCCGACGGACTTTCAGAACAAACGGACTTGGATACACACGAACGCACTAAGTCCGGTCAAAAGTCAGTTTGTTTTGTACATGATGACGTAAACGGGACAAAAAAAGGAAGTTCAATAGCCAGTAGCCAATAGCTTCCCTTGCGTCGTATTTGGTCCGTTGAACCAGCAGACAGACGAACGGTTTTCCCGACAGGTTTGAAACATGTTCTATTTCTATGTCCGTCTGATTTTTTTCCCCAAAAAACTATTGGACTAGCCCACACACGATCGGATTGTCCGACGGACTAATCCTGTCGGACCTAGTTTGCCGGAAAGTCCGGTCGTGTGTACGCGGCATTAGGCTCATGTGTGAGGTTCTTAAAAGAAAAACTTAAGGCTCCTCTAGGAACAATTATGTAGACATATGGCATTGCTACCCACGTTCTAAAAATGCTAGCCCCTGGCTGCCATACCAATATGTTGGCCACAGTACTTGGAGTTATCAACATGAATAACATATCAACATGTAGAGAGATAAGGTATTTAGGCACTGATGCACCACATGCTTGTTCTGGGTTTGTGACATAAAAAACAATAATGAATGTACAAAATTGTAAAGTAGTTGTGAATGCATGTTGTCCTATATTACTATTTATGTAGCACTCTGATGTCTAGGCAGGGTTGCTCTTAAATGTACCTGCTAGGTATAGATGCCTTGGCCAATTGTGAGGGATCAATTGCTTTCACCCTAAGCCTGGAATTGCTGCAGTTCTCTCTTCTGTCACTAGATGACCGGGTATTTGGTGACATTAGATAAGACAAGGGCATTGCAAGGACAGATTAAGAATAGATAGGGTATCTCAGCCAATGGGCAGGGATTTTCTTGGGTCCCTTGGCCTGCTGGGAATGCCTATTTATTTGGGTGAGGTCAGGTGATCGGTGTGCTGTGCAACCCGAACGGCTGTCTGGGTGGACGTGTGTTGTGCTGCCCAGACTGCTAGGCCGGAGTTTGGGCCTATCCCGGGCACATCTGGCTGCTAGGCTGTTTGAGGACCTATCCAGAAGCAAGAGAGCAGCGTAGGGATTGCAGCTTGCAGTCCAACCAGAAGTGACGGTTCTGCTGGCCGGAGAACCTGTCGTGGTCGGAGGTAGAGGGGAAGCTGTCGCCACGAAGGGACCAACCATCTAGTTACCAGGGACCACAGTGAGTAGCTGAAGTACTGGCGCAGTATTCTCTCCAACGGGACAGTGAAGAATCAGGAAACTTCAGCAGGTGCCAAGCCAGGGACCCTGCCAGTGGGGTGACGCTTGATGAGTATATGGAGTGCCAAGCCAAGGACCCAGCAGGGAAGCGGGGGTGACTCTTGAGGAAGATACTAAAGTAAGAAGCTTAGAAGAGCTCATGGGATTCAGTGGCAGTGAATCAGTAAGTCTAGAGAGAGAGACTGGGAGCTCAGTGGGCTGAGAGTCTACAAGAAGTGACTGTATAAAAGTAAAGGAGTTCGTTACAATCTGTGTTAGGAACTGTTCTAAGACTGTTGCCATAGGAGACAGCGCTCCTACACATGCAGATCTGGTGTCTTGCTGGATGCCTTTCCCTGCATGGCGGTCTACCTGTAGAAGTCTCCGAGTCTGCTAATTGACATTGCAACTACCTAAGGGTGTCCTGGCTCTAAACCCTCTCTCCCACTGTTATGTTCAAAAAAAAATAAATCTCTTTGCATTCAAAAAGTGTCTGGTGCCCATGAATCTACCTTACACTACACCCACTATGCCTTGCAAACCAGTCTATACAGAAGGATGTCAGCTGTCCCTGGAGGTTCTCATTAGACGAAAGGCCTGGGACCATGCTACATTTAAATAGTTAGATATGTTCATGATAATAACATATATTTTTAATTGCAAATAAAACCCGCTATAATACCCTTTCTGATGCAGTAATGTGGGGGTCACATGATTGCTCTTCTTTGCTGAGGACATGTCCACCATGTATTACGTATGACAGGAGACTCTAAGCCTTCACATCAAGGCTGGCTTGGGAAGCCTTTGTCCATCAAGAGAGGAAGTATGGGCGGGGTAGTGTGGCTATACAATGACCACGGAAGATGCAGGCACACTGTGTTCTTGCACAGCCTGTCTGTATCTCAGAACAAAATGACAAAGGATGCAAACTGACCATGCTAGCATCAGCTTAGTGTGGTCAGTTTTCAACCATGAAGCAGGGAACTGGCAAGATCAACCAGGTAATACAGAGAAATAACAGTAACAAATAACATCTTTATTTAAAAAACAAATATGAAATACATAAAGGGACAGATTTATTAAGTTTGATTTTTATGGTTGAAAACATTTTAACAATGTTACAGATTCCTACCTTTTGATGCTCTAAATAAAAAGCTGTTTGTCCAACTACTGTATGTTTTTTGGATGCTGGTTCTGAATAGGAACGACTTATTAATACTCCTTCCCACCTCCACCTACCGGCCCTTTAAAAAGATCAAAATGCCGGGCAGCTGAGGAGGGCTTTCTGATTATGTGACAGCTGTGATTGGCTGCCACAGCGGTCATGTTATCAAAAGCTCCCAATTGCAAGTATGCATCAGGAGTTTTCCATGACTGGGAGCATCCTCTATGCAAAGTAAACTATTTACCTATAGATGCGTACATTCTGCTCTGCTTTAGGCTGGGTTTACACTATTGCAAATTGAATGCGGGTTTTCCCACATCCAATTTGCATGTCAAGAGACTCTGACCGGCTCTCAGAGGAGCCGGTTTGCACAGCTCTGGGACAGCTGTGGGACGAATTGCACAGGAGTCCTGTGCGTCCTCTGGTCCATTTCAGGTCCAAATTCAGCCAAAAATTCGGACCGAAACTGGACCTGAAATGGTGAAGGGACACAAGGGACGCACCGGACCCCTGCTGCGAGCCGCTCCACACAGCAGTGTGAACCCAGCCTTAAAGCGCACAATCCAGTCGTCGCATATATGTGTGTGGCCGGTGGTAGCTGGTGCACTTGGAGTGCTCTGATGAGAAAAGCTGCAGTTTATGTGTTCCTTAAAAAGTATTTCACCGTTGCAGAGAACACCTAAAACCTGACTTGTATCTTAGTACATGGTTCTTCACACAAACAGGAAATTACATTTTTGAAAGTGTTCTGTACACCGACTTCAGGCCATATTCCATTGACTTTGATTACAGTGGTTGCAGTTTGAAAATGAAAAGATAATTTTTGATAACATTTGTAGCACCCTCTACTTAGTAGTGTGCTAGAGTTGAGATTTTTGTCAGTGCAGGTAAATTTAGGCAGGCCAGGACTGTTTGTTTTGATCTGTAGGCTGGGAGAAGTTTAGTGTAGGCTGGTGACTCACAGCTAGTTTCATGTTTTGGTTACCTCCCTTCTGTTCTAGAGGCTTCTAGAAGGAAGGAGTGGAAGAAAGGTGGAGCTGTCTGGGGGGGTTTGAGGAGCCCTGGCCAATCCCCAACCTTGATTGGAGGGGGCAGGCCTCCTTAAATACCTGGAGTCAGCCAGCTGGGGAGGAGTTGTTCAGGTGGAAGAACTGGAGATGGAGCGTTACGCTGCCGGGACCTTGGAGGGAGCCCCCAGTTTGGGGGGATCACCTTGGACCATGGAGCTCGGAGCTGAACAGGAACCCCACACAATCCAAGGGGTGTCATGAACAGGAGAGGACTGCGGGGAATACTGCCATGCAATTCCCCAGGAGAAATCCATCAGGTGTCGGTGAGTGACAGGCACAGTCTGGAGAGCTGGGAGAGGCATGGTGGGAAGGACTGGGAGTGTGCGGTCAGAGATGGATGCAGAGCCAGCGGGAGAGACTGTGATGTTACTGGCAGTGAAGTCAGGCCGCTGCAGTCAGGAGGGCTGTCAGGGTCTGCAAAGGGCTTACTGGGATCAGTAGTCCACCAAAGAGGGCAGCTAGCACCAGAACTTTATTTGCTACACCATAGGGGCCCGCGGTCCCTGCCTATACTCTCTGCAAAGGCCTGGCTGGAGTTAGGCCTAGCCATGTGTTAGCTGCGCCTGAAGAATTGTGCTGGAGGGAGAAGGAGAGATAGTCTGCAGCAAGTGTTGTGCAGGAGGGGGAATATCTGAATTGTCCCAAACCATGCAAGAATCATTTTTCTGGGTATCCCAATAAAATACAAAAAAAAATAAAGCTGATGGACCGATTTATTGTCTTGGAGTGACTGGAAGTGAATGCTGGGCAGGGTGACAGGAGGGCCACATCACTCAGCAGCCCCTACGGGGGTACCGCTACACATTACATTGCAAAATGACTTGTTATATAGGTGGTCTGGTTGAAAAAAAAAAGACACTTGTCCATCTAGTTCAACAAAAAAACAAAAACAAAAATCATACAATCCTATATACACAATCCTATACGCACAGTTGATCCAGAGGAAGGCAAAAAAGAAACCAGCAAAGCATGATCTAATTTGCTCCAGCAGGGGGGGAAATTCCTTGCTAATCCCCCAAGAGGCAACCGGACATTTCCCGGATCAACTTTCCCTATAAATGTTAGTATCCAGTTATATTATGTATATTTAGGAAACAATCCAGGCCTTTTATAAAGCAATCTACTGAGCTGGACAGAAGCAGTTCTGGAGGGAGTCTATTTCACATTGTCACAGCTCCTACTGTGAAGAAACCTTTCCATATTTGGAGATTAAACCTCTTTTCCCCCAGCTGTAAAGAGTGCCCTCTTGTCCTCTGTGATGACCTTAAAGTGAATAACTCAACACTAAGTTAAGAAGTTTCTGCCAGCTGGGTGGGGCAGGCGTAACGTGCGTTCGGAGCGGAGCAGGGTGTGGAACATTGATGTGAGAGCTCTACATGTCTCCACATCCCTGGGCTACATACAGCTAAAACAGCTGATCCCAGCATAGCTTCTCAGCCTCTCACCTACTTGAGTTACAAGGAAGTGGTTGCACCTACAAAATGCGTACATTGATATCCCGTGATGGCAGATAGCACATGTTGACACACTGTGTGCATCTTCAAAATTTGGCTTTCAATATACTTCAAAAAAGATTCTAAAATCTTCAAAATATAAACAAATTGAAGAATTTTGCTGTGTTTTCGATTCTGCCTAAAACATCAATGATGTATTTGAGTCTTTTTTCAACATCATTGATGTCTTCCTTGATCTTCTGTAAATCACGATTGCACACCATGATGAGGATCTGTGCACTTGCACTTCTGAAATGAGTTTATTCTCCCACAACATCCACCTCACCTAAAATTAAAAAACACACCATGTATTAAAAATATACAGGCATACATCTATTACCTGAAGCTGTGGTCTCAGACACTCACCTGTTGTGGTCACTATTTCGCCCACTTCATAAACCCCTCTTTCCTCCACATCCTCTGGTTGTGGTGTTGGTATTTCCCCTTCCTTATGAGGTTGGGGGTCCCTGGTGACATTGAGAGACCCCTAGTATCCACTGGAGCACCTGTGTGAGACACCCTAAAAAGGGTGTTCTGATGTCCCACACCATCTAGAGAACAATGTACTAAACTTCTTTTAATACAAATAGGCCTGAACAAATGTATTTAACCTGGATCTGCCAAAAACATCATATTAGTGGGTGAACGAATGATGTTTACTACGAACAATTACTGTGCCCATGTACCAGAACGTTGCCATTTTAAACTGTACAATAGTAAAGAAAAACACATGGAGCAGCATGCAAGTAATAATAATAATAGAAACAGGACAAATACTGTACTTACTTTTTAGAAGCAGTTTCCTGATCCTTCTGTACTGATCCTGCTCCCTCAATTTCAGGTCTGGCCAGCGTTTCCTCAATTGATCCTTGGATCGTCATAACCCAAAATTTCTGTGCAGACTTCTCACAACTTTAGCCATGATCTTGGCCTTTCTCACATTTGGGTTTTTTAATAAGCTAAGAAAGAGGAAGGCAGCGCTGGAGAAACTGCTTGAATTTGTGAACCCGATAATCCCCACAGCAGACATCACCTATTTAAAGGCCAAAATTGATGGCATGAGGAGTACTTATCTCAGGGAGTGAAAGAAGGTCCAGAATTCCCAGAGATCAGGAGCAGCAGATGACGTTTTTATATAGGCTGTGGTACTATGACAGACTGCATTTTCTGTCAGACCAGAGTGAACACAGGCAATCACTCTCCACTCTTCCTTCAAGGCTTACTTCCACCTCAGCTGAGGCTTCCGATGTCCAAGAGAGAGAAAAGGACGGCGCCCTCTAAATGCAGCATGTATGATAAAAGTTTAATTATATTGGATAAAAGACACTCACATTTGAGTTGATAAAAGCCAGCATATAGAACAGTAAGGTGGGTTCATCCGCATGTTCCCGGGGGATGTGGATTTCACGGGCCAGTGGAGGGGGTCCTGGGTTCTGGGTCCTGTGTCCTAGGTCCTAGTAGCTCTCCAGTGGTGCTGCAGGTTCTCAGGGCCTCCGGGCGGCTTGGATGTAGGCTGTGGATCCTCCGTGGAGCTCCGTGCTGTCCTGTGTCTTCACTTCCAGGAACGGGGTCAGGCGGGCGGTGCTTCGCGTTCGGAGAATGCGTGCTCCTTCATCAGGCTGTCTCCCCGTTCACGGAAGTGAAGACACAGGACAGCACGGAGCTTCATGGAGGATCCACAGCCTAGGTCCAAGCCGCCCGGAGGCCCTGAGAACCCGCAGCACCCCCGGAGAGCTACTAGGACCTAGGACACAGGACCCAGAACCCAGGACCCCCTCCACTGGCCAGTGAAATCCACATCCCCTGGGAACATGCGGATGAACCCATCTTACTGTTCTATATGCTGGCTTTTATCAACTCAAATGTGAGTGTTTTTTATCCATTATAATAAAACTTTTATCATACATGCTGCATTTAGAGGGCGCCGTCCTTTTCTCTCTCTAGAAAGCCCGGAGCAATAGCAATCAAGCAAATAAGCGCAGGGCGGGCATGACAGGGTTAACAGGGAATTAACTACTCTAATTAGGGGTGGTGAGTATAGAGCCGAGGGGGAGGGGCTGGAGGAATATTGATAAGGGGGCCCCGCCTGGGATGAGTCACCAAAGCGTGGGGGAAAGTTCCCACCCACCCTCCCTAGGGATAGCGGTTGTTTTGATCGGGAAGTGTTTTCTTTGTTTTTCTTCATAGGTACTGGCGCTAGGATGTCGTAGCGGTGGCGGACGTTGGTCTGTGCAGGGAAAGAAGATATCAGAAGGATGAGATCGGGACTATCGTTGGAGGGGTCCTGATGGTGGTTCCCGGTTAATGGAGGTTAGCCGGGAAGTGAGAATGGGGCACTGCGGTCAGGGGTAGTCTTTGAGCCAGCTTGTCGGCTTGAGGCAGGGATAATACATTTGAGAGGGACTGCAGTGCAAGAAGGTTTATTAACACAGAGGTTTACTAATTTCCTGCTCAGACCAACGTTAGATTTCATAGGTTTATAACAGATATGTTTTTTCTACTTATACGTTTTATATGTTTGATATTTGAGCCATTATATTTGTTAAATAAAGTAGGCTGCTACGGCCTTTGTTACCCCATAAGCACGGTGTGGTCTCGGTTAATGAATACGTTGAGTGGGGTAGTATAGTTTATGGGGGAGTTAAACACGTCTGTTATACAACAGTCATGTATCGTTGCAGAGCTCCTTCTAGCTTTTACAGACTGGCTGCCTTCTACATACTCAGCATTCCTTTCATCCTTACATGGACTAAACCCGAACTTGCTGTGATACATTAACATTCACCACCAAGTTCCCCCTCCATGATCCCAATAACCCCCAACCCCCCTCTGCCTTTTCAGTTATATGATCCTAGCTACATCCAGTGTGCGCCATATCAACCCCTTGATGGCTTCCGATGTCCAACCTAGGCCTTCCAGGCAGGAAGATGTGGAGGAGCCCAGCTTGAGTCAGGTAGAGCATTGTTCAACATATTTCTTGTTGTAAAATTAATGATGTTAACTAGATGTTATTATTGATCACTAATTTCTGATTTAACAAAGTGGTTTACATATCAAGAGACAGTAGTGGCCAAAAAGGATTGGGACAAGAATGAAAAATGCTGGGTTCAGAATGATAGTCTTTTCCATTTTTTAACATTCAATTTGCAACAGTCATGAGCTGAAAATTGTGTGTGATTCATGAACAAAAAACTAAAACTATGTCCCGTTTTCATACACAGGAACGCCTCAGCCAGGAGGTGGCAGGGTTAGGTGGCAGCCAGGAGGTCGACCATCATCCTCCTCCTCCTGCCACAACTTCAACACCAGAGCCACAGCCTGGAAGGAAGCGTCTAAGGAAGACAAGAGTGTGATGACCTGGGTTCAGTCTGGTCTGGCAAAAGATGCAGGCTGTTGTATGAGCACAGCCTGGGGACATACCGGTATATGTCGTCTGCTGCTGTTCATGATCTCTTGGAGTCCTGGACCGGATTGTGCTCACTATTTTATGGACTCCTCAGGCCACCAATTTTGCCTGTAAAATAGTTGATGTGTGCCCTGGGGTACAAATGCTTCGCAAATTTCACCAGTTTATCCAGCATTGCCTTCCTCTTTATTTTGTTATGACCCATAATAAAGGTCTATTGTTTTTCACAAATACTTGCCTATGTGTTTTAGTTCAAAAAGGACAGTTTGTTTGTGAGTACGCATGTACATTTCAAAAATACAATGTCAAATTAACAAGGGACACCAACCAATCTCCTTGAGGTTAAAAAATACAAGATAATAATGGTGCTGTGGTAACTTGACACACAAAATGAAAATAAAATAGTATGGAGATCACTAGAAAAAAAAAAAAAACAGGAGATCTTGATAAAAAAAAAAAATCACTAGAAAAATAAATACAAAACATTATTATGGAGATCTGATGAAAAAAATAACTAATATTATTCAGGAGATCACGAGAAATAATAAGAAATCAGTTTGTCAGATATCTGTGTGAATATCAACAGCAAAACAACTTCATTATTCTAGCATTATAAAGAAGAAGAGAATGTGCTGCATTGAAAGATTTTAAAATTTGCAGAGTGACGAATGTGCTATCTCCATTACGAACGCTAATTTTACCAGAACGAGCGTTTCCATCTTGTACTTGATTCAGAGCATGCGTGAAATTTTGTGCGTCGGAATTGTCTACACACGCTCGGAAGTTACGAGAACGGATTTTGTTGTCGGAAAATTTGAGATCCAGATCTCAAATTTTGTTTGTAGGAAATTCCGACAGAAAATGTCCAATGGAGCCTACACACGGTCGGAATTTCCGACAACAAGCTCCCATCAAATATTTGTTGTCAGAGATTCCAACTGCGTGTATGCGGCATTAGAGTAGGGCTCTCCGGATGCCTGGACAGAAGGGCCAAGGACAAGCGTAGATTTTTTGCGCATCGATTTTACGAACAAGAGAACAAATGCAGCCGATTATTGGCCAGACAATTAAAAAAGCAACAAGAACTCATGTTCATAACATATTAGTTAATAATAAACAGGTAGTGGATACTAAGTACATAGCTGCGGAAGTTCACCGCCTTTATACAGACTTATATGGTATTCAATCAAATTCTTTGAGGGTTGAGGATGGAGGGCGGGTGGAAGAGATGAGGGAATATATTAGGGATTCTGCCTACCAGTCCTCTCCCCCATGATTATAGAGAAATTAGAACGGCCAATCACTATAGAGGAAATAAGTAAGACAATAGAAAATTTGCCAATGGGGAAAAGTCCAGGACTAGATGGTCTAACGAATGCATATTGTAAGAAATGTATTCATATTTTGGCACATCCTCTATGTAACCATTTTTAACAAAATTACAGCTACTAATCCCCTACCTCCGGAAGCACTGTTGGCATATGTGACAGTTCTTCCGAAACCTGGGAAAGACCCACAATATTGCGCAAACTACAGATCTACAGTATCTCACAAAAGTGAGTACACCCCTTACATTTTTGTAAATATTTAATTATATTTTTTCATGTGACAACACTGAAGAAATGACACTTTGCAACAATGTAAAGTAGAGAGTGTACAGTTTGTATAACGTTGTAAATTTGCTGTCCCCTCAAAATAACTAAACACACAGCCATTAATGTCTAAACAGGTGGCAACAAAAGTGAGTACACCCCTAAGTGAAAATGTCCAAATTGGGCCCAAGGTGTCAATTTGTGTGGCCACCATTATTTTCCAGCACTGCCTTAACCCTCTTGGACATGGATTTCACCAGAGCTTCACAGGTTTCCTCTGGAATGCTCAATAGGGTTTAGGTCTGGAGACATGCTTGGCCAGTCCATCACCTTTACCCTCAGCTTCTTTAGCAAGGCAGTGGTCATCTTGGAGGTGTGTTTAGGGTCGTTATCATGTTGGAATACTGATCTGCGGCTCAGTCTCCGAAGGGAGGGGATCATGCTCTGCTTCAGTATGTCACAGTACATGTTGACATTCATGGTTCCCTCAATGAACTGTAGCTCCCTAGTGCTGGCAGCACTAATGCAGCCCCAGACCATGACACTCCCACCACCATGCTTGACTGTAGGCAGGACACACTTGACTTTGTACTCCTCATCTGGTTGCCACCACACACGCTTGACACCATCTGATTAAAATAAGTTTATCTTGGTCTTATTAGACCATAGTACATGGTTCCAGTAATCCATGTCCTTAGTCGGCTTGTCTTCAGCAAACTGTTTGCGGACTTTCTTGTGCATCATCTTTAGAAGAGGCTTCCTTCTGGGACGACAGCCAAGCAGACCAATTTGATGCAGTGTGAGGTGTATGGTCTGAGCACTGACAGGCTGACCCCCCAACCCTTCAACCTCTGCAGCAATGCTGGCAGCACTCATACGTCTATTTCTCAAAGACAACCTCTGGATATGAGGCTAAGCACGTGCACTCAAATTCTTTGGTCGACCATGGCGAGGCCTGTTCTGAGTGGAACCCGTCCTGTTATACCGCTGTATGGTCTTGGCCACCGTGCTGCAGCTCAGTTTCAGGGTCTTGGCAATCTTCTTATAGCCTAGGCCATCCTTATGTTGAGCAACAATTCTTTTTTTCAGATCCTCAGAGAGTTCTGTGCCATGAGGTGCCATGTTGAACTTCCAGTGACCAGTATGAGGGAGTGAGACTGATTACACCAAATTTAACACACTTGCTCCCCATTCACACCTGAGACCTTGTAACACTGATGAGTCAAATGACACCAGGGAGGGAAAATGGCCAATTGGGCCCATTTTGGACATTTTCACTTAGGGGTGTACTCACTTTTGTTGCCAGCGGTTTAGACATTAATGGCTGTGTGTTGAGTTATTTTGAGGGGACAGCAAATTTACACTGTTATACAAGCTGTACACTCACTACTTTACATTGTAGCAAAGTGTCATTTCTTCAGTGTTGTCACATGAAAAGATAGAATAAAATATTTACAAAAATGTGAGGGATGTACTCACTTTTGTGAGATACTGTATCTCCCTTCTTAACTCAGACACCAAATTAAGCCGCATACACACAATCGGATTTTCAGACGGGAAATGTGTAATGACAGGCTGGTGGTGGAAAATCTGACCGTTTGTACGCTCCATCAGACAATTGTTGTCGGATTTTCCACAGACAAATTTTGGATGGCAGGCTTTAAATTTTTTCACAGACAAATGTCTGTTGTCGGATTTTCCGAGTGTGTGTACACAAGTCCATCGGACAAAAATCCAAAGTACAAACACGCATGCTCGGAAGCAAGGACGAGCCAGAAGCGGTCGGTCTTGTAAACTAGCGTTCGTAATGGAGAATTAACATTCGTGACATGGCAAATTATGAAATCTCAAAATGCAGCGCACATTCTCTTCTTCTTTAATGGGATAATAATGAAGCTGCTTTGCTGGTAATACTGATAGAGTTATTGCAAACACATTTTCAAAGGCTTTTCTTCTAGTGATAAGAATAATATTATTATGCTTGTTATTTTTTTTTGGTGCAAGTTACCACAACACCATTATCCCATAGTTTTTAAGATCAAAGATACAACTATATTGGTGTCCCTTGTTAATTTTACATTGTATTTTTTAAAACGTAACTGCCTGCTCCCAAACTGTCATTTGAAGTAAAACACATAGCCAAGTATTATTCTCCACAATTTTTTTTATTGTGCATTAAAAAAAGAAAACAAATAAAATTAGACATGCTATCTGCCAATAGAACTTAACCAAAAAGTGCATTCTATGCATCCAAAAATATAGAAAATATACCAAATCAAATCATTATTCAACCAAAAAATAAAATAAAAGCCTCATGCATGTGTCCTGCTTCTTAATATAGGGGGTCAACAATGCCAAGAGTTGGTGAAAGCAGGGGTCCATCATCCAGAGATAATTCCGAAAAACATCTGGATTATTTTCCTGGAGCTCCCGCAGCAAAGGCATATGACATAATTGATCACCATTAATAAAGCAACCAATTTTTGTCCAAAGAAATCCTCCTCCTCCTGTTCCTGGACTGAACTTGGGTCAAAGCAATAACTCCAAGGCCAATAAAAAAACACGTTATCTCCTCCGATTCCGCAACATGGCTGGTTGACGAACGGCCGTTCAGAAACTAACTGAAAAGCGCGAACTGAAAAGCACGAAATGAAAAGCACGAATCAACACTCACTAAACTTCTACTAACACGAAATTAGCAGAAGGAGCCCAAAGGGTGGCTCCAAAGAGCTGAAAAACCATGTAGTACGTCACTACGTTCGTGTTTGTTGGCTGACAATTCCTTGCAAGACAAGTTCCTGCCCAACGCCCTTCGGACAGAAGTCCGAGGTTTTGTCTGCAGAAAATTCGATCGTGTATACGAGGCTTTACTGGCAAGATCCTAGCCACCAGATTACAGGATCATATAGTGCAATTAGTCCATTTTGACCAGACAGGTTTTATGAAGAGTTGTGAAACTAAAGATGTGAATAAATAAGTGCAGCGCTAAGGTTGCAAAAAGCAAATTTGCAAAAATAAATGATATAAATGTGACTTAAACATAAATGTATCAAATACACAGAGATTCATACATGGTGAAATGTGAATCAAACAAAGAAAAAGTGAAATTTCTGAAAAAATGCTGGTATGGTGAAAAATGTGCTAGTATGGTGACTATACCATAAATAAGGTGAGAGATAGAAATTAGGGTGTTAATATTGAACAGAAACACATCAAATAAACAAGGATTAACACATAATGAATGTGAGTCCAAACTCAGAAAAAATGAGAGTAATTTCTGAAAAATGTGCTAGTATAATAACTGCACAATAAACAAAGTCCAAGAAACGAAAATGGTGAATTATAAAGTCCAAAGAAATCCAATTAGATGTGCAGTCCCGTTAGACATATGGGGGATTCCATTTATCAGTATGAACTGTGAAGGGAAAAACAGAAGTACCACAACCATAAACAGGGGGAGGCTTACCAGATCTTATTGACTTGGCTGAGCGCACACCACCCAAGTCTGCAGAGCTTATTAGGTTGAACCCATCTGTTGGAAACAACTGGTCCTAGATCTGTATCAATCAATCGACCTTGGACTGTCACTGAATAGTGACTTGAAGGCTCCAATCATCGTGAGGAGGGTGGAAGGTAAATGCCAGGAGGGATATATCATGCAATCAAAAGATGGGCTAACATAGCGTGATACCGTATAAAAAAGGCAATTTATTAAAAATAGAATAAAACACTTACATTTGGAAGAGTAGAAAAAAGCATGTATATAACAAAGAGCGATACAAACAGGAGGTCCTTCCGACGCGTTTCGACTCCACGGTCATCATCTGTGGTGTGGACCCACTGCAACAGCATCGCTTATAAAGTGTAAATGACCACAGAACCTGCTAAAAAGCCGTAAATGGCTCCATATGACATAATTTCCGGTTCATGTGTCGTGATCCCGGAAGGGAATGGATACCTAGATATTTCAGGTCAACATTATGTGCGTGTCTCCATAGTATATGATGTACATGACATAAAATAAAAGGCGGATAAAGTACAGTGCCCAGGCCTGCAATTACAAAATGTCCTTATGTCGAACCAACATTTCTTTGTAATGAAAACGAGGCTTGGTTTGGTGATGTCTGTCATACAATATGACCAAGCCTCAATATGAAAACGAGGTTTGGAGTTAAGAATATGTGTAATGGCCATCGAACATGCTAGACAAGCCTCGCTATAAAAACGAGGCTTGGTTAGATGGTGTCCGTTTAATATGGGAAATCAAGCCTCTTCATGAAAACGAGGCTTGGTATAGTAACTTTTGTGTGACTCGGTGAGATAAACATGGTAGCATAGTAACCAAGCCTCGCCGTGTACACAGAGGGGCCGATCACATACCATCCTGAGCCAATCAGCAGAGAGTAAATCACAATAACAGAAAAAATGTCCACCCGCCCCACAGAATGATTAAGTTATTGATACTAAAGCCAACTTAAAGGATCAAGGTGTTCTATTTGATGTAAATCCAACAGCGGCTGCAGCAAGATCTGAGGTCAGCGGTCACAAATCAAATCAAATAAATACCGATAACTAAATATAAAACAAATATAGACAAAAAAGACCCTACTCCAAGAGTTAAATGAAAAACTTAAAACTAACATTGTTGACAACAGAGAGTGGGTTAGAAATAGCCCATATACATAAATAAATAATAAAATACATTTATATGTTGAAAAATTCGTAAAAAAGGGGGAGCGGGGGGCTTCCACGTGATCTCAGAGCAAAAGTAGGCAACTAACCGCTTGCAGACTGCCTCACGCAGATATACTGCGGCAGAAGGGCTTGTACAGGCAGAATCACGTACCCTTTAAGAGGCGGCCAGCAGGTGTGCGCGCCCGCGGCAAGCTCCATGAGTCGGGTCGCCTCACGGGAAGGAATAATGGGGAGATGCTAATGTAAACAAGCACCTCCCCGTTCTGCCTAGTGACAGTGTCATTGATCTCTGCTCCCTGTCATCGGAACAGAGATCAGTGACATGTCACACACAGCCATGCCCCTCACAGTTAGAAACACGCCCCTAGGACACACTTAACCCCTACACTGCCACCTAGTGGTTAACCCCTTCACTGCCAGTGTCATTTACACAGGAATCCGTGCATTTGTATAGCACTGATTGCTGTATAAATGACAATGGTCCCAAAAATGTGTCAAAAATGTCCGATGTGTCCGCCATAATGTCACAGTCACAATAAAAATCACTGATTGCCGCCATTTGAAAAAAAAAATATTAATAAAAAGGCCATAAAACTATCCCCTATTTTGTAAACGCTGTAACTTTTGCGCAAACCGATCAATAATCGATTATAATAATAATATATTAATCGCTTATTGCGATTTTTTTTTACCAAAAATATGTAGAAGAATACGTATCGCCTGAGGAAAAAATATTTTTTTTTACATATTTTTGGGGGATATTTATTATAGCAAAAAGTAAAAAATAATGCGTTTTTTTCAAAATTGACGCTCTTTTTTTGTTTATAGCGCAAAAAATAAAAAGCGCAGGGGTGATCAAATACCACCAAAAGAAAGCTCTATTTGTGAGAAAAAAGGACGTCAAGCTCTATTTAAAAGAGAGTTAATGTCCCACTCTACGTTCATTCCCTGTGGATGGTGGGTCTGTAATTCATAGATCCAGAAGGTTTGTAGTCTGGATACCCCTCTTGTCCTAGCTCCACCCCTCCATGGGACAATGTATCTGTCAATAATAAGAAACGGAGTCCCTGTAGAGTCATGTGCATGGTGTTGTTGGTAGTGGCGAGGAACTGTATGTTTAGTACTACCAAGTTCTATTACGGTAGATTGATATGTTCAGTAACTCTAGCCGGAAATATTCGTATAGTTCTACCGACATATTGCTTCCCGCAAGGGCAAGTCAGTAAATATACCACATGGGTTGTGGCACAAGTACAAAAACGCTTGATGGTATAAGATTGACCAGTTACCTTAGAGCTAAATTCCTTGGTTGCTCTATGACCACAGGAGTTGTGATGGCAGACCAGACACTTTTTGCAGGGGTAATAACCTGTCTAGTTGTGGAAAAACGTGGGCCTAACTGGAGGATTGATGATAGATGGTGCAATCTTGCTTTTAAGTGAGGGTGCACCCTGGTAAATGACCTTGGGTCTCTCAGGTAGAATAGGACCAAGTATTTTGTCATTCCTCAAAATTCCCCAGTGCCGTTCAAAAATGTCTTTAATCTGTTTGTATTGGGTTGAGAACCGAGTAAGGAATATCCATTTAAAGTTATCATCATCTTCTCGCTGAGGTTTGTCTGCCAGTAATTAAAGTTGATCGGTATTTAGAACTGTAGAAAGATCTCTATCTACGTTGGTCTGATCATAACCTTTGTCTAGGAATCTCTCTATTAAGATGTTGGCTTGGGACTTGAAGGTGGCAGTGTCAGTGCAGTTTCTGCGAAGCCGCAGAAACTGGCTTTTAGGAACTTAGCTCAGCCACGATTTGTTGTGGCAACTGTCTGTAGGTATAAACCCATTCCTATCAGTAGGTTTGAAGTGGGTAATCAGTATGAAATGTTGTTCCGATCTTTCGATCGCAAGATCCAAAAAGTTGATTCTGGAAGAACTGGATTGGTAAGTTAAAACAATACCTCGAGACAATGACAAACACTCAACTTTTAACTAAAGACATCCATGGGGGGGCGTGACCGGATGTGGGAGTGAGAGGGTGTGTGAGATCTCCTCTCCCTCCGCTCTGACCAGCCAAGCCAAGGGCTGAGGAGACTACTGGTGTGTGCAGCAGTGCAAGCGGCAGTGTAAGCAGCGGCGTTTGGCCAACTACAGCACTACAGCACTATTGAGCAGATTGCTCCCTGGCACAGACGCGGTGGACGGAGCTGAGGTGGGGTGTGAGAGACCCCCGTGGCGTGCCGGCGGCCGGGTAAAGGGATGCTCCGGCGGCGGCTATAGCAGCACCAGCAGTGGCGGCGTCAGTGAGTGTGGCGGTGGAGAGCCAGGAAGATGGAGCTATAGGGGTGGCGTGAGAGGCCCCCCCTGGGTTATCAGCAGCAACCAAATCTGGTCGAACACAGTAGCAGCAGCGGGGCAATGAACAAAGCAAGCTATCAGAATTAACATCGCAACGCTGGGAATCTGGAGAGCTGCTAAGAAGACCCCAGACATAGGTGAAAACTTTCCTACTTTTCTTTCTATATAATATGTTTGTGGCGGATGACTTTTTTTTCCTGGTTCCTGGTTAAAGAGCTGGCCTGTGAGTTGGCCTTTGATTGATTGGTTCCTGAAGAAACCTAATTGAGTCTGTAATGTGAAACCTGGGTTAACTAGAAACATGCTGCCTTATTATTTTTTGAGCTTATTTACCCTATTGAAGTAATATCTTACATAAAGGAAATTAGCAACCCCAGTCCGAAGTGGGAGACGGACGGGGGTACTGGCGTATGAGGTTTCACCTTTTTGTTTCTCAAAACAATAAAAGAACCAGTGGAACTGTGTGATGTAAGCTGCTTATCATAAACATCAGCTGCAAGTGAAACGGCGTTGCACAAGTACTTGTTCATTGTCCCAAGAGTCACTGATCTGACGTTGGCAGAGTTATATGGAGGACTATCTCTGTGATACTTCTTTTTTCTTTTTTTCTATGCAAAACTAGTAGTCCGGGACTGTAACAATTTTATATCTCAATTTGCTAAAAGGAAAAGAAATTTTTTTTTTTTTTTCTTTTCTTCTCCTTTTCTCCTTTTTTTTTCTCCTCTCCTACCCCCCCCCCTCCTCCCCCTTTTTTTTTTTTTTTTTTTTTTTTTTTTTTTTTTTTTCCTACCCCCTCATGGCATAATAGCATGGCTGGGAAGCGGGCAGCAGAGGAAAAATTAAACCAGCACCAGTTACAAAATCAGCCGCATCAAGCAGGAGGTCAGGTTACACGCTCGGCTAGAAACCAGACAAACCAAGCGAAAGTCGCAGCAGCAGCTGCAGTAGCGGCAGCAACAAAATTAGAGCGTTTTTCCAGGACATCCCTATCACCAGTAAAATCCCAACAGCTAACCCAAGCGAGTACCCAGGCGAGTAGGAAAAGTCACAGCCAAAGCAGCGGGCCAATATTGGCCGCAACAAGCCCACTTGCAGTGCCCTCAATAAGTCGTGGAATAGGAAAATCTCCCCCTATAAGCGGTGACACAGATCCTAAAAGGCTACCCAATACAACTGAGCCCGGGATGGAGAGTGGCCAAAGTGGAGGAGCGGAAGAGCCAACAATGAGGGACCTCATGTATGCGATTACAGCATGTAAGGAATCAATTTTTGGTTTGGGTGCTCAGCTAAAAAGCATAAGAGATGAACTGATTGTGCTGGGTAGTAGTTTGAAAGAAACGGAGGGAAGAACAACAGCCCTAGAGGACAGATTAAGCCTGGTGGAAGATATACTATCTCCGCTCAGACAAGATATGACTGACATGAAAAAACGCATAGAAAATCAATCCGCCAAAATAGATGAACTAGAAAATAGAAATCGAAGAAACAACATAAGAGTAATAGGCATGCCGGAACGGAGCGAGGGACCTGACCCTATTGAATTTTTGGAAGGATGGATCAAGGAGACATTTGGGGCTGCATCCTTTTCTCCTTTTTTTGGCATCGAACGCGCCCATCGAATCCCCTCCAAATCTCGGCAGGGCAAGGAGTACCCAAGACCTATAATTATGAAAATGTTCAACTTTAGAGATAAGGTGTCTTTGCTTCGGAAAGCGAGAGAAATGAGAGAAATCTTGTATAGGGGAGCGCGAATTTCACTATATCAAGACTTCTCCCCAGACCTGCAAAAGCTCAGGGCGGCATATATGCCAATTAAACGTGTGCTTCAGCAAAAAAAGATGGATTATGCACTACTGTACCCCGCCCGCATGAGAATAACCACCAGGAATGGGACATTCTTCTTTGATTCTCCCCGCAAAGTGGAAGACTGGCTGGAGAATGCAGAGAGAACAACACGGAATGAAGGAGAGGAGAGATTAGAGACTGATTAGATTATAGACCCTTTTTTTTTTTTTTTTTTTTTTTTTTTTTTTTTTTCCCCGTCCTTATGTGGTATTAGGGAGGGGGGAGAGAAGAGGGTAGGGTGATACAATGAGTAATACACTAAAGAACTAAGTAGGCGATGTGTTGCAGGTAGAAGTTGAGAAAGAAGTATAGGGATAGACCATAAAGTAGTAAAGGTTAATATACACTTACTTAATTCACTGGATTGACACGACAGATTATCTCTTATCCGAACATAAAAAATTAAAAACACATGAACAGCACTAATAAGGTTGAAGGAATAGGATTATAATTTAGCACTAGTTGGACATTCACTTTTTAGAATACTTTGAGCTGCCACGATAAACAATTTGTTCCACAAGTATAATTATTTAGAACACTTGAATAACACTAATATGGTCAGGGAGGGGGGGAGGGGGTGGGATAGGGACCCCTGGGTTAAAGGGGTATTGTAAATGTGTGGCACTGGCAAGGTATGCCAGTGTAGTATGGGGAATGAGAGTAAGTGGGAGGCTCGGAACACAGCCCCTAGGGTAGGCCCAGCTGGGCGGGGAGGGAAGGAAGGAGGTGGGTGGGAGAGGGGGTGGGGGAGACAGGAGGGAAAGAACTGGGAGGGGGGGTGGAGCGGGGTGGGGGGCGGGGGAGGATGGGGAGGGGTGGGTGGAAAAGTCACAACTCAAATAATTAATGAAAAACACCACAAACATAAAACCATATACAAATCCCTCCTACGCTCCACCAAGGATGGTAAGGGGATTAGGAGGAATGCTGACTGTTATGTATTACTCACTGAGGGGACACAAGGGGCAGGTAAAATTCTGAGGGACAATTGTATTCTTATTCCCTGCTCACGTTGTTGTCTTTTGCTATATAGTTATTTGAATTGGTATGATCCCCTATATGAGTAAAGAAATTGGGAAAAGGAAAGACCTACTCTTGATGACATGGAATGTGAGAGGGCTGGGGGATAGCGACAAGAGAAGGGCAATGTTTAGATATTTTGATATAATGAAACCTCAGATAATCTGTTTACAGGAAACACACTTGTGTTCCAACTCTGTCCACCTGCTGCGCTCAAGGAGATACCCGACTCAGTTTCACTCCATGCACACTTCACATTCAAGAGGAGTCAGTATAGTGATCTCCTCGGGTGTCTCCTTTGAGTGCATGGAACAGAGGGTGGACAGGGAGGGAAAATTTGTCTTCTTGCTATGTAAAATTAACGGTTTAACGTGCATAATTGCATCAATATACATTCCACCACCATTCTCACCAGCTTCACTCGGGTGTCTATCACAATTCATAGCCTCATATCCGGATGTCCCGGTACTAGCATTGGGTGACTACAATAATATCTTAGACAACTCCCAGGATAGAATGTCTCTGACATCTAGAACTATGAAACAGACAACTGGCAGGACTGCTTTTGCAGCCCTGCTTATGGAAATAGGACTCCGGGATGTATGGAGAGAGAGACACAAAGAGGACAGATGTTATTCATGTTATTCTGCAACACATGAGGTCCTCTCCCGTATCGACCTGGGTCTAGGAAATGAGGCACTCCTGCAGTTAGTGGAGGACTCGGCGTATGAGCCACGCCTATTATCTGACCACTCCCCATTCTGGGTGCGGTTAGGCACCACTGGAAAGCTGGGGCGACAACTATGGAAGGTGAACCCCTACTGGCTGTCTCTGTTTCCCCAAATAGATAATATAAGAGAGGCGCTACGGGAGTTCCTGCAATTTAATAGGGGGTCTGCTAGCGCCATGGTAATATGGGATACACTTAAGGCATTCTTGAGGGGATGTCTTATTAAAGAAATTGCGGGAATTAAAACACGCTCCAGGGAATGGGAAAACAAGGTACGGGAAGAACTGATAGAAAGGGAACAGGTTTTGATAAGAGACCCATCAAAATCTAATCAAGAATCCTGGAGAGAGGTACAAGCGATATATAGCTCGGTTTGGTTATCAGCAGCAGAGAAGAGAAGATACTTTCAACAACAGAGTTATTTTGAAGAGGGGGAAAATACTGGCCGCCTTCTAGCCCTTATAGCCAGAGAGCAAAGAGATCCCACTACTATCCTGGCTGTGAGGGCTAAATCCGGGGAGAGGCAGACCCGTAGTCCAGACATCTTGAGCAGCTTCCAGCAGTTCTACGGGGACTTGTATTCTAGCAAAACTAGATACAACCCGCTTGAGCTGTTGCAGTTTTTGCAGTCCTGTCCGCTCCCGCAATTGTCGGAGGCGGACAGGGAACTGTTGAACTGCCCAATCACATTAGTGGAATTAAGAGAAGCACTGGAGGGGACAGGTCGCCATAAATCACCAGGCCCAGACGGGATTCCGGCAGAGGTATACTCCCACTATAGAGAGGACCTCTTACCATCACTACTGCAGGCTATAAGGGAGGCTGAGGAACTGGGTTATCTACCGGATAGTATGCGTGAGGCAATAATAACAGTAATTTTAAAGCCTGGGAAAGATAATCTTTTATTAGACTCATATCGTCCAATCTCGCTATTAAACGCGGATGTTAAATTGTTCGCAAGTGTCCTGGCCAATAGGCTATCTCGAGTGATTAGCAGGTTGGTCCATCGTGATCAGTCTGGCTTTATACCTACCCGATCTACATCAGATAATATAAGGAGGCTCTACATGAACCTTCAGATGCCAGTGGATAATCCGGGGAGTAGGGCCATTCTATCTCTCGACGCCTCAAAAGCGTTCGACAGTGTGGAATGGCCCTACCTCATGGAAACACTGAAAAGATTCGGGTTGGGAAGTAGGTTTGTAGCTTGGGTAGAGATACTCTATTTTAAACCTAGAGCCAGAATACGTATTAATGGTGACCTTTCGCCTCCATTTGAATTGCATAGGGGGACGAGACAGGGTTGCCCATTGTCTCCATTACTGTTTGCCCTGGCAATAGAGCCTCTAGCTATAAAGATCCGGAATTCAAAGGAGGTGGTGGGGTTCCGTAGACATCAGAGAGAAGAAAAAATATCTTTATATGCAGACGATGCACTTATATATCTGGGCGACATGACCTCATCCTTGCGGGCAGTAATGGAGATAGTGAGAGAATATGGCACCTTCTCAGGCTTTGTCATTAACTGGTCAAAATCAACGCTAATGCCCATAGACCAGCAGAGGGACCGACTACCAGTGGGAACGGAACAAATAACAATAGTTGACAGTTTTAAGTACCTGGGAGTGATAGTGTCCCCAAACCCGGCTGAGTACCTCCGGCTGAACCTGGAACCACTGCTCTCTAGGCAGAAACAAAAAAGCAACAGCTGGTGTAGGCTCCCCCTATCAGTTATAGGACGAGCAAACCTAATAAAAATGGTATGGGCACCCCAACAATTATACGTTTTCCACAACTCTCCGACATGGATACCAAAAAAATGGTTTAAGCAAATTGACACACTAATGAGGGAATTGATATGGAAAAAAAAGACACCTAGAATTAGCCTAGAAACATTGCAATACGAAAAGGATAGAGGAGGGCTTGCAATACCCAATTCTAGGCTATATTTCTTGGCATCACAATTTCAACAAATGGCAGGATGGGGTCGAAAGGGAAATGAGGACCCTACATACCAATTGGTGACCATGATGGAACCCACACTAGAAGCGGCCTCTCACCTGGAAATGGACTTGCCAAGCATGAAGGGGGTAGACCCAATAAGTACGCTTTTTAAAAAAGTATGGGGTGAGGTTCGGAAAATCTTAAAGATAACAGGCGTGCTTTCATTTACGCCGATCTGGCATAATAGTAGATACTCTGAGATCCAGGGACTACAGGGGTTCACACAATGGCAAGAAAAGGGGATTCAGTTCTTCCCACAACTATATGAGGGAGAGGTGTTGAAGACATACGAACAATTATGTAGGGAATTCCATTTGAACCCGAGGGGCTTTTTCCAGTACCTCCAATTGCGCCATGCGATACAGGCACAACAAATAACGCTCTCCCAGACAACACCGGCAGCTTCACTTTTGAATGAGATCTTTTTGGCAGATACAAGGAAAGGGTTAATATCCAAAATATATAAGGAGTTGCTGAAGTCAACCCAGGTTCATACACTGTTAAAGTGCCGAAATAAATGGGTAGAGGACATAGGAGAAATAGATGAAAAACAATGGGAAATGGCGCTCGAGGCTATTCCAGTGGTGTCACTCTCCGCAACCCAAAGACTATCACAATTATTTATTCTTCATAGGGCCTATAGGACATCAGTACAGCTTTATAAATGGGGTAGAGGAGACTCCCCACTGTGCCCCAAGTGTAAGGTACACAGAGGGGACTTTATTCATTTAATTTGGAGGTGCCCAAAGCTGCATAGGTACTGGGATGAGGTTTCCCAACATATTTCCAGGGTGGCGCGGGTTCACATCCCCCTTAATCCGACCGTATACCTGCTCGGAGCTATAAGTGGAAAGATGTACCCGGGAGGAAAGTACTTCATGTTATCTAGACTGATGTATCTCGCCAGGAAACTTATTGCAAAGTACTGGATGGCTCCAACTGTACCTACAGTTAAGCAATGGATTGCCTACGTTAACTCGTTTCTCCCTAGAGAACGACTGGCGTACGCCCGTAGAAGCGATCGGAGTAAATTTAACAAGATATGGCACCCATGGCTGGGGGATGCGGACCTGGCCCCACATCAATTGATAGTAGAAAGGCTTCAGATGTAGTGATCAGGAGGGGGTGACGTAGAGAGGAAGAACGAGATTGTGATACCCGAGGGGAAGGAAAGCGAGAGTAAGTACACAGGGGGGGGAGAAGAAGGAGGAATAGGAAGTTGGCTTGTAAAATTAATGACAACAAAATCAGATAAATAAGAACATTGGATAGGAGGGAAACCTGCGGTAGTTGTACAGGTGGTGCAAGAACCATCAAAGGCAATATGAAAGGTCTGCTGTGACGGAGGGGAGGTGGGGTGGGGAGGGGTGGAGGGGAGGGTTGGAACAAAGTGAAGGGAAAGGGAGGAATGAACTAGCAATAGAGATATTATTTTGCATGGAGGAAGGGCGGGAACACGAGAATAGGACTACTTAAACCACACACTTTATACTATGTTTTGCTGTACAATATAATGTGAATGATTGAAACTATGCTCCTCCTTTTTTGCCAGACATAGCCCCTGTGTGGGTTGACCTGGCTCTTGCCTTGTATTGTTATAATTTTATTGACATGTGTGCAATAAAAAAGAAATGATTGAAAAAAAAAAAAAAAACAATACCTCAATCATTATCATTAAGAGTCAGAAAGAATCCTTCCAATGATTCTTAGGTGCCAGCCCATAGGAGGAGGACATTGTCAATGTACCTGGCCTACAAAACCAAATGCGGGTGGGCCAGGGCATAGACGACATCCTCCTCCCACTTGGCCATAAAAAGGTTGGCCAGGCTGGGAGCGAATTTCGCTCCCATCGCCACACTCTTGAGCTGTAAATAAAAACGGCCATCAAACGAAAAATAATTGTGGTGGGTGGCAAAATCTAATAACTCCAAAATAAAATCAACCTGGGGGCGGCGAGAGTGACGTCTCTTTTCAAAAATTCCTGTGCAGCCTCCATTCCTCTCTGATGGGGAATGCAGGTGTACAAGGAAGCGACGTCAGCTGTAGCCATAATGAGGTAACCTTCAATATTAGATTGGGACAGAAGATTAATCACATCCTTGGTGTCCTTAAGGTAGGACGGTGTTTTTCTAACTAGTAATTGCAGAAAATAGTCTATGTATTTTCCAATTCGGGAGGTAATGGAATCTATCCCACTAATGATGGGACGTCCAGGGGGAGGGGATCTTTATGGATCTTGGACAAATAATAAATGATAGGGATTTGTGGGGCCAATGAAACAAGAAATGATTTTTCTTTATGATTTAAAATCAAAGAGTCAAACCCTTTGCAGATAAGACTGGTCAATTCCTTTTTGTATTTGGATGTAGGGTCATTAGATAGTTCAATATAAGTGGAGTGGTCACTTAGATTATTATACATTTCCCCCATGTAGTCGGCTTTGTTTAAAAGAATTATACCCCCACCTTTGTCGGCGGGGCAAATAACCAAATCCTTGTTATCACACAAGGATTTGAGACCTGACTCTGGTAAGGGGTTAAAAGTCAGTTTAGGTGGTAATTTAGCTAGATCTTTAAGTACAAGGTCTTTAAACGTGTTTAAAACCGGGGCTAAAGGAGTCGGGGGGTTAAAAAGTGAAGGGTTAGATAACCCCGAATGGACAGTTCCTGACGTAACTGCCTTTGCAACGTTCCGAGTAGGGTTGGAGGTGATATAACGTTGTATGTTGACTTTTCTAATATATTTGTGAACATCCACAAAAGTATCAAACTTATTTAACTTCCGTGGAGGGGCAAATTTAAGGCCCTTATCTAAAACAATGTTTTCTTTCTGTGTTAATACTGTACTACTTAAGTTAAAAACGCCCTGACAGCTTATGTTCACCTTCTTTTTTCGCTTCTGGGTCCTCCTCCCTCCTCTGGACCCTCTTTTGGTCCAGGGCCTCTTTTTCTGCCCTGGGGGTCCTCATGAAAACCCTAATTATAACGAGGGTTAGAGTTAGGTTGTTGGTAACCATAAGGGGTCTGATTGTGCTCAGCCCTAGGGAATGGATACACATCCTAGCAGTTGTTAAAGCATCATCTTTGCGTACTGGTAAGATCTCGATCCACTTTGAAAAAATGTCAACCAAAAACTAATGCAAATCTGAATCCATTTTTCCCTGATGGTAATGGCCCTATATAATCTATTTTTATAGAAGACCAATGTCCATGTGCTGCAGAAATTTTTTTGTAAAGGAAGTTTCTGGCCCTTTGGTCTAGGATTCAGTTGTGCACAAATTAGACAAGATTTAATTACACTGTCTACAGTCTCTTCTATTTTGTCCAAATAAAATTTCTCTTTAAGAATTTTAAGCAATTTTTGCTTACCAAAACCTAAACTGCCATGATCGAATTTAGTGAATTCCACCTGTAGGTGTTGTGGTATAACAGGACGCAGAAACCCATCTAAGTCATGACACAAGATCACGTTTTCACAAACAAAAGAAGATCTTATGTCACCTGGAGAAGAAGAAAAAAGTGACGTGTCCCTCTTCTGTTCCTCTGCAAATGAAGGAATCTGTGTATCTGTTTTCTTCACAACATTAATTGAAAGCACTAATTCTCCACGCAAAGCTGCATCCTTTGCTAATGTGTTTGCTGTTCTATTGCCTACAGCTAACTCACTATTGTCTTAAACAAAATGTATTCAGCTGCCAATTGAGGACATAACAAATGACCATCTTATTCAGCTGTTAATTGAGGGCAAAGCCAATTATCCCCCTTTCAGGTGGACTAAACCTAACAATTCTTCGACCTGAACAAAACAAAAATAAAATACATAATAATCATAACAGGAAAAAAGGTTTTAAAAAATAATAATCCAGAGGATTATCCTTGAAAATACTAAAAATATATCCAGGTCCTCTATAATATTCCAAACATGAAGGGAAAATCTCTGAAACTCACATCATAACCTTATTCATTGCAAAGAAACATTAACCAGAACATTTTTACCATCCATGCAGTTTATTAAGGACTGCTAACATTGTTTCCCCCAGTGCTATATTCTACATAGTGATGCCTTTCCTGTCTTAATTGACTATTTCCAGTTTGTAATCTCTGCATTTGGGTCTTAAAAGGGAAACGAGTTTGAGTACTATGACCTCTATACCTTAAATTGCTACACCATCTCGCAGAATAAACTTCATAACGTCTTGGTGTAGTTTTCGGATAGTATGACCTCCTTTGCATATCATTATTAGCCATCAAACAAAACCTAGCTATGTGACCCTCTCTTTTGCAAACAAAACAGTTGGTCTTCCTACATAGGCCCTTCTCTGAGCATATGGCGATGGAAACTCACATTTCTGCATAACATTACTGTGATTGAAATCAACAGACTTTACTTGTTCATTGTCTGAGGAATTACTAACAATGGACTCATCAGAAATCTCCACTATTTCAACTCCTGAATCAATTTCAAGCACATTTACCGGACTTTTATTTAACCACTTCAATTCAGGGCACTTATACACTTTCCTGCCCAGACCAATTTTTAGCTTTCAGCGCTGTTGCAGTTTGAATGAAAATTGCGTGGTCATGCTACACTGTACCCAAACTAAATTTTTGTCATTTTGTTCCCACAAATAGAGCCTTCTTTTGGTGGTATTTAATCACCTCTAGGGTTTTTATTTTTTGCTAAAGAAAATTTAAAAAAGACCGAAAACTTTGTTTCTGTTACAAAACTTTGTAAATAAGTAAGTTTTCTCCTTCACTGATGGGCACTGATGGGGCTGCACTGATGGGCACTGATAAGGCGGCACCAATGAGGTGGCACTGATGGGCACTGATGATGGGCACTAATATGCAGCACTGATGGGGCACCGATAGGCAGCACTGATGGGCACTGATAGGTGGCATGATATGCAACACTGATGGGTACACATAGGTGGCACTGATGGGCATTGAAAGGTGGCACAGATGGGCACTGAAAGGTGGCACAGATGGTCACTGATAGGAGGCACTGATGTAAACTAATAGATGGTACTGGTGGATGCCAGTGCCAAACAGTAATGCCTGCCAATCAGTGATGTATTGTGGGCACTGATTGGCATCCATTGTGGGCACTGATTGGCATCCCTGGTGGTCCTGTTGTGGCGTCCCTGGTGGTCCAGTGTGGGCATCCGTAGGGGGCTGCACTGATAATCAATCAGCACAGACCCCCCCTGTCAGAGGAGCAGCCGATCGGCTCTCCTCTACTCACGTCTGACAGACGCGAGTGAAGAAAAGCCGAACAACGGCTCTTCCTGTTTACACTATGATCAACAGTGATTGGACACGGCTGATCACGTGGTAAAGAGTCTCCGTCAGAGATGATCATGTAACATCCTGGCATTATATGACGTTCGGTCAGGATATCAAAACCACTTTGCCGCTGTCATTTTGCTATATGGCGGGCGGCAAGTGGTTAAATATTCCTCATTCAGATCTCCAACCCTGATTCCCACCATAGCAACATCACCAGCACTCGCATCTGACTTTTCTACATGTTTTCTACATGTTCCAGACCCTCCATCTGTGCCAAGCACTGAGCATGTGAGGAGGACTGAACTTCCTGTAATTCCTTCCTAAGCAATATTATAATATGCTCATTCTCAACCTCTTTCTGAATCAAAAAGGCAATACAACTTTCTCTGTGTTTAGACCAGTGGCGGCCTGTCCATAGGGGGCGCATGGGTGCCGCCCCCCCCCCCCAAAAAACTGTGCCTTTAAAAAAAAAACAACTTCCTTTAACCTCCCTGGCGGTATGATTATTTCGGATTTTAGGTGCTGAAAGCGGTACAATTATTTTGCATGGAAATTTGGCATTTTATATTGTAGGTCTGTAATTCTTAACAATAACACACTTAAATCTGTCCAAACAAGAGTCTAGTAGATATCCCGGGTATGATAAAGTTTGAAACACAAAAATATAAATTATAATATAATAAATAAAATTAAATAATTAAAAAAAAATAAAAATAAAATAATAATAAAATACATTTCCCCACGATTCACTATCGCTCAATTCTGCAAGTGTTCTAATTTACTATCGCTGTTTTCTAGCTGGTCTAAAACCATTTTTGACGTAAAGGGACACTTTTTGGTTGCTATGGACAATCTCCAGTTTCCAGCCAGAAAGAACAGTATATATAATATAGAACTGCATGCAGGGCATAGGACAAGGCACTGGGGACAAAAGGGATGTGAAATAATTTCATACAGTACTGTAATCTGTAATATTACAGTACTGTATGTGTTATGCTTTTTACAGTTTTTTTAATTTGCCGCCAGGCTCCGCCCCCGTGCGTCGCGACGCTCGCAGGGAATAGAGCCAGGCACGGAGAGGCTTCGGGCAGAGGACGGAGCCCACGGACACTGCGGGGGACATCGCAGGATCCCGGGGACAAGGTAAGTAACGCCGCCCCAGGATCCTGCAATGCGATCCCGAGTGTGGCTCGGGGTTACCGCTAACGGGACTGAATTTTAACCCCGAGCCACACTCGGGAAAACCGCCAGGGGGGTTAAGTGCACTGTGTTCCGGGCGGATGTCCGTGATTGCAGGCAAGACGCTTCATTTGCAGGGTTTTTTGATGCCCTATGGCGCTGTGCAGTGCGCCTCTACACGCTGATTGGGCCATTCTCCTTCATGTCTGGGCGGTGCTGTCTCCCGGCGGCATGTCACTTCCTGTTTTGGCTCTGTGTGAATGGAGAAGACAAGGTACTGTGTTCCTGACAGCCTGGCTGTCTACTGTATTATTTTCTTCTCAGTCTGTGATCGGAGGGTGGAGGGAACTGTGCTTCACCTTTGCCCTGTCAGGAATCAATCTCTGCTCCAGCCCTTCACCCGGTAATCTGCTGGAGCCTTCATTACACATCTCCTGTATGTGTATATCACGAGGGCTCCCAGCACTGCGTCCTGGAGTCATGCTGTGCATTCCATCATCTCATCTCTCTCTCTCCCTCCTATCTGTATAACTGCATATCTATCTATCTATCTATCTATCTATCTATCTATCTATCTATCTATCTATCTATCTATCTATCTATCTATCTATCTATCTATCTATCTATCTATCTATCTGCATATCTATCTCTCTCTATCTTTATATCTCTATCTGTCTGTGTATTCTATCTACCTATCTATCTATCAATCTATCTTATCCATTCTATCCCTCTGTCTGTCTATAGGCCCCTTCACGGGTGAGTGACGTTGAGGGGGGGTTTGGTTGGGATTTTGTTTGCGACCCCCTAAAAAAATGGAGCACCGGCACATGCGCGGCAGCCCCATGAACGGTCGCTCTTTCTGAGAGCTCCGCTCCACTCCGGCCTACGAGCCCTGCCACAGCTACAAATAGCGGTGGAACCGGACCATCGGACCCCCTCCTCACTCCCTGAAGTCCGGAAGGACCCCCTCGCATGACCGGGGGCTCGGCAAGACGGGACCTATCCCGATTCTTATACTCAGGCCCGCGGATCGCGGCCTCTACAAAAATGTCGGCGGCCGGTGCCACACGAGGCCCCTCAGGGAATCTGGAGGCATCCTTGGAAGACTTTCCTCCCCTGCCCTCCCCCAGCTCCATGATGAAAACACAAACTGTGAGTAATCCCCAGGATGGGCTATTTACAGGATCCCAAATGAACTCCTTAGACTGCAACCCTATGGAATCTTCCCCCCTATCCCAGATGGAGGAGAGCTGCCCCCCACCCAGCCCTCAGGGGGGTCTAGCTCTCCCCAACATTTGGTGGTATTATCAGGCTGCCCAGCTAGCCCAGATATCTATCGTTTATTCAAAGGGCCAGAAACCTGATTGGGTATCCATGGAACGCCATGCAGTCCCTCACCACACGATTGACTTCTTACTTTGGTCTCCCTCCAAATTGAGATCACCCATTCTAGCCCCCACACTATCACACTCTCTTGCTCTATGCGACCGACTTTATAAAAATCCCTCCCTGATTTCTCCCCTTAAACTCCTAACACATATTTTTCATAACCCTGACTTCCCGCCGGGAATGAACATTTTAGCATTTAGCTGGTGGTTAAATAAAGGATTACTAAGAATAGGGAACTATTTCTCCTCCACAGGCCCTCTCTCTCTAGCCCTCTGTACAAGTAAGCTCGAAATGCCCCCTGCTGAACGCTTTCGCTTTATGCAGATCCAACATTTCCTCCATTCTATTTGGCCAAACAAACTGGAACCCCCTTCAATAACTAATTATGAATCATGGTGTTCGGGTGCGGTGGATCAGAGAGGGGGGATCTCCATCATATATGCTTCACTTGCCTCCGCTGTGTCCAAGCCTCCGTATGCCTTGTCCTGGGAAAAAGACCTTGAAATCTCATGGGAAAGTGATCAACGGTTCTATTGCTTTCATCGCTCATTTAAGGGAATCCTTAATGTTTCCCTCATGGAGGGCAGCATTAAGGTGATCATGAGATGGTATAGGGTACCCTATCTTTTGGCTAAGATATATCCTGATGCTTCCCCGCTGTGCTTCCGTGGTTGCAACCACATTGGGACTCTGCTCCATGTTTGGTGGACATGTCCACGGATAAGGGGCTTATGGAACAAAGTATTCTCAGTGATCCGCAAAATATCCTCCGCCCAGATCCCTCAAACTCCGGAGATAGCCTTATTGAATCTGAAAGTGGATAGGGTTGATAAATATACCCAACAACTGATCTTTTTTGTTCTACTGGGCACCAAAATAACAATAGCCTCTTGCTGGAAAAAACACAGAGTCCCATTCACAGCGGTGAAGCATAAAATATCCTGGATTATGGTGCAAGAAAAAATAGTGAGCATTATCCAGGATAAAGTTAGTAAGTTTGAGCTTATCTGGGAACCCTGGGCCAACTATTGTCATATCTCCTTGCGCCCCCGCATGAGTCCTCCAGGGCAACGGGCTCTCTGAGAGACTCCGACCTCAATCCTCATCAAAAGCAATGGTATTTTCCCCATCTACCTACCACTCCATCAGCCTCCCTGAAGACCCTCTTCCTTTAGTACCTTAGACTCTCTGATTGTTCTCTATGTAAATTATTCAACCCTGAGATTTATTTAAAATTTTTTTTTTTTTGTATAACTTCCTCTTTTTTACCCCTTCCAGTAGGTTATGGTAAAACCCTAACACCCTCTGGCCCCAAAGCCCCAGAGTTATCCTGTCTGTTTAAATAGCTCCCTCTATGAGGACATATATGGACCTAGGTTATTCTGATCATCTGTAGATAAACCTCTGCGGGATAGGACAGGTCTATTAGCCACATTTTGACACTGATAATGGGCTACTTCATTTAGATTAGATTCGAGGTAGGGAATCCGGGAGAAGGGCATGGCCCTAAGCCCGCAGTGTGTTCCCATAGGGGCGGGTGGTGGACCTCCCCCTGATCTCGGATCCCTCGCAATTAATTTAATAAAGCCCTCCGTATCCAATTTAACCTCTCCTCATTTATTCCAGTTACTGAGTTACACCTGACTCATTTAGGTTTTTGCTCTGACAGTTTACTCATCATTCATTGTCCTAATGCCAGAGTTATGTTTATTTTAGTTTATAATTTTAATTTAAGTTCAACTGTAACTAAGAATTCTGCTGATTAGACCTTTCATTTTACGTCTTGCATTGAGAGGCCTTTCCTCACATTATTTGGCTCCTTTTGAATCTTCATATCCTTGCACCATGTAATGTCTTTTACAAAGGTTATGTAAGAAATTTTTCTTGCTACTACCAATAAAAATTTATTGAAAATAAAAAATGGAGCACCAGCCGCCACTGGTTTAGACATTTCCAATAATTCATTCATTTTCTGTTCCAATACACATTTCTCAGTCATTAATTGTTCAATACATAAATTCTCATGTGTTTGTGTAATTTCTGATACATCATAAACCATTAAATTAAAGACTGTAACTAACTTCATTATGTTACGCAATTTCTTTTCTGTTTTAGCTAATGAGAATCTAGCCTTATCATTTTCAGTATTTGCCTGTAAACATTGCTCATACATTGATTTCCACAAAATAGTGTCTGACACATGATTGGCTAAACCTTCAAAATCCAAATTACTTTAATTAGCTAGACAATCAACACATTCCATGATTTCTACTCACCGAATATGAAACTGTTTCCATTCTGCGCTGAACTCAATTAACTGTCTTTCAAGACTTCTGATTTCCACTCGAAATTCTTAGGTCTTTACAATCATCAATCGATCGATTTTTCCTCTAGGTTCGTTCAATATTTGCGAAGTTAATTTCTGTTCATCACTCTCTCCCCTCTGATCAAAGGAAGGAAGTGGAAAAAAAAAAACTTATGGCTGGCTCAGCCAATGTAAAAAGTAGCTTTTAGCTGAAAAAGACTATTTCAATGATGATTGTGCGACAAATTTACGAATTGTATGACTGAGTCAACTTGAATCAAACCGTGGGATTTATTTCCACACAAAGGTTACAAAAATACTTGCAAAAGTTGTACATTCGAATACAAAATAAATGTTGTTTCAAATATGATCAAAGATATAAAATAAAGTTGTCTCTTTCAAAATATAGTTCATTAGATATTAAAAAATGTCTGCTGTGTCCTTTGCTCTTAAAGCAGCGGTCTGTATGTTGATTCCTATGGAAGCTTGCTGTGTGTTGGAAGAAGTGTGTGAGAGAGAGCATCTAAGCCTGAAAATCCTTTTAAATCAATTCAAATTCTTTGAAAGCGTGCCTAAAAATACACACTCCCATATTACTCCCTTTTCTCTCCATTCTCCTCCCTTCCAAGGGTGGGGGTTAAGAGTATGTAATGTAATATGAACACCATCTCTAATTGAATACAGACTCAGGAGAGTGGGTTTGTCTGCCACAGACTAATTTACTATGCCATATGTTTTTAAAACAAAGTATCTATAACATAGCAGTTATATCAATCAAAAATAATCTGACAACTTCTTGAAACTGAGAACTCAGTTCAAATGTCACCATCTGTAGGTTATTAATTCAGAAGACTTCAAATACACACTTTTTTACAGGGGAACTCCTCAGATATATATTTTTTTTAAACCGAATAAAATTTTGAATATAAAGAATATAACAGTTACATATACATATGGACTTAAAGTGGGGTTCCACCCAAAAAAACAAACATACCTGAAAAATTCTAAAAAAAAAAACAAAAAAACATTTGGATATTTTTTTTTACTTACCTCTAAATGCCTGTTGCTAGGTGGTCCCTCGTAGTCTGCCTCTTCCTTTGCCTGGGCTGTTGACATCACTTCCCCCTTGGCACAGGAAGGGCTCCACTCTGTTCCCTCTCTCCTGTCAATCATCTGGGACCCATTACAGGTCCCAGGTGATTGAGCGGCCAATCACGGCGTGCGGCGCCGCTCGCGCATGCGCAGTGGGTGCCAGGCTGTGAAGCCACAGCCTGGCGCCCACAGTTGAAATGCCGGCACCGACGAGCGGAGGGGGGGGGGACGAGCGGGGCTTCGATCCCCCGCATCGCTGGACCCAGGGACAGGTAAGTGTCCAATTAAAAGTCAGCAGCTGCAGTATTTGCTGACTTTTATTTATTTATTTTTTTAATGGACCCCCTGGGTGGAACCCCACTTTAACGGTGCGTTTAGGTAGTGACGTTTGACATCCCTTTTCCTCATTTTACCTTTTTTGGGGTCCTAAATATGGTGATCTTTTAGAAGCTGTAGTCATCTGTGAAGAGGAAGAAGAGACTGACGATACATCTGAGTCATTAGGATCATTGTGAGGACTAGATCGATGAGTGGATTCCTTATTTTTCCAATGTGTCACCCCTTCAGAGGGCCATCTATATGCTTGGAAAGAATCATAAGCCAATTTATCCCGAGCAAATTCATTTTCTTTGCTTTTTAACAGATCCCCAACAAAGGATTCAAGGTGTTTAAGGGACTCTTCCCTTTCATCGAAGTCAGTTCCTGAGGTTAAATTAATTAGAATTAGTTGTATAGAGCTGTTCAATCTCTTTGTCCACTGACTCCAAATCATTTGAATATTGCTGACATAGGAGGGCCATCATTCTAAATGAACAGGATTGTAAATTACTCTCCCATTCAGATCTGAATTCAGGCTCTACCTTTTTGACATTGGGGAAAATTTGTACCCGTAATTCCGAAGGAACAACTTAGTCCTCAATGTATTTTTTGTTCCAATGTAGTCTAGATTTCCTTTCAATTTTTTCAAAAAATTTAATTTTTTGTCTGCACAGATCTCCTGATTATCTTAGTTATGCAAGCTGTCGGGTTCATTGGTCCGGCCATATTGGATGGGTGGTCATATGGATGCCCAGGGTGTCGTGTTGGAAGGGCTACTAAAATGGCCCTTTCGGGCGGCGACATTTTTTAACGTCGATCCATCCCCATCAATCGATCTTTCTATATTGTACTAGCTCTGAATCTAGAGATATGGTGTTCAGCATTTGGTCCCTTTTTATTTTTTTTTAATTGTGTTTTTATTAAAAGATATCAGATTACAAAGGCAAGGAAACGTCAAACATTAATCATAACGTAGTACATACAATCAGTATGTGAAGCATATAACATAGGTCTAAGTCTTAAAGGTAGGGCTACAATGTTACCAATTTAACAAGAGCTCGTTATGGCAAATGCATAGGTTGGGGGGGGGCCTGGGGAGGGGGCGGCATAAAACTAAACAACATTTCACTCAATGAGAATTATTGCTCACTAGGTCTAAACTTAGTGGGGTCCCAGGAGTGCCTATACCAGTCAAAGGCACCCCATAGGAATCCCACCTAAAAAGGGGGGGGGGGAGAGGGGCACCATGGAATCCTTAAAAAGGGTATGTCTGCAGAGTTGAAGAGTTGAAGCATTCAATTTATACTATGAAGAATGAGTTATAATGTTGGGAGACAATAGAGTAGCACCAGGGTTAAGCTCTGAGTGATCCCACAGGTCCCAAACCTTCAAAAATTGAGGGAGTGTGTCATCAATGGTTGCTGTAAGATGTTCCATTCTGCGGATCTGTTCCAATATTTATAATACCTGTGAAAGGGTGGGTGGAGAGGGAGACAACCATCTCAAGGGTAGAGCCGTTTTGCAGCCAGGAGAATAAAACTAGCCAGTTTTTGAGTATGTTTGGAGATGCCGGGAAACGGCAGGCCTAGAAGAAATTGAATCGGATCTAAAGGGAGATTAGTTTCAAAAAGGTTTTGTAAGTGAGCATGAATCGAGGACCAAAAGGTTTGGATAGTGGAACATTCCCAGAATATATGGAAGTGGGAGCCAATGTCGCTCGGCATCTCCAACACAACCTGGGAACCTTGGGATCATATCAGTGCAAGATCTCCGGGGTTCTGTACCAAAACAGCAGTATTTTATAGGTCGTCTCCCTTGGCTCCACGCATTGTGAAGATTTAGAGGCAGTTTCCCATATCTTTTGCCATTGAGGGACAGATATAGGTCTCTTGACAATCTGGGACCATTTCTCCATGTAGGTGTGGTATGTGTCAGTAAGTGTTGAGGCTTCATGTAAGTATCTATAGATGTCTGAGATAAGGTGGGTTTGGTACGAGCCCTGAGAGCAAAGGAGTGGGCTTGTCTAGGGTAAGAGTGGGAGATTTAGAATGGAAGTAGTGTTTGATTTGAAGATAGGAGTAAAATAGTTGTTTAGGGATCTGATGTTTCCGTTGAAGTTTATCATAAGGCAGTAGTGTATGGGTAAGTGGGTGAACAGGGTTTCGGAACTGGAAGATTGTGTCCATGGAAGCATTCGGGTATAGGATAGACTATCTGGTATATCAGGATTGAATAGCACATTTAACAGAGGTGGACATGGGGATGAGAGGGAAAAATTTTGAGAGCATTTCTTCCATATTGAAATAGTAAATATCATTGGTAGTAGGCAAAGGCTCCTAAGCTGAGTTATGGAGGTTTTAAGATCTGTCCAAATCATAGAACAGGGGTGGACTGGACTAGTAATACTCATTTCAATTTCCAACCAGGTGCTCGATGCCATTCTGGACGACCAAACAATGATTGGTTTTAGATGAGTCGCAAAATATTTAATGAGGTCTGGGGCTCCCAACCCACCTCTAGACCTAGGGGATAATACGACTGAGCTAGCTATACGGTGTGCCTTATAGTGCCAGATAAAGTTAAGGAAAGACCTCTGGGTAGCTTTGAGCTGCGGCATTGGGATGGGGATTGGTAAGGTTTCGAATAGATAAAGGAGTCTTCGCAGAATAAACATCTTCAGGACATTGATGCGATGCAAGAGGGAGATGGGATAAGTATCCCACTGCCGCAAGAGTTTGTCAATGTCACAGAAGAGAGGGGGAAAGTCGGCCTGGTAGAGGGTTGAATATGAGGAGGTTAGATTGATCCCTAGTTATTTAAGGGAATTCGGGCACCAGTGATAGGAGTAGTTCTGTTGTAGGACAGTAAGATCTGAGGGTGGAATGAGTATTGGTAGGGCTACTGTTTTGCTTGTGTTGATTTTATATCCTGAAAGAAGGCTAAATTCCTTAAGCAGGGCATGTAGGTTTGAAAATATGTTGTAGGTCTAGTTAAGGTCAGCAGAATATCGTCCGCAAACAAGGACAATTTGTACACATTTTGTCATAGAGAGACTCCACGAATATCTGGGTGGGTGTGATTGGCCGAAGCCAGGGGTTACAGAGAATAAAAAGGAGGGGGGATAGTGGACATCCCTGTCTTGTGCCGTTGCTTAAGGGAAAGGAAGGTGATAGGTAAGAGGATAATTGGACTTGGGAAGAGGGTCGAGAATATAGGGAATGTAATGCAGCTATGAAAGGGCCTTTAAAAACATAGTAGGAAAGTGTGGCGAACATAAAAGGCCAACTGAGCCTATCAAAGGCCTTTTGTGTGTCAAGGCTCAGTATCAGGGCTGGGTGAGATGTTTTGTTTAACAGGTCTATGAGGTCAATGGTCCATCTAGTGTTGTCGCCTGCGTGTCTAGCAATCACAAAGCCTACCTGGTCTTTGTTTATTAGTCTGGGTATTAAATGGAATAGTCGGTTAGCTAGGATCTTTGTAAAAATCTTATAGTCAGAGTTAAGAAGAGCAATGGGCCTGTAGTTGTCTGGGATAGAGGGGTCCTTACCCGGTTTTGGGATCATGAAAATATGTGCATGGAGGAATTGGGGTTGAGGTTTAGTACCTTTGAATAGGGAGGCGTAAAGGGAAATCAAATGTGGGCTTAAAATTGGTAGAAAGGTTTTATAGTATGAGTAGGACAGGCCATGAGGAACAAGAGATTTTTAAGTTGGAAGATTAACTACGTCAGCTAATTCCTCGGGAGAGACTTCAGAGTTCAGAGATAAGAGATGATCAGGAGAGAGTTTGGGTAGGTGTAGGGCGTCGAAGGAGTCAAATTTCTCCTTTGTAAAGTTATAGTGGGGATCAGTTTGTAGGCAATTGTACAGTTTGTGATAGAATTCTCCGAAAACTTTAGACATTGTGAATGGGCAATAGGTAGGAGTACCATCAAGTTGCCTGGGGATGAGTAAAAGGGGCAGGGTTTCAGTTTGTTTACCAACATTCTATGGGGTTTGTGTTGTTTGGACCAGAGAAGGCATTTATCAATTTTTGCATATCTAGTGATCTGATTTGGTTTCACAAAGAGAAAATGGCTCGGAGTCCAGCCACCGTGGGGGAGAAAAGTAAAAGTTCCTCAGCTTTGCGAACTTTGGACAGGATAGAAGAACGATGAAATGCCGTATCCTTCTTCAAGCGGGAACCTGTAGCAATGCATTGTCCCCGAAAGACGGGTTTATGTGCCTCCCACAGGGTGGAGGGCTCTGAGACCGTGTTTACGTTAAACTGGAAATATTCAGCAAGACTATTGGACAGGTTGTCTCTGGTTTCAGGGATTCAGAGAAAAGTTTGGTTAAGGCACCAATGGCAAGTCCTAGGGGAGGCAGAGGACAGGGCCAGATCTAGGTGTACTGAGGAGTGGTCTGACCAGGTTATGGGATTGATCTCAGAAGAAACCACAGAGGTCAGAAGGGGTAGGGAGATAAAGAAGTGATTTAGTCTGGAGTAGAGTTTGTGAGGGTGTGAATAGAATGTGTATTGTTTGTGTATAGTGTGTTTTATCCTCCAGATATCTAAAAGATTTTTGGCTCTGATGAGTTTACGAAATGATTTGGAGAGACGGTCAGTCTTGGATAATGTTGTGGACGGGAATATGTTAACTATAGTGAGAGATTGAGAGGGAAACAAGCAGTCCAGGATAATAAATCTGCCCTGGGGGTCCAAGTGTGGGCATTTAACTCGCAGCGGACAAGATGATTAATTAAGACCGCTACACCCGCTTTCCAGATGGATCGGAGGCCATGACTGATGTCGGGAAATGTTTGCTAGCAAATTTAAGGGAGCCCCCAGGATGGAAATGGGTCTCCTGGACCAGGATTACATCAGCTTTAGAAGCTTTAAACTCTTTCAAAGCCTGCCATCTCTTTTGAATAGAGTTTAAACCTTTTACATTACAGGTAATAAACTTTAGTGCCATAACAACTCAACCTGGTGAGCAAGCATGTTAACCTTAGCATAGTGTATATTAAGTAGGGAATTCCATGGTGCAAGGGTTATATATCTGAAAAAAGGTGTTATTTTTAAAACATGTAACAGCATTGTAGCGTGAACATAACCAGTCTATGAGATGTAGCAACCTCGGGCCAGGAAAAAAGACCAGAGGAAAAATGGTGAGGAAATAAAAATAAAAACAAAAATGTAAATGGAGTTGAAAGTTGGGGTAGAAATAAAAACAAAAAATTTCAAAAAGAAAAATAAAATGGAAAAAATAAAAAAAAGAGTCCAAAATTCATCCAAAAAGAAACCTGGAAGGCCGGACGCCTCCAGGAAGCCCAGGTCTGAGCCTCGGGATAGGAGAGGGAGCATGAGGACCACCGAACACAGGGTGGAGGCGAGGGGGTCCCCCACTGTCTTCCAGAATGGAAAGGCCTGAGTCACAAAATCTGGAATCCATACTGAAAACAGAACCAGTGAACCAGGACAACTTTAAAGAGCAACGGGTGTCGCACCCCATAGGAACGTGTGTGAACAGACCCCCTAAGGGGCAATTGGCCAAATAGGAACATCAGGAGGCCAAACAGAAGAAAAGATAATCAAAGCCGCAGCCAGGCTGGGGGGTCTTCAGGTTGGATGGTGGGCGCCTCTGAGGAGTGAAGTATGTGTATATGCTCCATCGGATTTTGCTGGCCGAGTTCCAGGCAGCAAAAGATTGAGAGCATATTCTCAATTTTTCGGTCAATTTTTCCGAATGACACGCAAAATTTCTGCGCATGCTCGGGAACAATTCGACGCTTGCTCGGAAGCATTTAACTTAATTTTCTCTGCTCGTCGTAGTGTTGTACGTCGCCGCATTATTGACGGTCGAAAGTTCAGCGAACTTGTGTGACGTGTGTACGCAAGCTAAGCTTGAGCGGAATTCTGTCGGAAAAACCATCCAAGATTTTTCTGGCGGAAAATCCGCTCGTGCGTACGCGGCATTAGATTCCAAAGTGTCAGTGCGGTCTCCTAATTGGCCTATCTCCACTCTCAGCTCTTTAGCAAGTTTACCCACTTCCAGAGCAACGTTATGTGTAATGGCCCGAAGCAGGGATTGTAGTTTAGTGTCCAAAATGTCTACTGTTAGTGGAGGGGAAGGCTCCTGCATTGGAGTGTGAGTGAGATCAGTGAGCATACCTGGCTCATGTTCGGAACGTTCTGGAGGGTCCTGCGCACTGTCTCTCTCACTCAAGGCCGTGGATGAGGGCCTGTGCAAGAAGTGTTCCATGGCGGCGAAGGCCCGAGGGTTAAAGATTGCGGCGTAGTTCTTCCTCTGGTCTCCAATCTTTCCCATGGTGTGCGCAATCGCCGCAGGAGATCGTGGAGGTGACTCCCGTGGCTGGCAAAGCTGCGGATCGGTCAGCGGGAGTCCCGGAGAGGCAGCAGGGGACGGAGCTCCAAGCCTACGCCTCTGCCATGATCAGAAGCCACGCATGCGTCTCTTTGTCCCTTTTTATAAGGTCATTTAGACCAGATATGTAATTCTCTTTAGTATGCAATTGAAAATGTTACTGGCCCTCTAAGGACATTACCAGTGGTTTTCCACGGTTGAAATGTCACTGACGGACAAGGGTACTAAATGAAAATGACTAGAAAAATAACTAGACACGATACGTCTTCTGGTGGAAATATGCAATATAAGGTTTTTGACTAGGGGCACGTCTGCTGAGATTGTTATTGGTATACTTATAAACATGCAAGCATAATTCATTGATTTTTATGGGATGGAAAACTGAAGATCCTGTTATTCCGTCGAGCTGTGGTTCGGGGGGGGTGGGAAGGGGGAGTCGGGAGGGGGGAATGGGATATGTTTTAGTTAGTAGGTCTGTTAGATATGTTGGGGTCATGTTTGACCTAATATGGACAGTGTCCTACTGACATGTCCAAATGTTGTATGTATATGTCTTTTAAAAATAATAAACAGAATTTTCAAAAAAAAAAAAATGTCACTGACCCTTTAAAGGACAATATTAGTGGTCTTCCATGATGGCCCGAGTTAGATTGCTGATAAGCTGCCCCATTGGGGACTTTTCCTTTGAGTGTCTGTTGCACCTTACCTACATTCCTTATCAATAGAAGGTAACTGTGGGCATTGCTGTATTAATTCCCTGGGTTTGGACTTTCCAAGATGGCCAACGGCTCTTCACGTTTCATCACGTCCGCGTATGCGCGATTGGCATTCCTGGACGTCCACACCTGGAAGTCCTGCCAGCAAGTGGGAGGACTATAAATAGCCCTGGGCAAATGGCTGATTCAGACCATCCGCCCTGCACCTGCATGGGAGCCACACATACACACACACACACACACACTATCTCCACAATACCAAGGTAAATGCTGTGATACCTTATATTTCTTGCCTAACTTTGTATTTGCTGAATTGGGCCCTTGCTGCTATAGGCATATGTTTGCTTTGCCTTGCAGATCTGATCGGCTTGTAACTGAAGAAAGTGTGATCTGTGGAAGCAATTTCTTTTTTACACCTACACCTTGGATTATTTTGGTCTTTCCTCGCTGTGTTCGCTAGCAGGGTAAGGAAGTTTTTTGGTATCTATAGTTATTCTTTAGATGAGTCCCTTATTGGGAAGTAAGGATGAGCTCCGGCGTGTTCGCACAGCCCACGTGCAGAGCCCGCCAGGAAGTCGGCACTGCGCTGCTCTAATCACAGGCAGTGAGACATTGTCCCGATGCGCGGCTGCAGAGATCAGGAAATGTCTCACTGCCTGTGATTAGCGCAGTGCAGTGCCAACTTTCTGGCGGGCTCTGCACGTGGGCTGTGCGAACACACTGGAGCTCATCCTTATTGGGAAGTATTTAGGGTTTATCACAGCTTGCCTTCTGCTGTATTTTTAGCCTTTCATCTAGGCTCCCTCCAGTGGTTGAAAACGTAATTGCAGCCTTTTAAAAACCCTTGGAATTGTTTTTTTTTACATAATAAGTAATTATCACCATTAATGTTTGATATTCCATAGATTTTTTTTACAGGCACTGTGGCCCTTCTATGACCCGCTAATATCCCTTGAAATGGCAGCCGGTGACCCGGATATGCTTGCATACTAACCCAGAAGCAGTTTTCTTTTGGGGTAAGAGTTCTTTTCAGTTGATCTTGTGTTCTTGGTCTGTATAAAGATGTTTAACAAAAAAGCAGACATGTTCAATTTAATGTATTTTTATCATATATTTTTTCTATACATTGAGACGCTGTAAGTTAACCACAAATCTCCTGAAGAAGCTATATAATCTAGCAAAACATGTCGAGAATGATGTTTATGTACAGTAGTTATACTTTCATCAGCCCATTCATTAGAGCCTGGTTGTGGCCTTGATGAAGGTGGAGGGTATAATGCCTGGTCTGGTAGTATGCCCCATTGTCTTAGGGCTGCGAGCCTTTCTTCTAGCGTGTTGATTGATGTGGTAGTCCCATTATGAGTAATGGAGAGAGTTGCAGGGTATTTCCCTTTGTGGAAAACCTTGTGGTTTCTTAGGGCCTTGGTGATCGTCGCCAGGTTGTGGTGGCATTGTAATGTGCGCATGGATAGTTCAGGAAGTAGACGTATAGTGGCATATTGTGGAAGTATGCTGTCGGGTTTACGTGACACTTACGTAGAATTTGTTCCTTCACATCGTAGTAGTGGACCCTTAATAATACATCCCTTGGTGTTTCTTCAGGTAGGAAAGAGGGTTTAGGGACCCTATGGATTCTGTCCACTACAAGGTCTTGTGCAGTCAGTGTTAGAACCAACGTTGAGACTAGGGTGTGGGCATATTGTAGGAGTTGGTTAGGTGGGACAGATTCTGATATGCCTCTAATTTTGAGGTCGTTTCTTCTGGATCTGTCCTCTAAATCTGCAAGTGTCTTTCAACCATGCGATTTCACCCCCCTGAGCTGTATGGGCATCAACTAGCACATTGTATGATGATGATGCATACTCATCCATCTTCCTTTCAACTTGATTTACCTTGTGTCCCATAGCTTGGACTTCCCTCTGGCACTTGTTAATCCCTTTGATCATGTCTGATTTCAGTGAGGATCTTAGTGACAGTAGCATTTCTTTTAGCATTGTGTCAGAGATAGGTCTGTCTGATGTGGGGAATTTTGCTATGGGATCGCTGGAGTGTCTATCCTGAGAGGAATCAGCAATTTGTGGCCTGCTTATTTCCATGCCTGTGTCAGCTTGTGGCCTAGCTGGGGAATGCCTCCTTGGTTTAGACTTTGCTGGGCTTCTCATGGATGGGCTGGATGCCCCAGAGGGACTCGCTGTATGACTTGACTGTGGACGGGGCCGTGGGTTACCCCCCATGGCCGTTATTGTGCGCCGCAGCTTTGTGCTCTGGCCATTGTTCCCGGGCACCGGTACCATTTTGTTGTAGCCTGCGCTGGTTTGCTGAGAATAAATTCAGCATTTTGTGCAGCTGCTGCAGGTTCTTCCTGCGCCTCGTTATCCCTGGATGGTTTGGCAAGCTAAAGGCAGCATGGATAGAGCACAGCCTTGGTCACGTACCTCTGTAAATCTCTAGATCATGTGAACTATATCCTTTTACCTGGAGTCTGGCTGTAGGTGTGCTGTACAGCGTTTGCAATATGGTTAAATATAATATATCTATAGATTAAAAGTCAAAAGCCTTGCAACGCTGCCATTATATTTATCAATCGGAGGGTTTGGTATGGCGCCTGACAGTTAGGGAACAAATCCGGATGAATATACCTAGACAAAAAGCTATTCATTCTAGGTGCCAGAATTTTAGTCATCAATCTGTGATCTACGTTGATGAGTGAAATCAGGTTAAAATATTTGGAGCAGTCCCCAAGGTCCTTCCCTGGTTTAGGGATAACATGAATGAAAGCGGCATTTTCATGTATAGTCAAGGGGGACCCTTTTCTCAACTGATTGAAAAAAAGGAGCATAAATGAGATGTCAATAACTAAATACTTTTTGTAATAATAGCCAGTAAAACCATCAGGACCAGGTGCCTTCAACTGGTTCAGACTTGATAGTTGCCTCGATTTTTCCCTGCGTAAAATCACCCTCCATCAACTCTATATGGTCCTGAAACATCTGGGGAAGGGGAATATCGTGTAAAAACGTAACTACTTGAGCTTTAGGAAATGGGTTTGGTGAAGCATAAAGTTTAGTATAAAAACCCAGAAAATTCTCGAATAATCAATTGTGGATTTTGGGTCGGTTTCCATTCTTGCACATGTAGTTTTGGCAAGGCTGGATTGTACGGTCGAGGTTTCCTAGATAATTATGTAGTAGGCTTGTCTCCCAAAATCATAGAAGCAATGCCTAGACCAACATAAGCATTTCTCCACATTAGTGGTAAGGCTAAGATTTAGGCTTCTTTCACACTGAGTCGTTTTTCAGGCGCTAAAGGGCTATTAAAAAGCGCCTTAAAAATGCCTCCCCTGTTACCCCAGTGTGAAAGCCCGAATGCTTTCACACTGGAGCGGTGTGCTCACAGGATGGGAAAAAGCAGCACTTTATCGCCGACGCCCCCCCCCCAACCCAAGTGTGAAAGTGCCCTAAATGCCGTGAGCACCCCTTCAATTTAATGCCTTAAATCTAAATGGGAGATTAGAATTTTGCTCCCCCATGATTCGTCCTAATGCCTCCTCTTGCCGTAGCGTTTGTGCGTGGATACGTTTAGTTCTGGAGGCTATTTAAAGCAGTTTGCATCAACGTTGCTCTATGTGTTGCCCAGTTAATACCAGGGGAGGTATCAGCTGCATGATTATCAGTAATCAGTGTAAATAGTGAGGTCATCAAGTAGTGAGACATTGAGACACCATGTGGAGGGCTTCGGCCTGACCCAGAGATCTGATATTGAAATCTGGATTGGCGAATTATCGGATCATAATGTGGTAAGTATTTTAGTTGAATAAATAGAGGGAAGCAGCGGTAAGAGTGTAAAGATGTGGTCTATGCGCAAATATGTTTTATGGACCTGAGAATAAGGAGTATAATGTCTGGTTGTGGGGAGGAGATCTCTCCAGATATCTATAAGGTCATGGCAGTGTAATATCTGGGCCAATTTACAGTCCTGTTTCGGAGTGCATTTCAAAATCGGTTTGTGTGTTAGATCTGTCGAGAACTTAGTCAAGAGACACATTACCGTCTCGACCTATTACAACATGCCACAGCACATGGGGCATCAGCACTGCGAGCATGTTCTCAAAAAACGTCACTTTAGGAGAATAGTAAGAAATATGGCAATAGCATGTTCATTAATTTTTCCTGCCACCAAAATGTATCTTCCCCTTCTTTGTCTTTATGGTGGTAGGAGTTAATGGGATATTTTCAGCTACACAGATCACTTTCTAGTATTTGGGGGCTGAGGTACAAGGAAAAATGTGTTTCTTGAAGGAGTATGTCTATGCTCAGTTTGTGATCATGTTGGAAGGCGATCGTGCGCTTGGTAGGAGAATTAAGTCCCGGTACGTTGTGAGTCAATATTAGGATTTTAGAGGTTAAAAGGAACTTAAAGGTTTGGTAGACTGTACTCGCCTGTTGACGATATCTGACATCTCATCCAAGAATCTGTTGCCCAGTCTGAAAGCCTGAGATGCTAGGAGCAGGGGTACACTTGAGTGGAGAAGCATTAGAAGAGAGAAAAGTAAAACTTAGTGTCAGGATGCTGATGCTCTAGGTAGACCGCCCGGCCTGGGAGCCATTAAAGCACGATGCACTCTGTCCATTTCAAGATGTAGAGAAATATCAGTAATCACGTACTGTGTCTTCCAGGTCAGTTACTAATTCCAGCAGGCCACAAATCCTGAAGTTATACCGTCTGGACCTGTTTTCCAGGTCTTACATTTTTGGACTTAGCCTGCTGCAGTTGGTTTTGTAAAGAAGAGATCATGGTAGAATTCTAGTTAACCCTTTTAACTTTACTTTCCATCTTAGACTATGGTGTCTTTCACCAGTGCTATGGGAATCATTCTTCATTTCTGCAGTTATGGACATGCATGATTTAAATAGCTCCTGCTGGAGTAACACTGAAAAGCAGGCCAACAGAACAGCATCCCCAGAATATGGAGCTAGTGGCATGAGCAGTTCATAGACTGAGCTATTCTGGCTCAGAGCCAACTCTGCAATCTCAGCCATATTTCTGTCCATGGATGAAGCAGGGGAGTTAGCATATTCAAGGCCATCTCCTTGGTAGGCAGGGGGATAACTGCTATAACTCAACCCTCTGACTGTAGTACATCTTCCTGTGAGTGGGAAGAGTAAGGATCCAGAGCCTGGTTTGTTTATTGAGTAGCGATTACATGTGGCAAGGTGGCTGCCAATTGAGGCAATGCCGAGTGCCATTGCATCTGGGCTTCATGCACAAGGTCCCTCCGGCCCGACACCATCTTGAGGGAGACTGAAGTGCCGCCAAAGGCGAGCGCCCCAACTGGGACAAATAGTCAGGCGGGGAGGCTTTTTTTTTTGGACAAGCCCACTGCATTACGAGTTCCCCTAACTGGTTGGGGCTCTGGTGCCCCAAGTGCTGTTAAAAAGGTAGGAGAGTCTAGCAGTGACCAGAGCTCAGTCAGAACATGTCCGCCTCCTGGGGCCACGCACTATGAGTCAAAAAAAAAAAAACAGTAAGTTATAAAGGGGGGGGGGGGGGGGTCACTAATTCAGTGTGCAGTGACATTTTACTACATAGTAAGGACAGACAGCAGACAGTTTCCGGTGTCCCCCAATCACACTGCAACTCAGCATGCTGCAATAAAATGCAGCTTAAACTCTTCTGGGAAGGCTGTTCACAAGGTTTAGGAGTGTGTCTGTGGGACTATTTGTGAGGTCAGCCACTGATGTGGATAAGGCGGCCTGGCTTGCAGTCTCCACTCCAATTCATCGCAAAGGTGTTCTATTGGGTTGAGGTCAGGACTCTGCAAGCCCGTCAGGTTCCTCTACCCCAAACTCACTCGTTCATGTCTTTATGGATTTTGCTTTGTAGACTGGTTCAAATCATTTGGTGGTGAAAAGGGGGGGGGGTTCCTAAGGTGAGGATGTTTTTCAGGGGGTGGGCTTGGCCCCATAGTTCCAGTGGAACTATGGGAACTCTCAAGGCGTAAGCATATCAAGACATTTTGGGCAATTTCATGCTCCCAACTTTACAGGAATAGCCCCTTCCTGTTTCAACATGACTGGGCACCAGTGCACAAAGCAAAGTCCATAAAGACATGGATGAGCAAGTTTGGGATGGAGAAACTTGACTTGCCTGCACAGAGTCCTGACCTCAACCTGAAAGAAAACCTTTGGGATGAATTGGAGCGGAGACTGCGAGCCAGGCCTTCTCATCCAACATCAGTGCCTGAACTCACAAATGCACTTTTGGAAGAATGGTCAAACATTCCCATACACTCCTAAACCTTGTGGCCAGCCTTCCCAGAAGAGTTGAAGCCATTATAGCTGCAAAGGGTCAACCAACTCAGTATTGAACCCTATGAACCAAGACTGGGATGCCATTAAAATTCATGTGCGTGTAAAGGCACGCATCCCAATACTTTTGACAATAACACAATATATACCAGGGGATAGCAAGTGCCTGCACCTGTGATAGCATAAGGAAACTGCTTGATACCTCTGTGAGCTGCCCCTGGGTGACATCCGCCTGCTGCCTCCTCCCCCCGAAATGGATCCAAGGCCACCTCCTGTTGTGCTCACCGCTGGAGCCAACCTGGCAGCAGGTTATACCATCTGGGCAAATTTCTTCTTGTATGTCAACACCTCTGATGCAATCACTGTGCATCTTGCATCACTCATACTGTGCTAAAAATGACTCAGCCGACTCAAGTTGTAGTTGAGCAGGACAATGGCAGGAATAGCTGAATAAGGATGCAGAACAGGATGCCTTGGCAGCTATCAAGGACTAGAACCTACTCTGTGCCTGGGAGGGAGGACAAAGGATTGGTTGGCCACCCCACCACCTCCTGTGTGTGCTCTGACTATACAACACACCCAGTGCTCGCAAAAAGGTGCATGTGCCCTGCCTGCAGATCTGCAGCAGGACTACCGCTTTCCCCTGTGAATATGGAAGCTGCTCATCTCATCATAGCTGCATGGGAACCACTTCTGCCATTCTTCTGGGCCTCCCAGTATCAGGGCCTAGATCTAAACCTGGGAGCTCTGGCTGCAGCTTTTCTCACTGTGCCACCTGCTAGACCGCTTCCTTCTTGATCCCTTGTATAATATGTTGCCTTGCATCTTATTTCTGGTGAACCTTGAACTCTTCAATTCCTCCAATGAACATCACGATTTAAACAATGTCTCTCTACTTCCCGTTTGCCAGATTATTGTGCTCCCCAATCAACATCTTACTCCCTGCAAATGTGTTGCTGTCCTTACCTTTGTTAAAGATGTTTGGCTTGTTTATAGCCCATGCTTCTGTCTGATCTCAGCTACTAAACATTACTAATCTTTTGGTTTGCTCATTTGACCATTCTTCTGCTTGTTCCTCATCTGCTTCAGCGGTTATGCTACCTCCACCTGATCTACTTCATCAGACCTACAGGAGCTCTGGTGAAGACTGGCACCATCTACTAGGGCAGGGATAAGCAATTGGTGGACCTCCAGCTGTTGCAAAACTACAAGTCTAATCATGCCTCTGGGTTTCATGCTTCTGGCTGTCAGTTTTGCTATGCCTTATGGGACTTGTAGTTTTGCAACAGCTGGACGTGTGCTAATTGCATCCCTCTGTACTGGGGGGGGTTAACTTGTATATTTCCAACCGATTACATGTGAACCTCTACTGCCACAGCCATTGGCCCAAGTCTGACCCCAGACATCATGGAAATATTGGACTTCTTAGCAGCTATGGCAAGAGCAAATGGGGGGGGGGGGGGGGGGGATGTAGATTGGTGCTTTAAAGTTTTAAAAAAAAACAAATAAACAAAAACAAAACTGTTGGATCAATACAAAAATTGCAATGAACGCAAATTATCAGTGGTAATTATACAGCACAGAATTTAGTACTGTATATGGCACACTATACTTTCATTTAGTATCACAACAGTAAATAGAGTGCTCGCAACAAAACTTAATAAAACTGAGTAAGCCAACCATTTATAAAATACGGCACTATGCCAAGTGCAACAGATACAGACCCAAAATATTTATGCTACGGTGTACATTATTCATCTTTATTATAAACAGGTCTTTTTTAGCACATTAAAAATCTACATAAATAGCATACAACAAAAAACAGACACCTCAAAAGCCACAATGTATTTCACGGTATAGTGAATGTCTAGTCCTCCCATTCTTCCTCCACATCATCTTCATCATCTAGAAAAAAAAAAAAAAAAGCAATAAGTACACTTAACTATAACTCTATAGTGTTCACTTTACAAAAAGGGACAATTTCCCTGCAAAGTGAAGTTACCACATTTACTAAGCCAACATCAAAATCATCACACACACGATCGACTGATGGAAGTCAGGAGTCACACCTCATCCACCAAGCTACATAATTTCCCTGCAAAAGTAAACTGCTCAATTCCCCCTTCACAAATCAACCCCATCCGCTACAAAAACACTAAAAGGTCATGTACCAAATTTTGGACATGAACCAAGTACATTTTCTCATGTGGAAACCGCATAACTGCTGCCCGTGTTTGGGGCACCATTGAGAAATTGTGGCACCGCAAGCACATTTTGCAGTTGCAGAAACATAGGCAAAAAGAAAAATGCTCTTTTACACTACACCCAAGTGTTAGCAGGGTATAAATATAGGGCACTGTGCCTGTGATCTTTGATTTATCCCATGCTGTTCAGGTAGATATGCCAGTCTTAAGCCTTGTACACACAATCGGATTGTTGGCCAACAAAGCATCAGACTTTTTTCCTGAAGGGCGTGTGCTGTGAACTTGTCTTGCATACAAACGGTACACAATTGTCGGCCAACAAACATGAACGTAGTTATGTACGAGGAATTTAAGCTCTTGAGCGCCACCCTTTGGGCACCTTCTGCTAATGTCGTGTTTGGTGAGCATTTATTCTGAGCATGCGTGTTTGTACTTTCAACTTGTGTTACAGACTTGTGTACACACAAAATCTAACAGACCGTTGTCTGCGAAAGTTTACTAGCATGCCATCCAACATTTGTTGGCGGAAAGTTGGCCAACAATTGTCTGATGGAGCGTACCAACAGTAAGATTTTAGGCAGTCTGTCACACAATTCCCTGCCGAAAAGCCGATCGTGTGTACGAGGCTCAAGGCCGCCTACCCATTCTAGGGTAATTTTGAAGGCAGCATGAAGGCAGGTGCAGTTAACCCTCCCTTCTGTAGGTGGCACTGTGTTGATGACCACTGTACAGAGGGAATGGAGAAGTGGTACTTAAACAGCCTCTAATGCAGTGGTATCATACCCCCATTACTGCTGGACAGTAAAGAAGCAGCAAACAGATAACTTTTCCTCCAGTCAGTCTTGTTAGCATATTTGCATGCAATGTAACACATCTGAATGGCAGGGACCTTCCCTCTGAGTGCTACTGTATAGGCAAGTGTAAGAAGTTCATACAAAGTGAATGCAGATACTGGCGCAACAAGTTTATTCTGTCTGGTTTCATTTTAGATCTGTACAGTCCAGACAATATGCACATCTGGCTGTAGAAGCTGCAATGATTTCTTCACCAAGTTAAAATCTTATGGCAAACAGTATATAATTAGTATACAGCATTTAGCCAATCTAATGAGGTTATGGATCATCCATAGCAAAAAAGTCATACCTGAGGAATGTATAGCTTTGTGCCTTCTCTGAATGACTGCCCTTAAAGCACCAACAATGCTGGAGCACTCAGACTCCACTTTTAGATTCTGGCCGACCTAGAACAAAGCAGATTAGAAAAACTTGACATAGGGGGGCGGGGGGACTTAGCCAGGATGCACCATCACACAAGCTTTAATAGAAGCAGTCATTAAGTCTAGAAGGGTGAAGCTGAGCCTACTCCAAGTACACTAGTGAATTTTACCCCAGTCTCCATTTTGGAGGTTGAACATTTGAGTTAGTAGAACTAGCATCAAATGATAGCAAGCCCAGATGGACCCCCAGTGTGTTTCATTTTTTTCAAAGATGTGATTTTCATATGACTTTGCTTACGTCCCGAGTCTGATGTAAAAGATATATACCAAATTTCAAGGAGATTGGATAATACTTAGGGGATGCACACATTGATCAGTTTATCAAAGCAAAGTCTGTGGGCTTCACTTGATAGGTCATATACAACAATGCTGGATGAAGAAAGTCCCGTTAAACGTTTTCACTTAATTATCTAGAAAGCCTTGAACTACATCCAAAAATGTCCCAAAAGACAGAAGTCATCCAAGAGAAGACTACAAAGTGTGTTTACAACTCTCACTCCTGTACCTAGGAGGTAGGTCTAAAAACTTCTTCAGTTTCAGGATCCCAGGGGCACTGCATCAAGCAAGGTGGATGGCAAAGGCAATATATGCACTTAAAAATGTCCTCTACACTAAACAATTGAATATTCAACAATTGGAAGGAAACAGGTAGCACATTTTCTCAGCCTCATATGTTCGCTTTTGGCATGAGGCAATTGTAAGTCGATTTGGATATGCTACAGCTTTTGAGCACTTACCCAGATGCAGATGTCTAAAAAATGTGCTCACAGTTGCTAAGAGACACCTTTGTGATCGGTCTGAAACAAAAACGTAGGATTGGCTTTTTTGGACGAACGCATTACTCAGGCTGTTAAGGAAAAATATGACTAAAAATTTAGAAACCAAACCTGCAAAGAAAAAAAAAGGAAGTGAAACGATTAGAGGGTAAAAACATGGTTTTTGAAGGAAAAGACCTGAGCCATTTCGTTACTAACAAAACAAAGACGTTCTTTGAATCGTTTGTGATCCACGACGTGATAGAATACTGCAGTGATTCTCTAAGAAGCCATGTGAGCACTTAAGGTTGTCAACGATACCGCAGAAAGAGGAAAAAAAAAAAAAAAAAGTATAACAAAAATCGGTCAGTGATGAACAAAAAAAATTTCTTGTTGAGGGTAGTCGAGCATCACAGAAAAGTCATCACCAAGCAAACAAAACAAGTGATTGCATGATTCAAAGTTGAACATATATATTCGTGAAGGGACCTCTGCGCTACTAAATAACCGTGTAAAAAACATTTGCGTAACAAAAATTTATCTGTGTAATAAAATCATGAAAGTGATGCAGCTAAATCAATAGTGCACACTGAATCACCATATAGTAAATTATATATAAGATTTCGCGCAAGCACATACGATTGCTTGCGCAAAATCTTATATATAATTGAATATAACACATGTTTTGCCTATCATTACCTATTAATCTTAGTGTATAGTTTTAATAGCATTTTAAGTCTGATTTCTAGTTTTTCCCCAATAAAAGTAATTAAACATTGGGGGAAAAAAACCCGTATTTTTAGCCTACTTTTACAAAACAAAGATCAAAGTGTGCATCTATCTACCCATCTACACGCACACACACACACACACACACACACACACACACACACACACTATCTTTTACATCACTCAGTCTCGGGGCGTAAGCAAAGTCTGCAAAAATTTTACAGTTTATTTCCCCCCCCCCCCCCATTAGAAAATGAAACATACATACTAAATTTCATACATGCATACACACTTAAGTCATACTTACCTGTAAAATTCACCTAGGTGGTTTATATAGGCCACTGCCGTGGAATTGTTGGCCTGAACCCTGATGGGGCAGTTCTGAAGCTCCACCATCAAGGACCATAGGGCCAGACATTCTGCCTGTAATTCTAGGACATTGATGGGCAGGGTCTGCTCTGTCCCTGATCATTTCCCCTGGGCTGTGAGCCCATCTAGGGTCACCCTCCAGCCTGAGAGACTGGCATCTGTGGTCAGTACTCCAAGTTACTGGGAGAAAGTATTTTCCTTTTTGCGGGTTCTGATCCTGCAACCACCAGTATAGGCTTAAGCATGGCTGAGGAGATAAGCACATTGGATAACCAAGTGCTTTTCTTCCTCTGTTTCAAGCTAACAAGATGTCTTGTTGTAAAGGCCTGGAATGGAACTGGGCATAGGGCACTGCCTTGAGGGAGGATACCATCCTCCCTTGAAGACTCATACAGAGCCGAATGGAGGGTTGTCTGGTGCCCCTTATTTGACTCCCCTGATCCTTCAGGCCACCGATCCTTACGAGTGGCAGGAATACTCTTGCTTGGACAGAGTTTAGAATCAGACCTAAATATTTTAGACTTTGAGCTGGTCTCAAGGCTGACTTTGGTATTTATGATCCAACCTAAGCTTTTCAAATGCCTCACTGCGTATATTATGTTCTGTTCTAGAGCCAGTACTGAGTGATATCTGAGCAGGTCGTCATCCAGATACCCGAGCTCCAGGATCCCTTGGGCCCTTAAAAGACCCAATACTGGTGCTAGGACCTTTGTGAACACCTGGGTAGCTGTAGCAAGCCCGAAAGGTAGAGCTGAAACTGAAAGTGACATTCCTCTACTGAAAAATGTAGGAACCTCTGATGAGGCTGAAAGATAGGTACGTGCAAGTACGCGTCCTTTATACATTGGAGGCTAAAAAGTCCCCCCTCTGGAGTGAGGTTACTACTGGGTGGACAGACGCCATCTGAAAGTATTGTATCAATAGATACTTGTTTAGGGACCTTAGGTCCCAAATGAGCCTTGTGTCCCAGTTTGGTTTCTGAACTGTAAACAGGTTTGAGTAAAACCTTGTGCCCCTTTCAGATACCGGAACCTCTACAAATCACTCCTTGATGTAGTGCCTGAAGCAATATGCTTCTTTTTGGAGGATCCTAGGAAACGCTAGATCTTAGAAACCTCTGGGGGGCAACCCTCGTAACTCCAGCTTGTAACCGCAAGATATAATTGAGGTGACCCACTCCCTGAATTGTTTTCCAAATGTCCGCAAAGCTCGGCAGCCTTCCCCCCACCCGATGGAGTGGGGGCGCCCCTTCAAAAGGAGGGTTTGGTGCTGGGTTTAGAATTTGACCCAGGGCCTTTTCTGGCCCTGGCCTTGCAGCTTGCCCCTGGCCCTAGCACCCTATTGGTGGCAAAACCGCCCTGATGAGACATTTGAGGAAGCAGTCCCTGGGTTTTTAAAAGAGTGACGTTTGGTACTTTTCTTCACAGGAACTCTTCCCTCCGGAAATCTTTTGGATATATTTGTGATCACTGAATAAACGTTCCCCATGAAACGGGAAACCTACCAATAGCTTTTTACAAGGAAGCTCAGCTGACCAGTTCTTAAGCCATAAAAGTCTGCGCATATGTACAGACGAGAGAGACAAGAAACCTGCTGTATTGAATCCTTTAAATCATCAACAGCAAAATACAGCACATGAGGAATATCTGTCTTACTTTCAGGCATATCATCCTCCTGGTTAGGCCTATCTGGCTGTTTGACTTAATCCTACGGACTGGCAAATACCAATTGCTGCAACAGCTGGCTGAATAGCTGAACTGGCCAAAGAAAAGGAGGCCTTTAAAAACTCCAAATTCTTGTCAACAGGGTCTTTCAATCCCTGTGCATTATCTACTGAACAAGTTAAGTTCTTGTTTAAGGAAGAGACTGCTGCATCTACGGCTGGCATGCTCCATTTTTAGACAAACTTTTCATCCATGGGGTATAAAAAAAGGAAAACAATTTTTAGGAGGCAAAAAAGTCCTGTCAGGATGTTTCAGTCAGCATACACCGCCTGTTCCAACAGGGAGTGTAGTGGGAAAGTCTGTACGACCTGAAAAGGTCTTGGAGAGCCCAAAGAGGACCAGGAGGGCTTAGTTGCCTCCAGAGGAGGAGAATCGGGAGAGGGGGGGGGGATCTGTCATGCTTCCTGCCACCCTGCGGGATGGAGGAAATCATGCTGGCAATCCTGTGCTCTAACTCGGGTAGGGCTGAGGACAGTTTATCCTTAATGATAAAAGGGTGAAACAGCAGCGTTGACTGTAGGCACAATACCAGATAGGCACAGCGGCTCAGATTGCCCGAGAGCCTCTGGTCTTTCAGGGGATACAACACTAAGGATACAACTAGGTTTATCAGGAACTGCTGATGACGAAGGTGTGCCCTTTCCTGTGGTGTTAATCCCACTCCTTTTTGGAAGGCATTCAATGCCGCAAACAGTACTTTGGTGTAGTTAACACCTCAAAAAGGGAGACCCTTTAATAGGGCTCACCAAGCCCCTATGCATCAATCCTGCTAAGGACCTTTAGCCTGCCAAGCAACACCTGTTGACCCCTCAAAACGGATAAGGAGAAATTAACCACTGCATGTGTCTGTTCAGAGCCTGCTTTGTGTCCCACAGCTGCCTTCTGGAAGCACCACATGTTTGGCATACACAGCTTAAATAAGCTTCCTGTATGGGAGGGGTTATAGGGGGATCACTTCCTATCTGAAGACCTTTGGTCTACCAGTGTCCATTCACCTAATGAAGTATAACCCAGCAGGTAATGATTAGCCTGAACATACATGATCTCACAAGAGCACACCCCTCACATTTTTTTGTAACTATTTTATACATCTTCAAGTGACACTTAAGAAATGACACTTTGCTGTAAAGTAGTGAGTGCACAGCTTGTATAAACAGTGTAAATTTGCTGTCCCCTCAAAATAACACACAGCCATTAATGTCTAAACTACTGGCAACAAAAGTCAGTACACCCCCAAGTGAAAATGTCTAAATTGGGCTCAATTAGCCTTTTTCCCTCCCCGGTGTTGTGACTTGTCAATGTTACAAGGTCTCAGATGTGAAATTTGGTGTCATTGCTCTCACTCATACTGGTCACTGGAAGTTCAACATGGCACCTCGTGGCAAAGAACCGAGGACCTGAAAAAAATAAAAAATAAAAAAGTGAATTGTTGCTTGACATGTGCACTGCCAAAAAATGTTATTTTTCGGGGTTTTTTCGTTTTTCGGGTAATTCGTTATGATCGCAATTCGTAAGTTTTGTAAGTTCATAAATTAGAAAATTTGTATAGTCGTAAATTCGAACATTCAAAATTCGAAAATCTGAAATAGTATATATTAAAATTAGGTATAGGTATTGTAATTTCCTTTCAAATTTGGCTGTTAGTGAACGTAACGAATATGAATTTATCCGAATTAACAAATGCCACATCTAAACAAGTGGAACGGAACAAATAGTTTATTATTTTTATTATTAATTCATTACGTTTCATTCGTTTAGATGCGGCATTCGTTATTTTGGATAATTCTTGACTTTGGATAAATTCGTATTTGTTACGTTCACCAACAGCCAAATTTGAAAGAATTACAATACCTATAATTTAATAGTTAGTAATAAATTAGGTTATTTCCGAATGTACAACTGAACAAATTTACAATTTACGAATTTATGAATATTCGTAAAAATTTGTTAAACGGGTTTTCGTTAATTCGGATATTTTGTTAAACTAAATTTGAAACGAATTGCACATGTTTAATGAAGATGGCCTAGGCTATAAGATTGCCAAGACCCTGAAACGGAGCTGCAGCACGGTGGCCAAGACTATACAGCAGTTTAACAGGACAGGTTTCACGCAGAACAGGCCTCGCCATGGTCGACCAAAGAAGTTGAGTGCATGTGCTCGTCATATCCAGAGGTCGTCTTTTGGAAATAGATGCAAGAGTGCTGCCAGCAGTGCTGCAGTAGTTGAAGGGGTGGGGTCAGCCTGTCAGTGCTCAGACCATACGCCGCACACTACATCAAATTTGTCTGGATGGCTGTCATCCCAGAAGGAAGCCTCTTCTAAGGCTGATGCACAAGAAAGCCTGCAGTCAGTTTGCTGAAGACAAGCAGACTAAGGACATGGATTGTGGTCTGATGAGACCAAGATAAAAACGTATTTGGTTCAGATGGTGTCAAGCGTGTGTGGCGGCAACCAGGTGAGGAGTACAAAGACAAGTGCGTCTTGCCTACAGTCAAGCATGGTGGTGGGAGTGTCATGTCTGGGGCTGCATTAGTGCTGCCTGCACTGGGCAGCTAAAGTTCATTGCAGGAACCATGAATGCTAATATGTACTGTGACATTACGGAATTAGGGCAGCATTCCAACATAACGACCCAAAACACACCTCCAAAATGACCACTGCCTTGCTAAAGAAACTGAGGGTAAAGGTGATTGACTGGCCAAGCATGTCTCCAGAGCTAAACCCTATTGAGCATTTGTGGGGCATACGCAAAACAGAGTGGAGGAGTGCAAGGTCGCCAACATGCACCAGCTCCCCGATGTTGCCATGGAGTGGAGGAGGACTCCAGCGGCAACCTGTGAAGCTCTGGTGAACTTCATGCCCAAGAGGGTAAGGCAGTGCTGGAAAATAATGGTGGCCACACAAAATAGACACTTTGGGCCCAATTTGGACATTATCTTAAGGGTGTACTCACTTTTGTTGCCAGCAGTTTAGACGTTAATGGCTGTGTGTTGAGTCATTTTGAGGGGTCAGAAAATTTACACTGTTATACAAGCTGTACACTCACTGCTTTACATTGTAGCAAAGTGTCATTTCTTCAGTGTCACATGAAAGATAAAATTTACAAAAATGTGAGAGGTGTACCATTTGAGAGATTAACATAAATATACACACACACACACACACACACACACACACACACACACACACACACATTAGGAAAACAATAAGAAATTGTATTATATACCAAAATGGAAAAGTTAATGAACAGAAGAGAAATTTAAATCAAATTGTGTGACCACCCTTTGCAAGCATACCTAGAAGAATTAATGCTGGTTTGAAGACAGTTTAAAAAAAAAGGAACCCGGCAGGCAGATTGTTCCAAACATTGGAGAACCAACCACAGATCTTCTGTGGCTGTAGGCTGCCTCAAATCAGTTTGTCTTCATGAAATCCCAGATAAAGTGTAGGTTGAGATCAGGGCTCTGTGGGGGGCCAAACCATCACTTCCAGGACTTAGTCTTTGTGCTGAAGATGGTGCTTAATGACATTGGCTGTATGATTGGGTTAGTTGTCCTGCTGCAGGATCATTTTGGGGCCAATCACATGATTCCCTGAGGATATGGCATGGACAAGCATCTGCCTGCAATTCTGAACATTGAGGACACCATTGAGCCTGACCAAATCTCCAACTCTATTTGCAGAAATGCAGCCCCAAACTTGCAAGGAACCTCCACCATGATTCATTGTTGCCTGTGTACACTTATTGTATTGCTCTCCAGCCCTTTGCTAACAAACTACCTTCTGCTACAGCCAAATATTTCAAGTTTTGACTCATCAGTCCAAGTATCTGTTGCCATTTTCCTGCACCCCAGTTGCTATGTTTTTGTGCATAGTTTAGTCGCTTAGCCCAATTTCCATGTCAAAGGTTAAGGCTTCTTGGGTGCAGTTATTCTATAAAGACCACTTCTGGTCAGACTGACAGATGGGTGTACCTAGGTTCCACTGGCTTCTGTCAGTTCTGTCCTGATGGCACGACATCTGATGAAGGGAAGCAAGTATGAAGGGTTTCATCTGCTGCATTAAAGAGGGAGTCCACCTAAACCACCAAAAAAAAAAAAATTAAAAGCCAGCAGCTACAAATACTGCAGCTGCTGACTTAATAATTGGCCACTTACCTGTCCCAGGGTCCAGCGATGTCGGCAGCCGACGCCGAGAACCCGCTCGGTTCTCGGCAGCTGCCGCCGCCATCCTAGCTGAGGGAATCAGGAAGTGAAGCGCTGCGGCTTAACTTCCTGGTTCCCTACCGCGCATGCGCGAGTCGCGCTGCGCATCGTAACTGGTCCCCACCATCTCCTGGGACCTGTGTGTTTCCCAGGAGACAGCGTGGGGGACAGGAAGAGGCATAGACTCCCATGGGAGTCTATGCCGGAAGTGGGTGCAAATACCCGTCTTAGAAAGGTATCTGCACCCCCTCCCCCATGAAAGGTGCCAAAATGTGACACCGGAGGGGGGAGGGTTCCAAAAAGCGGAAGTTCCATTTTTATGTGGAACTCCGCAACATTCCCCTGTGAATGATGTCCTAAAAGCTGATAAATACTTGCAGATATTTATCCATAATGCCATACTATCAGGGAGGCGTGTGATGGGACCCAAAATTGTATACTGTAGCAGGAAATTAGAACCAAACATACAGCCAATGTCATTAAGAACTATAGCGTAAAGATAAACAAGGAGCCCCGAAGTAACATTTGACCCCCAAAGAGCCATGATCTCAGAGTGTTGGATTATATGAAGAGAGAAGGATTTGAGGCAGCCTACATCCACAGAAGATTGTGGATAGTTCTCCATGATGTTTGAACAACCTACTTGCTGAGTGCCTTCAAAAATTGTGTGCAAGTATACATAGAAGAATTGATGTTGTTTGAAGCCAAAGGGTGGTTACACCAAATATTGACTTCGATTTTTCAGTTTCCTCACTTTGCATTTTGTAAATTGTTTTAACCACCTCAATACAGGGCACTTAACCCCCTTCCTGCCCAGGCCATTTTTCAGCGCGGTCACACCTTGAATTACAATTGCATATTCATGCTACACTGCAACCATGTGAAATTTTTATTTTCTCCAAATAGAGCTCTTTTGGTGAGATTTTTTTTGGGAAAAAGTCAGTAAATTTTGTAAATAAGTAATTTTTCTCATTCACTGATTACCGCTGATGGGGTGGCACCGATAGGTGGCACTGGTGGGTGGCATTGATGGGCAGCACCGATAGCAAGCACTGACTGGCATCACTGAGTACATATTGCTGGCACTGGTGGGCACTGATGAGCAGTGCCCCAAATACATCCCTAGATATCCTGTGAGGAGATGCCGCTGAGCGGCTCTCACACCGTCAGTGTGAGGTGAGGAGCACCGATTACCGGCATCAGTTTTTACATGTGACCGGCGGTGATTGGATACTTTACAGAGATCAGGGTCATGCTGTGTCCTAGCAACACGGTGCGGCCACCATCACCACGCGCCCCTGTGGGCATGCGAAATCGGTCATTCTGGGAGGCAGTCATATGACGTCTACCCAGAACGAGAGCCGCACCACCCAGCTGGCATCAAGTGGTTAAATAAAAATATACTTTAGGCAGGTGTGAAGAAATGCTGTAAATTTTTTTTTTTTTTTTTTTTTTAAATAGGGGGGGGAGCAGAAGGCATGCACACACACTTTCTAGTATACATGGATATAGATCCATTTTACACATACAGGGGGACTGGTGATAAAACCTTACCGATTTCAGCTGCACGCCCTGCCGGATTTGGTCCAAGAAGAATGTTTGTTCATTTTGTTGACCAAGATATTTACTAGCAACCACCAGTTCTTCTGAAGCAGAGTCATTGTCAAGATTCTCAGCCTGAGGACTCAGTGGTGGGTCCAAGCGCTTACACAATAATTGTTCTTTGGAGGACTGTAGAGTCTGGTTATTGTCAAATTGTAACTTAAATGGAATAGGAGCAGATGGTACAGTTCCATGAGCAATCTCTGTGCTCAGTAGAGATTCTGAAGACAAGGGAGGAGTAATAACAGTTTCTGAATTGACACTTTTAGCAAACACAGGGGGGTCAGGAAAAGTTGGAATGTCTTCATATTTTACAACAGAAGACTCATTACTGGGTATATGAGAAAGGGAGGCAGTAATATCTCTCCCAAAGTGAGGGAAAGAATGCTGAGAATGTAGCAAAGACTCATCTTCAGTTGCAATATTATTTGGATTAGGAGGCAAGGAAAAACAAGCCATTGCAGGAGTTTTTTTGTTACTCGATGAGATAGGATGGGGTGCAAGGTTTTTGGAATTTATTCCATAAATAAATTGGGGATGAGGTGGTAGCACAGGTATATCCTTAGATGGAGGATGAACAGAAGGGATACAGGAAAGAGTCTGAGACAACTCTTTTAGATAAGGAGGCGTAGCTGGAGGGAGTCTCATTGAGAAGTGGCTGGAAGATGCAGCAGAAGAGGATGGAGGGACTTTGCTCAGTGACTGAACATAGTTGAAAGGTGTATGGTCCGGTAGTGCTGTTGCAATTTTAGTTGCATGTGGAAACCGTTTATTAGGACTCTTCCTCTTTTTGGATGGTGTAATGCTAGAAGATGACAAAGATCGGAGTCTGGTGCGTGTATTGGGCTTTTCCACAGATGCTGGAAAACAAAAAACAAAAAAAATTTAGGATTTAGATTTGATCAATGACCAAATATGCTTCAAGCACATAATGTGCAGTGCATGCATATAAAACCATTTTTTCCTTTTCAATCTACACTCAGTACTCCATAAAAAGTGAAAACATTTTTTAGAATTAAAACCTAACTACGAACACACAAAGCTCACTAAATAAGTGAGTACAACTAAAAAGTGTTGCTGCCCCAACGCTAAAAGGGTCTCAAAAAATACAGACCCTAGGTGGTGCAACACATGAAAAAAAAAAAACACAACAAATCATAATACACAAATTAAATGTGTAGAAGAAAGTCCTTCGATCTGTTCCAATGACATGGTTCACCACTTTACAGGTGAATAGGAAAAGTTGTGTCCACAGATCTTCAAAAAGCATGATTTTAAGAAACATCCACAATGCGTGTGCACAAGTTATCACCACTCCCAAAAGTGTGAGGAGGCTCAGCTCACTCACCAGACTAAACTGCCTCACAATTACATGATCTACAAAGATGGCTTTACAAAAATAAATACACTCCTGGTATTTAATGCCACAGGCTTTTGATATTTGATTAAAAAAAAAAAAAAAAAAGACCGTCCAGTACCCATCAATCGATCCGCTCCCTGTCAGTGAGCTGGAATACAGGAGTCTCACCACCTCGCAGCAACATCACATCTGGGCTAGCGAGCCTACATCACTTCCAGTCTGCATGCGATTACGCTCTGACAGGTTTCATTCAGCGGACTTCCTCATTAGGGCTAAACCGCATCTCACTGCACACCGATTTAAATAGAATAGCATAAGGATTAAAATTAAGCCCAAGTGTGCCAGCTACCATTACCCAATTCATTAGGCATTTAATATACAGAAAAGAGCCCTTATTGGCCAGCACACACCATAAATTGGCCGGAACTTTTTTTTTTTTTTTTTTAAGAGTAAAAAAATAAAAAGGCAAAACATTCACTGTGCCGAATAAAAATACACATACATAGCAACACTTGAAATTTTAGCTCAGGTGCCTCCAATTTCTCTCTCATTGCCAAGAATTTTCTACACCTTGACTGGAGTCCACCTGTGATAAGTTGATTGGACATGATTTGGAACGTCACAAACCTCCCTATAAAAAAAAAAAAAAAAAAAAAAGTTCCCAGGAGCAGTGGCCTCCATAGTTCCAGAACTTTAGACTGGACCAAAAAGGTTTACCTGCCAAGATAATGACCCTAAGCACACAGCCACGACAACACAAGAGTGGCTCAGGGCAGCCCTGAATTCCCTAGGGTGGCCCAGCCAGAGCTGGACCCTATTGAATATCTCCAGAGAAACTTGAAAACCTGACAGCTTGAGGGGATTTGTAAAGAAAGGCAGAAAATGCCCCAATCCAGGTGTGCAAATCTTGTTGCGTCATACCCAAAAAGACGTGAGGCTGCAATTACTGCCAAAGGTGTTGTATCAACAAAATACCAAAATAAGGGGGTCTGAATACTTAAAGTGGTTGTAAACCCCATTCATGAAATTTGAACTAAGCACATAGTTAGGTCCATATATTTGGACACCACACACACAATGTTCACACTTTATTCTGGTGGCATACAGAGACAAAATTAAAATGAAACAATCCAAATTAATGTGAAGCGCAGACTCTCAGCTCTAAGGTGGATGTAAACCTGAAAGTGTGTTTTTTTTTTTTTTGATGTCATAATGTAGAGTATAAGATGTCCTAGCAATAAATCACAGCAATAAATTCCAAATACTACAACTTAGAATCAACTCCAGACCTTTTATCTTCTTAATTGATGAATAAATAACTAAAAAGGAGCAGCCAACTGGTCATGAAACATCTTTTGATTCAATTGTCCAATTACTTGTGGCCCCTTGGGGGGGGGGGGGGGGGGCTATTCTTAAGAGCTGCAATTCCTAAACCCTTCCTCCAATTTAGATGTACATACCCTTATACAGCCCATATACATTATATAACTATAGCATGAATATGTTTTGTTAAATACCTGAAAAAAAAAGAAATTAAAATTGTGCCTTTGTTCAAATATATCGGGACCCAACTGTATATCTGTAGTGTTCACTCAGCTTTCTCCAAAGCTCTAAGTCCTGTGTCTTTCGGCTGCTCTGTTCCAGTTATCAGAATAGTCACTTCTGATAAGTTCAGACACATGAGATAACAGCAGCTGAAAATGTGTGTTGGGGAGGGAGCTTAGAGGTAGACAAGCAGAGAGCTTGTCTATTCAGAGTACAGCTCTGCATGTTCTTTCATTCCTCTGCCTATGTGGAGTGGGGGTGTGCACATGTGCGCCTTTCCTCCAATCAGCTCACACACAGTGTAAGCTCAGACTCCACACCCACTGCTGAATGGGGAAACGAGATTTCTAACACGATCTGCACGTTCCAAAGAATGCAGATATATATGTAAAACTTATGTAAGGAGATTGGTTTGATTCCTGTATCCTCTGAGGCTAGACGACTATATTCACTTCACTGGGTATTGAAAAGGGTTTACAACCACTTTAAAGTCTACATATTGCAGTTTTGTTTTTTAATATAAAAAAAAAAACCCACAGACATTTCTAAAATGCTGTTTTTACTTTGTCATTTGTCATTTTGGAATACTGAGCATAAAGAGAAAAAAAAAAAAAAAGTAAATTATCACGCTGCAACACAAGTTTGAAGTGAAGGGGGTCTGAATACTTTGAATAACTTCATAGTTTTGAAGGATAGATTTTGAAGTTCTTTATCATTTTAAAAGCTTTCTAGCAAGACTTGTTTTGTCTTGACAAGTGTGTGCCAAAGTTAAAACCCTATCATCCCAAATTGATGGCAGTTTGGGAGATTTCCCTTTTTCCTGGCTATTTGACAGTATCAGGAGAGTTATGTCCCCAGAACAGTAAGGAAGGATTAGAACCACCTAACTGCCTTTTGGCCCATTTAGGAGATATCAATTTACTTACTGTACAGGTGCAAATGTGTCAGACCAAGTAGTGAGGGTAAATATCTTAAAATTAGTGGCTGGAGTGGAGCATCAAGGGAGTCATGCAGTGACCACATTAACTTACTACAAACCAAATCTGAATGGGAATGTTCCTACTAAACAAAATAAATAAAATCGCGTGGAAAACAGAACACGTCATTAGAATTGCCCAACCGCAAATTGGCAACTAAAAATCTAACCCAACATGCGATATGTAAAATTAAGTTAACTGCATTCACGGCTTGCCAACATAGTCAAGGGTTCTGCACAGTAACTACAGTTTGTAAAGGCCAACTTCAAAACCCACACAACCCTGTCACATTCCTGTCATTCTGCCAATATACACCTAGTCAGACAGAAGCTGTTTGCCCTAGTTGCAAGGAAACTTTTGGAATCATTCAGGTCTCGTTTTACTTTTAAGACAGTAACCAAAACAGGTTTCAAATTTTGTCTGATCACTGCCTATGGGTACCGTACATAAGCAGACACCAAGCCAAATGAGCCTGGGTGAAGCAAAAAATCCAACACACACACACACACACAAAACCAGGCACCAAAGCAAAAAGCATGCAGCCAAAAATGCCCATTTAGGTCAGCATCTGTAAGCTTGAATTGTGCATGCACATTACACCACTCTAAAATAAGTCTGCTGTAAAAGCACGCTCATAAAACCAGCCTCCCGTAAGGTTAAAGGCAACATGTTTGTAGTTTAGATCCTGGTCCCTTAAAGCAGATTAAACCGCATAGTGCTTGTGCAATCTGCCTCTAAACAAAAAAAAAAAAAAAACCCCACGCACCTGGCGCTGAACCTGCGACTTCCTGTATTCCCCCCCCCTCTGCACTGACCATGAGAGTCAGGGCTGAGCCCTGACCACTGTGGTCAGTGTATGTCCCTCAGTCCCTGCAGCTCTGCCCTCAGCTTTCCCCTCAGCCCCTCCTCGCTGCCTGTCAGCTCCGTGTCTGTCTCTTCGTCGCCCCTCCTGCAGAAGCCATCCAGAGTCATGTGTCCAGCCTGAAGATCGCTCTAAACTGGTATTCACATGCCTCGTTTTTATAAAAAGGTGGGTACAGTGTGCTATACCTAGCTCTAATAGAGGGGCTGGCATAGAGTTATATATATATATCTGGGTTAACACTTTAAGCTGGCCATGAATTCGTTTTGTTAGATGCCAATTTAGATAACCTCCCTGATAGAGACACCTCATGTGCATGGGTAACATAACAGTGGCAATTCAATTAAATATCCTATAGACATACGCATCCTTCCTGGCATTTTCTGGGCATGCTCCATGGTACCTTCCTTTTTCAATATACTGAAGATTGTATGAGAACTCTCCTTGTCAAGATGCTCCTCCTGGACACCTGCCAGACTGATCAGTGCCTTCATGTCTACATCAGAGTCCAGCTGTACAAAAAATATTGAAGTGAGGACATGAGAGAAAATAGACGTGATGCTCTGAACTACAGAATAAAAATTACTGCTGGGGTATAGCCATGTTTTCCATATTAAAAGCTTCCTTCGACATCTAGAGTAGCTGCCTAGTTGGTATAGGATCAATAAGAACTTCTACTCACATAAAAGCAGTCTTTATATTAAAACTTCTGGAATTGAAAAATCCAAAGTTGTACCTTCAAGCCAACTGCCTAGAACTCCCATTGTTTCTTAAAGGAAACCTGTCTTAAAACAGGGACTACAATTATTGAAAATTCTAGTTGTATGGCTGGTTAAGATTTAAGTGTAAAAAAAAAAAAATTAAAAATAAGTGTGCTTTACCCCTATTGGGAATTAGGAATGTGCACCATCTAGAAAAGAAGGTGTCCTTCTCAGCATAGAGAAGGCAAAAAATTTGTTTTTGTTTTTTTATTACAGGTCTTGGTATGACAAACAAAAAAACAAAACAAAAACACAACACCACGGTTTCAGAAGCGAATACAGTTCTTAGAACAGCAAGATCAGGATTTTCATATTCACCACACAAACCAAGTCCTTTAAGTTGGAGTTTATGAAAGGCAATGCGCATTTAAGAGAAATATGGTCCAACATAGACCAACTGAACCTCATAACAGGTCATGGAGCTAAAAGTAGTATGTGAATCGGTAAAGAAAGTCAAAAGTCCACCAACTACTTATCCCTGGTCAGTGGATCCAAGTATTAATCCATAAACTTCCTCACTTTTCACACCTGTTGTGTGGTGCATTAAAAATCTGCATCTTTGAGGCACGGTCATGAAAATGTACCCCACAGATGTTAAACTAGCCCTATAATTCACCAATTTACTTATGAGCTGTGGGAGCAGACCTCAAGTTCAGCATCAACTTCCCACTATAACACAATCTCCAAGAATGTTCATGTTTTGAAATCTGTATATATAGTTTTAGCATTATGACCCTCACTTTTTCATTTGTCCTGGTGATGTACCTTAAGCCACCGGGGGTTTTTGCATCACACACCAGGAGGCTGCAGGTGCTGAAGTATCAATCTTTCACTATGCAGGAGCTGAAGCACAAGTTATATACCGACAATGAAAGCAAAGGTGAGAGGTCTCAGGTGTGCCATCATGGGATGTGATAAGTCTAGCGATACGTGGCATTTGCGACTTGCAGCCCTTTAGGTGGTGTGATGTAAATTTCCTTGTAACACCTCCATAGCATAGACTGCTATGCACATGTCTTTGGTTCCTTCAATAGTAAAGGGAGCAGCTTCCAGAACATAGTGAGGGAGATTTAAATGACCACCCCTAATATTTATCATGACCTGGCCAAAATAGTCTGAAGCCCCCTGAGAGAGAGACTGCTCTCTCCCCAGTAGGGTTTCAAGCCTTTAGGTGGGACTTCTGCCCCCCTGAGGTAGCCTGTGGACTGTATCTGCTCTTGAGGTCGCTGAGGTGTCAGGCCTGAGGGCCTGGAGTGATCTTCCTGAGGAGCCGGCTATGGGACTACAGAGATCGGGTCTGGAGAAGAATGGTCTCTCACTAGACTGTCTAGAGAAAGCTGGAAAATGTGCACCTGTCCCTTTGAGAGACAGCTCAAAAAGGGTCTCATAGTATTGGTCATTCCCCAGTCTTCAACAGAATCCTGGAATGGGAACATTAAGAGTGTCCTCTGGTTACTGCGCAGTGTTATGGAGTATCCCATGCCCTAACCCCTCTCCTGTTTAAAGTTTCTCAAGGAATTCCAAAATGACATTCCCTAGACTTATTGGTGCATGGACTGAGGCTTTTGCTGGGCAGCGTTTATGCTCTATTAGGGAAGAACTATTACCAGCAGCATTTGGCTGACCATACATTGCCCTCACCTAGCCAAGCAGTGAGATAGGGTGGAGGAGGAGGAGTTTAGCACATGAAAATTCTCAGTGAAAGTGAGGAAGGCCGTGACCAAAAGTTCAGTAAATGGTGAAAGCCAAAACAAGTTGCTATACACTTCATAATTACTAATGATGATATGAGAACTTACATTTAGTCCGGACATGGAGCTAAAACCAACATGGGTAATATGCCTGCAGAGAAAAAACAAAAAAAATAAAAAATTATATAAAGCCACATTTATAGTAGAACACTTGCAGCAAAACCCATTTTCTTAACTACAGCATTACACTGAAAATTGAGGTGTTAAAGACCTAAAGCATTGAAGAGGTGGTACTGGCTGGCATCTGTCTTCATACATGACTAGAATCCTGAAGACCAAGCTAATCACTGCTGTGTCATGGAGGACTTAGAATTTTCCTGTACAACTGAAGATTTATATAAATTTTTATGTTCAGGGATAAAAATTAGGAGGCAATTTTTGCATTTCTTTTTAGTTAGACAATGGGATATTGTATACACATTTTCAGCCATCAGATGATAGGTGCAGGCAGCGCTTGGCAGACGCAGCTGATTGAGTCTTAGCTAAACAGCAGAAAGAACATTAGATGACCGACAACTGCTCTTCCTCACTCAGTTCTCAGTCTTGACAGGGGAATCTTACTTACTGTCCCGGTGACAAACCTGCACTTTCCATTGTTTCAATAGCACAAAAAACTAGTCATGAGGCAAGCAGTTACTGCAGTGCTCTGGGAATCCTTTGATAATGTAGGTTTATATGTAAACCAAAGATTGTGTGCATACACCAAGATGTCCTTTACAGGACACTGCAGCTTTAGGTTTCAATATTGGAGGATTGTACCTAGGAGTACTGAATTTAGCATGTTCCAGTGAGATCCCATGCATGTGGATTCACCTCTTTGGCATAAACAGAGGCTCAGCTTCTGAAGACGCCCAGTGGTAGGGGCGAAACGCATCAAGCACAGTCGGTGACGAGCGTTTTACAGCCGACCCACGTGCCAAGGCAGCCATTTGAGGTTTACACATGCTTTTAATATTTTAATAAAGTCTACTACACTAGAAATCTCCATCATACTTCCCTATGTTATGAATATGCTGCTTTGAGCCCAGAAATGTATAAAGGAGAGACCATCCATCTGTTGTGCTTGTTTGACTCAATAAGTCATTTGTTTTTGGCAAGTCAGGGGAAACAAAAAGGAGGAGCAAAGGAGGAGAATCTTACTGAATTAAGAATCCCCCCACATTTGAATATAGCACAGAGCACTTTTTGGATGTGCATGGACTATATGAACCGAGATGGACACTGCTTTATACAGATTCATTTTTAACTTTTCACCTAGATGACAATGCTCGGAGTCAGACTCCTGCAGACAATGCCGCTATGGAGAACTCGCTGGTAGCAGAATGGACAGGGTGAGGGTCAATGCTGAGCCTTCAGAACATGCACATAGTGACAGGCAGGCTGCAACACCCAAGACAGCAGAAGGTACTGTGTAGGTGGACTGTGGACAGCTGCTCAGCTCACTTCAGACATTCCCTCAGGCTCTGAGCCAAGAAGATGAAGTGGGTGGGTGCTGAAGATGGAGTGGGTGAGTGGAGGCGGAACTAATTGACTAGGTGCAGCGGCTGAGCGCTGTGAATGCTGGGGCGACCGCCTACGTCACTGGTTAGTAGGTAATCCAATTCTAGCAACCATGATCGGCCCTGCTCCTGCTTACTGATCCAACCTCCTGACAGGTAGGGCACGGCCAGGCAGCTACTAAGGTACAGGCATATGCAGCCTATTACAGTACGGTGTGCACCCCAAAGCTCAAAACACATATGCTTGACATACATACAATATTGTCAAAAGTATTGGGACACCTGCCTCCACACACACACACACACACACGATCTTTAATGGGGTCTTAGTCCTGTAGGGTTCAATATTGAGTTGGCCCACCCTTTGCAGCTATAACAGCTTCAACTCTTCTAGGAAGGCTTTCCACAAGGTTTAGGAGTGTATGGGAATGTTTGATCATTCTTCCAGAAGCCCATTTGTGAGGTCAGAAACTGGTGTTGGATGAGAAGGCCTGGCTCACAGTCTGCACTTCAATTCATCCCAAAAGGTGTTCTATCGGGTTGAGGTCAGGACTGTGCAGGCCAGTCAAGTTCCTCCACCCCAAACGCGCTAATCTATGTCTTTATGGAACTTGCTTTGTGCACTGGTCCAAATCATTTGGTGGAAGGGGGATTATGGTGTGGGGTTGTTTTTTCAGGGATTGGGCTTGGCCCCATAGTTCCAGTGAAGAGAACTCTCAAGGCATCAGCATACCAAGACATTTTGGACAATTTCATGCTCCCAACTTTATGGGAATAGTCCCTTCCTGTTCCAACAGGACTGCGCATCAGTGTAATCTAAAAAATAAAAAATTCCAAAGTGCTATAAGAATTGTGTGAACCTCCAAAACTAAAAAGTTGTTACACTTGAGGTTGATCTGTATAGCCAATATCTATAGGAGAGGTTTCCACCATCCCTGCCAAGTGTAAATTTTTACTTGCATGTAAGGATAAGCTCGATGTTTGGGTTGAACACAAGTTTGACTCGAACAATCGGATGTTCACAGAAGAACGAACATTATGGGGCATTTACAGGAAATTTGAGCGCCCTCCCCATAATGCACTGCGAGATCGCAGTGCATTGCTGTAGGACGATTGGCCAAAGCATGCACCTGACCTGCATGCTTTGGACAATCCCAGCACCCTCTGCTAAGAGCCATAATCAGCCAAAGGCAGGGTGCCTTTGGCCAATCATGGCTTAGGGGGACCAAGTCCAGGCCCCACACTATATAACGCTGCCTACACGGCAGCCCTGTGTAGTGTTGATAGCATGGACGGAGAGATAGTGCGATTTAGATTAAGCAGGCAGGTTATTCAGTTAGTAATAGAATATAATTAAATACACACACACACACACTCTACAGCATCCAGTCAGTGTAGCCTATATCTACAGTGCATTCTGTGGTGTACACAGTGTAATGTGGCGTTGCAAAACAAAATATACATCATGTCCGGAAGGCCACCAAGGAGAGGCAGACGCTCACTAAAAAAAAAAAAAAAAAAAAAAAAAAAAAGAAAAAAAAGGAGGGCAAGCAGGCTGGTCATGGACATAGTGCATCCTCTGCAGGTGGCCGTGGGGCACACCCGTCTTTTTCTGCTGATGGCCATGTTATTGAGCCAGAAAGATTTGGTGGAATGGATAACAAAGCCTCAGTCACCCAGGCTCAGAGTAGTTTGCGTTCCAATGCAGCTGCCAAAGCGGCCTATTCCACCAGCTCCTTGTCCACAGTCACTCCTTCTGTAGCCCCACCATCATTCACGGAGGAGTCCCCCAAACTATTTGACCAGTGTCAGGTACATGCTGCTGGAGGATGCACAGCAATTAGAAGGCTCCGATGTCAGTTCCCAGATTGAGGAAGGGAGTAACGCGAGCCTAGAGATGGGGTGCCCAAGAAGGACAAGAAACTGTCATTCATGTTCCCCCAACCGCAGCATACTGCCAAGTTTGCTCCAGTGACGAGGGAGGGGATAATGAAGTCAGACTTGGGTTCCTGATGGGAGGGGGGAGGAGGCACAACTCCAACAAGGCCGTCCTCTAGGGGGCAGCCACCCTACTGCATCACACTGCAGAGCTCCGCAGGTGTAGGGTACTGCTGACTCCCCACTGATTTTGAAAAGTTCCTTGGTGTGGGCGTTTGACACATGTGCAGCAGATTGCACCATTGCGGTTTGCAACCCATGTCTGAAGTGGATCAAGCATGGCCAGAACAGCAGCCGCTTGGGCACCACATGCTCGACTAGACATATGACAACTTCCCATGCAGTCAGTTGGCAACAGTACTTGAAAGACCCACTTCAAAGAAAAAGGCGGACTACTCCTTATCTGGGATCTCCAACCCCACTATACTTACAATCTTCTGAAAAAATCTGCACTGAGGAATTAAAAGTTATAGCAATAGGTGTCCCACGTACTTGCAGCCAATCTGCCATCAGTACACCATCTGATTTTAGCAGGCAAATTTCCCTACCTCAGTTGCTAAACCGTAAAAAGAAATTCGGTCCCCCAGCCATCCACATGCTCAGAATCTGAATGCTAGCTTGGACAAATTGCTAGCTTTGCAACTGCTGCCTTTTCAGCTGGTAGACCATGACCCCTTTCGTGAATATGTGAAATGTGCTGTACCTCAGTGGCAGGTTCCAAAATGCCATTTCTTTTCACGGAAGGCCATTCCAGCTCTCTTCCGGCATGTGTAAGGCAGTGTTTTGGCCTCGGACAGGGCGGTCAGCAGTAAGGTGCATATTACCGCTGACTCATGGTCTAGAACAGTGGTCATCAACCCTGTCCTCAGGACCCACTAACAGGCCAGGTTTTATGTATTACCTTGGGGAGATGCAGACTAGAATACTGCAATCACTGAGAAGCAAATGAGATCACCTGCGATTTATTTCAGTTATCTTGCAAACCTGGCCTGTTAGTGGGCCCTGAGGACAGGGTTGATGACCACTGGTCTAGAAGGCATGGGCAGGGACGTTACCTTTCCTTCAAGGCACACTGGGTAACTCTGCTGGTAGCCGAGGACAGGGTTCAGTATTGTTGGAGCTTGTTCTGCCACCATGCCTCCAAAATGCTAGTTGTGATTCTGCCACAGCCCTCTCCCCCACCCCCTTCTCTTCCTCTATGGCCTCTTCTGCAGATTTGTCCTTTGAACCAGCGGTGTTCTAAGTGTTCAAGGGCCTACGCAAACACTCAGGCAAAAAGAGGTCATGCGGTGCTTGAGTTGGTCTGCCTAGGGGACATGAGCCACACTGGGGGAAGAGATTCTGTCAGCTCTGCAGGGGCAGGCTGAGAGGTGGTTGACGCCATGCCACCTTCAACCAGGAATGGTTGTATGCGACAATGGCACCAACCTTCTCTCCGCCCTCCGACAGGGACACTTGACCCATGTCCCATGTTTGGCACACATCCTGAATTTGGTGGTGCAGCGGTTCTTGAACAGGTACCTAGGCTTACAGGATCTCCTGAGGCAGGCCAGAAAAGTCATTGGTCATTTCCGCCAGTCATACAATGCTAGTGCTCGGCTGGCTGATATTCAAAAGGGAATGCAACCTGCCCACCAACCTCCTCATTTGTGACATGCACGCCAGGTGGAACTCAACATTGGCTGCAGCAGCTGCACTCGCAGCAGAGGGCCATCAATGAGAAGGGCCGGCTGACCGATGCCTCAAGACCATTTAATTCCTCAGCGCCAAGGTCTGATCGGTTCAAGCAACTATCACTAGCTTCTGCATTACATGGTGCAGGAATATCTAGGGGCAAGAGCAGACTTTGAGACCTTTCCAACAGACCATCCACTGGGTCTTGATGGACCACTGGCCAGATCTTGCTCAATATGCAATTGAGCTACTGGCCTGTCTTGCATCCAACGTTCTTTCTGAACGCACATTCAGTGCTGCTGGAGGGTTTGTAACTGATCATAGAGTGTGCCTGTCCACAGACTGATAGGCTCACATTCATAAAAAATGAATCAGTCTTGGATCAGCAGCTATCAAGTACCTGATGCTGATGCAACTGATTTTTGTAAAGGATGTGGGATCCCTTGAAGGCTGCCTATGCTGAGTGACTATCCTATTCCTCCACAATCTTGATGCTAGCTTCCAACAATATTTTTGTTTTAGGGCACCAGCACCACTGCCTAAGGCCCAATTTTACCCCCCCCCCCCCGTTTGACAGGGGCATGTAATTACAATTTTTGATCTAATATTTCATAGCAGGGCCCATTCCTGCGCCTAACAAGCATAACTGAGTGCTTACAGTGTTGTGGCATCACCAAAGGCCCAAATTTTAATTTTTCTGTCCCTGTTTAACAGGGGAATGTAATCCAAATTTTTGATATAGCATTTCACAGCAGGGCCCATTCCTGCGCTCATCAAGAGTAACTGAGGGCTTACAGTGTTCTGGTACCACCAACACCTAAGGCCCAATTTTCTGCAGGGTATATAGGGCAGGCCGTATAGTGTATATATACACTTTTGTTTAGCGTATATAGTGCCTGGGGCCCCCCCGCCATTTTTTTAAAATTTGGGTGCGGGGTTCCCCTTAATATCCATAACAGACCCAAAGGGCCTGGTAATGGGCTGGAGTGGGGTAGGACCCTGGTCCCCAAACACTATGGCAATAACTTGTATACAAGCCTTTAAAATTAGCACTGTTTTTTCACGTTCATGTCCCATAGACTTTAACAGTGTTCGAACAAACTTATTGCATGTTCTGCTGCGAACCAAACTGGGGGTGTTTGGCTCATCCCTACTTGGTCTTGTTTTCAGTTTAATGTGTACTATGTGAAGTTACATACAGTGCAAAAAAGTATTCACCCCCTTGGCTTTTTACCCATTTTGTATTGTTACAGCCTTTAGTTCAATTTTTTTTTTAATCTGAATTATATGTGATGGATCAAAAAACACAATTAGTCTAAGTTGGTGAAGTAAAAATTAGAAAAATATATCTACATAAAAACTATTTTTCAGAAATAAAAAAAAATATTTGGCATGTGCATATGTATTCACCCCCTTTGTTATGGAGCCCATAAAAAGCCTCCACCAGACCTTTAAGTCTCCCCTTCACTCCAGCCCGTCAGTTTTTGCATGAGAACCTCCGGCCAGTCTAGGGAGACATAAGAACACATCATAACAACCTTCATATTCCTGATGTTCTCACGTCCTAGTAGCAAGACAACATTTTCCCCATTTCCTCTTTCAGGACAGCATACTTGAGAAGATAAGCGAGCACTTACCCTAGGGTGGGACTACTACTGCCTGTAGAACTTTATGCCCAAAGGCCTGGTCCTGGGCAGACAATAAGTCCAGTCTGTAGTGCTTAACGAAAGTCTTAAAACTTGATCACATTGCTGCTCTGCAGATTTGATTGGGTGTAGCACCAGCTCACTCTGCCTGTGACGTTGCCATAGCCCTAATACCTTCCGGAACTTCCACCCCTTTGCTATATAGGTCTGACTGATAGCCAATCTTAGCCATCTGGCTATAGTGTGTCTAGAAGCTTTGGAACCCATCCTTGCCCCTGAAAAAGAAAACAAAAAAAGGAATCGGATTTCTTAAACTGCTCCGTAACCTCCAGGTACTTTAATGCACATCTTCTGAAAACTAACTTGTGGAAGACATGCTCCTGTTCTTTCACAGGATTTTAACAAAAAGTGGGTAAACCGATTTTCTGGCTTCTATGAAATTCAGAAACCACCTTCGGAAAAAAGGCCGGATCGGTTTTAAAAATAATCCTATCCGGAAAAAAACTTGAAAGGTGCCCTCCTAGAGAGGGGTTGTACCTCACTAACCCTCCTTGCAGTAGTGATGGCTACTAAGAAAACCGCCTTGAGGGTTAAAAACTTCATCGTACAAGACTCAATAGGTTCAAAAGGACCCTCTGTAAGGGCCTGCAATACTAAGGACAAATCCCATACCAGAAAGGGGTGAGAGCTGACTGGTCTCTGCCTTCTTAAAGCTCTAAAAAAAACCCGGATATCCAATGATTTACTGCTAGCTGTTCAAGGAATACACTTGAAGCTGACACCTGACTTAAGGGTACTAAGGGCCAAACCCTCATCTGCCCCACTCTGTAGGAACTCCAGCACTGCTACTGGACTGCGAACACTAAAGGAGCTCTCTGCGCATCAAGAATTTAATTTCTTCCAGACCTTCAAATAGATTCTGTGCGTCTCTTTCCTAGAATTTAGAAGAGTTGTTACCAATCCTTTGGAAAACCCCTTACTTTTCAGCATGTTCTCTTCAGTAGCCAGATTCCACCTGAGGGCAGCAGCTTGGGCCTTGAAAGTAGATCTTCCCTGACCGGCAATATCCAGGGTGGTTCCACCGCCAGCTTTTTTTTAGGACAGAGAACCATGGCCTCCTGGGCAGTGTGGCACTATCAAGATCAGGGTTGTGTCCTCCAATTGGAATTTCCTCAAGACCTCAGCAACAGGACAGGAGGGGGAGGGGGGGGCATAGCATTTTGAAAAATGCCAGCTCCCCTTTTCTCTCCTGAAGCGAAAAGGTCCACACATGGGACCCCCCACTTCTGGATAATCATCTTGTAGATGACTTGACTTAGAACCCAATCGCTTTCCCTCAACTTCCTCCGGCTAAGGAAGTCTGCTCTGGTTTAATGCCCCCTTTAGGTGGACTGCTGATAGTGAGAGCACCGTGACCTCGGCCCAACTGAAAATTGTTTCCGTCAGAGCCCAAAAGGTAACTGCTTCTGGTGCCCCCTTGTCGGTTGACGTAAGCGACTGCTGAGGAATTGTCTGAGCGGATTTGCACATGTCCCCGGAGCTCATGTTGGAAGGCTCTGAGAGCCAGACAATTGGCCCTCAGTTCCCTCCAGTTCGAGGACTGTCTTGCGTCCTCGACTCCCCAGGAACCCTGCGCCAGACTCACCCCCAGGTGTGCGCCCTAACCTGTGCCGCTCGCGTCTGTTGTCACAATTCTGAAGACAGGCAGCACCCATTCCAGACCCTGCGAAAGGTTTGCTGCCTTTCTCCACCACCACAGCGATCTCTTTACCCGTACTAGAATGAAAACCGCCAAGTCCAGGGACTTCTGAGTGCGGTCCCAAACTCCCAGAATGAACAACTGTAAAGGGCGGAAGTGCAATCCTGCCCACCTTAGTGCTGGGAGGGCAGCTGTCAGCAACCCGAAGGCTGACATGGCCTTTCTTATGGAGATTTGTTGATTGCCCTGCAGAACTGCCAAGGCTCTGTCTATTTTGCAAATTTTTTCTTCGGGAAGAAAAACTCTGTTGGGATTGAGTCCAGGATGTAACCTAGGAACGTAATCCTCTGGGATGGAACCAGGCTTGATTTCTCCAAATTTAAGAGCCATCCCAGGTGTTCCAATATATCCCTTGCTACCTGCAAATCCTGGACCAGCTGCTCTGGCAAGGAAGCAAAAAAGGAGCAGGTCATCCAGGTATGCAATTACAGAAATTCCCTGAAGACACAGAAAAGCCAGAGTCTCCGCCATAACCTTGGTGAAAATCCAGGGCAACGAGGATAGCCCAAAGGGGAGGGCTTGGAACTGAAGATGCACTACTTCCTCCCCAGACCTTACTGCCAGCCTGAGGAATTTCTGACTGTCCCCTGCGATCAGAATGTGTAGATAAGCATCCCTTAGATCTATGGACGCCATGTAGCAATTTGGAGGAAGTAGTGTTTATGGAGAAAATGGAATCCATCCGAAACTTCTTGTAGGAGATTGATAGGTTCAGGGGTTTCAAGTTCAGGATGAGCCTGAACTTCCCTGAAGGCTTCCAATCCACAAAGATGTGGGAATAGAAACCCCTGCCTATTTCTCCGGATGGGACACGCGATATTACATCCTGCTGTTCTAGATCTTCCAGTGAGGCTAGTAATGCTGCTGCCTTTTCCGCACTTTGGCAAGTCAGTGACTAGCAGCGTGTGTGTGGTTGCTTGAGACTTCTAATCTGCACCACCTCCTTACTATCCCTAGTATAAAACGGATTGGAGGTAACTGACTCCCACTGTGGGAGGAAGGCCCCCAGTCATTGGGTTTTTCAGGGCTGTTCAGGAGGGCGAAAAATCGCTCCTCTGCACCCTCTGCCCTTGTTGGTCCAAACTTTCTGAGACTCTGCTCTCGGAAAATTAAACTTCCTTTGTGAGTTTTCTTTAGGCTGTTCCACCAACTTTTTCTTTAAGGGGAAGGCCTTTTTATCGGCCGTTCGATCAAGAACCACCTCCAGATCCGGACCGAACAGCAACGGCATCCTTTCTGGGTCCCACCATCCCTTTTTAATGGTATCTACTAGGACCTCATGTACCAGAAAAATTTTTTGCTCTCCAAGGGCCGCGTACATTTGGTCATGTAGAGACAGATTTCTTATCCTCTTGGATGCGTGTGGGTTGCTCCCAAGAGCTCTTCCACTTCCTCCAAGGAGAGTTTATATATAGGGAGGTTCTGGAGGACTTGCCGTCCACCTTCCCTCCATCGGATTCTCTTGAGGAATGTGACGATGCACTATCTGGTTCATCCTCCAAAGCCTCTCTGGAGCCCCCCGGTAACTCCTCACTGACGGAGGGACCTTAAGGACCAGGTGCGACATCTTGCTGCACTGGCAGTGGACCGGCTGGGGGCTGTATAGGCTTAAAATTTCAAACAATGCTTTAAAAGATTGAAAAAAGTGCTGGAAAGCTCCTTAACAGAAGCTGCCAGGTCAGAGCTCTGTTCCATAGAGTGTTCCCTGATTAAGCTTTCAATGCATTTATTGCACACAACCTTCCCCCAGGACTCCCCTAAAGTACTCCTACATGGACACTTTCTTTTGGACACATGCAAGGGCTTGTTTTTTTCTGCAGATTTGTCCTGAAACAAAACAAGCCCCTGCCAGCATCAGCAACAGTCTCTTTTTAAAAGATAAAAATCATGTGACCAACACCAGGAGTGCACCCCCCCAGGACCAACCACCACCAGGGTCCCAAACCTGTCTCTCCTCCCCTCTGACCCATAGTAGGGGGGGGGGGGTTCACCCGTGAAGCCAAGTGGGAACATGGTAAGGGAATACCACCCCAGGGTTCCACTTACCTCAGTGTGGCTGGTGCTGGCATCACCCGGCACAGAACGGGAACCATCAGTCTCTGACATCTCTCTGGCCAGAGGAGTGGTCTGCCTCAGGATGCTCCTTTGGCTGTCACTACAGCCTTAGAGCCTGCATCAGCCGTCGCACTGTTTGTTTTCAGTCCCGCAGGCCGGAACCGGAAGCCGTGGGTCGAACAGAAGTGCCCTCCCCGCCGGAAATGATGCTGCCCATCATCCGACTCAGCGCTGAGCTCCATGCTGACTCCCCAGAGCGAGGGGGATCTGGATACCTCCACATTGCCCTCCCCAGGCAGCAGAGAAACGAACGCCCAGGCCTCCACATTCCCCAAGGGAGGACAGGGAGCGCAATGCTACAGCAGGTAACTAGATTCCCCATCCGTCCTGTGTATGAGACCTCCATCTCTCCTTCCAGGATTACACCGGCCTCAGCCTCCCCAGCTGAATTAGCCCAGGTTCCTAGTGATGTCTCCTTGCTGGAGGAAACACCAAAACCAATGGGCTGGAGGGAAGGGGCGATTTAAAGAAGGTCTGGTGGAGGCGGTGTTTCCTAAGAGGGGAGGAGCCAAGGTCTCAAGTGTGCTGTCCTGAAAGACGAAATAGGGAAAAAAAATTCCAACCTGTGTGCGATTATATATGTCAGTATTACATTGTATATCTGTATGTTGTGGTCGTTCAGGTGCTTATCCAATAGTTTTTAGAAACTAATCGATGCTCCCCACTGAGACCGCCGCCTGTGGAAGGGAATTCTACATCCTTGCCGCTTACAGTACCCTCTACGTAGTTTAAGGTTAAAACTCTAATGAGTGGCCACGTGTCTTGTTAAATTCCCTTCGGCAAAAACGTTTTATCCCTATTGTGGTGTCACCAGTACGGTATTTATAAATTGAAATCATATCCTCTCTCAAGCGTCTCTTCTCCAGAGAGAATAAAGTGCAGTGCTCGCAACCTTTCCTCATAACCAATATCTTCCAGACCCTTTATTAGCTTATTTGCCCTTTGTACTTGCTCCATTTCCAGTACATCCTTCCTGAGGACTGGTGCCCATAACTGGACAGCATACTCTAGGTGCGGCTGGACCAGAGTTATGTAGATCAGGAGAATCATTATTTTATCTCTGGAGTTGATCCCTTTTAAAAAAAAGGCATGACAATATTCTGTTTGCATTGTTAGCAGCAGCTTGGAATAGCTGAGCCCATCTACTAGGACCCCCAGGTACTTTTCCCGTCCTAGATTCCCCCAGAGGTTCTCCCCCCCAGTGTATAGCTTGCATTTATATTTTCGCCACCCAAATGTATTATTTTACATAAAACCTCATTTGCCATGTAGTTACCAACCCCATTAATTTGTTCAGCTCTTCTTGCAAGGTTTCTACATCCTGCGGAGAAGTTATAGCCCTGCTTAGTATGGTCTGCAAATACAGATTGAACTGTTTACCCCATCTTCCAGGTAATTTAAGAACAAAATAAAATAGGATTGGTCCCAGCACAGAACCCTGGGGGACCCCACTACCCATCTCTGACCATTCCGAGTACTCCCCATCACCACCCTTTGAACTCGCCCTTGTAGCCAATTGGCATATCAGACCGGTATTGTAATATTGAAACCCATTGAGATTTCCATACATTAGATGTTAAGTTCTTGATCAGTAAGAACTTAGCACTGCATTTTTATTTGTGGTGTGGGAACACATAACAGTGCTTAGTGGAAGGCCTTTTACTGACACTTATTTTACCTCCAATAGTTTATTGTAAATAGTGTGGCGATTACACTAAAGATTGTCATGTGGAATTAAACAGATTTCAGTCCATGGGGGGGCTGGCCCCACCAGGCCAGCCCCCCATGGACAATGTGCCTGGCTGCTGAGTTAATCGCCCCATCCCTGCACTGACAGGCAGCAATGATTGGCAGCAATGATTGACAGCACTAATAGGCGCCGAGAGGTGGCACTCAGCCAATATTGACGCCTAGTGAAACTGACATGTAATGTAACTGCATGCAGAGAGAGACCAGCTGTCAAAATTCAGTGGTGATGTTGGGGGTGGGTGGGACCAGCAGCTATTAAACAGCCAATGATTCGGCTGTTAAAGGGGGTGGGGCCACATACACGTAGCAGCTGGTGTTTAATAGCTGCTGGTCCCACCCCCAACAGCAACGCTCAATTTTGACAGCTGGTCTCTCTGCTTTCAGTTACATTACATGTCAGTTTCATGCTCAGCAGCTCTGGCAAGCATCAATATCTGCTCAGTGTGTAACGGTCTCACAGGCAGCACAGATTGCACACTCATTGGCTGCAGCCGGTCACAGCAGTCACAAAGGCTGCTCTCAGGAGACAGCCCGCACGGATACAACTTGTCACTGCCGGCTGCCACCCCTTTTAAAATGCCACCTGGGAACATGGGCCCACTGGGTCCCATGGTAGGGTGGGCCCTGACTACAATTCTGTTTGCAGCTCTATGCAAGTAAAGCCTAACTTTGGTTTTCCAACACAACCTTTGAAATCGGTTCTTCCATGCTAATGGAAGGCGATAATTCATATGCATGTGTTGACTTGTCATGCTGTCTTCTGCTCTGTGTGGAGGCAGGGCTTTGCTTCTTTAGGTCAGAGCCTCGCAGGGGAAAAAAAAAATAAAAAAATTAAAGTTACGTACCGGTAACGTCTTTTCCTGTAGTCTTTCAGGACAGCCACAATATAGAGAGATAGTCTCCTCCCCTTCCTCTGGAAACGCTGCGCCAGCCCATAAATTCTCTCCTCCCCTGCCGGACCTCAGTTTTTTCAAGAGCACCTCCGGCCAGCTAGGGAGACACAAGAACACATTAATAACATACCATTCAATATTATCATATTGCGTTCTGGTCTTTAATAAGACCCCCCCCAAGCTTAGGGTGGGTAACTAGGGCTGTCCTGAAAGACTACAGGAAAAGACGTTACCGGTACGTAACTTTAATTTTCCCCTATCGTCATTCAGGACAGCCACAATAGAGAGGATAATCGAGCACTTACCAATTAGGGTGGGACTACAGCTTGCAGAACTTTTCGCCCAAAAGCCTGCTCACCTGCCGCCACCAGGTCTACTCTGTAATGTCTAACGAAAGTGGAGTAGCTGGACCATGTCGCTGCCTTGCATATTTGCTCTGGCGTTGCTCCAGCCTTCTCTGCCTGGGAAGTTGCCACTGCTCTGGTGGAGTGTGCCTTTATGCCTTTAGGGATCTCCTTACCCGCTAAAGAATATGCCTGCCCAATAGCTAATCTAAGCCATCTGGCAATCGTGCGTCGGGACGCTCTGAGACCCTTCCTGGCCCCAGAAAACAAAAAATAGAGAATCAGACTTCCTTATTGTTTTAGTCATCTCTAGGTATTGTAGGATACACCTCCTTACATCTAAAAAATGAAATTTTAGTTCCTTCTCCTGAGGGATTGGGACAAAACGAGGGTAGGACTATTTCCTGGCTTCTATGAAAAAGCCAGACACCACCTGAGGCAAAAAAGCTGGATCAGTCTTAAGGACTATCCTGTCTGGCAAAATAACACAAAAAAGGAGATCTAATTGATAATGCCTCAATTTCGCTGACTCTCCTGGCAGTTGTCACTGCTACTAAAAACACTTAAGGTAAGCTCCTTTAAGAAGCATTTGTCCAATGGCTCAAAGGGAATTCCCGTAATGCCGCGTACACACGAGCGGACTTTACGGCGGACTTTGACGTACTTTCTGAATGAACGGACTTGCCTACACACAATCCACCAAAGTCCGTCGAATTCGTACGTGATGACGTACGACCGGACTAAAACAAGGAAGTTCATAGCCAGTAGCCAATAGCTGCCCTAGCGTGGCTTTTTTGTCCGTCGAACTAGCATACAGACGGCGGACTTTTCGACCGGACTCGATTTCAACGGATAAATTTGAAACAAGTTTCAAATCTAAGTCCGTCCAACTTTTGAGAAAACAAAGTCCGCTGGAGCCCACACACATCGAATTGTCCGTCGAAATCCAGTCCGCCGGGCAAAGTCCGCCGTAAAGTCCGCTCGTGTGTACGCGGCATAAGACTCTAACACTAGAGATAGGTCCCACCCGGGAAAGGGTGGACCTCGGGTAGGTCTCTGTCTTGACAGTGACCTAAAGAATCTGACCACCCATGGATTGGTAGCTAAAGACTTCTCCAGATAAGCACTGAGTGCTGAAACCTGACTTTTAAGGGTGCCTACAGATGAACCCTTGTCTGCTCCACACTGCAGAAATGCCAACACAGCTACGGGACTCTGCACCGAGAAGGAGCTTTCTATGCACCATTTGTTGAAAAGGAGCCAGACCTTTTTGTAAATCCTACGCGTCTTTTTCCTACTGTTGAGGAGGGTGGAAATTAAGTTCTGTGAAAATCCCTTAGATTTTAATATACCCTCCCCAGTAGCCAGGCCGCTAGTCTCCACTGCTGCACCTGTGGGCAGAGGACTGGACCCTGCAAAAGAAGATCCTTTCGAGGTGGAAGGAATAGGGGCGGCTCCACTGCTAACTGACTGAGGATTAAAACCCATGCCCTTTTCGGCCAATGTGGAGCTACTAGAATGAGAGAGGTGCTCTCTAGTAGAAAATTCCTCAGAACCGCCAGTAATAGCACCGGAGGAGGGAAGGCATAGCATGTCCTGAAATGCCAATTCTGAGTTAAAGAATCCACCCCCAGTGCTCCTTCCCCTGCGTTTAGGGAGAAGAAACAGGGGGTTTTCACGTTGTCTTTTGAAGCGAAAAGGTCCACTTCCGGGGGTCCCCATTTCTCGGATATGAGATTGAAAGCCCAATCTCCTTCCCTTAGACTCCTCCGGCTGAAGAAATCTGCGATTACCTTCCTCTCCCCTCTCAAAAAAACCACTGAGAGTGAGAGAGTGTTGGTCTCGGCCCAGCTTAGAATGTCCTTTGCTAGGGCCAGCAGACTTCCGCTCCTGGTGCCTCCCTGCTTGTTTATATAGGCCACGGTGGGTGAGTTGTCCGACCGTACCTGTATATGGTGGCCCTGGAGTTCCTTTGAAAAATCTGAGGGCTAGGCCCACTGCCCTCAGCTCTTTCCAGTTGGATGATCTTTTCAGTTCGTTGCCCTTCCATGTGCCCTGCGCTAGAAGGGATCCCAGATGTGCCCCCCAGCCTTTGCCACTTGCGTCCGTGGTTACGATCTGCGGGACTGGGATAAGCCAGACGTCCCTGTGACAAGTTCACTTCCTTCCTCCACCAGAGATCTCTTTATTTGATGGGGAACCTGTACTAAGGTGTCTAGATCCCTCTGACTGTGGTCCCATACTCTTAGTACATATGACTGCAGGGGAAGAAAATGTAATCCTGCCCACTGCACTGCTGGAAGAGTAGAAGTTAGAAGGCCTAGCGTTGACATTATGGACCTTTTGGACACCAGATGGTTGCACTGGAGGGAGAAAACTGCTCTGTCCAGCTTTAGAATTTTTTCCCTTGGAAGGAAAACTCTCAAAAAGCGTAGTGTCCAGCAGGTATCCCAGGTACATAATGCGCTGTGAGAAAATGAGACTGGACTTTTCTAAGTTCAGCAGCCACCCCAAACCTGTTAATACCCTCTTTGTTAGATCGAGGTCCTTGATCAACTGTTCTGGGGATACTGCAAATAGGAGCAGGTCGTCCAGATAGGCTATAACTGACATCCCCTGGAGTCGCAGGAAGGCCAACGCCTCTGCCAGTACCTTTGTGAATATGCGGGGCGAGGATAGCCCGAAAGGCAATGCCTGAAACTGCAGATGTAGTATTGTACCCTGCAGGTCTATTGCAGAACGGAGAAACTTTTGGGAGGTTTCTGCGATAGGGACGTGTAAATACGCGTCTGAGGTCCAGAGACACCATGAAACAATTGTGTGGTAACAGGGCCCTGACCGTAAAAATTGACTCCATGCGGAATCTTTTGTAGCAAATTGACCTGTTTAAGGGTTTTAAATTCAGAATCAATCTGAATTTCCCTGAGGGTTTTTTCACCACAAATATGTGGGAATAAAACCCCTCTCCTTCCTGCCCCTTTGGTACTCTGAACTACGTTCTGAATCTCCGGTTCCTTCAGGGCGTCTACCAAAGCTTCGGCCCTTGCTGTGCAGCTGGAAAGCTGCGTAACAAGGAACCTTTGTGGGGGGGGGCCCTTGAGAATTTCAAGAGATACCCCTTTCTTATGACCCCCAGGATGAATCGATTGGGGGAGATGGTCTCCCACTGTGGAAGGAAGGCCCCCAGTCTTCCTCCCACCGTCCCTAGAGAGTCATTGATCTTTACGGGCTTTCTCAGGAGGGCGAAAAATCGCCCTTGCCTCTTTGGCCCCAAGTTTTCTTCCCTTGTATGGGAGATTCCTTGCCTTTTTTCGGACGAAACCCCTTCTTTGTCTGAGCTGGGGCATTCCACTTAAGCGGAAAGGACTTCTTTTTGTCCGCTGTATGGTCTAAGACTATCTAACCCAGGGCCAAAGAGTAGATCACCTGTCAGGGGTATGCCGCACAATTTGACTTTAGAGGCGGTGTCGCCCGGCCAAGTTTTAAGCCAGAGCGCTCTCCTAGCCGAATTCGCCAGCGCCGCTGATCTGGCCGACATACGGACTGACTCTGCCGAGGCGTCTGCAATGTATGAGATTCCTCGCAGAATTGTGGGAAAAGAGGCTAGGATAGTTTCCTTGGCTGTGCCAGCATCAATATGCTCCTGAATCTGGAAAAGCCAATGTTCTAAATTGCGGGCTACCACCGTAACAGCCATTTCAGGCTTTAGGTTACCTACAGTTGAGTCCCACGTCTTTTTTAGAAGCGAGTCTATCCTCTTGTCCATGACATCCGACAAGGCCCCCATATCCTCGAATGCCAGGTCTGTCTAGAGACCTGAGAGAAGGCGGCGTCCAATTTTGGATTTTTATTCCAAATGGACGCTGGATCCTCTGAAAACGGGATTCTTTTAAGGGAGCTAGAAGAAAAAAAAAAAAAAAAAAAAAAAGTTTCCTCTCAGGATCCTGCCACTCCTTTTTAATTGTTTCCACCAGAACTTCATGTACTGGAAAAAAATTTTCTTTTTTGATCTCCCATGCCCTTATACATAAGGTCATGTAGAGATAGGGGTTTTTTTATCCTCGTGTATACCGAGGGTTGTATATTGCCCCCAAGAGATCTTCCACCTCATCCAAGGACAATTTATACCTGGAGATTTTCCTGGACTCCCCGTCCTGGCCTTCCCCTTCTGATTCCTCATGGGAGTCAGACGTGCCACTATCCGGTTGCCTCAGCTCCACCCTAGAAGGGCCTGATATCTCCTCTGCCATAACTATATTAGTAGATCTGGCAGGTGCAGAGCCCTGAGCATGAGGCAGGGTTGTGTCCTGCTGAATGGGTTTAGAGGGAAGCTGAAACGTCTCAAAAAATGTTTTAAAAGATGAAAAAGATGGATGACAGCTCTTTCACAGAAGCTGCCAAACCAGACTGCTGCTCAGATTCTCTTTCCTTAACCAGGGAGTCTATGCACTCTTTACACAAAACCTTGGTCCATGCTTCCCCTAAACTGTCTCTACAAGAGGCAGACTTCCTTTTAGAGACATGAGTGGACTTTTTTCTGTAGATTTCTGAAATTACATACAAAAAAAACCCCACATATTACATTCAGCATGTTAAGTGGAAACAACCCTGGGAGTGTACCAGATCCACCTTTAGGGAACTGAGCACACACCCCACCCCCTGATCACCCAGGGGGTCTGCCCCTCCTCTAAGTAAGGAACCATACATGAGGGGGAGCAATCCTTAGATAGAGAGGACCCCTCCCCAGGGAACTCTTACCTTTGGAAGGCTGGAGATAACGTCCGTATGAGTAGCAGCATCTGCCTCAGACATGACTGCAGGTGGTTGCCTGTGTAGAGTCTCACGCTGTCTACACGTGTAGAGACTCACTCCAGCCTGAGCCCGGCCCCCTATCAGCACCGCGACCCGGGAACCGGAAGTCGCGGGTCAAAGGGAAACCGTCCGCACCGCCGAAAATGAAGTCACCCGTCGTCCGGCCCGCTGGTTCCAAATTTTGCAGCCTGCACAGAGTACAGGGAGAGCGGACTGTCTCCATGCTGCGGCCCTGTGGACACGATAGGGGTCCCCCGCGACCTGATGCCGCGCTTGGCAAGGAAGGGGTGGCTTCAGCTGCGGTATGTACCGCTACACTTTATCCTGGAAGCCCCTGCTTCCCTAGGGATTTTTTTTTAGAGAAAAAAGGCCACACTCTCCCTGACTGCACCCGGCCTGGTTCCTAAGCACAGTGTCTCCCCACCGGAGGAAACTAATAACTGAGGTCCGGCAGGGGAGCAGAGAATTTATGGGCTGGCGCAGTGTTTCCAGAGGAAGGGGAGGAGACTATCTCTCTATTGTGGCTGTCCTGAATGACGATAAGGGAAAAAAGTACATGTACAGTGGGTAAAATAAGTATTGAACACATCTCCATTTTTCTAGGTAAATTTCTAAAGGTGCTATTGCCATGACATTCTCACCACAGGTCGTTAACCCATACATACAAAAGAAACCAAAACAAAGTTCAGAAATTACAGTTGTGTAATAAAATAGAATGAATGAGAAAAAAATTGCACACCAATTGAAATTTAATACAAAATCCTTTGTTGGTAATAACAGCTTCAAGACACCTCCTTTATGGAGAAACTAATCGAATGTTGCTCAGGTGTGATTTTGGCCCATTCTTCCAGTCTTCAAAATTTTGAAGGTTCCCCAGAAGGCTGGCATCTGTTGTCACCACCTTCCAGGTAACTGGTAGGAAGGACTTTCCTTTCTGAAGATTCTTGGATATCAACCAAGAAAGTGCATCAAAGCCTCAGTTGGGGGATAAAGGCATCAGGAAGTCTGGAGCTTGGATATTTGTTCCAAGTTGACAGGATACTGTTTTGCAGCAGGTTCGACTGAAACTGCGCATAAGAAACGGCCTTGAATGATGCTACCATCTTTCCCAACAATCTCATACAAAGTCAAATAGAAGGATTCTTCTTTGCTTTGACCACCTGAATCCGTTCCCTTACGGAACTAATCTTTCCCTGGGACAAGAACACCCTCTTCTGAGCTGAATCTATGATCAGGCCCAAGTACTGCAATCTCCTTGATGGTTTTAGGGAGGATTTCTCTAGGTTGAGAATCCAACCTAGGTATTCCAGGTAGCTGACTGGAGACTAAACTCTGGTTTAAGCGGGCTACTAACTGATCTATCAAGAGTAGATAGTCTAAATAAGCCAGAATAGTTATCCCCTGAGCCATTAATCTGGCTAAAATCTGGCTAAAGGGGGAGCCAGAACCTTTGTAAACACTCCAGGTGCAGTAGCTAGACCGAAAAGGCAGAGCTACAAACTGAAAATGAAGATTTTCTATCTTAAAGCATAGATATTTTTGGTGAGTGTGGAAAATAGGTACATGTAGATAAGCATCCTTGATGTCGATTGACGCTAGCAGTTCTCCACCTTGTAGAATTGTGACCACTGATTGGATTGACGCCATGCGAAAAGAGTGGGTATTAAAAAACGGTTTAGATCTAAAACGGGTGTGACATCCGTTTGGTTTTGGCATCATAAAAAGGTTTGAATAAAACCCTAACCCTTGCTCTTCCATGGGGACCACTGATACTTTGAGACAAGATGATCCAAAGCCAGAAGGGAGTTTTTCCTGGAACTCTGGGAACGTTTGATCTGAGAAAACAAGAAGGGAACTTTAGTCTGTAACCTAGAGATATTGAGGAAGTCACCCATCTGTCTCGACACTGTTCCTGCCAGACCCTTAAGAACTGCAGAAGTCTTCCCCCCACTCGAGGGCACCCCTTCATAAAGAGGTTTTAGTATTTTGTTAAGTGGACTTCCTTCCCCAGGGCCTCTTTTGACCCTGGGGTTGACACTGAGGTTTACCTCTTGAACTTGACGCCGGAGGCTGTCGTGACTGCCCGGAGGCAGATGCTCCTGGCACTGGAGAAGCTCGTTTAAAAAGAAAAATGCTTAAACTTCTTAACTGGTAAAAACTTTTCCCATTAGAAATTATTTGGATCCATTTATCCAGATAGTCTCCAAACAACCGTTCACCATGAAATGGAAAAACTAGCCAAGAGCTTTTTGCATGGTGCTTCAGCTGACCAATTTTTCAACCATAGAATTCCATGTACATGCACCAGCCTGAGCATCAGTCGTGAGGCTTGGAGAATTGAATCTTTCATAGCGTCTACTGTAAAACAATGCCTCTGATATCCCAGCCAAATCTTGGGCCTGCTTATCAGAAATAATCTTGAGCACCTCTTTAAACTGGTCTTAAAACCACTTGCCAACCGGCTCCTGTACATATACGTCGGCACTTTAAAGATGGATACCTCGGTAACGGCAGCAGCTGCTGCCACAACCGAGGCATCCATCTCTTCAGGAGCCGGGCGTGTTTACGATAATGGTGGTCTCTATGGCGGATTTGCCGCAAGGTCAGTTATCGGCAGCAGGAGAGGTGCTGCCCCACCCTCAGCTTACCAGAGCCAGCGGCAGTGGCGGAGGCGATCAGGACCTGTCCGTGGCTGGGTATGGAGACGAGTGAGGGGTAGATGGGCCCCCACCCATCTCCATACTATAGCAGGGCGGAAGCGACGTCAAAACTTTAATTCTGCCCATACCTCTTAAAGGCACTTTTTCTGGATTTTTTTTGCATTTAAGTCCAAATATGAGATCTGAGGACTTTGACCCCAGATATCATATTTAAGAGGACCTGTCATGCTTTTTTTCCCTATTACAAGGGATGTTTACATTCCTTGTAATAGGCATAAAAGGGAGCCAAAAAAAAAAAAGTGAATAAAAAAAGTTTACACTTGATTTTATCAAAACGCCCCACCCTGACAAGCTCACGCGCAGAAGTGAACACATACATGAGTAGTGCCCGCATATGAAAACGGTGGTCAAACCACACATGCGAGGCATCGCTGCAATTGTTAGAGCGAGAGCAAAAATTCTAGCCCTAGACTTCCTCTAACTCAAAAACATGCAACCTGTAGAATTTTTAAAACGTCGCCTATGGAGATTTAAGGGTAAAAGTTTGATGCCATTCCACAAGCGGGACATGTTGGGTATCAATTTACTCGGCGTAACATTATCTTTCACAATATATTAAAAAAAAAAAAAAGGGAAAAAATTACTTAGAACCCCCAAACATTGTACTGAAAAAAAAACAAAAAAAAAAAAACACTTGTTTTTAACCTAACTTTCTTAACTTTGTAAACACCAAGTGGTTTAAGTGGTTAAGGACTGACATACTCCGATCGCTGCCAGCGCAGGCTGAACCACTGAACCTGCCAGAGAAATATGGTTTTTAAATAAGAATGCCAACTTCTTATCTGTTGGATCCTTCAACATTTGAGCATTGTCTACAGGACAAGTCAAGTTTTTGTTCAGAGGCTATAGCATAGCAATGTCAATTGCTGGAATCCCCCATTTCTTATTAAAAAAAAAAAAAAAAAAAAAAAACTCTTCCTCCATAGGATAAAGTGTTGAAAACTTCTGTGGAGGAAAAAAAAAAAAAAGTGTTTCTGGGTGCTCCCACTCAGAATACATAAGCTTTTTCAGTAATGAATGGATAGGAAAAGCATGAAAAGCTTGGGGAGGCTTTAGCAAACCCAAACAAGAAGTGAGCTCATCGACTGACTCCGCTACTGGCAGCAAAAATGTGGAGCGGACCAATTCAGTGAGAGATTGTACCAACAACCTTTCCTGTGAACCAGATCCATCCGTATTAGACTCTGAAGAGTCATGAGCCTCTTGGTCCCGAGGGGGAAAAAAAAAAAAAAAAAATTAGCCTTCTGTTTCTCAGTTTGAGGATCCTGGGTAATGGACGGAGACCTATTACGCTTAGTCCCACTCTGGGATGCGATTAAAGGCACCAATTTTCTGTTCTAAGCTTAAAATGGTTGAGGAAAAAACCTCTTCAGTAATATATACAGGGGCTGCAGTGCTAAAAGCTGCTGCAACACCCTACGTCCCTGATGGCTCACTCTGACCAGTCATATTTTCAGGGGAGGATGCCATCTTTTGAGAGGTTTTAGGCTTCCTAGTAGCTGTAGAAGTCTTTCTAGAGCCCTTTGAGGTGCATTTACCCCCCCCCCCTTCCGACCATAGCCCGATGCACAAAGCAGAGGTACTACCAGAGGGAACGCATCCACTACTTGAGCAATAGTCCAGCCCTGCCGCTGACATTATTGCTCAGCCTGATGCAATAGTAAATGTGTCAAAAAGGAATGCCACCAAACCTTTCATGTCCCTCTTTGCTCTTGTGTCCCTCCACAGCTTGCAGCAGTAAACATGGTGCTTTTAAAAACACTTTCCCGTGCTGGACACCAACACCCTGCCTCCTCCGTCACCCACGCCACTCTTTTCTTTAAAAAAAGCTTTCCCGCACGAGCGCAGGCCTCTGATCCTATGGGATCATACTGTGAGGGAAAAATGGCAAGGAGGGAGCCTGGAAGCCGCCGAGTAGGGCGGCGTGCTGTTAGTTTTTTTTCTGACGCTTCTTCCTCGTGAAGACGGGGAGAAAACACCACAGGTGGGGGGGGGGCGTCTGGTGGGGAGGGAACCCCCCCGACTTACCGGAGGTCTGCTGCTGTTCGACACAGCGTGAGCTCTTTGAGAAAGCATGAGAAGGTATATGCTCCATACAGCCCCCAGTGGTGACAGGCATGAAAAAACATTCACCAATTTAAATGAGACCTTCATAAGAAAATTCAAAATTTTAGAAAACTCCACTTACCTTTCCTGCCACAGGGTTTTGTGGTAAAACCAACAGACAAAATCTTCACCCTTTACGGTGGGTTTTGTTAAACCTTCAGGAGCTGGGGACCCTCAAGGAAACCCACAATCCTGGACCTGCAATAGCACCACCGCCAGTAAAAAAAACAAACAAACCACCACTTTATGGCCTTAATATCAAAAGTACTGGATCCCGGTGTCCAGCTCTCTAAAAAGAGAAGAGTTTACAGGCAAAACCTCGTTTCTTCGGATACGAGCCCTGGGTACCATTCAATTTTGCCTAAGACACTTTGAATGGATCTGGCTGCATGGCTATTCCTAGCAAGGATTGCTCCAGTGGAGCTCAGCACAGCACATCTTTACTCCTGACAAACAACTTGGACACTGGCAAAAAGGCATAGTTAGACTTTCCTGTGAAGGTTGTCCTGAAAGGCTCTTAGAAATACCATCACCGGTAACACATGCAACCTTTAAATCCCTCCTCTTCCACCATGGCCTCCGACAACTAAAAAAAAACAAAGCACAGAAAACCATGATAGATACTTAAAACCACTTCTAAGGGAGGGAAGTAACGGTTGTCCTGAAAGGCTCTTAGAAATACCATCACCGGTAAGTCTAACTATGCCTCTCAACTCACCTTTCAGGACAACCTTGGAGAGGATACCCAAGAAACTTACCCTAGGGTAGGACTACTGCCTGCAGAAGGCTTGATCTGCGGCAGACAGTAAATTCAACCGATAATGTCAGAGAAACGTTGAATATTGGACCAGGTAACAGCCTTACATATTTGTTCAGGCATAGCACCAGCCCTTTCAGCCCAGGAAACTGCCGTAGATCTTGTGGAATGAGCAGCAATACCTGAAGGGGGCATTTCTCCTTTTGCTTTATAGGCCTCTGATTGCCGATCTAAGCCATCTGCCCAATGTACTTTTGGAAGCTTTCTCTCTCTTGCGTGGGCCTGAAAAAACTACAAAGAACATTCAATTTTCTGAAATCTTTGGTTACTGTAAAAAAGTAAAACATCTCTTCACAACCAGAGTATGAAAAACTTCTCCTGGATTGGACGGATTTGTAGAGAAAGTGGGCAGGATTATTTCTTGTGACTGATCAAAAGGTAGAAGAAACCTTAGGAAGAAATGCTGGGTCCGTTTGAAGGACCACTGTCTGCGAAAACTTTCAGAAAAGGTTCTGTACCTGCCAGAGCTTGGAGCTCACTGATTCTTCTTGCAGAGGTGATGGGCACCAGAAAAATTGTTTTGAGAACCAAATTCTGCAAGGATGCTTCTTGTAAGGGTTCAAAACGGAGCTCCCGAGAGACCCTGCAAAACAAAATAGACAAATCCCAACTGGGAAAATCTTTAAGGGCTACTGGCCTATTTCGTGCAAGTGCCCTGAAAAATCTGGAAATTAAAGCTTCTTTGAATAAAGTTCATTCAAAATAAACCGATAAATCCGCCACCTGAGTTTTCAGGGTGTTGGCTGCCAGTCCCTTCTCCATTCCCTCATTTAAGAAATTCAAGAACGGATACTGACCTTAACCTGGAGGCCCTTAGACGCACACCAGGAGTTGAATTTTTTCCAGACCTTCATGTATGTTGCCAACTCTAGGAGCCTTTTGCTCCTTGTTCCCCCTTGTTTTATTATGTAGGCTACTGCAGTTGTGTTGTCTGACAGTACCTGAACATGATGGCCCTTCACTAAATCTTGAAAGGCTAGGAGACCCAGAAAAATGGCCTTCAGTTCCCGCCAGTTTGAGGAATTTTGGGCTTGCGACTTGGACCAGACGCCCTGAGAGGTCTGACCATCCAGGTGGGCTCCCCAGCCCCAGGAACTCACGTCCATCAGACGCTTGTCCAGGGGAAAGACCCAAGAGAGGCCTTTTGTCAGGTTGGGTGCATTTCTCCACCACCAGAGAGCCCTCTTGACCTTTGAGGAAAGGTTTACCTGTTTTTCTAATGGTTCCTGGTATGACCAACTGCGCAGAATGTTTAACTGGAGAGGCCTTGAATGCAATCTGGCCCACTGAATGGCGGGAATTGATGCTGTAAGAAGACCCAACACCACCATAGCTGACCTGATTGATACTGATAGGTTGTTCTGAACCTGTTTTACTGCTGATTGGATCTTTTCCTGCGGTAAAAAGACTTTGAAGCCCCGAGTTTATGGTGTACCCCAAGAAGTTAATCTCCTGTGAGGGTTCCAGATTGGATTTTTCCAAATTTAGGAGCCACCCCAAGTTCAGGTGATCCTGGGCCGTCCGGAGATTTGATAAGACTTGTTCTTAGGAATCTGAGAACAGGTCGTCCAGATAAGGGACAACTGAAATACCTTGCAACTTCAGAGGTTCCAGAGCTTCCGCCATAATTTTTGTGAAGATCCTGGGGGAGGATGAAATGGTAGAGCTCCGAATTGGAGGTGCCATACCGAGTTCCCCAGATCCACTGCCAGGCGTAGAAAACGCTGAGAAGACTGATTTATCGGAACATGAAGAGAAGCATCTTAAATCCAGAGATGCCATGAAACAGCCTGGAGTCAGTAACTTTGTAATCGAAAAAAATTATATCTATCCTGAAATGTTTGTACCGTATTGATTTGTTCAAGATCAAGTGGTACTTCCCTGAAGGCTTCTTTACCAGGAATATAAAAGTAGAAGTCCTTGCCCTCTTGATTTTTTGGGACCCAACTACTTCTTGCTGGATCTGATCCAGCAGTAGGTTCATCATTGCAGAAGCTTTTTCCCAATCTTTTGGTAGGGCTGTAACATGAAATCTGCTTGGGGGTGGCTCTGAAAATTCCAGCCTGTATCCCTGAGCTATGATGCTTTTTACAAACAGACTTGGAGATGTAATGTTCCACTGTAGGTAAAAAGCTGACAATCTTCCCCCTACTGGGGTGAGATTGTCACTTACTTTTAGAGGGCTGGTCTGGGGGGGGGGGGGGGGGGGGAGATTTGAAGAGAACTCCTCCTCTTCCCTTACCCCTTTGGGAGACCCAACAGCTCTTGCTTCTTACTCTTATGGGGCTGTTGAACAGCATGAACATTTTTAATCGGCTGTTTCTTTTTGGCTGGGAAAGCCTATTTCTTGTCGGCTGTCCTATCTTAGAGTGTTTCAAGGTCTGGGCCAAAAAGGAAATCACCTGAAAAAAGGTAAACTGCACAGCTTAACCTTGGAAGCTGTATCACCAGACCAGGTCTTTAGCCAGACCGCACATCTGAGTTCACCAGTGCTGATTAGGGATGAGCTTCGTGTTAGAGTCGAACCCATGTTCGACTCGAATATCGGCTGTTCGCCGAATTGCGAACGATATGGGCCGTTCGCGCGGCGCGTCACGGCCCATAATTCACTGTGGCATCGCTTGCTGATGATTGGCCAGGCATGCACTATGACCCGCATGCTTGGCCAATCACCGCACCGCCTGAACAGAGAGCCGTAATTGGCCAAAGCCAAGGAGGCTTTGACCATTTATGGCTCAGGGGATTTAGTACACGCCCCACACTATATAAGGCCGCCTGCACGGCGGCCCTGTGCAGTGTGTTCTGAGAAAAAAGAGAAAAAAAGAGAGAAAAAAAAAAAGAGAAAAAAAAAGAGGAAAAAAAAAGAGAAGAAAAAAGAGAAAAAAAAAGAGAAAAAAAAAGAGAAGAAAAAAGAGAAGAAAAAAGAGAAGAAAAAAGAGAAGAAAAAAGAGAAGAAAAAAGAGAAGAAAAAAGAGAAGAAAAAAGAGAAGAAAAAAGAGAAGAAAAAAGAGAAGAAAAAAGAGAAGAAAAAAGAGAAGAAAAAAGAGAAGAAAAAAGAGAAGAAAAAAGAGAAAAAAGAGAAAAAAGAGAAGAAAAAAGAGAAGAAAAAAGAGAAGAAAAAAGAGAAAGAGAGAAAAAGAGAGAAAAAGAGAGAGAAAGAGAGAGAAAGAGAGAGAAAGAGAGAGAAAGAGAGAGAAAGAGAGAGAAAGAGAGAGAAAGAGAGAGAAAGAGAGAGAAAGAGAGAGAAAGAGAGAGAAAGAGAGAGAAAGAGAGAGAAAGAGAAGAAAGAGAGAGAAAGGAGAAAGAGAGAGAGAAAGAGAGAAAGAGAGAGAAAGAGAGAGAAAGAGAAGAGAGAAAGAGAAAGAGAGAGAAAGAGAGAAAGAAGAGAAAGAGAGAGAAAGAGAGAGAAAGAGAGAGAAAGAGAGAGAAAGAGAGAGAAAGAGAGAGAAAGAGAGAGAAGAGAGAGAAAGAGAGAGAAAGAGAGAGAAGAGAGCTTTTGGTACACCGACGTCAGATTGTACCAGGCAAATATCCCTGCCCCAGCTGCTGCACCGCCAAAAGAAGTTTGCTCCCAGCCATCCACATGCCCAGCGGTTGAATGCTAGCTTGGCAAAATTGCTAGCACTTCAACTGCTGCCTTTTCAGTTGGTAGACTCTGCCCCCTTCCGTGAGTTTGTGGAATGTGCGGTTCCTCAGTGGCAGGTACCCAAACGCCACTTTCTCACGGAAGGCGATTCCGGCTCTCTACCGGCATGTGGAAGGCAATCTCCATGCCTCGCTGGACAGGGCGGTCAGGTGCATATTACCGCTGACTCATGGTCCAGCAGGCATGGACAGGGACGTTACCTAAGTTTCACGGCGCATTGGGTGACTCTGCTGGCAGCTGGGAAGGATGCAGGACAAGGTGCAGTAGTGTTGGAGGTTGTTCCGCCACCACGCCTCCAAAATGCTAATGATTGTGACACACCTCTCTCCTCCACCCCCTCCTCTTCTTCCTCCATGGCCTCTTCCTCGGAACCAGCTGTGCTCCGTAGTCGTTCAAGGGGCTACGCAAGTACGCAGGCCAAAAGATGCCATGCGGTGCTTGAGCTGGTGTGCTTGGGGGACAGGAGCCACACTGGGGAAGAGGTTCGGTCAGCTCTGCAGGGGCAGGTTTCAGAGGTGGTTGACGCCACGCCAACTTAAGGCAGGAATGGTGGTTTGCGACAATGGCATCAACCTCCTCTCTGCCCTCCGACAGGGACAAATGACCCATGTGCCCTGTTTGGCTCACGTCCTTAACTTGGTGGTGCAGCGGTTCTTGGGCAGGTACCCGGGCTTACAGGATGTCCTGAGGCAGGCCAGGAAAGTCTGTGTGCATTTCCGCCGGTCATATAATGCCAGTGCTCGGCTGACGTACCTCCAAAAAAGGAGTTTAACCTGCCCAAGAACCGCCTAATCTGTGACATGCCCACCAGGTGGAACTCAACGTTGGCCATGCTGCAGCGGCTGCACACGCAGCAGAGGGCCATCAATGAGTACCTGTGCGACTATGGCACCAGGACAGGGTCAGGGGAGCTTGGTTTTTTTTTCCCCCACGCCAGTGGGCCATGATCAGGGATGCATGCACTGTCCTGTCACCATTTGAGGAGGCCACGAGGATGGTGAGCAGTGACAGTGCATGCATCAGTGACACTGTCCCCCTTGTCCACATGTTGGAGCACACGCTGCATGGAATAATGGACAGGGCACTTGAGGCAGAACAGAGGCAGGAAGAGGAGGACTTCCTTAGCTCTCAAGGCCCCCTTTATCCAGACAGTGTTCCTGCGTGCCCGCCGATCACAACGGAGGAGGACGGTGGAGGACGGAGGAGGACGAAGATTGTGTCAGTATGGAGGTGGAGCCTGGCACTCAGCATCAGCAGCAGTCTTTAAGGGATCAGTCCCAAGAAACACATGGACTTGTACTTGGCTGCGGACCATGTCGTCCTTAGTGACCCAGAGGACTCAGGACTGAATGCCTCAGCAAACCTACGCTGCATGGCCTCCCTGATCCTGCAAAGCCTGCGTAAGGATCCTCGTATTCGTGGTATCAAGGAGAAGGACCAATACTGGCTGGCAACCCTCCTTGATCCACGTTACAAGGGTAAGGTTGCGGACCTTATCTTGCCATCGCAGAGGGAGCAGAGGATGAAACATCTTCGGGAGGCCTTGCAGAAAGGTCTGTGCAACGCGATCCCAGAGACTGGGAGGTTACAAACTCCTGTTTCTGGACAACGTGTTGCTGAGGCTTCGGTCAGTCAAAGAAGGAGCGGTGGAGAAGGTGGCCATCTGACCGATGCGTTCAGACAATTTTTTGGTCCGCAGCCCCAAGGTATGATCGGTTCCAGCAACCATCGCCAGCGTCTGTTTTACATGGTGCAGGAATACCTAGGGGCAAGATCAGACTTGGACACCTTTCCCACCGAAAATCCTCTGGGTTACTGGGTCTTGAGGATGGATCACTGGCCAGAGCTTGCACAGTATGCAATTGAGCTACTGGCCTGTCCTGCATCCAGCGTTCTTTCGGAACGCACATTCAGTGCTGCTGGAGGTGTGGTAACCGATCACAGGGTGCGTCTGTCCACCGACTCGGTCGATCGACTGACCTTCATAAAAATGAATCAGTCTTGGATCACCACCAGCTACCAAGCACCTGATGCTGATGTAACCGAATCATTTTTTTTTGAAATCTCAGATCCCTTCAAAGACTGCCTATGCTGATGCTGAGTGACTATCCCTGAGTAATTATCCTCTTCCTCCTCAATCATCACGCTGATAGCTTGTAAGAACATTTTTGGTTCTGGGCGCCACCACCAGTGCCTAAGGCACAATTTTTCAGCCCCTGTTTAACAGGGGCGTGTAATTACAATTTTTGATGCAATACTTTGCAGCAAGGCTCGTTCCTGGGTTCCAACTAGAGTGTCTGTGAGGGGTTGCAGTGTTGTGGCACCAGCACCAGTGCCTAAGGCCCATTTTTTCTGCCCCTGTCTAACAGGGGTGTGTAATTACAATTTTTGATCTAATATTTCACAGCAGGGCCCTGTGAGGGCTTACAGTGTTGTGGCCACAGCAACACCTAAGGCCCAAATTTCTGCTGAGTATATAGGGCAGGACCCTACTTTCAAACATCTAACTTACAAACGGAAGGAGATAACAGGAAGTGAGATGAAATCTACGCCTAGGAAGGGAAATTCTCTCCTGTAAGAGTTAATATGGGAAAAACCTTTCTCCTTTCCACTGATGCTTTCCAATCCTTGTTCCACAAAAAAACCCAAATTTTCAAAAAACATTTTTCATTGGGACAAAAAGTGAGGTGAAATCTTCTGAAGAGGAGGAAAGACAGCAAAACAAATGTCACAGGGGCTATAACCCTTCCCTAGGTTTTCCAAAAAGCTTAAAAAAGATTTTTTGGCTGGAGCTAAACACGTTAAAAATGTACCCGTTCAAAATTACAAAGAGATTCTACTTAACAAACCTACAGTCCCTGTCTTGTTTGCACCGCCTGTTCAGAGTATATAGGGCCTGGTGGCCACACACCTTTCCTTATTTTAATTTGGGTGCGGGGTTCCCCTTAATATCCATACAAGACCCAAAGGGCCTGGTAATGGACTGGGGGGTACCCATGCCGTTTGTCTCACTGATTTTCTTCCATATTGCCATGACCCGACATTACATTAAACCCGCAAGCAGTTTTAAATGAGATTTTTTCCTTTAAAAATGACATTTGGTGCAGGGACTGTTCTAAACACGGGAAACAGGCGTCACTTTACAGGCATACTATAGACACCCCCCAGGTACGATATTTAAAGGAATATTTCACTTTTTTTTACTTAAGCATCATTAAAATCACTGCTCCCGAAAAACGGCCGTTTTTAAAAGTTTTTTTTGCATTGATACATGTCCCCTGGGGTAGGACCCGGGTCCCCAAACCCTTTTTAGGACAATACCATGCAAATTAGCCTTTAAAATGAGCACTTTTGATTTCGAGCGTTCGAGTCCCATAGACGTCAATGGGGTTCTAACGTTCGTGCGAACTTTCGGTCTGTTCGCAGGTTCTGGTGCGAACCGAACCGGGGGGTGTTCGGCTCATCCCTAGTGCTGATCTTGCCGCCAACTTAAGTGACTCAGCTGATGCATCAGCCATATACCGTACTTAACAGCTTTTAGTATCAAAGGAAAAGATTCTAACAAATCTTTACGCGGTGTACCTGCCTTAACATGGCTTCTCAGCTTTTCCACCTAGCAATCCAGGTTCCTTGCCACAACCATGGAAGCCATAGCAGGTTTGAGACTGACTGATGTAGCATCCCAAGCTTTTTTTTAAGAAGGGAGTCTGCCTTCTTGTCCATTGGGTCCTTCAATACACCACCCCCCATGTCCTCAAACGCAAGGTCTGTGCGTCTAGAAACCTGCAAGAAGGCCGCATCTACTCATGGTTTCTTGTTCCAAACTTCAGAGTGTTTATCTTCGAATGGAGACCTTCTCCTAAGGGTCTTGGGGGGGGGGGGGGGGAAGCAACCCTCTCAGGGTTCTTCCATTCTCTCTTTACTGCCTGATAGGACCTTATGAACGGGAAACACTGTTGATTCATCCAGACCCTGGTATTTTTATCGTGTACTGACAATTGTAACTTTTCTTCCTGAATTTCAAGAGTAGTGTAGATTGTTCTTAAGAGGTCATCCACTTCCTCTAGAGATAGCAGAACCTCTCGGTACAAGCCATCGTCTTCCTCCTCCTCATCCGAGTCCCTGAGTGAGAGAAGAGTACTTCCTCCATCGTCACCTGAGTCCTCCATTTCCACTAGTCTGGACGAGGATGCTTTGACAAGGTGGTGGATTCTGGGGCTCAACCTGAGCTGCTGTGTTTACCAAAATGGACCTGACGGAACTCAACGAGTTTGTAAGTTACCTTACAGGAGGAGAATAAGTCCTTGCATTGCTGGGACGTTTCTTCCTCCACCAGGTCTTTAATACAGGATCTGCACATAGCCTTCTGCCACAAATCTCTAAGAAGGTTCTTGCAAGAAGGACATTTCCTCTGGCTTGGTGGATTTACATGCTTAGGTTTTTCCTAATGCTTTTTCCTGCAACGACATACAAATGTAACTAAACCTAGTGTCCCTACCAATATGGAACACTAGTGCCTAACAAACCCTATCACCAGGCGAGATAAAGACAGAAAAACCCCAAGCAGAATTTAAAGGGAGTCACCCAGTCCACGCTGCAGAGTCCAAGTGAAGTGACATCTGACGCTGCAGCTACAGGCTCCACTCGGGGAGGAAACGGACAAATCACAAAGCCCATAAGAGTCAGAAAAAAGGCACCATTGTACCTCATTTACCTGGGCTTGACCAGTGCTCAGGGCATCTGCCTATACCATGGCTGTTTTGCTCACCTCCATTGTAAAGGGAAAACAGCAGCCAAAAAGAAACCCACAGGATTTTTAAATTTTCCCAGCCCCCGCGTCATCAGCGAGGGCCAGAAATGGGCACGATGGTCATCAGACCCGCCCTCTGGTCTCTGCAATCCAGGCGCTCAGAACCAGCAGTGCCACGCCCCCTCAGGAAGCCGTGTCACTGGAACTGATGCTGTCGCCGGCCGGGACCCGGAGCAGAGATGCGGGACACGCCGCTGACCTGCAGCGGCACCCACTCAAGCGCCAGAGCCATCTCCAGGGCTGACAGATACAGCGGACTGCGGGCACAGAGGCACCGCACCTCCTGAGGGCCCTAAGTCCCCGGTCTCCATCTCAGGGGAGACCAGGACACCCCCCGCCCCTGGGGGGGGGGTTGCTGGCTGGTCTGTAGAAGAAAGCAGGAGGTAAGCCTGACACTCCTCAACCTTGGAGTGAGCGCAGCTCCCTGGTTCCCTGCACCTGCTTCCACCATGGCGGAGGAAACTGAGGCCATGGTAGAAGAGGAGGGATTTAAAGGCTGCATGCGTTTCCTGTGAAGGTGAAGCTACGCTCTCCCAAAGTTGTCCTGAAAGGCGAGTTGAGAAAAACCAGGTACTCCCAGTAGGGTGAGGGGTTATATAGGGAGTGGACTTTGTCTTAGGGCGTGCCAGTGTCCATCACCTGAAGGAGGCCTATAACCCACATAGTAACTACTATGGCTCTGTGTCCCATGATGTACGATAAGAAAGTATTCTGGTATGTGGATTAGATCCTGGAGGGGAGGGGGGGGGGGGCATGGGAAGTTTCTTCAGCACCCCCTTCAAAAGACAGTGTGTTGGAAAGTTGAATACACCTGTGTCATGTTACTAGTGGAGGTAAAGTTTAAACCCCTGTGTAATTATGCAAAGAAGAGGGGGGTTTGTCCCCTGAGTGTACATCTTTGTGCCTGCATTAATGCTTCTCTTCACCCTTCAACAAGTGACCGGATGGGCCAAGTGACCTTGGATCGTGCTGGTACCAGGCAAGGGAAGCTTATATGTCAGACAATCCTCTTGAGTCTGTCACACTTAATTCCAGGTCTTTCTGAAGCTCTCCACAAGTGGCCCTTGGCTTTTGGACAACTCTTCTGAATTCTTTTCACTGAAATTATGTTCTTTCCACTTCAGGATTACAGCCCCAACAGTGCTCACTGGAACATTCAGAAGTTTAAAAATCCTTCTGCAACTAATGCCATCAGTATGTTTTGCAACAAGGTTGCATAGGTCTTGAGTGCTCTTTGCTTTTACCCATCATGGGAGGTTTCTGTGACACCTTAATGAGACACCTTTTTAAAAGGCCATCAGTTGAGACTGAACCAGTGGATATTAACCACTTCAGCCCTGGAAGAATTTACCCCCTTCCTGACCAGAGCACTTTTTGCAATTCTATAAACAAAATGTGTAGCGCTGAAGGAGAAATTGAGGCATTTGAAAAATGGCAAGATATAAAATCAATGCTCTATATACAGTATGACAAAAATAGCATTAAAATCATACAGGTAACATATATAATGTATTAAAGAAAAGTCCGTGAATGGAAGACTAGATGGATCACCAATATTGAGTGATATATGCACCACCTTCACCGACTGAAAGCCACACAGTCTCTATGTAGACAACAGATGACAGATATGTTGCCATTCAAACATATTCCGGATAATGACGTATGGATGAGTCAATCACACCACAGTGTTTTTCACCCGTGCAAGTCACTCAGATAATATAGTTGAAGGCTTACCAGAGGGTTTGAACCCTAAACAGTGTACACTGTGAGGGTCAAATAAACTTTAATTGCTCAATGGCAATAATGGGAAGGCATTCACATCATATCATGAAGAGATCACAGGGGTTCCGTAAGGCTGTATCTTCTCCAAAAATGATCAAACATCGTCCCATGTGTGGCTCATAAAGGATATAAAAAGAGCCACATAGTGTGATACCGTAAAAGTAATGATTTATTAAAAAGAAGGATTTACACTTACATGATAAGGACGGATAAAAAGCGCTTATGCATAAAAAGGCAGCAGTGGAGTCCTCCCGACGCGTTTCGTCTGAATAGACTTCGTCTTGGGGTGCTCACCACTGCAGCCTGACTCCATAATATAGGTGCTGTAATCATATTGAAGTGACACCAGCCTATTCGATTGAGCAAAGTAGCACTTCCGGGTTCCCAAAATGGCGGACCCGCGTGCGTTCCAGGACTCTCTTTGATGGATATGTTATGCGTTCCACCTGATGTTAAGCTTAATGGTCGTATTATGTGTGACCTAAATTTGATTCCTATTAATAGGCCATAATACAAAGCTTATTGGTATAAACAGCCCCCAATATATAAGATCTCTAAATTTGTTTAATTGTCGGTGTCTGCAGAGAAAAAGTGTCAGCGGGACTAGCGGTATAACATAATCCCGCGAGACATAAAGTGCGATCGTGTCGAAATTTTCGTTCTCCCGCGAGACTGGCAATGTGGCGTAATCTCGCGAGACCGGAAGTGCGATCGCGTGAGCATCAGGGTTTGCGTTCCAACCGTGATAGGCCGGAAACCCACGATGCATACACTCCCAGCATCCCTCACAGCCCGAAATTTACAACGTCCTCCGCTAGGAATACCACCCGACGTGAGGATGTGGCGTCACGACGTGAGAGCGGAAGATCTCAGGAAATGCGTTCCAGCTATAGATAGCCGGAAGTTATTATTAACAACCAGATAATGGAAAAGCCTAAATCCCAAGTTGAATGTAACAAATAAAACATATATTATATAATAACTGGTGTCATCCTAAATAATAATAACGGCTTTACGCACCCAGGCATATGTCTACCCGATACATCATACGGGAAGGTATGCAAAAGTTAAAGTTGTTTGTCAAAGGGCCCTATTCCCCTAGATGTGTTAAATGAAAACGTTATGTATGGAGATAGGGCGATCAATCCATCTAAGTGATTGTATAATAGTTAACCAAAGAATTAAAATAAAATAAGTGTGTGTAAGATATATATAAACACCCTGGTTATGCACGGCCATATATAAAGACGGGAATATTAAAGAGATCTATATATAAGGAACCCGTGAGGCCAAATTAGTGAGGGGAGTCGAATAAACTGGATTCACCTACACACTATTGCCATCTGTAATTAACATCTAAAACATCTAGGTAGATATTTCATATAGACATAATAATAATGTATAATGATTACATATATTGTAAATTTCATGATTCATCTAAAAAAGCGTTAACATCAACCTCTACGTTGAGCCCCTGAGGGAAAAACGTCTGTAGCTCGTATGCCCAAAACACTTTTTGCAATTCGGCACTGCGCCACTTTAACTGACAATCGCAATGTCGTATGACGTTGCACCCAAACAAAATTGACTTCTTTCCCCACAAATAGAGCTTTCTTTTGGTGGCATTTGATTGCCTCTGGTTTATTTTTTGCGCTAAAAAAAAAAAAAAAAGCCACAATCCCCCCCCCCCCTTCAAAAAACACATTTTGTACTTTTTGCTATAATAAAATAGCTTATATATTTTTTTTAAACAACTTTTTTTGTTTAGGCCAATATGTATATCGCAATAAGCATATATGGATTGGTTTGCGTTGGATAGCATTTTTAGTATTTTTTTTACTAGTAATGGCGGCGATCTGCGATTTTTATCATGACCGACATTATGGCGGACACATCGAACAATTGACACATTTTTGGGACCATTGGCATCAATACAGCAATCAATGCTATAAAAATGCATTGCTTACTGTAAAAATGTCACTGGCAGTGAAGGGGTTAACACTAGGGGGCGATCTAGTGGTTAACTGTGTGCCCTGGGAGGCGATTCTAACTGAAGGGGGACTGACTAGAGGAAGTGACGGATCCTGGCTAATAGGAACACACGATCTGTCACTCCTGTCAGAACAGAACAGGGAAGTGTGTATTTACACACACTCGTCTCTGTTCTGTCTCCTGCTCACGATCACTTGTGGCTGACGGTCATAACGACGGCCACGAGCATCGGCGCCCTCGCTGTGCAGCGGGCATGCGCCTGCTATCCCGACGTATAGCTACTACAGCTCATGCAGGGAAGCTAACCCGCCGCAGGATAACGAGGGTCAGGATTGCTTTCAAAAAAAAAAAGAAAAAAAAAACTGATAGATTTCAGCTGGTGTCTTGGCTTTCCTTCCCTTTTTTGCACCTCCCTTACTTCATGCGTTTGATAACAACCCCCCCCCCCCCCCCCATTACATAACTTAATTTATGAATGTAATTGTTTTGGTTTCTTTGTTCATGTGGATTACATGGGTTGTTACCAACATGTGGTGAAAAGTTCATGGCAATAGGGCAATAGTACCTTTAGAAATAGATTTACTTAGAAAAATGGTGACTTGTTCAATAATTTTGCCTGCTGTATGTGTATTAAAAGGCTTGCTAGCAGAATATTTTTGTTTTAGAAGAGCAAAGAAAAAAAAAATAAAAATAAAAAATAAAAAATAAGGAGGGTCTGTCCTATAGGTCACTACCCATCCACACCCCCCCCCCCCCTCCACCACCCAGTAACCACCATCAGTATATCTCCTCTTCCTGTAGAGCTTTTACCCAATTTTTTGTGAGCACAGACTTGCTAGACAACACAACAGACCACATTTGGACTAACAGCTTGGGACGGTACAGATGTTTAATTCGACATACCATGCAACTTTTGCATTTAAGAAATCATACTAGTACTAGAGTTTGCCTTAAAGAGACACTCATTTAGCACATTTAGGCCCAAGTGACCTTGTTTTTGCAAGAGAGGGCTCCAACTCATTGATACTCCTTTCCAGCGATACCCTCTGCGCCTTTGTCACAGCTGGCACTAAAATGTAATGTTGGCTGGGGTCCGTTGCTAGAAGCAGCAGTGTCATTTCTCCCAAATTATTAGAGAAGACCTCTTTAAGAAATACTCACTTGAAGTTGTTAGGTGTGCCAATGTCAGATTTACTCAGCTTGCCTTTATGAGCCCTCCCCAAAGAGTTTTCCTTTGAAGAATAATGAATGGGTGCATAATTCGGTCTGTTCTCTGATGGCTGAAATATGGAACCTTTGGATAGGAAAAAAAAAAAAAAAAAATGAATTATTATAAACACACACACACACACACACACACACACACACAGCTAATGACACTGAAAATGAGCCAAGGTCAGGACATAAAAGCTCAGCAGGGTCGATTGCCATACTAATTTTCGGTACTTAGTATGGCAAACTCTAAAAGGGGGGGCCCCCAACCCTTTCACTAAAAGTAGCAGACAGTGCCTGATTGAAACCATTCTTTTAAAGTATATTATGTGGTATATACACTGCATAGATCACATTAGAGAAGGACCAGAACGGGGGAAGCAGGTAACAAGAGGAAGGACAGTGTCCTCATTAAAGGTGGAAGCCTGAGACCACCCTGGGTAGAAAGATGATCTTTGACATAAGACCACTTTATTGTGAAGAATCAGGAAAGACTCCCTGCATTGTTAGGAGCCGTCAACTTAGAAACATGTCTGACAAACTATGATAGCCACCAAGACAGCCACTTTGAACCCACTATGGAATTTGCTTGATTAGAGAGAAGCATGGACAGATCAAGAGGTGTGGGTTTGTATTAGGCCAACAGAAGGTGAAGAGGCCTTTATTAGAACTAAATCGAGAGAACAGCCTGGAATGAGGCTACCATTAGGCCCAGCACCCTCAAGGAGAATCTCTCAGATGGATGTACTTGATATTATGGGTCTGAGCATGGGATCTTAGAGAGGCAAGTAGTTTGCTAAAGTAAAAATTTTTGCCTGGGTTAGGTCTAGAATACTTAGGCCTCCTCCTAGAGGAAGGCTGAATAGCAGACTTAAAGGTGGATCACCAAGCCGAATGCCTCAAGCATCAATAGTTTAGCAGATAGCACTGATCAAAGCCTTCAGAAGGTGGTCATTAGGGATGAACCGAACACCCCCTGGTTCGGTTTGCAGCAGAACATGCAAAAAGTTTGTGCGAATGTGCTAATTTTAAAGGCTTGTATGCAAGTTATTGCCATAAAAAAAAAAAAAGAAAAAAAAAGTAGTTTTTTGGGGAGCAGTGATTTTAATAATGCTTAAAATGAAATAAAAATGAAATATTCCTTTAAATATCGTGCCTGGGGGAGTCTATAGTATGCCTGTAAAGTGGCACAGTTTTCCCATGTTTAGAATACCACAGCAAAATGACATTTCTAAAAAGGAAAAAGTCATCTAAAACCGCTTGCGGCTGTAATGTATTGTCGGGTCCCAGCAATATAGATGAAAAATCATTGAGAAAAATGCATGGGCCCCCCCTCCCCAGTTACTCTTGGTGGGTGCAGGAATGGGCCCTGCTGTGAAATCTCAAACATTGTAATTACATACCCCTGTTAAACAGGAACAGGAAAATTGGGCCTTAGGCAGTGGTGCCCTAAACCAAAAATATTGTTGGAAGCTAGCATCAAGATTGAGGAGGAATAGGATAGTCACTCAGCACAGGCAGTCTTCAAGGGATCCCACATCCATAGAAAAATCAACCGGTTATATCAGCATCACGTGCTTGATAGCTGCTGATCCAAGACTGATTCATTTTTATGAATGTGAGCCCATCAACGGAGTCTGGACAGGCACACTCAATGATCCATTCCAAACCCTCCAGCAGCACTGAATGTGCGTTCAGAAAGAATTCTGGATGCAGGACAGGCCAGTAGCCCAATTGCATATTGAGCAAGTTCTGGCCAGTGGTCCATCCTCAAGACCCAGTAACCCAGTGGATGGTCTGTTGGAAAGGTCTCCAAGTCTGCTCCTGCCCCTAGATATTGCTGCACCATGTACTGCAGACGCTGGAGATGGTTGCTTTAACCGATCAGACCTTGGCGCTGAGGACTGAAAAATGGTCTAAAGACGTCAGCCGGCCACCTTCTCCACTGCTCTTCCTGACTGAACGAAACCTCAGCAACACGTTGCCATGCACCAGGAAATTGTAACCTCCCAGGGTCTGGAAACTCATTGCACAAACCCTTCAAGGCCCCCTGAAGAGGTTTCATCCTCTGCTCCCTCTGCGAAGACAGGATGAGTTCTGCAACCTTACCCTTGTAACATGGATCAAGAAGGGTTGCCAGCCAGTAATGATCCATCTCCTTGATACCACGAATCCTAGGGTCCTTTCACAGGCTTTCAGAATCAGGGAGGCCATGCAGCCCAAGTTTGCAGAGACATTCGATTCCGAGTCTTCTGGGTCACTAATGCCTCGTTTCCACTGAGGGGGATCGGTTCGGTACAGTACGCTATTTTGGGTATTTCCATTATAAAAAGCGGCCCATACAACCGAAACATACTGCTCCACCAAAACGTACTGCTCCATTCAGTGTCCTGCTTCAGATGTGGGGCCATAGAAAATGGAACGGTTCGGTTAGGGCGGAGCTACGATACATTCCACTGATTGGCTGACAGAAAACCCTCTGCTGTTGCTATGCTGAGGCATTTTTTCTAAACCCTGTATGGCCCCTTGTGGTCCCACTTGCAGTGGAAACGCTCACCAGAATAGACCGGACCATTCTAGGCCAAACTGTACTGACCCGAACCGATCCGCTCAGTGGAAACGAGGCATAAGGATCCGTAACAACCTCCTCCCAGCCATGTACAACTCCTTGGGTTTCTGGAGAATGAAAACCATGCCTTGACTGCTGCTGAGCGTTATCCTCCATGTCCATGCTGACACAATCCTCTTCCTGTGTTTGGCGGGCCCGCAGGAATACTATCTGGATAAAGGGGGCCTTGACAGGAAGTCCTCTTCCTCCCGCTGTTTTGCCTCAAGTGCCCTGTCCATTATTCCACTAAGCATGTGCTCCAACAGGAAAACAAGAGGGACAGTATCACGCATGCATGCTCGCTGCTCATCATCCTTGTGGCCTCCTCAAATAGTAACAGAACAGTGCATGCATCCCTGATCAGTAGCCACTGGCGTGTTGAAAAGAAGCCAAGCTTCCCTGAATCTGTCCTGGTGCCATACTCACAGGTACTCATTGATGGCCCTCTGCTGCGAGTGCAGCTGCTGCAGTATTGCCAACGTTTAGTTCCACCTGGCGGGCATGTCACAAATGAGGCGGTTGGTAGGCAGGTTGCATTCCCTTTAAATGTCAGCCAGCCGAGCACTGGTGTATGACTGGCGGAAATGACCAGACTTTTCTGGCCTGCCTCAGGAGATCCTGTAAGCCTGGGTACCTGCTCAAGAACGCTGCACCACCAAATTCAGGACCTGTGCCAAACATGGGACAAGTGTCCCTCTGAGGGCAGGTTAGTGCCATTGTCGCATACAACCATTTCTGGCTGAAGCTGGCGTGGCATCAACCACCTCTGAGCTGACAGAATCTCTGCCCCAGTGTGGCTTGTGTCCCCTAAGCAGACCCACTCAAGCAATGCAATGGCATCTTTTTGCTTGAGTGCTTGCGTAAGCCCTTGAACGCTTACGGAGCAACACTGGTTCAGAGGACAAATCTGCAGAAGAGGCCATAGAGAGAGGAAGAAGAAGGGGTGGAGGAGAGAGCTGTGGCAGAATCACCACTATTGAGGCGTGGTGGTGGAACACGCTCCAACAATACTGAACCCTGTCCTGCATCCTTCCCAGCTGCCAGTTACCCAGTGCACCATATAGGAAAGGTAATGTCCCTGCCCATGCCTTCTAGACCACGAGTCAGCGGTAATATCCACCTTACTGCTGACCACCCTGTCCAACGAGGCCAAAACATTGGCTTCCACATGCCGGAATGGCCTTCCATGAAAAGAAATGGTGTTTTGGAACCTGCCACTGAGGTACAGCACATTCCACAAATTCACCAAAGGGGGCAGCGTCTACCAGCTGAAAAGGCAGCAGTTGCAGTGCTAGCAATTTAGCCAAACTAGCATTCAGACTCCAAGCATGTGGATGGCTGGGACCGAATTTCTTTTTATGGTTTAGCAACTGGGGTAGGGAAATTTCCCTACTAAAAATCAGATGGCAGTGTACTGATAGTAGATTGGCTGCAAGTACTTCGGACACCTATTGCTATACCTCCATTCCTCAGTGCAGGTTTTTGAGACTGGATGTACAGTGGGGCAAAAAAGTATTTAGTCAGCCATCAATTGTGCAAGTTCTCCCACTTAAAGAGATGAGGCCTGTAATTATCATAGGTATACCTCAACTATGAGACAAAATGTGGAAACCAATCCAGACAGACAATCACATGTCTGATTTTTGAAAGAATTTGCAAATTATGGTGGAAAATAAGTATTTTGTCAATATCAAAAGTTCATCTCAATACTTTGTTGGCAATGACTTAGGTCAAACGTTTTCTGTAAGT